>OZ025267.1:7500-665000 GCA_964019165.1 Mastigias papua
TAGAAACTAATTGTCAAGGCTTAACAATACGAAAGTAGCACAAATTTTGCAGAAATGACGACTAGTTCCTTCGCATTGCAGCCAAAACCTATCTATCCTGACAATTGACACTATTCAATGCATACTTGCAAGTACCAACTCTGGATGCTTTTTGCAGTAAAGTAAGCCCATTGCTTTTGAACTGCATCCAAAACTGCTGACAACTGAGACATAGAAGCCAATTTTCTAGGCTTAACAATATGAAAGCAGCACAACTTTTGCAGAAATGAAGTCTAGGTCTTTTGCATTGGAGCACAGGCTGATCTAACCTGAAAGTTGACAATATTCAATGGATACTTGCAAGTACCAACTCTGGATGCCTTTTGCCATACAGTTAGCCCATTGCTTTTGAACAGCAGCCAAAACTGCTGAAAACTCAAACATAGACACTAATTGTCCAGGCGTAACAATACGAAAGTAGCACAAATTTTGTAGATATGAAGACTAGTTCTTTTGCATTGCAGTCAAACCCTATGTAGCCTGAAAGTTGGCAATATTCAATGGATACTTGCAAGTACCAACTCTGGATGCTTTTTGCATGAAAGTAAGCCCATTGCTTTTGAACTGCAGCCAAAACTACTGACAACTCAAACATAGAAACTAATTGTCAAGGCTTAACAATACAAAAGTAGCACAAATTTTGAAGAAATGATGACTAGTTCTTTCGCATTACAACCAAAACCTATCTAACCTGAAAGTTGACAATATTCAATGCATACTTGCAGGTACCAACTCTGGATGCCTTTTGCAGTAAAGTAAGCCTATTGCTTTTGAACTGCATCCAAAACTGCTGACAACTGAGACATAGACGCCAATTTTCTAGGCTTAACAATATGAAAGCAGCACAACTTTTGCAGAAATGAAGTCTAGGTCGTTTGCATTGGAGCACAAGCTGATCTAACCTGAAAGTTGACAATATTCAATGGATACTTGCAAGTACCAACTCTAGATGCCTTTTGCCATACAGTTAGCCCATTGCTTTTGAACAGCAGCCAAAACTACTGAAAACTCACACATAGAAACCAATTGTCCAGGTGTAACACTACGAAAGTAGCACAAATGTTGCAGACATGAAGACTAGTTCTTTTGCATTGCAGTCAAACCCTATGTAGCCTGAAAGTTGGCACTATTCAATGGATACTTGCAAGTACCAACTCTGGATGCTTTTTGCATGAAAGTAAGCCCATTGCTTTTGAACTGCATCCAAAACTGCTGAAAACTCAAACATAGACACTAATTGTCCAGGCTTAACAATACGAAAGTAGCACACATTTTGCAGAACTGTAGACTAGTTCTTTCGCATTGCAGCCAAAACCTATCTAACCTGAAAGTTGGCAATATTCAATGCATACTTGCAGGTACCAGCTCTGGATGCTTTTTGCATGAAAGTAAGCCCATTGCTTTTGAACTGCATCAACACCTGCTGAAAACTGAGACATAGGAGCCAATTTTCCAGGCTGAACAATGAACAAGTAGCACAAATTTTGCAGAAATGAACACTAGCTCTTTCGCATTGCAGCCAAAACCTATCTAACCTGACAGTTGACAATATTTAATGGACACTTGCAAGTACCAACTCTGGATGCTTTTTGCATGAAAGTAAGCCCATTGCTTTTGAACTGCATCCAAAACTGCTGAAAACTCAAACATAGAAACTAATTGTCCAGGCGTAACAATACGAAAGTAGCACAAATTTTGCAGAAATGAAGACTAGTTCTTTCGCATTGCAGCCAAAACCGATCTAACCTGAAAGTTGGCAATATTCAATGGATACCTGCAAGTACCAACTCTGGATGCTTTTTGCATGAAAGTAAGCCCATTGCTTTGAACTGCATCCAAAACTGCTGACAACTGAGACATAGGAGCCAATTTTCCAGGCTTAACAATAAAAAAGTAGCACAAGTTTTGCAGAACTATAGACTAGTTCTATCGCATTGCAGCCAAAACCCATCTAACCTGAAAGTTGACAATATTCAATGCATACTTGCAGGTACCAACTCTGGATGCTTTTGCAGTAAAGTAAGCCCATTGCTTTTGAACTGCATCCAAAACTGCTGACAACTGAGACATAGGAGCCAATTTTCCAGGCTTAACAATAAACAAGTAGCACAAATTTTGCAGAAATGAACACTAGTTCTTTCGCATTGCAGCCAAAACCGATCTAACCTGAAAGTTGGCAATATTCAATGCATACTTGCAGGTACCAGCTCTGGATGCTTTTTGCATGAAAGTAAGCCCATTGCTTTTGAACTGCATCAAAAACTGCTGAAAACTCAAACATAGAAACTAATTGTCCAGGCGTAACAATACGAAAGTAGCACAAATTTTGCAGAAATGAAGACTAGTTCTTTCGCATTGCAGCCAAAACCGATCTAACCTGAAAGTTGGCAATATTCAATGGATACCTGCAAGTACCAACTCTGGATGCTTTTTGCATGAAAGTAAGCCCATTGCTTTGAACTGCATCCAAAACTGCTGACAACTGAGACATAGGAGCCAATTTTCCAGGCTTAACAATAAAAAAGTAGCACAAGTTTTGCAGAACTATAGACTAGTTCTATCGCATTGCAGCCAAAACCCATCTAACCTGAAAGTTGACAATATTCAATGCATACTTGCAGGTACCAACTCTGGATGCTTTTGCAGTAAAGTAAGCCCATTGCTTTTGAACTGCATCCACAACTGCTGACAACTGAGACATAGGAGCCAATTTTCCAGGCTTAACAATAAACAAGTAGCACAAATTTTGCAGAAATGAACACTAGTTCTTTCGCATTGCAGCCAAAACCGATCTAACCTGAAAGTTGGCAATATTCAATGCATACTTGCAGGTACCAGCTCTGGATGCTTTTTGCATGAAAGTAAGCCCATTGCTTTTGAACTGCATCAAAAACTGCTGAAAACTCAAACATAGAAACTAATTGTCCAGGCGTAACAATACGAAAGTAGCACAGATTTTGCAGAAATGAAGACTGGTTCTTTCGCATTTCAGCCAAAACCTATCTAACCTGACAGTTGACAGTATTTAATGGATACTTGCAAGTACCAACTCTGGATGCTTTTTGCATGAAAGTATGCCCATTGCTTTTGAACTGCAGCCAAAACTGCTGACAACTGAGACATAGGAGCCAATTTTCCAGGCTTAACAATACGAAAGTAGCACAAATTTTGCAGAAATGAAGACCAGGTCTTTCGCATTGCAGCCAACACCAATATACAATCAAAGGCACCAATATTCATTGTATACTGACACGTAATACAACAGGAAACGTTTCGCAGCAGCAAAATCACCTCATTCCCTTTGCATTGCAACCAAAACTGTAGAGCATTCAAACTCACCACAATTTTACTTCAGATTCAAATGATATGACAAAGTGAGAATCTTTGCCAAAAGTAATGCAGTTACATTTACATTGTAGCCAAAATGCTGCAAAGCAAACAACCAACATCAATTGCAGATTCAAACGTGAAATCTTCCTATAGCCCTGGCAGCTTTTTCCAAAGTGACAAAAAGTTACAATTTACAAAAGTCTGAGTACAGCTAGCAGCAGCTCAATGGCACTCCAAATCAACACCACGACAAGGCACCGACAATCCTTCCAGTGATTCACTGTCTCTCAGCGAGTGGTCACGTCATCTTTATTGCACTGTGGACAGTCACTGTCCTGTCTATAGCCGTTGCCGATTCTTTCTCATTCCATATCTCTTTCCTCACAATCATTCCATTCTCCCTCTCACAAAATCACAAGCACAAAATCACAAGCACAAAACCACAAACACAAAACAGCCACAACAGCTCAATAACATGTTACTCAACACACATCACATTTATCAATTAACTACTGCTATCTGCTACTACATACAATAACTACAGACAGCTACCAACCAATTACAACTGCAGCTCATACCTCCAATACATAAATGAGTACACAGATAATGGAGTAAATAGATTAGTAGATAAGTGAACAACTCATCCATACCTGACACCATTAGCTTGTTTCCTTGAAACCAATTGTGCTCCATCTTCACTTCCATATTCACTTCCAACTCCAGTTCCATCTCAAATAGAACATATCCTGCTCCAGTTCTATCATGATCTAAAACAACTGGAAACCATTTGACAACACCAAAAACATACAGTTCGAACACTCAAATACACTTACCTCTAGAAATTCAGCTTATCCACTGCTCCGTCAAGTAATGCTTTCTTATCCTACACAGTCTTACAGCAACTCCACGCGAAATGTGGTATGAAACTCGAGCTCAATGCCACGACAACGCACTGTTCATCTACTTTGTCATTTACGGTCTCTCAGCAATTGGTCTCATATTCACTGCACTATGCACCGTCAACATCTCTTTCTGTGGCCGATTCTTTCTCATTCCATATCTCTCTCCTCACAATCATTCCACTCGCACTCTCACAAGGTCACAAACACAAAACAAGCATAGTAACTCATAAACACACTACAGAGCACGTCACATTTATCTAACAATTATCTTTTGTTTTCAAGTACACATTGAAACCCCAATAAATATATAAAAACATAAATAGATAAATAACAATAATGCATACCAAGCAGCACTTAGTCTTCTCCTTCAAATAACTTGTGTTCCCTCTCTGGTTAAAGTACTGTGCAGAAAGGAGCAGCACCAATAGCCAGTGGAACTAATCAATGATGATGCTAAATTTCGGCTGTCTTGCATTTGCAGCTCTGTCTTGTAGACAACGTTAAGGTCCTTTAGCCTTGTTTCATTGACGACCTCATGCACTGCACCATGGTGTAAGTAACCCAGTATGGGAGGCTGTCTGGGTGCTACACCTTGCCCAAGGGTGACCCAGCACAGCAGCACTTAAGAGGTAGTGACATTCTCCTCAAAGCCCCAGTACTCGTCAACTAGGGCTGTGCTGCCGGATGTAGTTTAATGTCATACCCAGGACTAGATCAACTGATACAAATTGAAAATCACCAAATGTCATCTAAGATTAACATTAACAAGATATGGAACTTTTCCCAAAGCACCAAGCCTACTAAAGTGGTATTTGTATCCCAAAGCGATTAAAACTAAACATTACTGATAACTATTGCAGATTGGAAAACTTCCACAAAATAAGAAATTTGTCCAGAAAAAGTTCAGGCACTGTTTTGCTATTGTACCCAAAACTCATGAACATTGACAAGTAGCAATATGTTTTGCAGACTAAACACACTACTACGGTAGGACACCGTTTGCAGAAACGAGGACTACTTCTCTTGCGCTGACGCCAAACCCAATATCAAATCAAAGCTACCAATATTTAGTGTAACTTGAAAAGCAAACAACCAACAACAACGTTTTCCTACAAAGTTAGCCCATTGCTTTTCAATTGCACCCAAAACTGCTGACAACTGGTATGTACCAATAATTATTTCAGACCAAACAATACGACGACAGTAGCACAAATTTTCCACAAACAACAACCAGTTCTGTTCAATTGCAGCTACAACCAATCTAACCTGATAGCTAACAATATTTATTGTATACTGACGAGTACGACATCTTGACACTTTTAGCATGAAAGTAAGTCCAATGATATTTAACTGCATCCAAAACTGCTGAAAACTTAACTACAGAAATTTACTTTTCCAGGCAAAACAATACGAAAGTAGCCACACTTTTTCAGATACAAAGACAAGTTCTTTTCCATTGCAGCTAAAACCAATCTAAACTGATAGCTAACAATATTTATTGTATACTAACGAGTACGACATCTTGACACTTTTAGCATGAAAGTAAGTTCAATGCTATTGAACTGCATCCAAAACTGCTGAAAACTCAAACATAGACGCCAATTTTCCAGGCTTAACAATACGAAAGTAGCACAAATTTTGCAGAAATGAAGACTAGTTCTTTCGCATTGCAGCCAAAACCGATCTAACCTGAAAGTTGGCAATATTCAATGGATACCTGCAAGTACCAACTCTGGATGCTTTTTGCATGAAAGTAAGCCCATTGCTTTTGAACTGCAGCCAAAACTGCTGACAACTGAGACATAGGAGCCAATTTTCCAGGCTTAACGATAAACAAGTAGCACAAATTTTGCAGAAATGAACACTAGTTCTTTCGCATTGCAGCCAAAACCGATCTAACCTGAAAGTTGGCAATATTCAATGGATACCTGCAAGTACCAACTCTGGATGCTTTTTGCATGAAAGTAAGCCCATTGCTTTTGAACTGCATCAAAAACTGCTGAAAACTCAAACATAGAAACTAATTGTCCAGGCGTAACAATACGAAAGTAGCACAGATTTTGTAGAAATGAAGACTGGTTCTTTCGCATTTCAGCCAAAACCTATCTAACCTGACAGTTGACAGTATTTAATGGATACTTGCAAGTACCAACTCTGGATGCTTTTTGCATGAAAGTATGCCCATTGCTTTTGAACTGCAGCCAAAACTGCTGACAACTGAGACATAGGAGCCAATTTTCCAGGCTTAACAATACGAAAGTAGCACAAATTTTGCAGAAATGAAGACCAGGTCTTTCGCATTGCAGCCAACACCAATATACAATCAAAGGCACCAATATTCATTGTATACTGACACGTAATACAACAGGAAACGTTTCGCAGCAGCAAAATCACCTCATTCCCTTTGCATTGCAACCAAAACTGTAGAGCATTCAAACTCACCACAATTTTACTTCAGATTCAAATGATATGACAAAGTGAGAATCTTTGCCAAAAGTAATGCAGTTACATTTACATTGTAGCCAAAATGCTGCAAAGCAAACAACCAACATCAATTGCAGATTCAAACGTGAAATCTTCCTATAGCCCTGGCAGCTTTTTCCAAAGTGACAAAAAGTTACAATTTACAAAAGTCTGAGTACAGCTAACAGCAGCTCAATGGCACTCCAAATCAACACCACGACAAGGCACCGACAATCCGTCCAGTGATTCACTGTCTCTCAGCGAGTGGTCACGTCATCTTTATTGCACTGTGGACAGTCACTGTCCTGTCTATTGCCGTTGCCGATTCTTTCTCATTCCATATCTCTTTCCTCACAATCATTCCATTCTCCCTCTCACAAAATCACAAGCACAAAACCACAAACACAAAACAGCCACAACAGCTCAATAACATGTTACTCAACACACATCACATTTATCAATTAACTACTGCTATCTGCTACTACATACAATAACTACAGACAGCTACCAACTAATTACAACTGCAGCTCATACCTCCAATACATAAATGAGTACACAGATAATGGAGTAAATAGATTAGTAGATAAGTGAACAACTCATCCATACCTGACACCATTAGCTTGTTTCCTTGAAACCAATTGTGCTCCATCTTCACTTCCATATTCACTTCCAACTCCAGTTCCATCTCAAATAGAACATATCCTGCTCCAGTTCTATCATGATCTAAAACAACTGGAAACCATTTGACAACACCAAAAACATACAGTTCGAACACTCAAATACATTTACCTCTAGAAATTCAGCTTATCCACTGCTCCGTCAAGTAATGCTTTCTTATCCTACACAGTCTTACAGCAACTCCACGCGAAATGTGGTATGAAACTCGAGCTCAATGCCACGACAACGCACTGTTCATCTACTTTGTCATTTACGGTCTCTCAGCAATTGGTCTCATATTCACTGCACTATGCACCGTCAACATCTCTTTCTGTGGCCGATTCTTTCTCATTCCATATCTCTCTCCTCACAATCATTCCACTCGCACTCTCACAAGGTCACAAACACAAAACAAGCATAGTAACTCATAAACACACTACAGAGCACGTCACATTTATCTAACAATTATCTTTTGTTTTCAAGTACACATTGAAACCCCAATAAATATATAAAAACATAAATAGATAAATAACAATAATGCATACCAAGCAGCACTTAGTCTTCTCCTTCAAATAACTTGTGTTCCCTCTCTGGTTAAAGTACTGTGCAGAAAGGAGCAGCACCAATAGCCAGTGGAACTAATCAATGATGATGCTAAATTTCGGCTGTCTTGCATTTGCAGCTCTGTCTTGTAGACAACGTTAAGGTCCTTTAGCCTTGTTTCATTGACGACCTCATGCACTGCACCATGGTGTAAGTAACCCAGTATGGGAGGCTGTCTGGGTGCTACACCTTGCCCAAGGGTGACCCAGCACAGCAGCACTTAAGAGGTAGTGACATTCTCCTCAAAGCCCCAGTACTCGTCAACTAGGGCTGTGCTGCCGGATGTAGTTTAATGTCATACCCAGGACTAGATCAACTGATACAAATTGAAAATCACCAAATGTCATCTAAGATTAACATTAACAAGATATGGAACTTTTCCCAAAGCACCAAGCCTACTAAAGTGGTATTTGTATCCCAAAGCGATTAAAACTAAACATTACTGATAACTATTGCAGATTGGAAAACTTCCACAAAATAAGAAATTTGTCCAGAAAAAGTTCAGGCACTGTTTTGCTATTGTACCCAAAACTCATGAACATTGACAAGTAGCAATATGTTTTGCAGACTAAACACACTACTACGGTAGGACACCGTTTGCAGAAACGAGGACTACTTCTCTTGCGCTGACGCCAAACCCAATATCAAATCAAAGCTACCAATATTTAGTGTAACTTGAAAGGCAAACAACCAACAATAACGTTTTCCTACAAAGTTAGCCCATTGCTTTTCAATTGCACCCACAACTGCTGACAACTGGTATGTACCAATAATTATTTCAGACCAAACAATACGACGACGGTAGCACAAATTTTCCACAAACAACAACCAGTTCTGTTCAATTGCAGCTAAAACCAATCTAACCTGATAGCTAACAATATTTATTGTATACTGACGAGTATGACATCTTGACACTTTTAGCATGAAAGTAAGTCCAATGATATTTAACTGCATCCAAAACTGCTGAAAACTTAACTACAGAAATTTACTTTTCCAGGCAAAACAATACGAAAGTAGCCACACTTTTTCAGATACAAAGACAAGTTCTTTTCCATTGCAGCTAAAACCAATCTAAACTGATAGCTAACAATATTTATTGTATACTAACGAGTACGACATCTTGACACTTTTAGCATGAAAGTAAGTTCAATGCTATTGAACTGCATCCAAAACTGCTAAAAACTCAAACATAGAAGCCAATTTTCCAGGCTTAACAATACGAAAGTAGCACAAATTTTGCAGAAATGAAGACTAGTTCTTTCGCATTGCAGCCAAAACCGATCTAACCTGAAAGTTGGCAATAATCAATGCATACTTGCAGGTACCAACTCTGGACGCTTTTTGCAGTAAAATAAGCCCATTGCTTTTGAGCTGCAGCCAAAACTACTGACAACTGAGACATAGGAGCCAATTTTCCAGGCTTAACAATTAAAAAGTAGCACAAATTTTGCAGAACTGTAGACTAGTTCTTTCGCATTGCAGCCAAAACCGATCTAACCTGAAAGTTGGCAATATTCAATGCATACTTGCAGGTACCAGCTCTGGATGCTTTTTGCATGAAAGTAAGCCCATTGCTTTTGAACTGCATCAAAAACTGCTGAAAACTGAGACATAGGAGCCAATTTTCCAGGCTGAACAATGAACAAGTAGCACAAATTTTGCAGAAATGAACACTAGTTCTTTCGCATTGCAGCCAAAACCGATCTAACCTGACAGTTGACAATATTTAATGGATACTTGCAAGTACCAACTCTGGATGCTTTTTGCATGAAAGTATGCCCATTGCTTTTGAACTGCAGCCAAAACTGCTGACAACTGAGACATAGGAGCCGATTTTCCAGGCTTAACAATACGAAAGTAGCACAAATTTTGCAGAAATGAAGACCAGGTCTTTCGCATTGCAGCCAACACCAATATACAATCAAAGGCACCAATATTCATTGTATACTGACACGTAATACAACAGGAAACGTTTCGCAGCAGCAAAATCACCTCATTCCCTTTGCATTGCAACCAAAACTGTAGAGCATTCAAACTCACCACAATTTTACTTCAGATTCAAATGATATGACAAAGTGAGAATCTTTGCCAAAAGTAATGCAGTTACATTTACATTGTAGCCAAAATGCTGCAAAGCAAACAACCAACATCAATTGCAGATTCAAACGTGAAATCTTCCTATAGCCCTGGCAGCTTTTTCCAAAGTGACAAAAAGTTACAATTTACAAAAGTCTGAGTACAGCTAACAGCAGCTCAATGGCACTCCAAATCAACACCACGACAAGGCACCGACAATCCGTCCAGTGATTCACTGTCTCTCAGCGAGTGGTCACGTCATCTTTATTGCACTGTGGACAGTCACTGTCCTGTCTATTGCCGTTGCCGATTCTTTCTCATTCCATATCTCTTTCCTCACAATCATTCCATTCTCCCTCTCACAAAATCACAAGCACAAAACCACAAACACAAAACAGCCACAACAGCTCAATAACATGTTACTCAACACACATCACATTTATCAATTAACTACTGCTATCTGCTACTACATACAATAACTACAGACAGCTACCAACCAATTACAACTGCAGCTCATACCTCCAATACATAAATGAGTACACAGATAATGGAGTAAATAGATTAGTAGATAAGTGAACAACTCATCCATACCTGACACCATTAGCTTGTTTCCTTGAAACCAATTGTGCTCCATTTTCACTTCCATATTCACTTCCAACTCCAGTTCCATCTCAAATAGAACATATCCTGCTCCAGTTCTATCATGATCTAAAACAACTGGAAACCATTTGACAACACCAAAAACATACAGTTCGAACACTCAAATACACTTACCTCTAGAAATTCAGCTTATCCACTGCTCCGTCAAGTAATGCTTTCTTATCCTACACAGTCTTACAGCAACTCCACGCGAAATGTGGTATGAAACTCGAGCTCAATGCCACGACAACGCACTGTTCATCTACTTTGTCATTTACGGTCTCTCAGCAATTGGTCTCATATTCACTGCACTATGCACCGTCAACATCTCTTTCTGTGGCCGATTCTTTCTCATTCCATATCTCTCTCCTCACAATCATTCCACTCGCACTCTCACAAGGTCACAAACACAAAACAAGCATAGTAACTCATAAACACACTACAGAGCACGTCACATTTATCTAACAATTATCTTTTGTTTTCAAGTAAACATTGAAACCCCAATAAATATATAAAAACATAGATAGATAAATAACAATAATGCATACCAAGCAGCACTTAGTCTTCTCCTTCAAATAACTTGTGTTCCCTCTCTGGTTAAAGTACTGTGCAGAAAGGAGCAGCACCAATAGCCAGTGGAACTAATCAATGATGATGCTAAATTTCGGCTGTCTTGCATTTGCAGCTCTGTCTTGTAGACAACGTTAAGGTCCTTTAGCCTTGTTTCATTGACGACCTCATGCACTGCACCATGGTGTAAGTAACCCAGTATGGGAGGCTGTCTGGGTGCTACACCTTGCCCAAGGGTGACCCAGCACAGCAGCACTTAAGAGGTAGTGACATTCTCCTCAAAGCCCCAGTACTCGTCAACTAGGGCTGTGCTGCCGGATGTAGTTTAATGTCATACCCAGGACTAGATCAACTGATACAAATTGAAAATCACCAAATGTCATCTAAGATTAACATTAACAAGATATGGAACTTTTCCCAAAGCACCAAGCCTACTAAAGTGGTATTTGTATCCCAAAGCGATTAAAACTAAACATTACTGATAACTATTGCAGATTGGAAAACTTCCACAAAATAAGAAATTTGTCCAGAAAAAGTTCAGGCACTGTTTTGCTATTGTACCCAAAACTCATGAACATTGACAAGTAGCAATATGTTTTGCAGACTAAACACACTACTACGGTAGGACACCGTTTGCAGAAACGAGGACTACTTCTCTTGCGCTGACGCCAATCCCAATATCAAATCAAAGCTACCAATATTTAGTGTAACTTGAAAAGCAAACAACCAACAACAACGTTTTCCTACAAAGTTAGCCCATTGCTTTTCAATTGCACCCAAAACTGCTGACAACTGGTATGTACCAATAATTATTTCAGACCAAACAATACGACGACAGTAGCACAAATTTTCCACAAACAACAACCAGTTCTGTTCAATTGCAGCTAAAACCAATCTAACCTGATAGCTAACAATATTTATTGTATACTGACGAGTACGACATCTTGACACTTTTAGCATGAAAGTAAGTCCAATGATATTTAACTGCATCCAAAACTGCTGAAAACTTAACTACAGAAATTTACTTTTCCAGGCAAAACAATACGAAAGTAGCCACACTTTTTCAGATACAAAGACAAGTTCTTTTCCATTGCAGCTAAAACCAATCTAAACTGATAGCTAACAATATTTATTGTATACTAACGAGTACGACATCTTGACACTTTTAGCATGAAAGTAAGTTCAATGCTATTGAACTGCATCCAAAACTGCTGAAAACTCAAACATAGACGCCAATTTTCCAGGCTTAACAATACGAAAGTAGCACAAATTTTGCAGAAATGAAGACTAGTTCTTTCGCATTGCAGCCAAAACCGATCTAACCTGAAAGTTGGCAATATTCAATGGATACCTGCAAGTACCAACTCTGGATGCTTTTTGCATGAAAGTAAGCCCATTGCTTTTGAACTGCATCCAAAACTGCTGACAACTGAGACATAGGAGCCAATTTTCCAGGCTTAACGATAAACAAGTAGCACAAATTTTGCAGAAATGAACACTAGTTCTTTCGCATTGCAGCCAAAACCGATCTAACCTGAAAGTTGGCAATATTCAATGGATACCTGCAAGTACCAACTCTGGATGCTTTTTGCATGAAAGTAAGCCCATTGCTTTTGAACTGCATCAAAAACTGCTGAAAACTCAAACATAGAAACTAATTGTCCAGGCGTAACAATACGAAAGTAGCACAGATTTTGTAGAAATGAAGACTGGTTCTTTCGCATTTCAGCCAAAACCTATCTAACCTGACAGTTGACAGTATTTGATGGATACTTGCAAGTACCAACTCTGGATGCTTTTTGCATGAAAGTATGCCCATTGCTTTTGAACTGCATCCAAAACTGCTGACAACTGAGACATAGGAGCCAATTTTCCAGGCTTAACAATAAAAAAGTAGCACAAGTTTTGCAGAACTATAGACTAGTTCTTTCGCATTGCAGCCAAAACCGATCTAACCTGAAAGTTGACAATATTCAATGCATACTTGCAGGTACCAACTCTGGATGCTTTTGCAGTAAAGTAAGCCCATTGCTTTTGAACTGCATCCAAAACTGCTGACAACTGAGACATAGGAGCCAATTTTCCAGGCTTAACGATAAACAAGTAGCACAAATTTTGCAGAAATGAACACTAGTTCTTTCACATTGCAGCCAAAACCGATCTAACCTGAAAGTTGGCAATATTCAATGGATACCTGCAAGTACCAACTCTGGATGCTTTTTGCATGAAAGTAAGCCCATTGCTTTTGAACTGCATCAAAAACTGCTGAAAACTCAAACATAGAAACTAATTGTCCAGGCGTAACAATACGAAAGTAGCACAGATTTTGCAGAAATGAAGACTGGTTCTTTCGCATTTCAGCCAAAACCTATCTAACCTGACAGTTGACAGTATTTAATGGATACTTGCAAGTACCAACTCTGGATGCTTTTTGCATGAAAGTATGCCCATTGCTTTTGAACTGCAGCCAAAACTGCTGACAACTGAGACATAGGAGCCAATTTTCCAGGCTTAACAATACGAAAGTAGCACAAATTTTGCAGAAATGAAGACCAGGTCTTTCGCATTGCAGCCAACACCAATATACAATCAAAGGCACCAATATTCATTGTATACTGACACGTAATACAACAGGAAACGTTTCGCAGCAGCAAAATCACCTCATTCCCTTTGCATTGCAACCAAAACTGTAGAGCATTCAAACTCACCACAATTTTACTTCAGATTCAAATGATATGACAAAGTGAGAATCTTTGCCAAAAGTAATGCAGTTACATTTACATTGTAGCCAAAATGCTGCAAAGCAAACAACCAACATCAATTGCAGATTCAAACGTGAAATCTTCCTATAGCCCTGGCAGCTTTTTCCAAAGTGACAAAAAGTTACAATTTACAAAAGTCTGAGTACAGCTAGCAGCAGCTCAATGGCACTCCAAATCAACACCACGACAAGGCACCGACAATCCGTCCAGTGATTCACTGTCTCTCAGCGAGTGGTCACGTCATCTTTATTGCACTGTGGACAGTCACTGTCCTGTCTATTGCCGTTGCCGATTCTTTCTCATTCCATATCTCTTTCCTCACAATCATTCCATTCTCCCTCTCACAAAATCACAAGCACAAAATCACAAGCACAAAACCACAAACACAAAACAGCCACAACAGCTCAATAACATGTTACTCAACACACATCACATTTATCAATTAACTACTGCTATCTGCTACTACATACAATAACTACAGACAGCTACCAACTAATTACAACTGCAGCTCATACCTCCAATACATAAATGAGTACACAGATAATGGAGTAAATAGATTAGTAGATAAGTGAACAACTCATCCATACCTGACACCATTAGCTTGTTTCCTTGAAACCAATTGTGCTCCATCTTCACTTCCATATTCACTTCCAACTCCAGTTCCATCTCAAATAGAACATATCCTGCTCCAGTTCTATCATGATCTAAAACAACTGGAAACCATTTGACAACACCAAAAACATACAGTTCGAACACTCAAATACACTTACCTCTAGAAATTCAGCTTATCCACTGCTCCGTCAAGTAATGCTTTCTTATCCTACACAGTCTTACAGCAACTCCACGCGAAATGTGGTATGAAACTCGAGCTCAATGCCACGACAACGCACTGTTCATCTACTTTGTCATTTACGGTCTCTCAGCAATTGGTCTCATATTCACTGCACTATGCACCGTCAACATCTCTTTCTGTGGCCGATTCTTTCTCATTCCATATCTCTCTCCTCACAATCATTCCACTCGCACTCTCACAAGGTCACAAACACAAAACAAGCATAGTAACTCATAAACACACTACAGAGCACGTCACATTTATCTAACAATTATCTTTTGTTTTCAAGTACACATTGAAACCCCAATAAATATATAAAAACATAAATAGATAAATAACAATAATGCATACCAAGCAGCACTTAGTCTTCTCCTTCAAATAACTTGTGTTCCCTCTCTGGTTAAAGTACTGTGCAGAAAGGAGCAGCACCAATAGCCAGTGGAACTAATCAATGATGATGCTAAATTTCGGCTGTCTTGCATTTGCAGCTCTGTCTTGTAGACAACGTTAAGGTCCTTTAGCCTTGTTTCATTGACGACCTCATGCACTGCACCATGGTGTAAGTAACCCAGTATGGGAGGCTGTCTGGGTGCTACACCTTGCCCAAGGGTGACCCAGCACAGCAGCACTTAAGAGGTAGTGACATTCTCCTCAAAGCCCCAGTACTCGTCAACTAGGGCTGTGCTGCCGGATGTAGTTTAATGTCATACCCAGGACTAGATCAACTGATACAAATTGAAAATCACCAAATGTCATCTAAGATTAACATTAACAAGATATGGAACTTTTCCCAAAGCACCAAGCCTACTAAAGTGGTATTTGTATCCCAAAGCGATTAAAACTAAACATTACTGATAACTATTGCAGATTGGAAAACTTCCACAAAATAAGAAATTTGTCCAGAAAAAGTTCAGGCACTGTTTTGCTATTGTACCCAAAACTCATGAACATTGACAAGTAGCAATATGTTTTGCAGACTAAACACACTACTACGGTAGGACACCGTTTGCAGAAACGAGGACTACTTCTCTTGCGCTGACGCCAAACCCAATATCAAATCAAAGCTACCAATATTTAGTGTAACTTGAAAGGCAAACAACCAACAATAACGTTTTCCTACAAAGTTAGCCCATTGCTTTTCAATTGCACCCAAAACTGCTGACAACTGGTATGTACCAATAATTATTTCAGACCAAACAATACGACGACGGTAGCACAAATTTTCCACAAACAACAACCAGTTCTGTTCAATTGCAGCTAAAACCAATCTAACCTGATAGCTAACAATATTTATTGTATACTGACGAGTATGACATCTTGACACTTTTAGCATGAAAGTAAGTCCAATGATATTTAACTGCATCCAAAACTGCTGAAAACTTAACTACAGAAATTTACTTTTCCAGGCAAAACAATACGAAAGTAGCCACACTTTTTCAGATACAAAGACAAGTTCTTTTCCATTGCAGCTAAAACCAATCTAAACTGATAGCTAACAATATTTATTGTATACTAACGAGTACGACATCTTGACACTTTTAGCATGAAAGTAAGTTCAATGCTATTGAACTGCATCCAAAACTGCTAAAAACTCAAACATAGAAGCCAATTTTCCAGGCTTAACAATACGAAAGTAGCACAAATTTTGCAGAAATGAAGACTAGTTCTTTCGCATTGCAGCCAAAACCGATCTAACCTGAAAGTTGGCAATAATCAATGCATACTTGCAGGTACCAACTCTGGACGCTTTTTGCAGTAAAATAAGCCCATTGCTTTTGAGCTGCAGCCAAAACTACTGACAACTGAGACATAGGAGCCAATTTTCCAGGCTTAACAATTAAAAAGTAGCACAAATTTTGCAGAACTGTAGACTAGTTCTTTCGCATTGCAGCCAAAACCGATCTAACCTGAAAGTTGGCAATATTCAATGCATACTTGCAGGTACCAGCTCTGGATGCTTTTTGCATGAAAGTAAGCCCATTGCTTTTGAACTGCATCAAAAACTGCTGAAAACTGAGACATAGGAGCCAATTTTCCAGGCTGAACAATGAACAAGTAGCACAAATTTTGCAGAAATGAACACTAGTTCTTTCGCATTGCAGCCAAAACCGATCTAACCTGACAGTTGACAATATTTAATGGATACTTGCAAGTACCAACTCTGGATGCTTTTTGCATGAAAGTATGCCCATTGCTTTTGAACTGCAGCCAAAACTGCTGACAACTGAGACATAGGAGCCGATTTTCCAGGCTTAACAATACGAAAGTAGCACAAATTTTGCAGAAATGAAGACCAGGTCTTTCGCATTGCAGCCAACACCAATATACAATCAAAGGCACCAATATTCATTGTATACTGACACGTAATACAACAGGAAACGTTTCGCAGCAGCAAAATCACCTCATTCCCTTTGCATTGCAACCAAAACTGTAGAGCATTCAAACTCACCACAATTTTACTTCAGATTCAAATGATATGACAAAGTGAGAATCTTTGCCAAAAGTAATGCAGTTACATTTACATTGTAGCCAAAATGCTGCAAAGCAAACAACCAACATCAATTGCAGATTCAAACGTGAAATCTTCCTATAGCCCTGGCAGCTTTTTCCAAAGTGACAAAAAGTTACAATTTACAAAAGTCTGAGTACAGCTAACAGCAGCTCAATGGCACTCCAAATCAACACCACGACAAGGCACCGACAATCCGTCCAGTGATTCACTGTCTCTCAGCGAGTGGTCACGTCATCTTTATTGCACTGTGGACAGTCACTGTCCTGTCTATTGCCGTTGCCGATTCTTTCTCATTCCATATCTCTTTCCTCACAATCATTCCATTCTCCCTCTCACAAAATCACAAGCACAAAACCACAAACACAAAACAGCCACAACAGCTCAATAACATGTTACTCAACACACATCACATTTATCAATTAACTACTGCTATCTGCTACTACATACAATAACTACAGACAGCTACCAACTAATTACAACTGCAGCTCATACCTCCAATACATAAATGAGTACACAGATAATGGAGTAAATAGATTAGTAGATAAGTGAACAACTCATCCATACCTGACACCATTAGCTTGTTTCCTTGAAACCAATTGTGCTCCATCTTCACTTCCATATTCACTTCCAACTCCAGTTCCATCTCAAATAGAACATATCCTGCTCCAGTTCTATCATGATCTAAAACAACTGGAAACCATTTGACAACACCAAAAACATACAGTTCGAACACTCAAATACACTTACCTCTAGAAATTCAGCTTATCCACTGCTCCGTCAAGTAATGCTTTCTTATCCTACACAGTCTTACAGCAACTCCACGCGAAATGTGGTATGAAACTCGAGCTCAATGCCACGACAACGCACTGTTCATCTACTTTGTCATTTACGGTCTCTCAGCAATTGGTCTCATATTCACTGCACTATGCACCGTCAACATCTCTTTCTGTGGCCGATTCTTTCTCATTCCATATCTCTCTCCTCACAATCATTCCACTCGCACTCTCACAAGGTCACAAACACAAAACAAGCATAGTAACTCATAAACACACTACAGAGCACGTCACATTTATCTAACAATTATCTTTTGTTTTCAAGTAAACATTGAAACCCCAATAAATATATAAAAACATAAATAGATAAATAACAATAATGCATACCAAGCAGCACTTAGTCTTCTCCTTCAAATAACTTGTGTTCCCTCTCTGGTTAAAGTACTGTGCAGAAAGGAGCAGCACCAATAGCCAGTGGAACTAATCAATGATGATGCTAAATTTCGGCTGTCTTGCATTTGCAGCTCTGTCTTGTAGACAACGTTAAGGTCCTTTAGCCTTGTTTCATTGACGACCTCATGCACTGCACCATGGTGTAAGTAACCCAGTATGGGAGGCTGTCTGGGTGCTACACCTTGCCCAAGGGTGACCCAGCACAGCAGCACTTAAGAGGTAGTGACATTCTCCTCAAAGCCCCAGTACTCGTCAACTAGGGCTGTGCTGCCGGATGTAGTTTAATGTCATACCCAGGACTAGATCAACTGATACAAATTGAAAATCACCAAATGTCATCTAAGATTAACATTAACAAGATATGGAACTTTTCCCAAAGCACCAAGCCTACTAAAGTGGTATTTGTATCCCAAAGCGATTAAAACTAAACATTACTGATAACTATTGCAGATTGGAAAACTTCCACAAAATAAGAAATTTGTCCAGAAAAAGTTCAGGCACTGTTTTGCTATTGTACCCAAAACTCATGAACATTGACAAGTAGTAATATGTTTTGCAGACTAAACACACTACTACGGTAGGACACCGTTTGCAGAAACGAGGACTACTTCTCTTGCGCTGACGCCACACCCAATATTAAATCAAAGCTACCAATATTTAGTGTAACTTGAAAAGCAAACAACCAACAACAACGTTTTCCTACAAAGTTAGCCCATTGCTTTTCAATTGCACCCAAAACTGCTGACAACTGGTATGTACCAATAATTATTTCAGACCAAACAATACGACGACAGTAGCACAAATTTTCCACAAACAACAACCAGTTCTGTTCAATTGCAGCTAAAACCAATCTAACCTGATAGCTAACAATATTTATTGTATACTGACGAGTACGACATCTTGACACTTTTAGCATGAAAGTAAGTCCAATGATATTTAACTGCATCCAAAACTGCTGAAAACTTAACTACAGAAATTTACTTTTCCAGGCAAAACAATACGAAAGTAGCCACACTTTTTCAGATACAAAGACAAGTTCTTTCCATTGCAGCTAAAACCAATCTAAACTGATAGCTAACAATATTTATTGTATACTAACGAGTACGACATCTTGACACTTTTAGCATGAAAGTAAGTTCAATGCTATTGAACTGCATCCAAAACTGCTGAAAACTCAAACATAGAAGCCAATTTTCCAGGCTTAACAATACGAAAGTAGCACAAATTTTGCAGAAATGAAGACTAGTTCTTTCGCATTGCAGCCAAAACCGATCTAACCTGAAAGTTGGCAATATTCAATGGATACCTGCAAGTACCAACTCTGGATGCTTTTTGCATGAAAGTAAGCCCATTGCTTTTGAACTGCATCCAAAACTGCTGAAAACACAATCATAGCAACTAATTGTCCAGGCGTAACAATACGAAAGTAGCACAGATTTTGCAGAACTGTAGACTAGTTCTTTCGCATTGCAGCCAAAACCGATCTAACCTGAAAGTTGGCAATAATCAATGCATACCTGCAGGTACCAACTCTGGATGCTTTTTGCAGTAAAGTAAGCCCATTGCTTTTGAACTGCATCCAAAACTGCTGACAACTGAGACATAGGAGCCAATTTTCCAGGCTTAACAATAAAAAAGTAGCACAAATTTTGCAGAACTGTAGACTAGTTCTTTCGCATTGCAGCCAAAACCCATCTAACCTGAAAGTTGGCAATATTCAATGCATACCTGCAGGTACCAACTCTGGATGCTTTTTGCAGTAAAGTAAGCCCATTGCTTTTGAACTGCATCCAAAACTGCTGACAACTGAGACATAGGAGCCAATTTTCCAGGCTTAACAATAAACAAGTAGCACAAATTTTGCAGAAATGAACACTAGTTCTTTCGCATTGCAGCCAAAACCGATCTAACCTGAAAGTTGGCAATATTCAATGGATACCTGCAAGTACCAACTCTGGATGCTTTTTGCATGAAAGTAAGCCCATTGCTTTTGAACTGCATCCAAAACTGCTGAAAACTCAAACATAGAAACTAATTGTCCAGGGGTAACAATACGAAAGTAGCACAGATTTTGCAGAAATGAAGACTGGTTCTTTCGCATTGCAGCCAAAACCTATCTAACCTGAAAGTTGACAATATTTAATGGATACTTGCAAGTACCAACTCTGGATGCTTTTTGCATGAAAGTAAGCCCATTGCTATTGAACTGCAGCCAAAACTGCTGAAAACTCAAACATAGAAATTAATTTTCCAGGCTTAACAATACGAAAGTAGCACAAATTTTGCAGAAATAAAGATCAATTTGTTTGTATTGCAGCCAAAGGGAATCCAAACTGAAAGTTGACAATGCTCAATGGATACTTACAAGTACTAACTTTGGACACCCTTTGCAGCAAAGTAAGCCCAGTCGGTTTGTAGAGCAGCCAAAACTGCTGAAAACTCAAAGTTAGAAATTAATTTTCCATGCTGAACAATACGAAAGTAGCACAAATTGTCCAGAAACAAAGATCAATTCTTTTGCAATGCAGCTAAGTCCGATGTCAACCAAAAGGTAACAATATTTATTGTATACTTATAATGCGAAATCTTGACAATTTTTGCATGAAGGTAACCCTATTGTTTTTGAACTTGAGCCAGAAATGGGGAAAACTTAAATGTTGAAAGTACGCTTGCCGGCAAACCAATATGAAAGTAGTATACTTTTTGCAGAAGTGAAAACAACTCGTCTTGCACTACACCCAAAACCACTCACATTGAAAGGCACCTATGTTTATTGTATACTTAGACGTAATATATATATATATATATATAATAGCTATTTCGCATTAAGAACTTAGAAATCCCTTTCTGCTTTAGCAGCTTCATAAATGTCTTTTACCAACTTAGACGTAATAGAACAGAAAACTGTTTGAAGGAAAATCTCTTGAACATTAAAACTCACCAAATGTTACTTGAGATTCAAATGTTATGATATAGTGAAGGTATTTCCAAAAGTAACGCAGTTACATTCACATTAGCCGAATATGTTAGAAGATCAAATACCAAAATTCATTGCAGATTCGAAAGTGAAAACGCTAAGAGTTCTTAGCAATTGATCTCGTAGTGATTGCATTACGGATCATCCACCTCTATTGCCGTTACCGATTCTTTCTCATTCCCTATCTCTCTCCTCACTATCATTCCACTCTCACTCTCACAAAATCATATCATATTTATTTAAAAAATATGTACTGTTTATAAGTAGAGAATCAAACCCCCAACAATTAAATGAATAAATACATAAATAACTAAATATATATATTCCATACCAAGCAGCAAATAGTCTTCTCATTCAAATAACTTGTTTTTCTTCAATAGTTTTGAGCTAATCAATGGAGATGATGCATTATATAGACAATTGTGAAGATATAAACATAAAGATTAAGTGATTCGAATTGGAGTAAGTAGAATAATTAAAATATATAGATTAAATAACATAAATAAAATTATAATAAGATTATTACCAAACAAATAGTAAATAAAAAAATTAAAATGAATTGCAAACACTTGTAAAATGGAGACTAAGCACAATATATCAAATCAATTAATAATAAGAGCAAAAAAGGTTGCATCAGATAAGCCATCAAAATTAATAATAAATGTGGTGAACAAATACTAATGACGTACATAAAATTAAGTAGAGACAATTGCCAAATAAATTTCAAATTAAGTCATTGACATAAACTAAAAATCAATTTTGAATAAAGATTCTATGAAAGAAATCAAAATGATAGAAAATAATTTTGAAAATTAGGCTGAAAGATGTAAGTCACATCAAATAGAACACGAAATTTAAGACACAGGTTTAATTAAAACACAATATATCAAGCAAAAGTAACTGCCTATAAATACAGAATTTAATAAATATAATTATATATATATATATATATATATATATATAATAATTATATATAGATATATATTTATATATAGATATATATTTATATATATTATATATATATATATATATATAATATATATATATATTTTTATATTTATATATGTATATATATATATTTATATATATATATATATATTTATATATACTGTATATATATATATATATGTATATATATATATATATATATATATATATATATATATATATATATATATATATATATATATATATATATATATATATATATATATATATATATATATATATATATATATATATATATATATATATATATATATATATATATATATATATATATATATATATATATATATATATATATATATATATATATATATATATATATATATATATATATATATATATATATATATATACCAGGGAGCAAAAACTGTTCTCTGTTTGTTCTAATCTTATTCTACCCATCTGCAATTGCAGAGAATGTTATCTTGTTCTCTCAATCTCATTTCTTATATTTAGTGGTGGTACATATTCAGCATTATAGAACCCTTTCATAATTTTAAAGACTTCTACTTCTATGATATCTCCCCTGTATCTTCTAAATCTCAGAGAAGGTAGATTCAGAGATCTGAATCTATGTTCATATGCTAAGTCTGTCATTCCTGGGGGTGCATTTGTTCCAAGCCTTTGTACCCTGTCAATATTGACAATGCTACATCTGCTTGAGGGGTTCCAGACTTATGCTGCATATTCTAAGTGACCCTGTGCTATGCCCTTGAAAAGTAACTCAAACATTCTATTATCTAAGAACTGGAAGCTCCTTTGTATAACGCGTAGCATTTGCATTCCTTTGGCAATCTTTGAGTCACTATGTTCCTTCAATTTTAAGTCACTGTCCACGATTACTCCTAAATCTTTCTCAGATATTATTTTCTTTACAATTGCACCTCATATAGTATAACACTGATCAGGTGCATTGCTTCTAATATTTAACTAGATATGGATACATCTACGTGATATCATGTATACTGTGTCCAATTGGTCCTATGGTTGCCCAATGGGCACTTATTCACCATTGCTTATTCACCATTAAGTGAAGAGTTCAAGGGCAAATTAAACTCTTTTTACACATGACCAGGTTTTGAGTCTCTATGCAACCATATTCCAGAACATTCAAATTATTTTGCGCAGGTTATGCCCTTCAACGGCATGGACGAAATCTAGTTCTTGTTTTATAACTGTGTGCTTACATTAAATTGCACAGTACAATGATGGCGGAGCAATACTTTTATTGCACAGGCTCTAGTTTTCACAAGTTGCTTTCAAGGTGCCCTTCTTTAAAAGTTATACGCTGTTAATGAAAAGTTACCATATGAAATTTAGTACAATTGAGGATATACATCATTAGCAAATCGAAGTCTAAAGTTTACAAAACAAAAGTTAAGGATTAATAAACAAAACAAAACAAAAGATTGGGAAGCTCTTTTAATAGACGCTTTGAAGGTACATAAAGCGGCTGCATACTTTGACCTAACTGAGAGGCGATTCCAAAGTTCTAAAACTCTAAAAGAATAGCACTTTGGTCCTTTTCTGACTTACTTATGGGAAGCCTCAAGCCTGTTTCTGTATTGCAGATGCTACTAAAGTAGCAATGTTAATTTTTGATGAACATGTTACTAAAGTACTCTGGAGCAAGCTCTAATGCAAAGGCTAACAATCCAGGGACAGGTAAGGCACCATATTCCTGCATGACTATTTTCCAACAGAACTTCTACTTGATATATCTTATGCTTTTGAGGACTACCTGTTCAACATACCCTTTCTATCATACCGTTTTCACACTACCATATATCTACAGAACTGCCTTTAAAGTAGGGAAGAATATATTTCTCTATAACTACCAATTTCAATTTAATTATCGATCACCCCTTGGAAATTACTCGATAGCTCAAGGGTACCCCTCCTTAACTGTCTGACAGCACATGAAAGCATATGATATCACATTAAATCAAATGAAATGAAACCACATCACTAGCAATTACAGGACAAGATATTACTAATATATTACTTTGTTGCTACAAAATCGTTTGCACAAAGTAAGGTTTAGATCTCTTTCTGGAGAGCATAAGATTTTGGCGCCAATTATATCCTTTAATTTACATGCAACTAAACATAAAGTCGCTATATAAGACGTCAATACGGTTTATGCAGGTATTCAAGGCAAAAGAGGATCATTTGCTGTTTCTATATATCTGATGCTCGATTCTAGGCTACATACTAAACAGTATATGTCCGTGAATGAGAAATCTACTTAACAAAGATTAGGTAAATCATATATCAGACCGTGATCATGTTGAGGACATTTGTATACTGATCGATATTCCACGCGCTTATGAAGGTTTCCAACAGCTAATGAAGAACATGGGTAAAGTACAAAAGCGAACTTACAGGTAGAAGCATCCATTTTGCACGATGCTCTCAATATCTTCCGTTCTGGTGGTGACACGATTGCACTGAACTTCCAAGTGAATGTCAGGTTTGAGAAATTATGCTATTGTTTAGTAAAGCAATTCATTTCAATTTCTTGGACACAAAGCAATGATTGGCTGAGAAAAGCATGAGGAGAGTCAATGGAAAACAATGATTGGCTGAGGAAAGTACGAGGCGAGGTCAAGTCTCATTGTAATGATCCTGAAAGCTGCTGAATGCAAAAGCTCTTTGGGAGCCCAATGGGAGTTGTATTTCTAAAAACCAATATGCTGCGAAGTAAAACCCGTTTCAAAAGCCGCACATCTCATGTGCAAAACTTAACTCCAGAATAAATGCATGAGGAGAGCGACGTTTGAATCAATTAGTCGCAGCAGATGTACTTAAGTGCGGGATTCTCTTCCCTAGCTGTACTAAACAAAGCTAGGCTTGGTTTCAAACGTCAAACTTTTCATATGCCAAACCTAATGCTTTGTACTTGAATGAGTGTTTTTTCATTATAATTTCTCCCTCCCATACAGAATGCAGCGAATATTGTTGCATATTCGTGACGTACGCGACAAGTACTTTCATATGGTATATAATTTATCTACGAAGGAGCAGTCTTTATCAACATACTTGAAATGCTTGAAAGAAGAACTTTAGTTTGACATTAGATCGGCACAACTAACCTCGATATTTACACGGGAGCCGCACTAAACACTTTCAGTTGCCGTGCCAAATTGAATTGAGTTCGACACATGAGAAGTTCGAAAGTTGAAACAGGCCTTTAGCCAGGGGTAGGAAATTATTCTATCCAGAGGGTCACAATAGAAGCAGAAATATTGAGGTGAGCCTGACCAAATGGACTCAATAAATTTCTACATAATATTGTCTGTATTTTTAAACACGTTTGATAAAAACCCAGCGTCTAAAAATAAAGACAATGCAGCTTCACTCTTTACTTTTATGCGGCCTTTCACGGGCCAGTCAAGAGTCGATCAAAGGGCCATATGTGGCCTGCAGGCCGGTCAATGCCCAGGTCTGCCTTACACACTCGTGTGTTCGGGACTCCATATGTATTCCGTAGTAGATAACAAATGCAGCCATGCAATCTATGAATTTCTATGTGCTTGCAGCTTCTAGTAAAAAGCCTCTTATGTAAACACACCTTGGAGAAGTCATCCCCAACGGTTCTCCGAGCAAATCCTTTACATAAGCTTACAGGTCATAAAAATAAGTTTTTATATTAGGCGTAGGATTTTTGTAAATAAGCATCATTGTAATTAGGTTTTATCTATTATATCTTTTTGTATTTAAATTGTAGTAGAAGTTGGCCTTAAGTAGCATTAATACGCTACGTTCTTTCTTTCTCTTTATTATTTTAAAAAGCGAACTGTAAAGAATTATATACATACATACATACATACATACATACATACATACATACATACATACATACATACATACATACATACATACATACATACATACATACATACATACATACATACATACATACATACACACATACATACATACATACATACATAACAGCACTTGCACCAAACCGTTCCGGGCCCTTAGCAATAAAGTGCTGCTGGGTCCTTTCACATTCAATTATTTCCCAAATATTGGCAAAATTAAATCAACAGGAGAAATACGCGACTCAAGTCAGTTGATAAAGTGGATCTATTAATCAATCAAGTCTACAGTTGCTATTTTCTCTTTTACTTCCTTTCAAACTTTATTACCATTTGCTAGCAACTTCCAGTCAAACTCTTTTGTAAAGTCTTTGGAATGCAGGTTGAACAAGTTCTTTGGCTATTTGGAGACTTCTTGGTTGGCTGCTCTTAATAGGCGGTTTGGAAATAGGACGCTAAATATTGAAGTAACCTTCTCTTATATACCCAATCAGAATTAAACATTGTTCAAAGTGGATTTGAGATCTCCTCCCTACATTCTTCAAGAGTTGCTGCATAAAAAATATGCTTTTGAATCTAAATATTCCTAGTATTGACTGAACTCCATCAAGTACAAGCTTCTTTTCTCCTCTTTTTCAAGTGCCAAATGTAAATTTTCATTTTGAAGAAATGGTACTCAAACCAAGTAAAGAAAGTTGCAAGGCCTGACAAAAACACCGTACACTATTAGGTCTCCAGCAGTAAATTTGAGTAAACCTGTCTTTAAGAGCTTCATGGTCATCCAAAGAGAAGTTTCATTCCATCAAAAGGGAAACATGAAGACAGCCCGATACAGCTGTTCTTTTTATTCGCAAGGAGACAAAGGGACAAGAGCCATTCTGTAACCTGTTAACTGGGTTATTCAGTCATTCAATCAATTTTCAAGTCAAACAATGCAAAAACTCTGCTTCCTCAACACATCTTATGGGGCATTTAGGATTTGTCCTAATCCCAACCTACGTCGGTTATGCCATTGCATATTGCTGCAAGACCATTTTACAATGGAATTTCATATACGCGATGTTTTTCATAACTAAATACCTATTAAAGGTATCTTCTCTGTCACACCCTTTTCGTGCAAACATACATTTAAAGAGCCATGTATGAGTAAAGTAACAGATATTTATCTAAATAAAATATTAAATGCGATTATGAATGGCGAATGGTGTCCCTCCTTACTCCTTCTTCATGGAAAATTCAAAACAATGGAACTTCAAACAAATGACAATACATCTGTTGATCACCAAACTGTCACTCATTATGACACATGTATTACTGCTTATTTTCGCAAATTTTTCAAATAAACTGTCCCAACAATCTCATACTAGTATAGTGCTCTGTTGCCATAGAACCACTTGTGCAATTCTAGGTATAAACCTCTTATGGAAAGCTCAAAACTATCGTGACATGAAACTAACCATTATTGTTCTTATAGAAGACTTTAATACGCTTCCTGAAGGTGTTCAAGGTAGGTGCATTCAATACGTCCGACGGCAAGCTATTTAAACTTACTTGTGGTTACAGAATGACTTGCAGACATTATGTGACTGAGACTTCATGAAAAGAAGGAAATAAATTATATTCTATGAATAAAAACTTTTTGCAAGCTACCAAACTAAATACAAAGGGCTCTGGTCAAGAGTTATTCTCTTTTAGGGGAAGATTCCTCTGAAATACCTTTAATGAAAGTGTCAAAAATGAGCCAACACGGCTGGCTTTCACAAAAACATCAAATGTTGGGCTGAAAAAGAATATACCTGCAGACAATGCCGCTACTTAGCTTTTCTATACACTGTAACCGCTCCATGAAGGGGACTAGATAAAGAGGGAGAATTTCTAAAATAGTGTGATTATCTATTACCATGTGTTTGCGTTCTTTTTAACATTTACAATGTGGTTCCTGATCTATCAAGGCTTATTGGAGAGGTGACTGAATAAAGCATTTCAGTTTTAAACTTTCTTCTTTTAAATAGTTCTTTGAATTAGTACCTTCTAGTATTGTTGCGAACGGTGGCGCAGTGGCTGGGATGCATGGGGGGCTACAACTCAACAGAAAGTCTGTCGGACGCTTTTGCTGCTTTCGGATTTTTGTATCTAACTGAGTTTCTTCTGCTGTGTTCAATGTTCTCAAAAGACTACAGTTACAGTACTTTAACACTAGGCAAATTCGCCCTTGCGTACTGTATTCCTATAGCTACTGCCAGATAAAATCAAGTACAACAGCATTGATTTTCTCTGTTCAGGAACAAGCGTTAAGAACTAATTACACAAAATTTCATATAGATAAAACATCTGAATCACCACTTTTTAGATTGTGTGGTATCAAAGGGGAAAGCATCTCGCATCTCATTAGTGAATGTAGTAAACTTACCCAAAAACAATACAAGGAAAGGCATGACAGTGTTGCACAAAACATTCATTGGGAATTATGTGGTATGTATGGCACTGCATTGATTTTCTCTGTTCAGGAACAAGCGCTAAGAACTAATTACACAAAATTTCATACAGATAGAACATCTGAATCACCACTTTGTAGATTGTGTGGTATCAAAGGGGAAAGCATCTTGCATATCATTAGTGAATGTAGTAAACTTGCCCAAAAACAATACAAGGAAAGGCATGACAGTGTTGCACAAAACATTCATTGGGAATTATGTGGTATGTATGGCTTTGAAAGAGAAAATAAATGGTATGACCATATACCACAGAGTGTCATAGAAAATGAGGAGACGAAAATTCTCTGGGATTTTACAATTCAGTTTGATAGATATGTTCAGAATCGAAGATCTGATATTGTTGTTATTAAGAAATCAAAGCAGGAATGTAAGATCATTGATATTGCCGTGCCAAATGATGATGGAGTTGGAAGTAAGGAGCAGGAAAAGATAGAGAAGTACCAAGATCTCAGACAAGAGATAGCACATCTTTGGGGAATGAAAAAGGTTCAAGTGATTCCAATCGTGATTGGTGCTCTAGGCATGATATCACAAAAACCAGAAACGTGGCTTGGGAAAATTGGAGTTAGCATAAGAACAGAGACATTGCAAAAGAGTACACTTCTTGGAACTGCCAGGATACTAAGAAGAACTTTAGAAATGTAATCCCTGATGATTACCATAATGAACCCTTGGACCTGAGGTTACTAGTTGTAACCAGATCTAGAGGAAAATATTTCCAGTATTATACTGTGACCATTAGCATTAAACATATGATTTTTTTTCAAACTTCATCATGTGATATTTAAGTCTACAAATACAAATCTCGCTAACAGGTAATCTGTATTTGGCTGCCTTACAATACTACAATACTAGGTAATAGAACAAACAAAAAAGAATGAAAAAGCACACAATATGTAGAACAGTAAAGAAAGAAGTTATTAAACAGTATTAACTGTATATTCAATTACTGAGAAGCTCGGGGTTGCACCAGGATTCGTTTCTCATTCAGAACATATAATATGTTGTTCGGATGATAATAGTAGATAGCTTGGAAACAGTGAAATTGAGATGATGATTATCGAAGCCTAGTTAAGTGCACATTTTGAGAAAGAAGTCTGATGACCGACCAAATATACCAAGGCAGCTCATGGAAAGATTAACAAATTCTATTGTACGATAGTCACTGTTGAGATCTGTTAGGAGGGAACGATATTTGAGTTCTTTTCGACGAGTATTGTTGCTTAGATTTGTCTCAAAGCCCACGGTTAATTCGATGATATACAAGCGGTTGTCAGCGGTGGAAAGAAGCATATCAGGCCGAAGACTGTCTCCCGTAATAATGCAAGGAGACAGGTAGCCAGGAAGATCCGCGTATAACTTAGATGAATTTACTGATTGGAAAGTTTGAGCTAGAAAACGTAGAGCTGAATTGTGTCGCCAAGTAAAACGACCCTGGTCTAGATATGTTTTACAGCCCGCTACAATGTGGAGAAGTGATTCAGGCTGAAGACAAAAGGAACAGTCAGAAGTGTTTGAGAGGCCCCACAAATAAAGGTTCTTTCTAGTAGCGAGTGTATTATTAAGATATTTGATAGTGAAATTGAAGATATTGGCAGGTAGCTTACTTTGTGCCCGAGAAAAAAGAGAACTGAGATTTTTTAAAGAATGAACAAGAAGGAATGAGATAATAAATCCTTGTGATGGTAACTCGGTTTTCAGTCTTTCCGTATGTTCAGTGCGAATCGATTTCAAACTTTGCTTTGTATTTTTATAAACGTCGTATTGGATGTTGGTTCCGCAGTTAGTATTTTTCCATAGCTCTACTATGGATTCGTCCTTAGAAGATTTCAATAAAGACCGGAGGACTGTTTGACACTGTTGAAATCTAACCGAAGGCAGTGGAAACGCTAGACCAAACTTCTTGGAAGAGAGAATAATAGAGCTTAAAGTGGCAGAAATAGGAAGCTGAAGCCATTGATGGGTAAATTTTGAGACAATGTTATCCAAGTTTTCAGAAATCCAAGTTTTACCTAAATCTGTAACTGTAAAATGCCAGGAGATTTTGGAAAGAATGTAGCGATGGTACAGAAGTAATTTATTTCTAGGATGAACATGCAGGGAGTCCACTGTTTTTAACATAGATTGAAGTGAAGATTTAAGAGTTTCTTTATGGTCCTTGTTATCCATATCAAAGTTGAAGAAACGTCCAAGGTATTTAAAGGATTCACCATTTTTAACAGGAGGTACGACTTTGTTGTTGGAAAACGCAACTTGATGATGAAATTCAGTACAAGAATCGCGACAAGAAATAAAGACATTTTATTGTCTTTGTAGATGTATTTTAATTTCGACAACTCCTTCTAAATACGACATAACCGGTAGACCTAAGACCTAACAAGATATAATCACTAAAATTTTAAGACATAATCAAACGTTTCGACTCAATCATGAGTCATCATCAGTGAAGGGATAGAAGTTGCTAAAATATGGCCTTATATAGCCATGGGGGCATACTTTAGAGTTACGACGATTTTAGAGTTACGACGACTTTAAAGGTACGACTTTAGAGTTGATCAAAAGCTTTGGCTGAAATTGAAGTGAACAAGTAGAAAACGTTTTTATCCCAAAAGTGGTGCATTTGTCCACACGGATTAGCTTACAGGCCCATTGACACCACCGTGAGAAACAGTTTAACAATAATTGATTTTCACGCTCATTTGGTAGTAATAACAGCAGCGTCATCAGCGAATTGGAACCAGTGAACTGAGTGGAACAAGCGGTCGTTACCATCATGAGGTGAAAACCCCAGCTGGTTGTATTTTTCTTGCTTAACGAATTGTATAAATGTGTTAAAGCATAGATTGAATAATAGGGGACTAAGGCAATCCCCTTGAAGCACTCCACGTTTAAAAGGGATAGCTGGAGTAGAAAAGCGGTCAGAAATTATATAGGAATGAAAGTCTGTGTAAAGATTGGTAACTAGGTATTGAATCATTTCAGGGACATGATGATAATCAAGTGCACTTTTAAGCCCCGGCCAAACGATCCAACATTGAGCCAACAATTGCTGGCTTAATGTTGGATCTTCAATGTTGGGTCGTTTAGCCACTATGTTGGGTGACCCAACAATTGTTGACTCAATGTTGGAATAGGTTTGAGAGCGTTCAAAATTGTTGGATGGAGATAACTCATTCTCTATTGTTTTCGAATGCTGTTGAAGGATGTTGGATCGTTTGGCCAGGGCAGCCAACATTTGCTGGCCGTAAGCATGCGCACAAAAATCTATAACAGTCTTGCTATAGGTAAAGCGCGCCAAGCAATTTTTAGATAATGGACAACTACCAAACATCGGAAGAGAACAGTAGGATCAACTACGAAAGTGGAGATGAAAATACTGAGAAAATAGAGAGAACGATAGGTAAAGCAAAACGCGTAATAGAGTAGGTGATTTACAGAGGAAGAGAATCCTCCTTAAGCCAAATGGCGGCGGCCGGCCTAATGCAAATGAAGAAATCGAGGAAGGTGATGAGCAGCGTAAAAGCCATGCCACAACTAAAGAGAGAAAGCTTGAGAAAAAGAAATGGAGTCATTCTGAGACTCTGAAATTTATTGATTTAAATCGCAACAAAAACTGCAACAACCTGCTCAGTCCAACAATTGTTGGATCATTTGGCCACCCCTTCCAACATCATCCCAACAATTGCTGGGTCTATGTTGGTTCAATGTTGGATCGTTTGGCCGGGGCTTTAATCAGATTGTGAAGGATTTCGCCAAAAGCATTTTAGAGATCTAGTAAGGTAATGATAGCAGAACGTTGTTTTAATCGAGCTTTATTGACTAGATAGGCCATCATTGATGTGTGTTCTAATACACCATAAAAATAATAATAATAATAATTTTTTTTTGAAACTTCTCATGTATATATTCAAATTACTAATACAAATACAAATCTCTCTAAGTATAGGTAATTTGTATCTGGCAGACAAGGTTACACATATAGTCGACAAATTCATACAAAAAAAATTGCACTTAGGAATACAAGTCCATACACAGTGAATTTAGATGTAACTATAATTCTTAGTACGTTAGAAGATCAGGGTTAGTCCAGGATTTGTTTCTCATGCAGAAAATATAATAGGTGGATCGAATGATGATGGCTGTAATTTTGCTTAGTATATAGTTTAAGTGCTGTTTTTCAATGCCAAGATCATTGCACATTTCAATAAAAGATTTGCAGGATCTCCCAAAAATTCCTATAGAGCTGATGGATAGGTTGATAAATTTGGTATTACGGTATTTTGAAGAGAGGTCACGAGTGAGCTGCAGGTATTTGTTACGCTTCCTGTCTGCGTTGGTAGTTATATTGGTTTCAAATCCAACGGTAAGCCCGACGATATAGATCGTAGCCGTTCCAATGCAGAGAAGCAAATCGGGATGCAACAGGTCCACTGTCAAAATGCAAGGTTAGAGAAAACCTGGGAGGTCAACATACAGAGTGGAGTTTTTAATACATTGTAGTGTTGATGCTACAAAATGTAGAGCTGAGTTATGTCTCCAAGTGTAGCGGCCATCTTCAAGATAAGACTTACAGCCTGATACAACATGAAGAAGAGACTCAGGATGCAAGCAAACAGAACAGTCGGGCGACGGTGAAAGTTTCCATTTGTGGAGATTTGTGCGATTAGCTAGCGTGCTATTGAGGTACCGTACAGTGACATTTAAAATATTTTTAGGCAGCTTACTCTGGGTAGAGGACCACAAAGAGTTGAGAGTTACCAGAGAGTGATCTAAAAGGAAGGATATGATAAAACCTTGGGATGGAAGCTGGGACTTCAGTTTTTCTTTGTGTTCTAGGCGTACAACCTGTAGGGCATGTTTAGTATTCTTATATGAGTCATATTGTAAGTTCATGCTGTTACTGGTATTTTTCCACAATGAGACAATAGCATCATTCTGTGAGGATTTTAGGGAAGTATGTAGGACATTTTGGCATTGGAAAAATTTAACAGATGGAAGCTGGAGATTTAAACCAAACTGATTTTGAGGAAGGATTATACCACTTAAAGTGGCACTTATTGGAAGGTCCAGCCATTGACGAATAAACCTAATTACGACATTATCATGATTTTGAATTACCCATGTTTTTGACAATGAAGCTACTGTGAAGTGCCAAGACAATTTTGAAAGGAAGTAGCGCTGATAGAGAAGTATTTTGTTTTTAGGTAGGATAGGAAGAGCATCAATTCGCTTAAGCATCTCAGAGAGAGAGGATTCCAGTTTCTTTCTATGGACTTCGTTGTTCATTTCAAAGTTGAAATAGCGACCAAGGTACTTAAAAGATTCACCAGACTTGACTGTGGGGACAAGTTCACTGTCAATAAAAAGCTATTGAAGAGATCGCGAGGAAAACTTTTTGTTCGTATTGAAGAGATCGCGAGGAAAACTTTTTGATCCCAAAGGTCGCACATTTGTCCACCCTAATAACCATATCTGACCATTTACACCATTTGGTAAAACAATTCAACAGTAACTGATTTTCACGTTCATTGGTTGTAACAACAGCTGCATCATCCGCAAACTGAAACCAGTGAACTGGCTTAAAAAGACAATCGAATGTATCATGAGAAGAGAAGCCAAGTTGTTTATATTTTTCTTGACGAATGAACTGAATGAAGGTATTAAAACACATGTTAAATAATAGTGGGCTAAGGCAGTCACCTTGAAGAACACCTCGTCTAACAGGGATAGCAGGAGTAAGAAAATGGTCTGTTATGACTGATGTATGGAAGCCAGTATAGAGGCTTGAAATCAAAGCTTTGGTTTTGGCTGGGATATGGTGATATGCAAGAACTTCTTGAATCAAGTTGTGATGTACTTCACCGAAAGCATTTTTGAGGTAATAATTTTTTTTGAAACCTCATGATATTAATGCAATCTAAGTATACAATCATACACCTCACTATATTAAGGCAGTGCATAATTGGCAAGTCTGCAACTTAAGTGTAAAAAAAAAAACAACAAATAACTCAAATTCTCAAATTGAAGTAATAGCAATAGTAACTGTAATACTAAGGTAGTAAAGTCGTAGTCAATAGTCCAGTAAATTAGGGTTAGTCCAAGGTTTATTTCGTCTACAAAAGATATAATAAGTACATCGTACTGCAATATTAATTGTTTTAGACAGGATTTTATGTTTGGTAGTATCATCGAAGTTTAAGTCTCTGAGCATTGATGGAAAGGACTCAGAAGACGTTCCAAGTATTCCGAGAGCACTCATGGAGAGATTTATAAGTTTCACAGTAGAATAAGAATTTTGGAGGTCAGCAATAAGAGGGAGATATTTAGTAGCCTTACGGTCACTATTTATCTGTATATTTGATTCAAAGCCAACAGTGACTTCTAGCAGGTACACGCATGAACTGTTACTTACTAAGACTAGGTCTGGACGAAGAGAATCACCAGTTATCAAAGAAGGAGATGGAAAAAAGGGAAGATCTGCATATAATGTGGTATTGACTACTGATGAGAGAGTTTTCGCAAGATGTAAAGGGACGGAATTATGACGCCAGGTATATCTACCATCTTGAAGATAGGATTTGCAACTGGAAACAACATGTTGAAGAGTCTCAGATTGGAAGCAGAAAGAGCATGCAGATGTGGGGGAGAGGGACCATTTGCATAGATTCTTCTTAGTAGGAAGAGTATTATTGATATACTTTACTATGAAGTTAAAGATGTTTCTAGGCATGTTGCAATGAACCTTTGTCCAAAGATGACGAGTATGCTTACTGCCTTGAAGGAGTATAGAGGAAAGGACGAAGCCTTGTGACTTTAGTTCATGGCGGATACGATCTTCATTGTCATTTCGAATAGCAGTTAAAACTTGTTTTGTATTGCGATATTGATCATATTGTATATTGCAGCCAGAGCTAGTCAGGGACCAAAGAGCATTTATATCAGTGTTTGGAGATGACTTAAGTGCATTTTTCATAACTACTTGGCATTGAGCAAATTTTGTGGATGGAAGAATGAGGCTTATACCATATTTCGATTTTGATAAAACAAGAGTACTAAGGGTGGCACAGATCGGAAGCTCAAGCCACTCGCGGATATATTTAGAGACGAGATTATCGATATTCTCAGAAACCCATGTCTTACTAAGATCTGCAATAGTAAAATGCCATGATATCTTGGGAAGAACAAACCGATGATATAACAACAGTTTGTTTTTCGGATGACAAGGAATTTCATCAATTTTTCGCATCAAGCCAGTGATCAGCTGTAATACCTCAGACATATGATCAATGTTATCCATTGAAAAATTGAAATAGCGACCTAGATATTTAAATGAGTTACCAACAGCAACAGTAGGGACAGGAAACTGGTTAATCAACAATTTTGGGAGATATTGAGTGGATGCGGTAGATGACTTCCGAACCCCAAATGTTGAGCATTTATCAACCCTGATAATCATATTAGCCCAGGTACACCATCTAGTAAAGTGATTTAGAAGAATTTGATTCTCGTTTTCCAGGCCAGTTATAACAGCAGCATCATCAGTAAATTGAAACCAGTGGATAGGGAGAAGGGAACTGGTACTAAATCCAAATTGTTTGAACTTTTGTTCAGAGATATAATGGATGAAAGTATTAAAACATAAATTGAAAGTTAATGGACTCAAGCAATCGCCCTGGAGAACACCGCGGCCCACTTTAATAAAAGGTGTCTGAAAGGAGTCAGCGATAATGGAAGTCTGGAAATTCGAGTATAGGCTGCGAATTAGAAGTTGTATGTGATCAGGAATATGATGATATCTAAGAACTGCCGGAATTAGGTTATGGTGCACTTCACCAAACGCATTTTTGAGGTCTAGTAATGTGATGACAAGTGACTTTTGTTTAATTTTAATGTTTAATAATAATTTTTTTGAAACCTCATGATATTAATGCAATCTAAGTATACAATCATACACCTCACTATATTAAGGCAGTGCATAATTGGCAAGTCTGCAACTTAAGTGTAAAAAAAAAAACAACAAATAACTCAAATTCTCAAATTGAAGTAATAGCAATAGTAACTGTAATACTAAGGTAGTAAAGTCGTAGTCAATAGTCCAGTAAATTAGGGTTAGTCCAAGGTTTATTTCGTCTACAAAAGATATAATAAGTACATCGTACTGCAATATTAATTGTTTTAGACAGGATTTTATGTTTGGTAGTATCATCGAAGTTTAAGTCTCTGAGCATTGATGGAAAGGACTCAGAAGACGTTCCAAGTATTCCGAGAGCACTCATGGAGAGATTTATAAGTTTCACAGTAGAATAAGAATTTTGGAGGTCAGCAATAAGAGGGAGATATTTAGTAGCCTTACGGTCACTATTTATCTGTATATTTGATTCAAAGCCAACAGTGACTTCTAGCAGGTAAACGCATGAACTGTTACTTACTAAGACTAGGTCTGGACGAAGAGAATCACCAGTTATCAAAGAAGGAGATGGAAAAAAGGGAAGATCTGCATATAATGTGCATATACTAATAATAATAATAATAATAATGGAAACTTCATTTCATTTTCAAATTCTCTACATACAATCATAAACCTCACTATGTCTAGGTAGTTTACAATTGGTCAATACTATCGCTATAATGTAAGAAATTATAAAAATAAAAAAAAAAAAAAAAAAACAACAACAAAAATGAAAAAAAAAACAACAACAACAATATCTCTAAGCAGCAATAATATAGCTTAATTAAATAAATAGAAGCTCTGGACTTTCCCATTCTTTCCCTCGTTTGCAAAACACGTAGTATGTAGATCGTATGGCAATGCCTGTTAATGTCCTTGTAATATAGTTTATATGTTTGTCGTCAAAACCAATCTCTTTGAGCATGATAAGAAAGTCATTAGACTGAAGAGAGAAGACTCCTAAAGTACTAATAGACAGACTGATAATCTTAACACTATCAAACTGATGTTGTTGGAGTCTTATCAAATCTTCATACTTTTTGGCTTTACGTACAGCATTGGTCAACAGATTAGTTTCAAATCCAACAGTCAATTCCAGAATATAGAGGCATTTTTTAGAGATAGTGAGGAGAAGATCAGGACGAAGAGAATACCCAGAAAGTACTGAAGGGGTAATAAAGCCAGGGAGATCCACATAAAGAACTGAATCAGGGACTGATTTAAAGGAGTTTGCAATAAACTGAAGCATTGAGTTGTGACGCCAAGTGAAGCGGCCGTCATTAAGATATGTGAAGCATCCAGCTACAACGTGAAGAAGAGATTCTGGCTTTAGACAAAAGGAACAATCGGAAGTAGAAGAAAGCCCCCATTTGCAGAGGTTTATCTTAGTCGGGAGGGTATTATTCATGTATTTGATCGTAAAATTAAAAATATTCTTGGGCAAGTGTCCTTGAGCAGAAGACCACATGGAATTAAGTTTAGGAAGTGCTTGCGATTTAACTGCAGAGAAGAAAGAGCCTTGTGATACAAGATGGTCGTTTAGCTTCTCCTCCTGTTTACAACGGAAAGACTTCAGAACATCTTTTGTATTGCGATATGCATCATACTGCAAATTCGGACCATTGCTAGTATCCTTCCAAAGACCTCTAATGTCTGCATTTGGCGATGACTTTAAAGCAATACGTAAAACAGTTTGACACTCAGAGAACTTAACAGATGGAGGACAAATATTCAAACCAAACTTATTACAGGGAAGAAAAGTGCTACTGAGGGTGGCACAAATTGGTAGATAATAATAATAATAATAATAATAATAATAATAATAATAATAATAATAATAATAATAATAATAATAATAATAATAATAATAAGGTTCTAAAGACTGTTATAGCCGGGGTGGCTAAGGAAGATGAGCACCTTATGCCTAAAAATGCCCCAAATGGCATGCGCAATATATAGCCTCTGACAGTCCAGTCCAGCTCCTAGCCTTCACGTGGCAGAACCGTTTCGAACAGATAGGAGTAGGGCAAAAGGCGAGTATATGGCGCCTTCCAAAAAACCATTGCTCCGGGTAGACTGAGCTCGTAAGCCATGGTAGGCACTCAGTCTAGGAGAAGGAAAACTCTAATTACAAACCAGAGTGGATGGGACTCTTTAGTCTTGGCTGACAGCCCATCTAGGTGATGGTGTCACAAATAAAAACACCCAGGAAGGAAAACCTGTATAACCAACCTACCATTGAATATGGAAAATCATCACAGAAAATCATCCCGCATCGCTCGTCGCGCGGTCAAACAAGGAGCGCGTCCCTCAATGGTGAACCAGGTTGAGGTCGAAGAATGTACTACTGGAACAAATTCCTCCAACCCCCAGGCTCTAGAGAGTTTCCAAGATGAGAATACAACTCAAATAGGTCCTCTAGATAGCAGAAGTACAAACCAGATATTAAAGAAACCAAGACAGAAATGGACAAGGGAGGAATAGTTATGATAGCTTATTACCAGGCGCTTGAACAGCCTTCTAACAAGAATACCACCAAGCGTGCATATGAGATTTGGAGGAAGGATAATGTTGATAATAGAGCCAATACTGATGCAAACAAACTAGCAAATGTAAGAAGAGATATAGTAAAGAATAAACGATTAACAGATATGGAACTAGAAAGAATAAGAATAGATGTTAGAAAAGAACAGCAACCGCCAATTGCAACAGTCGTCGATAACAGTACAAATTCAGTTAATGTGGCAAGAGAGGACGATAGTGTGCCATGCATCATTGAGGAAAATGTCGAAAACTTGCCCCATTCAGGACAAAATGAAGTGCAGAAATTAGTATTAGACATGATTAACCAAATATTAGAGAAGTGGGAGGAAGTGAAATTCATGGAAATCGGAGACAGAGCTAAGCTACCGAATATAAATAAAGATCATAAAGCTAAAGAATTACTCAAGATAGCAAATTAAGCTCTTTCAACAATAAAACAAGCATATCAGTTAGGTATTACAGAAATCAATGAATTAATATACGCTACGGCTACTGTTGTAACAGAAATGAAAGGAGTCAAAGTAAAAAAGCAGAGAAAACCAAACAGAAGACAACCTGCATGGAAAGAAAGAATTGAAAAGGAAATTAATAGCATGCGAGGTGATCTGTCGATGCTCACAGAGTTAACACGAGATAGTAGAATAAGTGAGAGAAAAAGGAGAAAAATAATGAGAAGATACAAAATAAAAGAGGAGCGAGACATAAATACCGAAAAAGAAAAGTTGTGGCAAAAGATTCAGGCAAAGGCACAAAGATTAAAGCGATTTGATAAAAGAAACAAGCAGTTTAGGCAAAACAAATTGTTTAAAACTAATCCAAAATTATTCTATAGAGAACTGGGAAATAAAAAATTGACAATAAATGATCCACCATCTGCTGATGAGGTTGAAAAATTTTGGAAATCAATTTTAGAAGATGATAAACATCATAATGAAGAGGCTGGATGGATTAAAGAACAAGAAGACAAGTATAGGTACTCAGCTGAACAAGAATAGACAGATATAACTAATGACGAAATTACTTTGGCAATTAGAAAGACAAGTAACTGGAAATCCCATGGTATAGACAATGTGCCAAACTTCTGGTTGAAGAATTGTGAAGCCCTACATGAAGATATAGCAAGGTGCTATAATAAGATGGTAAGGGAACCAGAAGAGACACCAACATGGCTAACGAAGGGAGTAACATATTTGTTACCTAAAACTCAGGAAACAAAAGTTCCAAAAAACTATAGACCGATTACGTGTTTACCAACCCTCTACAAAATACTAACATCAATCATAGCAGAAAGAACTTACAACCATTTAGAAGAAAGTAATTTATTGCCAGCTGAACAAAAAGGATGTAGAAAAGGCTCATATGGCTGTAAAGACCAACTTCTCATAAATAAATCAATTCTCGAAGATTGTGAGAGTAAAAGAAAGAATTTAAGTACCTCTTGGATAGATTATAGGAAAGCATTTGACAGTGTAACTCATAGCTGGATCATTAAGACAATGCAAATTTATAGACTGTGCCCAACTCTAATAAATTATATTACATACAGCATGAGCACATGGCAAACAACAATGACACTTACCTACTCCTCTGGTTCTATCGTAACAAACCCTATTAGAATTAAAAGGGGGATATTTCAGGGCGACTCATTGTCTCCACTTCTATTCTGCATGTCTCTTGCACCCCTTAGCAATCTACTAAACGTTACAGAATTTGGATATGACATGAATAAAGAACGAGTGAATCACCTGCTATACATGGATGATTTGAAACTGTACTCGAAAAATGACAAACAACTAGAAGGACTGCTTAACACTGTCAAGATATTTAGCGACGACATTGACATGCAGTTCGGATTAGACAAGTGTGCTAAAGCATCTTTTAAGAAAGGGAAATTGACAAAGACTACCAATGTAAAACTTGATAACACATGTGTTATTCAGGAGCTTGCTCAAGAAGGTACTTATAAGTACTTAGGCATAGACGAAGGTAATGGTATTAAACACGCAGCAACGAAAGAAAAGGTTAGGAAAGAATATTATCGCCGAATTAAGATGATTCTCAAAAGTGAACTGAATTCATGTAATAAAATCACCGCTATTAACGCCTTAGCAATCCCAGTGGTATCATATAGCCTTAATGTGATTAATTGGCAGATGAAAGAAATCAGGAAAATGGATGCAAAGACAAGAAAACTAATGACGATGTATAGGATGAACCACCCCAAAGCAGATGTTGATAGGATATACCTCCCCAGGAAAGAAGGTGGAAGAGGGCTGGTGCAATTAGAGTACACATACAAGATTAGCGTAATTGGTTTAGACATGTACTTGGAAAAAACGAAAGACAGACTATTGAGACAGGTATACAAACATGACACAAATAAGAAATTATATTCGATTCATAAAGATGCAAGTAAGTTCAGACAAGATATACAGCTACAAGTCAATGTTAATGAGAATCAGGAGACAACGCCAATCGCAAAGAGAGTTAAATCATTAAAGAAGGATGTAAAGTTACAAATTTTGACCAATCTTAAGGAAAGGTGGAAAGGAAAGCCCCTACACGGACAGTACCCGGAGAAAGTTGATAGGGCAGATGTTGACAAAGAACTGACCCACAGATGGTTGCAGAGCTCAGGATTGAAATCAGAGACTGAAGGTTTGATAATAGCTGCACAGGATCAAAGTTTAGCAACAAGGTACTATCAACATAGAAATATAAAGAATGGAAGTGATCCAAAATGCCGACTATGCCATGAATTCGACGAGAGTGTAGAACACATTGTATCTGGTTGTCCTGTTTTAGCCAAGAAGGAATATTTAGAACGACATGATAAAGCACTTATTTATGTTCACTGGAATATATGTAAATATTATCAAATAGACGTCCCTAATAAATGGTATGATCATAAGCCAGAAAAAGTTGTTGAAGGGAAAGATGCAACAATACTATGGGATATGCCTATTATCACAGACAAGGAAATCAAAGCAAACAGGCCAGACATTGTAATTAAAGAGAAACCTACAAATATGTGCATGTTAATTGATATGGCTGTACCATCAGATCGAAATATTGCGACAAAAGAAGTTGAAAAGATTTCAAAATACAAAGATCTTGAAATAGAAGTTAGTAGAATGTGGAAAACAAAACAACTGTCACCCCGCTGGTAATTGGAGCATTGGGAATAATACGAAAGGGAGTAAATCGATATATTGAGCGAATACCTGGTAACATCAAGGTCGAGGAACTGCAGAAAATTGTTCTACTTGGAACTGCTCACATACTAAGAAGAACTCTCTCAATAACTTAGCCTCAGGACCATAGTTTGGTCCCGGCAATTCAATGTACTGAAGTTTAGAAATTTTTCTTTGTAACACATAATAATAATAAACAGTGAGACCCAATCTTGTTGATAGTGAGGAAGAGGAAGCTGAGAATAATATTGGTGAGACTGAACGAATTGAATTACCCACAGAAGGGCTCAAAGAGGAAGATCGAGATCTTGAGGTAATGTTCATTGATCAGCTAGAAAACATCAAAAATTCAAAGTTACTCCATATAGAACTGAGAGAAAAACTTCCTAAGGTGAGGATTGATAATCAATTGAAGGAAAGTGCAAATCGGGTATTGGGTAGGTTCTTGAAGGAGGTTGACACTATTCCAGAGATATATGATAAAGTATATGCTATGGGAAGAGCGATTGGCTTCAAGCTAGGTACTTTGGTGGAAAGGGATCAAGCTGATAAAAAGAAGGGACGTGCAAAAGGAGGAAACAGAAGAGAACGGAAGTTGAAGAGAGAAATTAAAGAATCACGTCAGATTGTAGCGAAAATGAGTAATGAGTTGTACAGAAGGAGAAAACGGAGAAAAGCAACCAATAAGGAAAAGACGATCATTAAAGAATTGAGAGTCTTGATTGAGAAAGATGCAACTAACTATAACCTGAGGAATGCAAGAGAGCAATGGTTAGACAGATTGAGATACAAAAAGATAAAGTTGGCAAAATGTGAAGAAAAACGGAGAAGGAAGCAAGACAACATCATGTTTCAACGAGACCAGAAGGGATTCTTCAGAACACTTGAAGGAGAGAAGGCGCATGAAGGAGAAAAGCCAGGAATAGAAAAGTTTGTAGAGTTTTGGGGAGGTATGTGGGAGAAAGAAGAAAGAACGCCAAACATGCCTTGGATAGAACAGATAAGGAGACAATTAAGTGAGAAGGAAAATCGAGTTAATGAGTTCAGCATCACCCTTGAAAAAGTGAAGAAGGAAATTTCAAAGAGAAAAGGATGGACAGCACCTGGAATAGACGGAATACAGAACTATTGGTGGAAAAAGCTAGAATCAGCCCAAGGGGCATTAACAAGAGCATTCACAAAAATCAAGGAAATAACACGAACATACCAACTTGGTGGCCATCTGGAAGAACCGTACTTCTTCCAAAAACCAAAAACTTGGAGGATGAGAAGAATTACCGTCCTATAACGTGGTTGAATACTTCATATAAGATCATGACAGGGGTGGTAGCAAAGTACATGAGGAACCATACAATGGAGAATAAGATTTGGGATGAAGGTCAATTAGGAGCAGTGGAAGGTGTATTGGGTACGGTGGATCAATTGATTATCGATAGATGCATCATGAACGAGGTGAAACAGCACCACCGAAATCTTGCCGTCGCATTCTATGATTACAAGAAGGCGTATGATAATGTACACCATGATTGGATGCTGAGAGTATACCAACGGATAGGTATCCCTGCGGATGTGATTCAACTGATATCAAAGTTTATGGATTTGTGGAAGACTAGGCTGGAGGTCTGGAGCAAAGGTGAGAAATTGACAAGCAGATGGATAAATACATCTTGTGGATTTCTTCACGGAGACAGTTACTCACCAGTTGGCTTTTGCATCTCCGAGATTCCAGTAGATCGATTATTACAGCAGAGTAGGGGATACAGAATGGCCCAACCAGGAAACCGAGATGTCATCCGAACTCATAGCTTGTTTGTAGATGATTTGAAGGTGTACCAAGAAAGTCATGAACTGCTTAGAGTTGTCAATGAGGTTATTGTACAAGCAAGCCACGATACAGGGGCATGTTATGGTGTATCGAAATGTGCTCAACTTGTATTTGAGCGTGGGAAGATGGTCAGAGCGGAAGGATTAGAAGTTTTGGAAGAGAGAATGAGAGCAATGGATCCAGACAAAAATGAAACTTATAGGTTTTTGGGGATAGAACAAGCTGATGGAATCAAAACCAAGAAAGTATTTGAGCGAGTGAAAGGGGAGGTGGATAGAAGAATTAAGATGCTGACCAACACCGAATTGAATGATATAAATTTGGCACGTGCAATTAACACAAAAGTGATACCAGTAGCAGCTTACCCAATGAACGTTTGCAAGTTTACTGGAGGAGAACTGAAGGAGCTTGACCAAGTAATCAAACGTGAATTGAGGTCAAGAAACATGCTAGGAAAACAAACAAGTGATGAAAGATTATACCTTAGAAGAGAAGGTGGTGGAAGAGGAATAAAATCGATGAGGGACATATATAAAGAGACGAGGATGAGAGTTGCTTGCTACATGGCCTGCTCAGAAAACAGATGGATCAGTGCTGCCTGGAAGAGATAGATGCTAAAAGAGGAGAATTCCATAATACAGGAGGCAATACAGACAATGACGGAAGTTGGAGTAGAGATTGAATTTGAGGAAGGTAATATTTGTATCGATGGAGAGCTGATCAACCAAGGATGGAAATTAGCATGGAAGAAATTGAAAGAGAAGCTGAAAAGGGGAGTGAAGAACCAAAGGATAGAACACTATGGAGTCAAGGATCAACAGAGTCAATTATATAGATCACAGGAGAAGGAGTGTCATGTGTGGTTGACCCAGAATCTCAACCCAGGAAAAACCGCAGCAGTGATGACAATGTTGGAGCAAATGGTGGAAACAAGAGCTTGGAAAAAAGTAAGAGGGCTGATAGATGATAATAGTTGCAGAGTATGCAACCAATATCCTGAATCAGTAGAGCACCTTGTAGCTGGATGTACAAAGTTGGCAAATACCGAATATCTGACCAGGCACAACCGTGCTCTTATGATCCTTGCAGTAGAGTGGGCAAAACAACAGGACTTAGTTGGTCAAGAAGCAGTCTGGTACGAACAGCGATGGGGTAGAGGGACAGTATTGGAGAATAATATAGCCAAGCTTGTGTGGGATTTTGAGTTCCATTTGCGAAAAACAACAACGTCCAGAAGACCAGACCTAATTTTAGAGTTGAAGAGAGACAAGAAGATTTTGATGTGTGATATGGCGTGCCCCCAAAAGCATAACATTGGACCAAAGAGAACAGAGAAGATGACAAAGTACAGACAACTCGCTTTTGAAACAAGAGAAAGACGCCCAAGTTATAAGATCTATGTGGTCCCCGTCGTAGTAGGAGCATTGGGTGGTGGTATTAAGGAGTTGAAGGTCGATTTAAGAAAGATTTTCGCAAATACTGAACTCATAGACAAAGTCGCTGCAATGATGCAGAAGACAGTATTGATGGATAGTGAAAGTATCATTCGAAGAGTTATATCTGGACTTATTCAAGGAGACGATATTGATTAGGAGGATGCTGTTGTTAATGGTTTTTTTTTTATGTTTGTCAGCCTATGACTGTTTGAACTATAGGCCTCTGTTTGTTACTGTTAACTAGCAAATATTTTGGTAGTTAGCTATTGTATTGGCTAGGTACTTGCATTTAGCTTTATTCTATGACATAATAATAATAAGTATAAGGTCAAAGAAAAGGGGATTTCAAAAGTAATGGAAGAATTAAAGCAAAGGTTGCAGGTAAAGGCCTCAAAGCTGAAGAGATATGAACAAAGAATAGAACAATACAGAGTAAATAGAATGTACCAGCAAGATCAAAAGAGAGTTTATCAGGAGATGAGTGGGAAACCAAGTGGCGAGAAGGTCATGCCAGATGCAGAGAAGAGTGTGAGATTTTGGTCAAGAATTTGGGATAATGATATTCAACATAATAGGAGAGCTGAATGGTTAGATGAAGTTAGAAAGGAAGTAAAAGGCATGTCTCAAAAGAATGTTGTGATTACTGCGGAAATGATGAGAAATAAAGTACGAAAGCTGCCTATCTGGAAGGCACCTGGACCTGATGGGGTGCAGGGTTACTGGTTAAAAAATCTTCCCTCACTCCATGACAGGATTGTAGGACAAATGAATGATATGATTAACAACACCAAAAACATACCTGATTGGTTGACTAAAGGAAGAACTGTGCTTTGTCAGAAAGACTCACAGAAAGGCAATGCAGTTGATAATTTTAGACCTATATGTTGTTTACCCCTTATGTGGAAGTTGATGACAGGTATCATATCTGATGTTTTGTATGAATTCATTGTTGAGAGTGACTACTTACCATTAGAGCAAAAAGGCTGCAAGAAGAAAAGTCGAGGGACTAAAGACCAGCTATTGATCGATAAGGCAATTTTGAAGGATAGTAAGAAAAAGCATAGGACTTTGGCTATGGCATGGGTTGATTATAGGAAAGCCTACGATATGGTACCACATTCCTGGATTATAGAGAGCTTAAAGTTGGCCCAAGTAGCACCGAATATAATTGAGTTTATTGAAAAGTCAATGACCAACTGGAAGACAGATTTAACTTCTTGTGGGAAAATTTTAGGAATAGTTAATATAAGAAGGGGTATCTTTCAAGGTGATAGTCTTTCTCCCCTTATATTTATTTTGTGTATAGTACCTATGACTAAGATCCTGAGACATATGAGAGCTGGATATATGCTAGACAATGTTAAAATTAATCATTTATTATTTATGGATGACTTGAAAGTATTTGGAAAGAATGAGAAGGAAATAGATAGCTTGATAAAAACTGTGGAGGTATTCAGTAGCGATATTGGTATGGAATTCGGAATTAAAAAATGTGGTGTAGTATGCACGAAAAGAGGAAAGTTGAGTAAAGCAGAAGGACTAAGACTTCGTAGTGGAGAGATGATTAAAGAAGTTACCGAGGAATGATATAAATATCTTGGAATATTAGAATTGGATAAAGTCAAAGAACAGGAAATGAAACAGGAATTTAGAGCAGAGTATATGCGTAGACTGAAACTAATTATGAAATCAAAGTTACATGGTAGGAATAAAATTAAAGCAATCAATACATGGGCGATATCGTTATTGAGATATGGAGCAGGTATAATTGAATGGACAAAAGAGGAACTACAAAAGATGGATAGAAAAACAAGAAAGGCTATGACCATAAATAAAGAATTTCATCCTAAAAGTGATACAGCTAGACTTTATATTTCAAGAAAGAAAGGCGGCAGAGGTCTCATCAGTTGTGAACAATGCGTAGGAACAGAGGTAAATAGTTTAATATGGTACATAGAGAAAAAAATGAAGAAATGCTAGCAAGTGTAAATAAACACCAAATCCTGCGAAATGATGAAGCTGTTGAGCCAAAACAATACAAAGACAATAGAAAGCAAATAGTTGAAGCTCCTTGGAAAGACAAAGAAATGCATGGCCAGTTTGTCAGAGAACTTCAGGGAGTTGATTGGGACAAGACATGGCAGTGGCTATTGAAGGGTGACCTGAAAGGTTGCACAGAGGCACTTATATGCAGTGCTCAAGAACAGGCATTAAGAACGAATTATACTAAGTTCCATATTGACAAAACGGCTGATTCACCTTTATGTAGGATGTGTGGTGAAAGGGGTGAGAGTATTTACCATCTAATTAGTGAATGTGGGAAGTTAGCACAGCGTGAGTACAAGCGACGGCACGATGATGTTGCACGATATGTTCATTGGCAGCTTTGTCGAAATGTGGGAATAGAGTCGTGTGACAAGTGGTACGAACACAAGCCAGAATGTGTAATGGAAAATAATGACTATAAGATCTACTGGGACTTTATGATTCAGTGTGACCGGGTGATAGAGGCAAGGAAACCTGACGTTGTGCTAATTGCAAAAAGGACGAAAGATGTAAGAATAATAGATATAGCAATTCCAGGAGATAAAAGAGTTAAGGATAAGGAGATAGAAAAGCTAGAAAAATACCAGATGCTGAAAGAAGCAGTAAGAAGATTGTTGAAAATGAAAACTGTTACTGTGTTACCTATTGTGATTGGTGCGTTAGGAGCTGTGTCACAAAGATTTACTGGATATGTCAATAAGGTTGGAGCAAACATCAGGCTGGAGATAATGCAAAAAACTGCACTCTTAGGGACCGCAAGATTGCTAAGGAAAGTCATGTCTCTTTAGGGATACATAATGAAGACCAACGTGGGACCTTTGGTGACTTGTTGTCACCCGCTCTCATGGAATAGAAAGCCGGACACATGAAGTCTGAGATGGCAAACATAATAATAATAATAATAATAATAATAATAATAATAAGGGGTCAAGGGTCCTTGGAGGAGTAGTCCCTTTTCTAGTTGGCCTTCTGTGGCATCCTAGACTGGTCTCCCCAAACTCAGTACCTTGTGAAGCGCAATATAGAGCCACTCCATGGTGAAGACCGTCTGTGCGTGGTGAAGAGCCACATCCTACTAGAGGTGGCCCTGTGACAGGCCAAACACAGCGGATCTAGGGGAGTAACCCCCGAAAACAAATCCGTAACTCAAGGTGTAAATCGTGCTGACGGGTGGATGGCTACAACGGCATGTAGTCATTAACGATACAAGACAGTCACTGCCTTGTGGATTAGGTGTACAAGCCAAAGGCTAAGGGTGAAGATCCCTAACAGAAAGCTTCTTAGTTTTCCCCTGATAGCTATGGCATTTAGGGGAATTACCCCAGTCATGGGCAAATGACCTGGTAAACTGGACCAGAAAGTCCTGGAAGACAACCAGTTTAGGAGAATGTCACTCTGATGTAAAACATCCAGCTATGGGAAAATAGTAAAACCTTTAATGGATAAGTTAAAGAATAGTTTATCATGCCGCATCGCTCGTCGCGCGGATGAACAAGGAGCGCGTCCCCCAACGAGGAACCAGGCTGGGGTCGAAAAATCGATTACTGGAACAACCTTACCCAACAATGATCTGGCAGGTAACCTTACCGAGACCTTCTCTCAAAAAGGCCCTTCAGACACAAAAAGTCTGTCCAGAAGTAAACAGAAAACAATTAGACAAAGATGGACAAGGGAAGAATATATACAAGTCATGACAGCATTTTATGAGGCAAAATTTTCGCCAGCAGAAGGCTCAAATACAGAGCAGACATATAAATTATGGAGAGAGAAACACCCGGAAATTAGACCAGCGATGGATGCTAATAAGCTTGCTAATGTAAGACGTGATATTGTCAAGAATAAGAGACTAGAAGACACCACATTACAACAGATTCAAAATGATATAAGAGAGAAAATTGAAATACAAAATGTAGATAATAGCTGTAGTTCAACCAATGATGGTACAGAGGAGAGTGAGATACTGCATGAAACAACTGTCATCAGTCAGCCAGATATTGAAACCTCAGATCAGACCAACACCATTGATTCAGCTTCAAGTGAAGAGGTAAGTGCAATTTCAGAAAAGATAATGATTAAATTGGAAGAACTGAAGCATCAACATCTATCTGATAGAATCCAACTTCCTAAAATTAGAAAAGATAGAAAAGCAAAAGATCTTATACACAAGGGAAATATTGCGATCCTCAAATTAAAAACACAGGCCATGGAACCGCTCACAATAACTGAGCTTAATCAGATGGTATATGCTACAGCATCAGTAATAACGGAAGAAGTTGGAGTAACGATACAAAGAAAGAAAGGCCGACAACATAAGCAACCCCAATGGAAAGAAAGGACTAGCAAGGATATAGAATGCTTAAGGAAGAAACTGTCAATTTTAACCGAAAAAGTGAAAGGTAGCATGGTATCTCACAGAAAGATCACTCGAGTGCTGTCTCAACTTAAGTGTAAGAGTGAGGCAGATATACCATCAATTATAGAAAAGATAAAGCAAAAAATTGCAGCCAAAACACAAAGGATAAGGCGGTACGAAAAGAGAGGGAAGCAATTCCGTCAAAACAAACTGTTTAAAGATAATGCGAAGCAGTTCTATAGAGAAATTGGCAAGAAGCAAATTGATGTAACTGAGCCACCTATACTTACTAAAATCGAAGGTTTCTGGTCGAGAATATGGGAAAATGAAAAAGTCTATAACGAAGTAGCTGAATGGATTAGAGACCAGGAAGAATTATATAAAGATCAGCAATGCCAAGAAACTAACGATATCACAATTGATGAGGTACGCACTGCAATAAAAAATGCGAACAACTGGACATCACCAGGGTTAGATAAGATTCCAAATTTCTGGCTTATTAACATAGATAAGCTGCACACGGACCTGGCAAGGGAATATAATACCATTCTCAAAGAACCAGACAAATGTCCAGAGTGGCTAACACAAGGATTAACATTCCTGATTCCTAAATCTAATGATACACATGAAGCTAAAAATTACCGACCAATAACTTGCTTGCCAACTATGTACAAAACATTGACCTCGATCATTACAGATAGAACATACTTGCACCTGGAGGACAATAGATTATTACCCAATGAGCAAAAAGGATGCAAACGGGGATCATATGGTTGCAAAGATCAGCTCCTAGTGAATAAAATGATAATGGAAGACTGTAAAACAAGAAAGAAGAATCTGACAACATCATGGATTGACTATAGGAAAGCATTCGACAGTGTGCCACACAGCTGGATTATAAAGACATTGGAACTTTACAAAATATCGCCTGAGATTGTTAACTTTATGAAAGTGAACATGAAAAACTGGAAAACACCATTGCTTCTAAGACATGCTACCGGCACACTGACGTCTCGATTGATAGAAATAAGGAGTGGCATATTTCAAGGCGATTCTTTATCCCCGCTTCTATTTTGCTTGGCTCTGGCTCCCCTAAGCAACTTGCTTCATTCTACTAATTGCGGATATGATATCCAAGGAAAGAAAATCAACCATCTCTTCTATATGGACGATTTAAAGGTATTTGGCAGAGACAGTCAGCAACAAGAGCGCTTGCTTCAAACTGTTAAAACATTTAGTGACGACATTAATATGAAATTTGGACTAGAAAAATGTGCCACAGCAGAATTCAAACGGGGTAAACTAGCTACAACTACATCAATCAGACTTGATGAAGAAACGACTATCAAAGAGTTGCAACAAGAGGACAGCTACAAATACCTTGGAATAAATGAAGCTGACGGTATTCAGCATGCGAAGATGAAAGAAAAGATAAGAAAGGAGTATTATAGGAGAGTTAGACTGATACTCAAGAGTGAACTGAAGGCAGTTAATCGTATTGCAGCCATCAACTCTCTTGCTATCCCAGTCATCACATATAGTATGAATATACTCAATTGGAAGATAAATGACCTCAAAAGGCTTGACACAAAGACAAGGAAACTCTTAACAATGTATAGAATGCACCATCCAAAAGCAGATGTGGATCGACTATACTTACCAAGAAGCGAAGGAGGGAGGGGACTAATGCAAATAGAGTTAACTTTCAAGATAGTGACTGTTGGTCTCGAAATATATTTAAGAGAAAGCAAGGACGAAATGATGAAATTGGTCTTAGAGCATGAGAAGAAAAAGAAGTTATACTCTGTTACAAAAGAGGCTACCAAATTTTGTAGAGAGCTAGAAGTCGATCAACCAGGGCATAGGGAAACGGATAGTGTCACAAATAAAGCCAAAGAAGTCAAGAATATAGTGAAAAAACAAGGAAAAGAACAGATAAGAATAAGATGGGAACAGAAGCCGCTGCACGGTCAGTACTTGAAAAGATTGAAGAGACCAGATGTTGATGAAACTGAAACACATAAGTGGTTAAAAAGTTCAGGATTAAAATCAGAGACAGAAGGCCTAATAATAGCAGCACAAGACCAAAGTTTAATGACAAAGCAATATCAAAGTGAAATAATGAAGAATGGAATGAATCCCAAATGTCGACTATGCAATCAATATAATGAAACAATTGATCACATTGTAAGTGGATGTCCTGTATTAGCAAAATCAGAATTCATGCAACGACATGACAAAGCTGCATCATACATACACTGGAGAATTAGTAAGGCATTCAAACTACCTGTAGCGGACAAATGGTATAATCACAGCCCAGAAACTGTCGTGAGCAATGACCAAGTAACTTTAATATGGGATATGCAAGTACACACAGATAAAGAAATAAAGGCTAACAAGCCTGACATTATTATCAAAGATCACATAAACAGCACGTGCCAACTGATTGATATGACTATACCTTCGGATAGAAATGTATCAATAAAGGAAGTTGAAAAATTTTCAAAATACAAGGATTTAGAAATTGAAATAGGCAAAATGTGGAAAATGAAAGTAACTACAATTCCTGTAGTTATAGGTGCGCTTGGAGCTATAAAGAAAGGAATGAAATCGAACATTGACAAGATACCGGGGAAAATATACTTAGAAGAACTACAGAAGATCACACTACTGGGCACTGCTCATATCCTCAGGAAAGTTCTGTCAACTGACTTAATGTGACCTTGTATGTCCTAAGATCTATGGATTAGATTTGGATTTGCAGGAAGAACAGAAAAGACTTAATAGACATTTTATAAGAATAATAATAATAAGGTTCATTGGGAAGTCAGCAAACAGTGCGGGTTTGTTGTTAAAGAGAAATGGTACGAGCATGAACCAAATGCAGTCAGCGAGAACAATGATTTCCATATTCTGTGGGATTTTGAAGTACAAACTGACCATGAGATTGAGGCGAGAAGGCCTGACATGATAGTAACTGATAAAAAGAACAATATATGCAAGATAATTGACTTTGCTGTGCCTTTTGATAGCAGGGTGGATTCAAAGGAAGGGGAAAAAATTGAAAAGTACCAAGATTTAGCCAGGGAATTACGAAAGATTTGGAATAAAAAGGTGAAAGTCATCCCTATTATAATTGGGGCCTTAGGAACTACTCCAAAGCTATTATGAAAGAGGCTGGAAGACATTGGCATTGATACAAAGGTTGTGGAATTGCAGAAGAGTGCCATCTTATATTCTGCAAGGATCCTCAGGAAAGTTCTTGAGATTTGAGGAGACTTGTTGTCACCAAACCTCACGACACGATTTCTACTGAAATAGACAGTATGCGTTATGAGATAAAAGGTGAAGGGTTAAGCCGGTCGGCTTAAAGTGAGGAGTTAGGCGTCCTCTACCTCCCTAGCTGTCTTCTCCTTTTTCTATTTGTTTCTTTAGCTTCATTCAATTTTTGCTTTCTGTTTGTTCTACATATAGTTGCCAATGATCCTAAGAGCCCTGCTAGGTATTGTAGTGGAAGGATAGATTGGATCTAGGTAGAGGCATCTAGCTCCTGGAAAGATCAGACTTCAAGACAGCGAAGGGAGCCTACTAGGTTCCTTTTGCTGGGCTAGGTGTAACCCCGTACTGCGGTTCGGGACCCTTAGGTTGTTCTTGGCAACTGTTGCTTTATTTGGGTAGATGGGGCTCATTAGCTGGGTAAAGGTAGTCCATCTAGGAGAAGGAAAACTCTTATCTCAAACCAGGGTTGATGGAACTCTTCTGTGGTATTTTTTGTAGTAATGCTACAGTCGGGATGAAAATGCTGGATAGGTGACCGGCATAGAATACCCAATGTCAATTATAAGAGTAGAGGGGACTCTTTGAATCCTTTTAGATAAACCTCTCTAGGGATGGTGTCCCGATAAAAATACTGGTGGTTGTGGCACCTTATCAACACTATCTGATACGTTTAGTATGAATCTACGTTCTAAATCATACCGCATCGCCCGTCGCGCGGGTCAACAAGGGGCGCGTCCCTCAGGGCTAGACCAGCCTGAGGTCGAAAAGTTGGCTACTGAGTCTAAATCTTCCATTACGCAAAGTTTTCATGGTCACCAGGACGGGAGGATTCCTAACCCTAGCCCTGGAAACTCAACATTGAATCAAACTCAAAAGAAAAAACGAAATAAATGGACAAGGGAAGAATATAAAGATGTAATGTACTGTTTTCATTTTACTTTGGAAAACCCGACAACGAACAACACTGACGGAACTTTCAACAAATGGTGCGAACGTAACAGTAACAACGAGAAATTGACCTATTTAGATGCAAATAAGCTAGCGAATGTAAGAAGGTACATAGTGCGTGAAAAGAAGTTAACTGATACTGAAATTGCTCAAATTAAAGAACAGGTTAGAGTCGATATGAGTCACAACCTAATTGAAAAAATTGTCCGGGAAAGAAATGAAGATCCTGAAGATGTAGAGTCTTCTGAAATTCAGGCTGTAGTGAATGTTGAACCAAATGATAATGGTAATGAAGAGGAAATTGTTATTGAACCTGTAATAACTGAAGAAGCCTTAGCAATGAAAACAGATATACTTGAGGAGCTATCGAAAGTACAACACACTAACATAGCAGAGAGAGCACCCTTGTTGAAAATCAGAAGCAAACGCAAATTTAAGAGTGCTTTTGATTTAGCAAATACGGCATTAGAACTCCTATGCAACGAGCTTAATCCTGATTTGACATGTCTAAACGAGTTAATGTATACAACAGGAAAAGTTCTTCAAGAGAAATGTGGCATTACTATAAAGAGAAGGAGCAAAGGCTCCCGTGGCATCAATAAATCTAAATGGCAACTAAAACTAGAAAAAGAAATAGAATTATTTAGGAAAGAACTTTCTTTACTTGATGAGATTCAAAAGGACAAAATACTGCGTTCTGGTAAAGCAAAGAAAGTAGTAAGGAAATATAAGATAGAAAGTAAAACTCAGATCCCATGTATTAAGGAAGAGCTTAAACAAAAGCTCCAAGTAAAAGCACAAAGAATGCGCCGATTTGAAAAGCGTTCAAAATTCTTTCGTCAAAATAGAATCTTTGAAACCGATGCAAGAAAGTTCTATCGAGAAATAAATAAATCTACTGTCTCTATTGAAAAAGCACCATCAGAAAAAGAAATACAGGAATTCTGGAGTACAATATGGGGAAAGGAGAAAATGTATAATGAGAATGCTGCATGGTTGAAAGATATTGAAGAAAAAACTGAAGATGTTTCGCAGCAAGAGTGGGGTAACATAACTGTTCATGAAATAAGAGAAGTTTTGAAAAAGTCGCACAAATGGAAATCCCCTGGAATTGATCAACTAACAAATTTTTGGCTTGATGCTCTTTTTTCTACACATGCTCAACTGGCACTTAACTTTAAGAGCATAATGACAGATCCTACTACAACACCAAAGTGGTTTTATCAAGGCACCACACATCTATTAGCAAAGTCTACAGATACAGTCAACCCAAAAAACTATCGGCCTATAACCTGCTTATCGACCTTATACAAGCTGCTTACTTCCATACTGACAGAAAGAACCTACAGACACTTAGATCAGCAAAATATCCTTCCGACTGAACAAAAGGGATGCCGAAGAGGATCATACGGATGTAAAGATCAGCTACTAATCAACAAGATGATACTGGAGCATGCAAATTCAAAATTTAGAAATCTAAGCACAGCTTGGATTGATTACAAAAAGGCCTTTGACAGTGTTCCTCACTCATGGATACTAAGATCACTTGAAATCTTTAAAATCTCCCCTACGATTATATGCTTCCTAAAAGCAAGTATGGCCTTATGGGAAACTAATCTATATCTATCTCACTCCAATGGGACACTTACTTCTAATGGTATGCAAATACAATGTGGTATCTTTCAAGGTGACTCATTTTCTCCCCTTTTGTTTTGTCTTGCGCTCGTTCCTCTATCCCACCTTTTAAACAACACTGGATATGGTTATAAGATCAACAACAGAAGGATAAATCACCTCTTTTATATGGACGATCTTAAGCTATACGCAAGAGATGATCTGGAATTAGAAGGATTGTTACAAACTGTTAAGTCTGTCAGTGATGATATAGGCATGGAGTTCGGTCTGGATAAATGTGCTAAGGCAACATTCAAGCGTGGAAAGATGATCAACTCTTCAAATATAATGTTAAATGACAATACAATAATAAAAGAATTAGAACAGGGAGGTGCATATAAGTATCTAGGTGTAAGTGAACGCAATGGTATACAGCACTCTAATATGAAAGAAAAAATCCGAAAAGAATGTATACGGAGAATATGATCAATTATGAAGACAGAACTGAACTCGAGAAATCGTATCACTGCTATAAACACTTTAGCAATACCTGTAGTGACCTATAGCTTTAATATTATCAACTGGAACCTAAGAGAACTAAAGAAAATAGACACAAAAATAAGAGAGCAATTGACATGTGGCAGAATGCATCATCCGAAATCAGATGTTGACCGCCTTTATATGCCTAGGAGTAAAGGGGGTAGAGGCATGATACAATTGGAACTCTCATACAAGACTTCAACAGTTGGTCTCTCCCAGTATTTACGTAACTCACAGGACTGGATGATAAAACTTGTCACCTCACACGAGAATACTAAGAAGTTACATTCAATTATAAAGGATTCTGAACAGAACTAGAAGAGAACTAGGGATTGAAATGCAAACTGATGAAGAACTTATTCCTACTACTATTGCAAAGAAAACCAAACAAGTAGCTAAACAGAAAGGCTTGAAAATGATTGAAGAAAGATGGCACGAGAAACCCCTTCATGGACAGGTTGTTATTCGATGCAAAGGTGCTGATGTTGATCAAATGGCAACCCATCAGTGGCTGAGAAGCTCTGGACTAAAAGGGGAAACTGAAGGGTTTATTCTTGCCGCACAAGATCAAAGTTTGGCTACTCGAAATTATCAAGCAAATATCCTACATAACGGAGCTGACCCAAAGTGCAGATTTTGTGACGAAAAGCTCGAAACAGTTGACCACCTTGTTTCTGGTTGCTCAGTACTAGCACCAAAAGAATATAAAAGCCGTCATGACAGAGTGGGCCAGTATCTTCAATGGAGAATATGTAAATACTACTTGATCAGTACAACCGCTAACTGGTATGAGCACCATCCTGAACCAGTAACAGAAGGAAAAGATGTCTCCATTCTATGGGATTTCCCTGTTCATACTGACAGAACTATACAGGCAAATCGCCCTGATATTATAGTTAAGGACAAAAAAGACAACATTTGTCTCTTGATTGATATGAGTGTACCTTCCGACAATAATGTTGCTGCAAACGTATTTGAAAAATTGAGCAAATACAAAGATCTGGAGACTGAAATTGAAAAAATGTGGCATCTAAAAACAAAAACACTTCCAGTAGTTGTTGGTGCACTTGGCCTCATAAGAAAGGGCACAGCTGACTTTATTGACAGAATTCCAGGGTCTCCATCGCTGTCAGAGGTGCAAAAAATAGTCTTAAATAGCACAGCTCATGTTTTGAGAAGGGCTCTTTCCATCTGAATAACTCGCTTGTGAAAACTGTTTGTTTTTTTTTCTGTTTTGGTTGTTTTTTTTGTTTGTTTGTTTGCTTGTTTTGTTTTTCCTTCCTCATCAAAGTCACTTTCTAACCAACATGTACCCTTCACTCACCCTAGGTTGCTAGTTGTAACTCGGTGTTTGATTGTATACTAGCTTGCCAAAGACAACTCTATTATAATAATAATAATAATAACTGTCCTGGGTATGACATAAAACTGCATCCGGTTGTGGAGTTTCGACGTGGGATAATGAGGTTACCCTTAGCCACAACGGCCTCCAGGGCACCCTTGAGCAAGGTGTAGTACCTGTCACCTCTCCCCGAGACCATGAAGTACCAGGTTGGCGTCTGGCGGGGGCTAGTCTGTCTCCTGGGTAGGGGGGACTCTTCAGCCTTGGTTGGCAACCCTCCTAGTGATGGTGTCACAAATAAAAATACCAGCTGGAAACTTGCCACAAAGAATATCCGTGTGAACTCGAAATACCAGGTGGCATCTGGCACAGAATAGACAGCCTTTTATTAATATATGAAAACTAGAAGAATTCCATCCCGCATCGTCCGTCGCGCGGATCAACAAGGGACGCGTCCCCCAGGGCAAGACTCACCTGGGATCGTAAAGTATGCTACTGAGTCTAATTCTTCCCCTAACGAAAGTCCATATGGTCACCAGAAAGGGATGCATCCCACCTCTGGACCTGCGGATCCAACACCAACCAAACATCACAAGGAAAGAAGAAAAAGATGGACTAGGGAAGAATACAAGGAAATAATGTATTGTTTTTACTACGCATTAGAAAAACCTCAAACAAACAACACTGAAGACACTTTTATTGCATGGTGCTCACGTAATAGTGAGAGCGAAAAAATTTAAGGTTTAGATGCAAATAAACTACCAAATGTAAGGAGATTTATTATGCGCAGCAAAAAGCTGTCTGATGTTGAAATTGCACAAATTAAGGAGATTGTTTTAAATGATACTCGTGTAAAGGACCCTGTAGGTCTCATAGAGGAAGTTGAGGAAGCCCAGGAAGATGTTGAGCAAGTTGTAGTGCCTTATGCTGATGAGAATGAACCAGAACAAGGCATGGAAAATAATGAAGAACAGGAACAAGAGTTGAACCAAGATGAAGTGGCTGAGATGAGGACTGATATCTTAGAAGAATTGTCTATTGTCCAGCATACTAGTATTAATGATAGAGAGTCTTTATTGAAAGTTCGTCATACCAGCAAATACAGAAATATAATTGATGTTGGTAATGAAGCCCTAAAACAACTATGTAACGAAATGGATCCAAATTTAACAGAATTGAATGAGTTGATATATGCAACAGGAAAAGTACTCCAGAAAAGATGTGGTGTTAAACATAAAAGAAAACAAAATAGTGTACGTAAACCTAATAAACCTAAATGGCAAGTAAAAATTGACAAAGAAATTGAAAATCTTAGAAGGAAATCTCCTTGCTAGAAGAGCTTCATAAGGATAAAGAAATAAGATCTGGCAAGGCTAGGAAAGTAATACGAAAGTAAAAATCGAAAGCAATGATAAAATACCAGCCATTAAGGAGGAATTGAAGCAAAAATTACAAGTCAAGACTCAATGAGTAAGGAGGTACGTCAAGCGGAATAAATTTTATAGACAGAATAAAATCTTTGAAACAGACACCAAAAAATTTTACAGAGAGATAGGAAAGTCAGATATAAATGTAGATGAAATACCGTCAGACGGGCAAGTACGGGAATACTGGAGTAATATATGGGGCAAGGAGAAAGGGCATAATAAGAACTCTGCATGGCTAAATGATTTTGAGAACAGCGCGAATAATATCCCCGAACAGGGATGGGAAGAAATACAAGTTGACGAAATAAGTAAAGCTCTTAGAAAATCTCATAAGTGGAAATCGCCATGAATCGATCAAATTTCAAACTTCTGGCTTGACGCTTTACACTCAGCACACACAAAATTAGCATTAAACTTCAACAGATTAATGGCAGACCCAACAATTACACCCAAATGGTTTTGCCTAGGTACTACATATCTTCTCGCAAAAACTAACGAAACTGCAAATGCAAAAAAGTATTGCCCAATTACCTGCCTGCCAACATCTTACAAACTTTTGACCTCTATTCTTACTGAAAGAACATGCGCACACATGGAAGATCACAACATATTTCCAATTGAACAAAAAGGTTGCCGGAAAGGATCGTATGGTTGCAAAGATCAATTATTAGTTAATAAAATGATATTAGAGAATGCCAGAACGAAACAGAAACACCTGAGTACTGCTTGGATAGATTACAAGAAGGCCTTTGATAGTGTTCCCCACTCCTGGACTTTACGTTGTTTAGAAACTTTCAAAGTTTCACCTATAATAATTAACTTTCTTAGAACATCTATGAAGCTTTGGGAAACTAACCTTACCCTCTCCCATTCTAATGGAATTTTGACTACTAATGGTATGTGCATCAATTGTGGAATTTTCCAAGGTGACTCTCTCTCCCCTCTTCTGTTCTGCATGGCACTTATACCCCTGTCTCGACTTTTAAATGATACTGGATATAGATACAAGATCAGTAATAAGAAGATGAATCATTTATTCTACATGGATGATTTGAAACTGTATGCCTGTAATGATTATGAGCTGGAAGGACTTTTGAAAACAGTGAAGGCATTTAGTGATGATATTGGGATGGAATTTGGCTTGGATAAGTGCTCTAAAGCAACCTATAAACGTGGAAAATTGGAAAGTGCAGATAACGTTGTGTTAGATGATGAATCGGTTATCAAAGAATTAGAGCAGGAAGGAACATACAAATACTTAGGCGTTAATGAAGGGGACGGCATACAGCATTCCAAGATGAAAGGAAAAATTAGAAAAGAATGTTTACGTAGGGTAGGACTAATACTGAAAACTGAACTAAATTCGAAAAATAAGATTACAGCTATCAACTCTCTTGCAGTACCAGTGGTAATTTATAGCTTTAACATCGTTAATTGGAACCTTAGTGAATTGAGAAAACTTGATGCAAAAATTAGACAGCGATTCACATGCCACAGAATGCACCACCCAAAGTCCGATGTTGACCGTCTATACGTCCCCAGAAACCAAGGAGGTAGGGGCATGATACAACTTGAGATGTCATACAAAACAACTACAATAGGTCTCGCCGAATATCTGGACAATTCAGATGATTGGATGCTACAACTGGTCAATCTACATGAAAACACAACAAAGTTACATTCAGTTTTTAAAGAGTCAGCTAAATTTTCTCGTCAGTTGGACTTAGAAATAAATAACGGAAACCACAGCCATCTAAAACCTACAGAACTAGCCCGTAGAACAAAGAAAACCGCAAAAAACAATGGATTGAAACAACTGAAATCAAGGTGGCAAGAAAAGCCCCTCCACGGACAGTTCGCAGCTCGAAGCAGAAACGCTGATGTAGACGAAATGGCAACCCATCAGTGGCTGAGGAGCTCAGGATTGAAAGGGGAAACGGAAGGTTTCATTCTTGCCGCCCAGGACCAAAGTCTTTTCACGCACAATTACCAGGCCAATGTACTGCACAATGGAGCAGACGAAAGCTGTAGATTCTGCGAGGATAAACTTGAAACAATTGACCATCTTGTTTCTGGTTGTTCTGTCTTGACACCTAATGAGTATAAATACCGACATGATAGGGTTGGTCAGTATCTCCACTGGAAGATTCTTCATCACTTCTCCATAGAAACTAATAGCAACTGGTATGAACACCATCCAGAAGCAGTCACACAAGGGAAAAATGTTACCATTATATGGGATTTTCCAGTCCATACTGATCGGATGATACAGGCAAACCGTCCAGATATTGTTGTCAAGGACAAACGCAATAGCACCTGCTTGCTCATCGATATGAGTGTGCCAACAGATAAGAATGTTTCTGCGAAAGTTTTTGAGAAGTTGTCTAAATACAAAGACCTGGAGACTGAGATTGAAAAAATGTGGCAGCTGAAAACAACAACCATCCCAGTAGTAATGGGTGCCCTTGGCCTGATAAAGAAAGGAACCATAGATTATCTTAAGAAAATTCCTGGAGAACCATCCCTTAGCGAGATCCAGAAAATAGTCCTTAATAGTACTGCACACATTTTGAGAAGAGCGCTCTCTATTTGAATCACGTTTTATACTTGTACGATATGCAATGCAAAATGACTCTTACAATACATTACTCCGATTTCACTCACCCTAGGTCACTGGTAGTGACCCGGTATTTGATCTCAAAATAGCGAATCAAAAGAAATTGATAACATAATAATAATAATAATAATAATAATAATAATAGTCCTGGGTATGACGGAAAACTGCATCCGGTTGTGGAGTTTCGACGTGGGATAATGAGGTTACCCTTTGCTGCAACTACCTCCAGGTCACCCTTGAGCAAGGTGTAGTACCTGTCAGCTCTCCCTGAGACCTCGAAGTACCGGGTTGGCATCCGGCGGGGGCTAGTCTGTCTCATGGGTAGGGAGGACTCTTTAGTCTTGGTTGACAGCCTCCCTAGAGATGGTGTCTCGATAAAAACACCGGTGGTTGTGTAACCTTGAATTCACAAATCCTCTTATGAGTGAAATGTCAATTCAAAGTATTGAAAATAACAGCGTTAATGGGACTGGATCTATTGGTGAAGGTTCTTCGCTCGGCAGGTGTTCCTCGGCACAGCAGGGACACGGCACAGCAGGGACACAGCGGGGACCCGGTCGTTATCCTGCTACTGCTAGAATGAAATGGAGTAAGGAGGTGAATAAAGTAGTCATGGAATGTTTTTACAAATGTAGGCCATTTGATGAAGAAGGAAAACCTATCAGGGGGTACAGGCAAAGAATGTATAGAGAATGGAGAGAAAGGGGAATGTTTGAATCAACAGAGCAACGTGTGTGTGACCAAGCAAGGGCAATTAGAAAGAATGTCTGGTTGTCAGAGCTTGAATTGGAAGCCATTAAAAGACAAGTAGAAAATGAATCCCAGAGTGACATTTACAGAGAACAAATTGAAGTAGTCACAATAGAGCCAGTAGGTAATGTTGATGATATAGTTGAAGAAGAGTTGGGTGATGTAAGAGATAGCCTTAGTAGTACTGTTGTTTGTTTAGATGAAGATAATAGGTTGATCGTTGAACGCTTAAAGGAAATACTTGCAGAAAGAAAGACATGCCAAGGCATTATATTTAAGAGGGTGGGAAGGAAGCTTTTAAAGGTCCAAGCAGAGAGAGTAAGTGAAGCGCTTAAGTATTTGGAGAGCAAGAGTATTACAGAAACAAATAATTTAATTGTAGCTGCAAGTGTGTGGGTCGCTGAACAGCTGGGACTAAAGAATGTGGAGCATAGGAAGAAATAAGAACCATTCTGGAAACGGAGGATTGAAGGTGACATATGGAGACTGAGACAAGAAATCAATATAATGGAAAGAGAACTGAAAGAAGGACTGGGTGGAGGGAAAAAACGAAAGTTGCTTGGGCTACAGGAAAAGTACAGAGTTAAAAGAAAGGGTCTAAAAACTGTAATTGAGGAACTCAAACAAAGGATGCTTGCAAAAAGTGCCAAAATCAGAAGGTTTGAACAGAGAATTGAACAGTTCAGACAAAATGGACTTTTCAATGTTGATCAGAAGAGAATATACTCAGAATTTAGTGGGGGGAGAGGGAGATCAAGCGATGATCCAAATGCTGAAGAAAGTAAAAGATTTTGGGGAAATATTTGGAGTATTGAAAAAGAGCACAACCAAGAGGCAGAATGGCTGAAAGATCTGAAGACTGGGATGGAGAATGAAAATCAATATCAAGAAAGGGTGATTATAAGTGTGGAGAAGGTAAGAGATCAATGTAGAAAGATGCCTAACTGGAAAGCACCAGGAAAGGATGGTGTGCAAGGGTATTGGTTAAAAAATTTGACCAATCTTCATAGCCGAATCGCTGGTCAGATGAATAGTATCTTGATGGGAGAAAACAGCCTACCGCCATGGATGACACATGGTCGCACTGTGCTTTGTCAGAAAGATCCGAAGAAGGGGAATGCAGCAGAAAACTATCGCCCTATTACATGTCTTCCACTAATGTGGGAACTCCTGACAGGAATGATAGCAGAAGAGACTTATAAGTATCTTGACCATAGGAAACTTTTACCTGATGAGCAAAAAGGATGTAGGAGAGGAAGCCGTGGAACAAAGGATCATTTACTTATCGACAAGACTGTACTGAAAGATTGTAGGAGAAGGCACACTAATCTATCAATGGCATGGATAGATTACAAGAAAGCGTATGACCTTGTTCCACATAGCTGGATCATTGAATGTATGAAGATGTGTGGAATAGCGGAGAATGTGACAAATTTTTTAGGAAAAAGTATGGAGCAATGGAAGTTATCACTGACATCAAATGGTAAAGATCTTGGGGAGGTTGATGTGAAAAGAGGGATATTTCAAGGAGACAGTCTCTCACCTCTTCTGTTCGTTCTGTGCATGATACCTTTGTCATTGGTTCTTAGGAAGGTAAATGTATGCTATGAATAGGGAAATAAAAGATACAAGCTGAATCATCTGCTATTCATGGATGATTTGAAGCTGTTTTCTAAGAGTGAAGAGCAAACAGAAACACTTGTGAGGACTGTTCATATTTTAAGTACAGATATTGGGATGGAGTTTGGATTAAAGAAATGTGGAATTCTTGTGATGAAGAGAGGGAAAGTAGTTAGTTGTGAAGGAATAACGCTGCCAAATGGGGAAATAATGAAAGAAGTTGAAAAGCAAGGGTATACGTATTTAGGGATAATTGAACTGGATAAAATCAAAGAAAAAGAAATGAAAGAAAAAACCATTAAGGAATATAAGCGAAGGCTCAGATTGGTGCTAAAATCAAAACAAAATGGGAAAAACAAAATAACAGCAATAAATACATGGGCAGTGGCAATTTTCAGGTATGGGGCAGGAATACTGTATTGGAAAGAGAGTGAATTGAAAGAAATTGATAGGAAATCTAGAAAGACAATGACAATGTATGGAGCACTACACCCAAAAAGTGATGTTGACAGATTATATATAAAGAGGAAAGAGGGAGGCAGAGGTTTGATTAGTGTAGAGAGGTGCGTAAGCGATGAGGAAAACAGTTTGGGCTGTTACGTTGCCAATTCGGAGGACAACCTCATTAAGGGAGTTGCTGCAGCTGGGACAATCAATACGGAAGATGCTATATTAAGTAGAGAATTGAAGAAACAAAAGGAAAAAGAACTGAGACAAAACTGGAATGAGAAGAGAATGCATGGACAGTTTGTTATGGAAATGCCAGAGAAAGTTGATAAGGATAAAACGCGGCAATGGCTGTCAAGATGTGATTTGAAAATTGGAACTGAAGCATTGCTGTGTGCTGCTCAGGAACAGGCCATCAGGACAAATTATGTGAAACACCGTATCGACAGAACCAGTGAAAGCCCTCTGTGCAGGTTATGTGGGACAAAGAGTGAAAGTGTGCAGCATTTAGTAAGTGGGTGTGAGAAATTGGCTCAGAAGGAATACAAACGTCGGCATGACAATGTGGCAAAGAAAGTTTATTGGGATCTTTGTAAAAAGAATGGGTTAGAATGCACAGACAAATGGTATGAACATGTCCCGGAAGGAGCAGTGGAAAATGAAGAAGTGAAATTGTTGTGGGATAACAACGTGCAATGTGACTACTTGATAGAGGCAAGAAGACCAGATATAATTATAGTTGACAAGAAAGAGCACAAGGGATTAATCATTGATATTGCTGTACCAGCTGATGTAAATGTAGGAGAGAAAGAAAAGGAAAAAGTAGAAAAATACCAGGACTTGAAGAGAGAGATCGCAAGATTGTGGAAACTCAAACGTGTTGAAGTTGTGCCTATAGTGATAGGAGCTCTTGGATGTATCACCAAAGAGTTTGACAGATGGATAGAAAAATTAGGGATAACATGTAATGTTGGAGTGATGCAGAAGGCTGCTTTATTGGGAACTGCCAGAATTTTGAGGAAAGTGCTAGAAATATAGGAGAGAGCAAACTCTATTAGCCTTTGGTCATTTGTTATGACTCGCCTAATAGCAGAACTGACGGCAATAACAACAGCCTGAACACAATGTTTAATATAGAAAATAATAATAATAAACAACGACGTCCAGATATGATAGTTATTAACAAAAAAGACAACGCGGCTCAGGTAATAGACTTTGCTATCCCACATGACAGCAGGGTGGACAGTAATAGGAGCATTAGGAACTACCCCAAAGACGCTACCAAAACGACTGAAGGACATTGGCATCAAAAGTAACATCGGTGAATTGCAGAAAACTGTTATCTTAAATACTGTAAGGATTCTTAGGAAGGTTCTGTAGGTTTGATCAGTCTTGTTGACGTCAAATCTATAGACAACTTATCCATTGATTAGAACAATGTGCGATATCTTTTATAATAATAATAATAAACAACGACGTCAATAGGACTGGAACCAACAATGATGAAAGTCCTTCGTCCGGCAGGTGTCCCATGGCACAGCAGCATGGGCCCGGTCGTCATCCAACTACTGCTGGGAGGATGAGAAGGAAATGGACACAGCAAGAAAACAGAGTAGTTATGGAATGTTTCTATTTGAGTGACCCAAAGATGAGAGGTTATAGGAAAAGAATGCATATGTTGTGGAAAGACAGAAAGATGGTAAATGTCACAGAACAACGGCTGATTGATCAGAAGAACCAGATTATTAAGAAACAGTGGCTGAGTTCACTAGAGGTAGAAGAAATACAAAGGAATGTCGAAGATGCCACATATGGTGGAGTAGCTAGATCTATAGTAGAAAAAAGTGACCCTGACTTAGACATGACAACAACTGGAGGTGGTAGTGAACGAGTAGATCCACAAATTGAATGTAATGAGCAAGTAGATGGGATTAAATCGAGGATGGTGTAGCTTAATTCATGTCACCGATCATTTGAATATAGAAATAAAGATAAACTTAAGTGTAGAGTATTTAACGGGAGACATCACACTTCAATTTGTAGCTATAGACCCAATGCAGCACTTGGGAATAAGGAAACCCTAGCGAAAGCAAGCGCACCGTCACCGCTTAATGCTAATGCGACATGCTGGGTGGGAAATACTGGATCTGGGGGAATGTTGCGCTGCAAACAGCCTTGGCAAATGTGGAAGGAATGAAGAAAGAAACAGTGAGAGTGCTATTTGATACAGGAAGCCATAAGTCATTTATAACTGCTGAGGGTGTTGTTAAAGTAGGTCTGCACCCAGTGAGGAGAGAGGACTTAAGGATTCTGCCTTTTGGGAGTACGGATGCAGAGGTAAAAACGAGAGATGTGGTTGAAGTCAGTCAGGTTCCAGTGATTGGAAAGAAGAAAGTTACTTTACAGTGTTATGTAGTTGATGAAATATCTTTTATTGCAAATGCACACCCTGAAAGTTAAAGAAACTTACCCCATTTGCATAACATTTGGTTCTCAGATATATGCAGGCACAAGGAAACACTTAAAGTAGACATTTTGAATGGTTCAGACAGTTTATGGAATTTTCAAGATAGTGAAATCAGACGAGGGGGGCCTAATGAGCTGGTTGCTGTAAGAATTAGTCTTGGCTAGGTTCTCTCCGGACCACTGACAGGTATGACTTTGAATTCTATTGAAAGCATTAATGTTAATATTCTACCATCATTTCCATCAAAATACGACAAGATAGAAGAGACAGTTCAAAAACTGTGGGACTTAGAAACAGTTGGAATTAGGTCAGAAAATGAAGTGCATGAACATGTTATTGATAACATTATTTTTACAGGAAAAAGATATCCTCTAGGCCTTCCATGGAAAGCTGGACAAATGCACTCCTAACAAATTATGAAAATTCTCTCATAAGATTGAAGAGATCCTCCCACACTTGCTAAATATAATGAAACTATAAATGAACAGGCTGCATTTGGAATGATAGAGCAAGTAACAGAATTGGAACCAGCTGAGAAAACATTTTACCTTCCACACATGGCTGTGGTAAGAGCTGAGGCTGAGACGACAAAAATAAGCATTGTTTACGATGCATCCTGTAAAGATAGAAAAACAAGGATCTTGCTCAACGATTGTCTGCATGTAGGGCCACATCCAACGCCCCTTCATCTTTAACATACTTCTGCGCTTCAGGGGGAACAAAGTTGTGCTTGTAGGAGATATTGAAAAGGCGTTTTTAAACATCGAGGTTCACCCTGCTGACAGTCACTGCCTAAGATTTCTATGGTTTAAGAATTGTTGGTCAGAAAATTCAGAGATAGTTGTTTTTCGCTTTTTGAGGGTTGTATTTGGAGTTAATTCTTCTCCTTTCCTACTGAATGCAGTGCTACGTCATCAACTTGGCAGGTACAAGGAATTTGACCCTAACTTTACATCTAAGTTGTTAGAATCTCTCTACGTTGACGATCTAGTTACAGGTTGTAAGACATTAGACGAAACCTTTTCTCTTTACCAGAAAGCAAGTGAATGATTAAAGCAAGGAGGTTTCAGGCTTAGAAAGTGGAAAACCAACAGCATCAAGTTAGCAGAAAGAATTGAAAAAGTGAGAGTGAGGCAGCAGAAACTAAGAGATATTGAGGCAAAGTAGTAGCACTGGGGGGAATGTAAGATTCTGGAAATGTCTTGGGATAATGATAAGGATACTCTAGAATTTGACCCTGCCAAAGTGGGAAAGGATGCAGCTGCAGAGAGACCAAGTAAGAGGCGCGTATTGAGCACAATAGCCACCATTTTCGACCCACAAGGTATTATAGGCCCCTTTTCCATCATGGCAAAGGTTTTCTCCATAGATTTATGCAAAGAAAAGCTAGACTGGGATGGCCCTATTCAGGTGAACAGGTGTACAGAGTGGAATGCATGGTTAGATGACCTTGCAAGGGTGAACTCAATCACGTAGTCCAGATGGTTCTATAATGAGAGTGAGAGAGAAAGTCGTAGGTGTGAATCCATGGCTTTGGCGATGCAAGAAATAAAGCCTACTGTGCAATAGTGTACCTAGTATACGAAACAGTGAATGGGGTGCATACGACACTACTTTGCTCAAAGACCAGGGTTGCACCTCTAAAAGCATTAACGATACCGAGACTTGAGCTCTTATCGGCAAGAATCCTTTCAGTGCTTGTAGATACCGTACGCGATGCCCTTAGTTCCCAACTTAAAATAGATTGCGTTAGGTACTGGGTAGACAGCAAAACTGCCCTCTACTGGATCTTTAACTACGGCGAATGGAAGCAGTGGGTACAATTTAGAGTGAGAGAGATTCTGAGACTGTCGAAGAAAGAAGAATGGGGACATGTTAGGGGGAAAGAAAATCCTGCCGATTTAGACTCACGCGGGGTCACAGCTAGTCAACTTGAAAACAACGAGTTATGGTGGAATGGTCCACAATGTTTAAGAAAGAGTAAAGATAGCTGGCCAACAGGATTGACATTGGAAGATTCAGAGGAAGTAAAAAGAGAGAAAAAGAAAGCTAATGAAATGATTGTAGTGACAGGAAATCCAACAGGGGTAAGCATCCTTAGAAAGTTACTAAGAGTTACAGCATTCATGATGAGATTTGTAGAAAATGCTAAAGCAAAGTAAGATGGAAGGAGTGTGAATGTAGAAGGGCTGAGTGTTATAGACATTATAAGTGCAGAAAGACTATGGATAAAGGACGTTCAATCGACAATTGTACAAAATTCATCGTTCAGAAAGACAAAGTATCACCTTGGAATTGCAGAAATGGAAGGCATTTTGGTATATATGGGAAGATTATAACACTCAGATTTAAGCTGAGGATCCAAATATCCCATTTATCTTCCAAAAGAGAACAGAGTTACAGAATTAATTGTGGAAGATTGACACCGTAGAGTCCATCATTATATGGTAAACGCTACTTTACCAGAGCTCAGATCAAGATTTTGGATTTCAAAGGGTAGACAATCTGTAAGGAACATTTTAAAACGTTGCTTTATTTGCAGAAAGTTAGAAGCTAAGCCATTTCAATGCCCACCAACAGCCCGCAATGCCAGATTACAGAGTGACGCAAGCTGCACCATTTAGCAATTTTGGTATTGATTTCGCAGGACCACTGTACGTCGAGGAAAAACGTGGTGAGTACAAAAAAGTTTACATTTGCTTATTTGTCTGTTGTGTAACACGAGCTTTACACTTGGAACTAGTGCAAGATCTTTCAGCCTTGACCTTCCTGAATTGCTTGCACCGATTTTGTGCAAGGAGAGGTTGGCTAAGTATCATCAATTCAGACAATGCTAAGACTTCTAAGTCTACTTCTAAACTTTTAAGAAGGTTCTTCAGTGACAAATGTGTAAACAGTTTTCTTGAGTCTGGAAGAATGCTGTGGAAATTCAACATAGAATTAAGTCCTTGGCAAGGGGGGCATTACGAACGCATGGTTAGGAGTGTCAAAAGGTGCCTTAGAAAGGTTCTTGGCAGTGCTAGTATTTCATTTGACGAACTTAGCACTGTGATTTGTGAAGTGGAATGTATTTTGAATTCAACACCACTCTCATATATCTCTGACGAGGCAAATGGAGAGATTTTAACTCTATCACATTTGTTAATGGGACGTAGATTGCTACCATTGCCTGCAGGAATAGAAGGTAAGCTTAAACGTTGTGAAACAGATAATCAGCAAGCTCTTAGTAAACGTTTTCTGCACCTAACTCGAATATTGAGTCATTTCTGGAATAGATGGAAGCGGGAGTATTTGATTAAACTGAGAGAGACTCACAAAATGAACAGCCAAAAGTCAGTGAATATCAATCCAGGAGATGTTGTTTCGATACACGAGGATAGCGCAAAAAAGCGCAATGGAAAATTGCTGTTTTAGAAGAGCTGATTAGAGAAAAAGATAATGAGGTACGTGGTGCACGAGCTCGAGATCTGGAAAAGGTAAGATCGAACTTTCAAATTGTCCTGTTCAAAATTAGTTCCTTTAGAGTGTGCTGTGAAGAATGTTCAAGAAAGGAAGGATTAAGCGGAAGGTAGATGTAACGTACAAGGGTCTTCACTTCGGTGGCCGGTGATTGGTCTTTAGTCTTTAAGCCTTCGAGCCTTCAAGCCTAGGCCATAGGCCTAGGCCTAAGTTAGATATAACGCAAGGAAACCGCTATTCGTATGTGGCTTATATTTGTAACCGTAAGAACTGAATTGAACTAACTAACTGACTGAATCAAATACTAAAACATACATAATATAATCGTAAGCACTATACAACATTCGTTACGTCAAAGCACAATACATGTTGACAGGGACAAACACATAGCCAGGAAAGAGTGATACTGACACTACAAGCGAGTTACATACATAACAGGAATTAACACAAATACGCCATTCCAAAACGCAACATCAAAAGTAAAGCGACACGACATAAAACACAGATTCACCTAAAACATAAAACACCAATATGCTACATAGAGAGATAGTAGAGGATGTGAAAAGTAGAGAGCAAGTAAAGCAGGCACGAAGCCAGGGGGGGCATGGGGGGGAAGTGCCCCCCCAGTTGAAAAATTTTGCCCGCCCTTGCCCGCCCACTAAATAAATGCTTTTTGTCCAAAAAGAAGACAGTAAAAATTTGACATAAGACAACTAGTATCAAGGAATGTAATGGTAGCAATCTTCTGCAGGGTCACGGTTATTTTCTTATGCTATAGGAAACTCAATAGCCAGTAGACACATGATGCCACCAGATCAAGCGGAAGCATACAGCATAGCAAAAGACGCCTAGGCCTATGGGATTTGTAACGGAGTAAACATCCCCCTATATAAGAACCCTTGTTCCAATATGCGATGACTATACCCACGGTGAAGAGAAGATTTTTGTCTGAGACAATAGGTATAGTTGATCTGGATGCAGAATGTCGTGTTTATCGACGCATATTGCTGAAAGAATACGACAAAGGGGTATTCTTACACGAAAATCACAAAAAGGTTGATCTAAATAAAGTTTGTGCATTTATGGTGAAAGCCCACATTGACTGTGCACCAGTCCTTAAAATGCTATATCGAGTCGCTGCAACTGCTGGGTATGCCTCAGCTCGCGTCGAATGCTTATTTTCAGCACTGACCAAGGTAGATGCTCCTCAACGAAGACGGCAAGCTACAAAGCGAGAGTCTAATCTCACATTCCTTCATTTTGAAAGAACAACGTTGATGTCACTCGAGTTTGATGACTTTGTAAAAGTCTGGGACTCTAAAAATCGAAAACTCTCTTTCAAGTTGAGAAGATGATTGGGCTCTACTGCACACATTGTTACATTTTACAGTCAAGCTTTTAAATCATTCCGTGAAAAATAAGACATTAAGCTTATCTTGTTACCTTAATTTATATTTCAAGATTTAAGATTTAAAAACTCAATTTTACAGCCGTGTTAATGGAAACTTTTTTAAGGGAGAGAAAATATATATTTTCAAGCTGTCTCGATACTAAGCACTAAGGGGCAACTCACTCATTACGTAACACCTTTAGGGGGAGAAAATGATACTTTTATTTGTTACGCTACTGTTTAATCCATATGGAGGGTCATGCTGTGGAGCGTAACTAGAGGGGGAAGGGGTCTCAAAAACTGAAAAGTAAGCGTTACGTAACGGGTTTGGCTCGTCTTTTGTCATTGCCCCCCCACATTTTCAACTCTGGCTTCGTGGCTGAAGTAAAGGAAGAACTTCCCGCGCGAAGACGCTCACGGAGGATAGCCGCTAAAGATGCGCGTCTTAAGAATTAACTTGTGCTTGATTCCTAGATAGTCAAGGAGGGGGGAGTGTTGGGTAATCCCGCACACCCATGCATATACGCAGTAGGCACAGCGCAAATTATATTGTTATGTTAATTTTTTAGATTTTGGTATTAGTTAGAGTATGCATGCCACGAGGAGTAGAACTGACGAATTGATTATGAGTGATTAAATTTACATTGGAGTGAGAGTTGTTTTCTTCAGTTCATTCTGCGATATAGACTGATAACCTTTTGAAGTAGCAAGATTGAAGAGAAATCTCCAACATACGTCACTAACTGAGTTCATTAGTCATCTAACATCAATTCATTATAACTAGCGACGTGGCCACGCATAAGCATCCAGGGCAGAGCACTTCCTCTGCGAATTCAAGGATGTCTCTTCAACACATTTTCTTCCTATATCTCTATTTCATGTATTAAATGTCACACAATTGCTTCCCTTCGGCGACAACAATTAGTTTTGAAAGACATTAATGAGGAAAAATTTGATGGAAAAAATTGAATGTAAGTACAAACTATTATATTCAAATATTCAAATATAGATCAAATTCTACTACAAAGTGCCGTAAATCAATTCTCAAATTAATACGATCAATATAATCAATTAGTATGCTTCTCAAGTAGGAGGCATCCAAGTAGAGAGGCTGACACGATGGGGGCCCCTTCTTTAGCTGCCATGATTTGCAAGGCTAAGGTGAATGGTAGATAATTATTATCTAAAAATATCATGGAGTGTTAAGATTTTGATTTAGATTTACATGGAATTTTGCAAATATCGAACAAACCTTCAGTCAAACTGCAGAATATATTGATTGTCTACATATATCTTTCAAAGAGATTATTGTCGTGTTTCATAGCATGGAATGGACGAATTTAGTGAAATTGATAATCAAACACGTGTCTAACCTTATCTCATGATTCAACGACAAGCCTTACAAGTTTAAGTTTAAATATATTCAAAAACTTTACTAGTTTTAAACTTTTGCAAAATAAGCAATGAACGCCAGACCAAAGTTTGATATTAAATCTTCTAGGACTTTTCATAATTTACTAATATGATCACTGTAATTTAATAGTAGATAATATGGAGTACATCAGTACATTCAATTAAACAGATCAAATGACTTGAGATATAGCAAGGCTCGTTCTCCGTTTATACGGCTTAGCACTATGGCCCTCAAGTTATAACTCTGAAGTCATTCGTGAGTGTATTGTATTGCTCTCTATGCTATCAACGTTGTGACTATACTAAATGGCACAAATTATATCAAAGCACTATTTATCCACCACATATTATTGTTCGGGTAAGGACAACTGATTCTAAGGAGCTTTTATTTAATTAGAATCAGTAGTGAAGAAGATGGGGAACGCGAAGAGGTTGTTGATCCACCTAGTTACACATTGACAGAGAGCAGCTCTCGCCGCAATCGAAAGATATCTTGGAAGTAACAGGCTTTATAACGGAAAAATAGATATTATTAGAAAACAAAACACTGTTTGTTCCCCAAGCACACACTCCAATTTTGAAATAATAGTTAACAAATTTCATAGCATAAAAGACAACTGTGAAATGGACCAAAATCTCAGTACCAGTATATTTACATATATTGAACTCTCAGTTTCTTACAAAACTGCAACGTCTGCCAAAAATAGTTTGAACAACCACACAATTATATGACATTCCAACTCCTGCGGTCTTTCAATGACACCAATTAAAATATAAACCCCTTCCCCCCCTTACGCAGTTTTGATTCAATAGCGATCAACTATAAGTTTGCACACACGCATGACCTTCGGCATTGGGGCTACAGGCACTTCCTTCATACAGCATTTCTTAACGGGGCAGGGGATGCTATAGCTTGCCTATGGCGTAAATCATAGCAAGTGTTAAGCCCAACTCTGCATCAAAAACAACCATCTGTCGATTGCTTTGGTCCACTACAAATGACGCGCGATTCTGGCCTACATAATATACAGTACATATTCTCGAAAGAAAAATTAATGAACGAAGGACAGAAAACCATTTATCAACCATATATCATGTTCATTACATTTTTCAACTCTTTCCCATTCCACATGCTTATTACAACGGTCGGAAAGACTATTGCGCACTTTTTAAACAAAGAGTTCCCGTAACTCCAGTCGATTTTCAATCTGTATTTTTAAATAAGTAGTCCTACCTTTCCTTTGTTTTCTGCTTGCCCCGTCCTAAACGGGGCACAACACCCATCCAGAACGGTCTACCAACGCAAGCATTTCATAATTTAATGAAGAATACAATTTAAAGTGTAAAAGTGAACTTACACATCGAAGCATCCATTTCAGAAGGCCCACATGAGATCTTCCGCCCTGGCGGTGACACTCTTCTACTGCTCTTTCAACTGAATGATGTCTGGCTGCATACTGATTCTTTTGTTCAATGGTTCAACTGATTTCAATCAATTAATTGGCTACAAACAAATGAAAAAGCAAATATGTCATACTGCATCTATTGACGAATTGAGAATAAGTACCAAGACGGATAATCCATAAGATCTTTCCATTCATGAGGTCTATTCATTTATTAGAGTCTCTTCACATAAAGAGATAGAACCATTCTCAATTCCCAAAAGTCCTCAATTTCTATGGCACAGTTAAATTCTCTCTGTTTTTCACCTACTACTTGCATAGAATACTATACGCTTTGCATAGAACTGCACAAGAGATTCTACCGAGAAAAAGTATAACTAAGAAGCAGAAGTGGATTACAGATGAAATTCTAGACAAAATGGATCTCAGAAGAATAGCCAAAAATAATGTTCCTAAACAATATGACGAGTTGAGCTGAGAAGTTATTGAGATGTGTAGAAATGCAAAAGAAGATCGAATGATAAAGCAATGCCAAGAGGTGGAGGAACTTAATAGGGGACATAAAGTTAAGGAGATGCATAATAGAGTAAAGCAACGGGCTACTTTAAAATCAAGGAAATGGAACTGGGTGCAAACAGAGCAAAGACGGAAGGATAATATTTGAACAAAAGGATGTAGCAGATAGATGGGTTGAATACATAGCAGAATTGCATGGTGATGAAAGAAAGCCTTTGTCAGACAACAATGCTCTTACTGGTAATGCAATTCTTCAGTCAGAAGTTGAGGCAGCAATTAGAACAATGAAAAGAGGGAAGGCCACAGGCCCAGATGAAATATCAACTGAGATTTTGGCAGCATTAGATAGCAACAACCTAAACCTCATCACAGAGACATGCAATGACATCTATGAGACTGGTTTTATTCCAAAAGACATGAGACAATCAATTTTTGTGCCTATACCAAACAAGCCAAATGCACACAGTTGCTTAGATTTTCGTACCATAGGTATGATGAGTCATATGACGAAGCTTTTATAGAAGATCACACAAAGACGGGCAATAGCAAAAATAGATCAAGAAATTAGCATCTTTCAGAGTGGTTTCCCACCTTAGAAAGTGAAGCATTCCAGGGTGATGAAATGTCTAAAGGAAATAGGATTTAATGAAAAAGACTTGAGAATTATTGCAGGGCCATACTGGGATCAAACAACTGTAGTTAGAACACCAACACACTTGCTATCAGAATTTAGCATCAAGATTGGTGTTCGCCAGGGATGTGTCCTGTCACCAATTTCAATTTGTATAATATGTAAAGAAGTAATAGATAGCAATGGAGTTTATATAGGTGGTATGAATATTAATAATTTGAGATATGCGGATGATACAGCACTAATAACCTTAAATGTAGCAGATTTACAGACACTACTCGATAAAGTAAATGCATGTGAGAAACAGTAAGGAATGGAGATGAACGTCGTACAAACAAAGAGTATGGTAGTTAGTAAAACGGCACATAAAATAGTAGATTTAGAACTTGACGAAAAGCCAATTGTGCAAGTATCTAATTTCGTTTGCCTAGGGCATATGACAAGTGAAGATGGCAGAGGTGACGCAGAAATGGCACGACGTATTGTAATTGCAAAAAGAGCTTTCGCTGACATGAGGAAATAGTTGGCATGCAGAAATATAAACATTAGTTTGAGATTTAGGCTCTTACAATGTTATGTCTGGTCTACACTTACATACCGAGTTGAAACATGGACCATTTCAAGGGCTATGAGTAGGCGATTGGAAGCATTTGAGATGTGGTGCTATAGGCGAATGTTAACAATATCATACATTGAGCATAAGATGAATCAAGAGGTGTTGGGCATGATGAAGACAAAGAGATTACTGATTTATAGTATCAGATAAAAGAAGGTCAAATATTTCGGACATATGGTAAGACAAAATGGGCTACAGAGACTTTTATTAGAAGGGAAAATACACGGGAAAAGGGGAAAAAGAAGGCCAAGAATTGTATGGACAATTGACATCAAGGAATGGACAGGAAAGACTTATGATAAATGTGTGAGAGCTGCGGAGAACAAGAATGGAGGTCCATAACAGCCTGGTTGCTGGGAACAGATCGAACAAAATGATGATGAATATCCAATCATTTATGGGCTCGTATGTCACATGCTGCATATTTTCCTAGCCCTGGCGGGTCTCTAAAGTATACAGGATTAACTTTCAATGACCCAATTAGACACTTTCAATGACCCTGCACTACTGTTTCCCCACCCCTGCACTACTGTTTCCCCACCTATAAATCTGCCACCCACTAGTGAAACTCTGGCACCTGGCAGGAGTCATCAGCATCTAGGATTTAAAAAAGGCATGGCAATTGCATCCCTAAACATCAACGGTCTTCGCAGTCACCTAGATGAGGTTCAGTTGTTAATCGGGGACTTTGGGATTCAAATCCTTGCTTTAAATGAGACAAAGCTTGATCCAGACTACCCTAAGGAGCTAACCAGTGTGGCTGGCTACCAACAAGAACGTCTTGATAGGACATGCAATGGGGGAGGGGTCTCCATTTATGTTAGGGACTCTATCAAGTATAAACGTCGCCTTGATATCCCTTCTGATGACCTGGAACTCAATTGTATTGAGGTTGATCCACCTAAAAGCAAGTCCTTTCTTGTCCTTGCTTGGTACCGGCAACCCAACGCCCCCGTTGCATCGTTCAATAAGCTGGAGAAGGCTCTCTCTTTTTTGGATAAAGAGGGTAAAGAAATGATCCTCATTGGTGATACTAACTGTGATCTCACTGCCAAAACAACTGACCAACCCATTGACAATGATTCTAAGCACATGGTCGATCTTTATGGGTTGTTTAGCTTTGTACAGCTCATTGGGGAACCAACCAGAATCACTGTAACTACATCTTCCATCATCGACCATGTTGCTATAACTTGTGCCAGAAACATCCTAAAGTTTGGGGTGCTACAAGTTTCCCTTAGTGATCATTACCTGGTCTACTGCATTCGCAGATTTAATGGCGCTGTGGAAAAGGGCCATAAAATGATCAAAACAAGGAAAATGAAACATTTTTGCGAAGAAGCATTTCTCGCTGATGTTTGTGGCATATGTTGGAAGCAAATGCTTATTCAAACTGATGACATAGGTGTTCTTGTTAATAACTGGTCAAAGTTGTTTTCTTTGATAATAGAAAAGCATGCCCCAATTACGAAATACTGCCCTTGGGGATTGATCATGACCTTAAAAAACTTATGCGCACCAGGGATAGGCTAAAAAAGGCTGCAGCCAAAAGAAAGTCTTCATTGCTTATGGACTCATACAGGCATGCCCGTAACAAGGTCAATGTCCTTAACATCCAACTAAAGAAGCAGTATTATACTAATAAGATCTCTGCATGTCAGGGCAACATGAAAGAATCATGGAAGGCAATCAATGAACTCCTCAGTAAGAGATCAAAATCTAGCAACATTGATTCTCTTAAAGAATCTGATTCTGAAGTTGTTCACAAAAAAGACATTTCTAATGCAATGAACAATTTCTTCTGCTCTGTAGGAAAAGATCTTGCTGACAAATTAGATCCCGCCCTAAATCCCCTTCTCACCGGTGACTATGAAATTAACAATTACAAGAGAATATTCCGCTTCAGGACTATTGATGTGCAGGAAATCAGGGATGCAATTGCCACTGTTAAGACAGCAAAGAACTTTGGGACTGACAACATCTCTAGCTACTTTCTGAAGCTTGCGCTCCCTTTTATTGAAAATTCGCTTGCTTTAATGTTTAATACATCTATTGAAACAAGTCGCTTTCCTTACTCGTGGAAAGTTGCTAGAGTTACTCCGATTTTCAAAGATGGAGACAAGACTGAGAAGTCCAACTATCGACCTATATCAGTCTTGCCTGTCATCTCAAGACTCTTTGACAAGCTAATAGCAAACCAGCTGTACCAGTACATGAATGATAATAAGCATTTTTCATCTGGCCAATCCGGCTTTTTACGCCTTCATTCAACATTAACGTGCTTACTTAAAAGTACTGATGACTGGTACAAAGGAATGGATCTTGGTAGGCCTGTGGGTCTAGTGTTCATTGATCTCAAAAAGGCATTTGATACTGTAGATCATAATATTCTCAGCATAAAGCTTAAACTCTACTCTACGGTGTACAGCAACGTGAACTCTCTTGGTTTGAATCCTACCTTTTCAATCGGAAGCAGTTTTGCAGGGTTAATGGCGTGGATTCAAAAATTGGGGACATAGAAGTTGGTGTTCCACAAGGCTCGTGTCTTGGCCCTCTCCTCTTCCTCATCTACGTCAATGATCTCCCACAAGCTGTCCAAGATTCTACTATATCCATGTATGCTGATGACACCAGTTTGTGTTACCAGTCTCATGATTTGACTCGGCTGAATCAGGCTATAAATAGTGACCTCCAAAAGCTCGACACTTGGCTACAAGGCAACAAGCTTTCCTTGAATGTTGCCAAAACTCATTCTACGCTTATTTCTACCAAGCAGAAACAGAACATTCTCAAATGTCAAAATAAAGACTTGGATCTGAAAATTCGCGAGAATGAGGTTGAAGTAGTTAAAAAGACAAAATACCTTGGTGTACAAATCGACAGCTCCTTGGACTGGAAAGAGCAAATCAAAGCAGTTTCTAACAAGGTCTCAAGGGCAGTTGGCTTTTTAAGACATGGCAAGTCTTTTCTCCCGAAAGAAACTTTGCAAACTCTATACAAAGGTATTGTGGAGCCCCACTTACGATACTGTTGCTCTGTCTGGGGTTGCGCCGGTTTAACTGAAATCAATCAGTTGCAAAAACTTCAACACCGTGCTGCTAGAATAGTTACAAACAGCAGCTTTGATGCCCCAAGCAGACCCTTTATCCAAGGGTTGGGATGGAAGACCGTTAACGAACCGATTGTTGGTGAATCTAAGACAATGGTCTTTAAGTCCCTGAATAAACTGGCTCCTCAATACCTTTGTGACCTATTCACACGAAATTTGCTCTGTTCACCATACAGCCTTCGTGACACGGGGACCGACCTAAGGTTACCAAAGAAAAGGTCATCAAATGGCCAGAGATGCTTTTCATATAGAGGTGCAAAATTATGGAATAGCCTGTCAGCCGAGTCAAAGCAGGCAACCTCCTTGTATAGTTTCAAGAAAACTATCTAAAGCTGTTTTACTTTATTTTGATTTATTTAGGTTCGCATTTTATTTCTTTTATTTAGGTTCGCATTTTAATATCATTGTTAATAGGTTCTGAATATTGTAATAGGGTTTTACAGTTTAATTAAAATTAATAGCTTTTTACTACTTATCTTGTAATTAATATTTTTATCGGAGGGCCCCTTGAAAATCAACTTGTTGAAGGGCAACCCTCCTTAAATAAATGAAAATGAAATGAAAATGAAATGAAAAGGAAATGAAAATGAAATGAAAATGAAATGAAAATGAAAATGAAATGAAAATGAAATGAAAATGAAATGAAAATGAGACTATTGAATTTATTGACAAGTTTTGGCGCGAGCCCTGGTCAGATTTCAAAGTTCTCCATTGCCCAATTAAAGGTTTGCCTGACCGGGACTTAGTTTTTGTTATCCAATTTAAACTCTCGTTGATCAGGGCTCAATTTCACGTGACCCATGGTCAGACTAGTACGTCGATCCGAGTTTGTGTTGTGTAGCGTTTTCTTATGCAGAGTCCACACAGAACAGAAACACGTCTGAATTCTGATGCTTATTTTTAAGACTGACTAAATCAATTCAAGTTACAGGCCTGTTACACATGTAGGATACGTAATGGTGTTAATTACTGTACATGTTGAGAACCAACAGGCTAAGTATGGCACAGGGTGCAGCTAATCCTTTTGACCTAGGACCTTATTAACGCTACACCTTCCCTCCCCTTAAAGTGATACGACTAATTAATGTGTTACAATATCACCATAACGAATAGGAGGGTTTACTACTTGACGAAGGTTCCTAGGCCTTACATATTGTGCCCGCTCAGCTCTAACTGCGTCTCTACCTGTGGCTTCCTGTTGTACTGCAGATATTTCTGGGCTTTCTGGAGTGGGGCAGACTACAGTTCCTTTTAAGTTCGGCATGGCACAGACTTTCAAATTATTGTGGTGCACAACCAGTTCTTTGCCTTCCTGGGACTTAATATTATAGTTAACACCTGTTCTAGAGACAACAGTATACGGCCCAACCCACTTTCTCCCAAACTTCCACTTTTTAGGTCGCCTAAGCCAAACGATATTCTGTGGCTCGATAGGGGTCCCAGTCCCCTTTCCCTGGTCATAGAACTGTTTTTGTTTTGCTTTTGCTTCTAATTGCACCTGCTGAGCTATGGATTGAGAACTACGAATTGCCTGTCTAACTGCTTGCACATAATCTGACTGACTTCTGGGGTCCCTCAGGGGCACACCCAGATCTATTTCTACAGGCATACGAGCTACTCTACCAAACACAAGCTCATAGGGGGAGAATCCTGTTGATTCATGACGGCTAGTATTATAAGCAAAGACAGCTTGATCAATATGAAGATCCCAAGTATCAGGATGCTCAGAAACAAAGGTTGACAAGATCTCTTGCAGTGTCCTATTTTGTCTCTCAATCTGCCCATCCCCCTGGGGGTGATATGCTGTAGTTCTGGTTTTCTGAATACCCATGAGGTCACATATACTTTTGATCAAATTGCTTTCGAAATTGGTGCCCTGGTCAGAGTGAAGAATTTGTGGGGGCCCAAAGCGAGAGAATAACCTTGATACTAGAATGTGGGCAACAGTCTGAGCTTTCTGATCTTGCGTTGGGAATGCTTCGCACCATTTTGTGAAATGATCACCAACTACAAGTATGTGCTTATTTCCCCTGGCTGTTTCTGGGAGAGGCCCCATGTAGTCCATAGCCCAAAAAGTAAAAGGCTCACTAATCACCACTGGCTGAAGGGGGGCCTGTCTTTTAGTACAAGAGGTCTTACTTTCAATACATTCCTTACATGAACCTATATATGACTGAACAGAAGATTTCATGTGTGGCCAATAAAAGCGTTCTTTCACCCTACCCAATGTCCTGGTAGTCCCCATATGCCCTCCTGATGGTCCTGAGTGCACACTCTCTAATACTTGACGAATCATATGCTGTGGAATTAAAATTACTCGTTTAGGGGAACCCTTGGAAACAGGGGTATACCGCACAAGGAGGCCATCAACAAGGTACACCTCATCCCAACAATTCCAAAAGGATCGTAATTGAGAATCAAATTTCCATGCAAAATAGGGAGGCTTTGGCATTCCATTACATTTAAATTGGCGAACGAGCTGAAGGGAGCTATCTTTCTGTTGTTCTTCCTGAAGATTAAATACTGAGGTTAGCTGCACAAACCAGACAGCATTATCTTTCAAAGGGATGGGGCTTGGAGATTTAAATGACGACGAGGGACAAAGCCTAGAGAGGGCATCAGCATTAGTATTTTCCTTTCCTGCTCTATGCTGGACAGTAAAAGAAAACTCTTGCAAGTCCATAATCCAACATGCAATTCTACTCTCAAGTAAGGGCTCTATTGTCAGTTATCAAGTGAAAAGGTTTGCCTAGAAGGTAGACGCGAAAATTTTGGGTGGCAAAAACAATTGCTAAAGCTTCTTTCTCCATGGCAGAATAATGCCTCTCTCGATCACTAAGAGTCCTACTAGCATAGGCTACCACATGCTCATTACCCTGAGAGTCCTTCTGTGCAAGGACAGCACCCAGTCCACAATCTGAAGCATCTGTCTGTAAGACAAAGTCCTTGTCGAATTGAGGGTATGACAAAACTGGGGCAGAACATAAGTGCTGTTTTAGGGTAGAAAAAGCAACTTGGTGAGGTGTATCCCAAACAAACTTAGACCCCTTCTTTGTAAGGTCCGTCAAGGGGGCAGCAACAGTGGCAAAATTTGGAATAAACTTTCGATACTAACCAGCAAGGCCCAAAAATGATCGAACTTGCTCTAAATTTGAAGGCTCTGATAATTCATAAACAGCTTTGATTTTAGCGGGGTCTGTATGAATACCTTTAGCCGAAACTGTGTGTCCTAGATGCAAAACTTTGGGTGCTGCGAAGCAGCACTTTGAGGCTTTCACTTTTAAGTTGTGCTGGCGTAGGCGTGTAAAGACCTTCTCAAGACGTTCACAATGTTCTTGAATTCCTTTAGATGGTATGATAATATCATCAAAATAACAAAGACAACTATCGTAATTGAGGCCCGACATAATAATTTGCATTGCACGATCAAATGATGCCGGAGCCCCAGATAACCCAAGAGGGACGCGCAAAAACTCCCAACTACCAGTAGGTGTAACAAAGGCAGTTTTTTCTCTATCCTCGGGACTAACACTGAGTTGCCAATATCCTGAACGCAAGTCTAGTGTGGTAAACAAATCATAACCTTGCAATGCATCAAGTAAGTCATCTACCCTGGGCAAGGGTCGAGCATCCCTTTTAGTCACCGAATTTAGCTTCCTATAGTCTACGCAAAAGCGATATTTACCATCTTTCTTTCGAACAAGAACAATAGGGGAAGCCCAAGGGCTGATATTTGGTTGAATAACCCCTTGATCTAGCATATCCCGAATTTGATCGTCAGTTTCTTTGCGATATGCATAAGGGAGACGACGAGGGCGTTGGCGTATAGGGGGAGAGTCACCTGTATCAATATTATGCCTAACTACAGTAGTATGACCCAAACTATGCTCAAAAACATCAGCGTAGCGGAGCAATGTAGCTAGCAAAGTATTCCTTTCACACGAAGACAAGGTTGAACTTAACGCCGAAGATAATTCATTAGCTACCTCGTTGGACACATTAAGAGTACCACCCACTAAAGCTTGTCTGTGTGGTGCTGGCAAATCGGGGGTTATCACAGAATTAATTGGGCAAAAATTGGCAACACGCTGACCTTTGTGCAGTTCACATACTTCATTATTGGTGTTAATCAAACGGACGGGAACAGAGCGATTATCGGCAGTGCTAACTGAATAAGCGGGGTATAACCCTGAAGGAAAATCATCGGAAACAAAAGGTGCTACCATGCCTAATGCATTACGTAAACTACGCGGAACATGCGCAATTAAAACTACCTCACTTCTAGCTGGAAGAATAATACTACTGACCAGAGTAAGTGGAACAGGGCCCCTATGAAGAGATTGTTCAAACACGAGAGTATCGGCCATAGAGGGTGGAATGGGGCCTTCAGCACCTGGCAGAATGGGGGATTTACCGTGCGGACCCTCTAGAAAATACCTGGAATCGTGTAAAACTAAATTAAATTGGTGAGAAAGAAGAAAATCCCAACCCAATATACATTCCAGTGGGACTAAAACATTATCACAGATAAGAAAGGGGGTATTGTAAGAATGAGTGCTACCCGGGAATTGAAGACGGGCAAGAAATTTCCCCCGTGACTGCAATGACTGACCGGTGATGGAAATACAAGCATTAGAATCACAGCTATGTAACAAAGGCTTATCTGGCAGCTTGTCAAATATAGATTGACTTAAAATGGATAGCATAGAGCTTGTATCAATTAAAGCAGTGACCTTAACATTGTTAATAAAGCATTCAATAAGGGGCTGAGGAGGAAACTTTTCCAAACTATGGCTTATTTGATTGTTAGCAGGAACTCCAACAATAGAATGACGGGGGTGCTCATTACAGCCTACAATAGCACCCCTTAGTAGTTTAAAGGTACACTTACTTCAGAAGCATAACTAGATGGAACGTTATTTACTGTCCAGTTATTTGCACATTGCTGAGGAGAATGACCTTTTCCACCGCACAGTGTGCACCTTCATTGTTTGTCGCCATCCTTGAGGGGTGTGGGCAAAACCAGCAGGTGGACCAGTAGACTTTGTGGGCGGACCGTGAACTTTAAAGGGGCAATTTCTGGCAATATGTCCCAACTCTTTGCAGAAGAAACAACGAACACCTTGGGAGGCTTGGGATGATGAACGACTCGGCCGAGAATTTGTGGACAGGGCAGCAACAACAGCCTTCTGTTGAATTTGAAGGTCCTTGACAGCCGTAGTTAAATCTTGAATAGCAGAAAATGGCGTAGCAACATTGGGTGTAGAGTCACTTGAGGCGAGGGGCAAATCACTCAAAAAAATCTCGTACACGTTACTGAAAAATCTTTAAAAACCTCTAAAAAATCTGAAAAATCTTTGAAAATCTTGAAAATCTTAAAAATCTTTGAAAATCTGCAAAATCTACAAAAAATCTCTAAATCTCTAAAAAAATCTCTAAATCTCTAAAAAAATCTTAAAAATCTGTACAAAAATCTCAAAATCTTTAGAAAATCTTCAACCTTTGCCATGAGCGCTGAGTCCAAGGATTAAATTACCTTTCTTTTATCGAGTGTTCGCAAGTAATTTAATTTCCTAATGTTAGGATTCATACATATATGACGTCTTGAGCTTGAAGGTAGGGGTACGGTCGATAGTCGATATTTTCCAACAAAGAGGAGGGGTTTCCTCTTGCCGAATGCATTGCAAGATTTTCTCCAAATCTCTCCAAATAAACTCTACAATCTTTGATATGATTCTCTTTTCATTTGTAACTATGAATGATACTAAGCAATAGAAAACTGACTGTAACTTGATGAACTTGGTTTCTGTTCACTTGAAACTTAGTTTGGTTCCTCTTCACTTACATAATTAGTTCTAACACGCAGTGGGTGTAGATTACAGTTGATGACGTCATTCATCACTAAAAGGGGGCTCTCATGGAGACAGCCTTGTATGATTTTGTGAAGGGAGGGGCCAAAATAGCTAAACTTTTGACGCTAATCCTCAAAAAGTCCTCGAATTAGTTCCCTGGGGATTTACTTATATTTTATGATTTTTGGGGCATATTCGCGGGGGGGGGGGGCTTTAAAAATTGCTCGACAAATGTCGCATAAAAAGCTCAATGTCAAAGTTCATATTCTCCGTACTATTACAAAGACAGTCTAAATGTAAGACTTAGTTTTTGTCAAAGACTTCATTATGATCTAGGGTGGGGCTTATAAATAATTGGAAGTTCTAGCATTGGGGCTTATTGAAGGGTAGCTTTTCTGAGGGGAGGGGCCAAATCAAGGATTTATGGTATCTATGATCCCAACCGTGTCAGTGAAAACAGTCGTGCCATACTAAAGAGTTAACAATGGGGGTTAAGCTGCAGGCCATTCTTTAGGTCACACCCATGACCACACCCATGACGTCACTAGGCTGTTCAAATTTGAATGCATACAAAGTTTTACAAAAGGTACGCATAATTTAGGTAAAATATTCATAAAACTGTAGTACAGGGTTGGTTCGTACTACCAAGCCAGAAGTTCACCAAACTAGTTTAAGATAACTAAAAGGGGGCTGAGCCTCCCACAATTCTCTTCATTGTACCAAAAGGGGCTAGTGTTAGAGTACTAGTTTTATTTTTATCCTCATTTCGTCATGTTCAGTAACGTTGATTCTCTGTTCCTATGTGTTCCGTTTTTTGTTGCCCCGTCATCATAAGTGTTGCATCATCATCATCATCTCCAACTGTTACTGTCATCATGTTGCTTTACTTGTCCGTGACGTATTGTCTAATCTTAGTATACTGTTGTTTGTTGTGTTGTGTTACCATGCCATTGCATTGCCCCCTTAGTCCGCCATATGTTATAATTAGTTTGTTACGTCATGTGTGTTAGTATAAATAAGGCATGTAATGTTCTGTGTAGTCAGTCGTTATGTGAAGTCGTCGTTAGAAATTGTTCTCGTCGTTAACAGTGTTGTCGTGAGGTTCAGTCAAAGTCGTCGATCGTCGTTAGAGTATTGCGTTTTCATTAGATAAGTAGAGACATTTATCGTTAACAGGAACCGTTTGTATTTTTGTGAATCATTCCTTTTATATTTGCATCCCGTAAAATCGAGTGATTTTACACTAGCCTCCCGAGCCGGCTCCCTTCCACAACACCTCTGAGTGCAAGTAACACTGCACTGTTAGCGCCGATGACCTGTGTGGCTTCAAACGAAGTGAGGATGATAAAAGGATTCTTCTGAGAAGAGTATCTTTGTTTTCATACTTGAAAGGAAATATGTGGGAACTCCAAAACAATTTAGGAATTTTATTGACCTGACGAAAGGCGGCATAGGGAATATTGGTATCTTGTGCAACTGGGAAAAATATGGCTCCTTTTTATGAAAGGAAGGTTTTCTTTGAGTCATCGAGTATGCACACAGTTGCGTTTAACCCTATTGAAAAATTACGCTACTGTACCCTAGCAATGTAGCCGATGCTGCTCTGTCTGTTCATTCACGGTACTTAGTCGAGACATAAGAAACGTTCCTATTGTATCGGTAACTGAGCTCTACATCTCTACACCAGCTGTTGTTTAGATTTTCAGTTTTTAGACTAGCTACTTTACTCCATCTTACAACAAAATATATGAAAAAGAACCTTTACATGAGTTGAAATGTACTTTATGGAACATAGAAGTCTTTAAAAAAATCTTCAAAAAATCTTTAAAATCTCAAAAATCTTGCAAAAATCTCAAAAATCTTCAAAAAATGGAAAAATCTATAAAATACTCCAAATATCCCAAAAAATCTTTAAAATCTTGAAAATCTTTATGAAATCCAAAAAAATCTTAAAAATCTTCGTGAAATACAAAAAAATCTTAAAAATCTTTGAGAAATCTGAAAATCTCGAAAATCTCGTACACTTTTTCCCGAGTGATTTGCCCCTCGACTTGAGGTGGCGGCGGCACAAAGCGACGGAGACGGCGCGTCCCCAGCGACAAGGCGGATGGCTAACAATTGCTTGCAAAAGGAAACCATTTCAGGCAGCGTAGGTGTGGGGTTGTGCTCCAAGAGCTTGAGCCGCATGGCCGTAGGAAGACCAGTCAAAAATTGACGACCAAAAAGGGCTTCTTTGGCAGCAGCACTCAAGGTTGGGTCAGCCTTGTCTAAAAGTTCCCTTAGTGAATGCAAATATACCGCCGGATCCTCCTTGTCATGTAGCAAACGGGCTGTGAAGTTGGCATAAAACATCTCCTTGCAAACGGCAGGGCACAGCGCAGCCTTAAGATTCTCAATAAGGTGGGAATAGGAATCTTTTTGCTCATCGGTCAATGCATGAAAATGCGTCGCCGCTATTCCACGTAAAAAGGCAGGCAATTTCAGGGCCTTGTCCTCATCCGCCCATGCGTTAGCGGACGCACAACACTGAAACTGTCGTAGCCAAGCTGGAAAATCACCGCGATCGAATTTCTCCGGCAGAATAGTGGCCATAGCTCAGTTTACCTCTGTCACCAGTTGTAACGTTTTCTTATGCAGAGTCCACACAGAACAGAAACACGTCTGAATTCTGATGCTTATTTTTAAGACTGACTAAATCAATTCAAGTTACAGGCCTGTTAAACATGTAGGATACGTAATGGTGTTAATTACTGTACATGTTGAGAACCAACAGGCTAAGTATGGCACAGGGTGCAGCTAATCCTTTTGACCTAGGACCTTATTAACGCTACAGTTGCAATAGTTGAAACGGAGACAAAATGTTGCTTTATTGAGTTACGATAGACATTTGCTCTGTTTGATAGTGAGAGAGAATTATCACAGCATTTTTGATCTCTGAAGGTTCAATTAGATTATTACTTCCGCAAGCGAAGAAATGTTGTTTCGAGCAGAAGAGCAATACAATTCACATGTTCGCATAGCTTCCATTTGATATGAAAGAGCGATATGTCTAGTATGGTAGCAGTTAGGTACCTTCTTTTCGTAATTTAGTAGGGTGGATAACCAGTTTTGATTATATCAATACCAACTCCATACTGTATTTTGTGAGAAATGGGAATTTACATGTGAATGCATAACTTTCAGGGGCGGACCCAGAACAAAATATGAGAGAAGCTTGTGTCTAGAAGAGGGTGAGGTCAAAATTTGGCTGGGCGTGGCCACTAACTCAAACCTTATATCTAATTAGAGAAAAACAAATCTTTGCATCCACCTGTGTACACAGGGGACCCCTTTTCTTCCAAGGTCTATTTTATGATATACTGGAATTTGAAATGGCATAAATGGCTATTGACAGTCCTGATGGAGAAATTATCTTTAACATATTTTATATTATAAAAGTCCTCAAAATCCTGCCATACAAATACATATTTACCCTTGTCCTGAATAGACATCTAGCTTGCCCCCTAGAGTACCCATTGAAAAAGTACTGCAGAACGTAAACTGTCCTTCGTTTAATCTTAGGTCATAACTCATCATTTCAGAAAATCATGTTTCTAACAAATGTCAGTTCCCCAGAGAAGGCATGTATGATATATGAAAACTTGTACCTGGCATGTTGTTTATATTGCAGAGTCTTCAAGTTTGTAATAAGTGAAAATGATATTTGCTTTATCCAGACTGACGCTTTCCTGCTACCTTCCAAGCTCTCTTTCACTTGGTGCTCAACATGCTATTAAGCAATTGCCACAGTATTTCATTGAAGTTAATAGCACGGCGCTTGCACCGATTGCACAGAATATTATGTGCCGACTTGGAGATGAACGGAAGTGGCCAGACCGGAAGTGGCCAGAGCGGAACTGCTCTCGCATTCTTCTTGCTCGAGTTTGAAAGATATCCCGTAAGATTCGAGCACTAGTGGAACTTCATTATCATTGGATGATACCAACTATTCAAAATTCTACTATTACTCCTGTCAAAATTGAGCACTAGTGTCAATAAACTTTTCAAGGCCCACCCGTGTTGCTGCCAGACTTCATCACAGTATCAACCATGTTTTCAAAATCCACAAGTGCTCTCGTCAGAACTAAGCAATAGTGTCAATCATATTTTCAAACAACTTGATGGTTTTGATGTATAAAATCAAGTTATTTTCCGGACCCAGTAGTCCTCACTAGTGCTCGGACGATTGGGATAGCGTCATGCGGAATGAGAAGTCCATCCAAAGTATTGCATCACGTAATAGACTAGGAAGCTGCCTTGAAGAACATCACTTACATTGTCATAGATTTGTGTATTTGAAAGCGCTTCTTACGGTAGGCTCTGACTTTGGACGAAATTTTGACGCTCAGTTTGAAATTTTCACTTATTGCAATTCATTGACACAATCATTCATTGATATTAGTATCCAAAGTTTTATAGTTTTCGATTTTCAGGGGCGGCGGAGCAACATCTTCTGTGGGGGGAGGGCTTGAGTGGACAGATTAAATTTGAAGCGATATAGAGGGTGCTAGAAAGGATACTAAAGTAAATGTTCTATAAATACTGGAGGGGCTACAGCCCCCAGTCCCCCGGCTCCGGCGCCCAAGCTTTTAAAACGTGGCAGCTAATGAGTAGCATGCAAATAAGCTGTAGTTCCATGGTATGTAACTTAGGGACCAGCCCCATGTCATGAAAGCTTGTCGAAATCAAAACAAAATTTCTTAACACTAGACGGCAAGACTACAAAATTTATTCATGCTGGATCTCTTCAAGCTTGCAATTAAGGGACTTCAACGACAATTTCAGTAGTGCTCTTCAATTATGGTTCAGAATGTAGGAATTATTTCATGGCTGCATCTCATTGTATAGTTTGGCGATGAAAGCTTGCCAATTTGAGATGCCTGACAAGTATGGAGCTAAACTTTCATGTCAGCTTCTACCCATTCAAACACAAAGGTGTGTCATGCACAGTGTTTGTTCTTGACTGAAAACACAGCTTTACTTGCTGCTTTGTTGTTTTGCTATTTATTCATGTTCTAAAGGGATCAAAATCTCAGCCATTAAGGCTGGGGCTCTAGAAAATGCAGAAAATTCAGGTTTTCATCCTTTGCATGCATGCTTGTTCTCCCCTATATTGTTCAACAACAAAGTGAATCTTATTTTCCCATTAAAGATTCAAGTCGTTAAAATTCATATGAGACGATGGTAATCTTCACAATGGAACCAAAAGAATGTATTTTGTGCTGCAGCAGCCCCTGTTGATTTTTTGTTTACTAGGAAACTCCACAGCAGAAGAATCACTATGCTCAATTTTCCTTGGTAGAGACTTAAATAAAACCAAAAAAAGGGGAAGCAAAACAAATAATGGCCTAAAAAATAATGAAGTAGCACTTAATTACCTTTCATTTCAACAGGTCTAAGGTTTGAAATGATCAATTTAACGCAGAAATGCTGTCAAAAAGAATTCAGCAGAAAGATGTAGCCCTAAAAGAGAACAATGATATTTCTTCTTCTTTCCGTGGTCCAGGAGCCACTTACAGCAGGTTGGATATAGAACATTTCTAAAACCTTTCTTCTCTATTATTCCCTGATGAGAAAGTATACATTTTTATATAGTGCACATAGAAGCCAATTGGCTACAATAGTTCCGTTTTCTTGCATTTTCTTAAGATTCTTCATGTCGCCTTCGTTTAAATTATTTCCCTTTTGATGGTGACAGTACCAGGAGACAATTCTTCAAAGCTGCAGTCACTTTTTATAGTTCACCTCTAACAAATCTGGAGAATAGCCTTGTAAAAATTTACAAGTCTCACATCCATTTTACTGCTATTCTGAAATCAATTCAGTTTTGTCATGCATGGAAAATAAGGTTGTTCAGTTTGCATAAAAGTCCTAATTCAAGTCATCTAAATCGCACCTAGTAAGTCACACCCATTTAGCCATGTCCATCAGCTTAGGATTGAGCCACGGTCAGATTTTAGTCTGGATCCGCCTCTGGTCTTCATAAGCATTTCACTCATCCTTAGACTTGAAACATTTGCCAGAAAACATGGATAAAAGGTAAAAACTTACAGCATTTTCACAAACGGTCTCCGAAACAACTTCCATCCTCTCCACGATGTTTTGGAATACTTGAATCAAAAACAACAACCAGGAACAGTACAATAATGAACTTCCAAATAAGATATTTCTCAGCAATATAAATACCTTTCATGAATGGTTTCTACAAAATATATTTAATATTTACCCCCCAATGACCTAGACTAGTGTGCCGGTCAATGAACTACTTTTTTGCAATTGTTAAATAAAAATTGTAACAATTGCAATAAAGTAGTTCATTGACTTAAAAAGCTTTATATCAGTATACTGGCTTTTTCAAAAGAAAACTATAACAAGACAAAATTATTGTTTACCAGAAACTATCTTACATTGCCGTGAACTAGCGATTGGCACCAGGTACGCAGAATCTATGTAAGATGATTGAAATTGACTGGGGATTCCCTTGAAAGAAGTTGAGTTTGCCATGAGAGAAGTTGAGTTTGCCGTGAGAGAATGTGAGTTTGCCGTGAGAGAAAGTGAGTTTGCCGTGAGAGAAAGTGAGTTTGCCGTGAGAAAAAGTGAGTCTGCCGTGGAACAAAGTAAGTTTGTAGTGAAAGAAGTTGAGTTTGCCGTGATCCCTCTGTGCCACCGTACAAAACTAAGTCCAGATCCACGACTTTGTACCACATGGGGAGAAACAGACGAGTAACTCCACTGTACTATGAGATGCAAATTAAACAAATTTGAGAGAGAAAAAACCTTTGCAAATATACCACTACACGCATTTTTTATAAGGAACCGATTTATAAGGAACCTATATGTACAAGGCCGAAATATTTAAAGAACTTATACTACTAAAAACCGAAATCCCTAAGGAATTTTTCGATTTGAACTGCAAGCCTCAATAACTACAAAAGTCGGTTCCTTTCAAGTGCTTCATTGTGTAGTTTCCGCATTCGTATGCTTTCTCCCTCCTCTCTTTAAGTGTTAAGGCCTATTGTAATCGAAACACCAAAAAGTTAGATTTTCACTTTACATAGCAACAAATCGCAAGATATGAGCTTTCTACGACGATTGGCATACAGGTGAAATAATGTGGTACAACACCAGGCTAGCTGAATATCGAGTTCTATATGAAGATTCAAGCGAAGATTATATTACATTGGATGACATTAATGGAATAGACATGATATTCATTGACTAAAATTTCACTTTTGAATTTGTAAAACTCTGTTCCTACCTTCTGTGTGTTTTTGCTGTTTTTGTACTATTTTTATGGCACTTTATGTGCAGTGAAAATAAAGGAACTATTAAGGAACTTTTGGTACTACAATTTGCTGATTTGAGGTCCACAAATAAGGAACTTTTAGAATTAGGCCTTGAGGTAGGTTCCTTATAAAACAAAGCGTGTACATAACTAATCTTTCAACAGCCTCTATGAGACAGCAAAATTCATTTTTCCGCTACAAAATGAACAAATTTGCGACTAACATATATTTCAGTTTATAACTGTCTAAAAATAGCTATTCGCATATATGCATTGATTACCTAAACTTGAGTAGTTTATTTGTTTGGTTGATCAGTATTTATTTGTTGCACACATTTTTCTTTGTTCTTTTAAGACAGCTTCAACTTTAACCATGTTATCTTTACATTTATGTATATTCTTCATAGCTGTTTTTACGTATGCAAAGTAAATTGCACGTACAATCACTGCCAAAAGTCCTTGGAAAACCTATTGAATAATGAAGTTTATTTGACAAAAGTACACTTCCGGTCAAATTTGGCAGCTACTGATCTCCTTCCCCTTAAAACAATGTTGAGGTAAAAGCTTAGTTGCTAGAGTGCTATTTGAGAGCAACTTGACGTGTCTGCTGTGAGTAGCCCCTGATTAATTCAACCTTGCTCTGAGGGGGAAGAGGGGGAGTTTGCTCTATGAGTCAAAAAGTAATGCAAGTGTTCCAAGACTTTTGGCAGTGATTGTCTGAGGCAAGTGTTAGAAATGGCAATCGGAATCCTGACCTGGTGACCTGCATTTTACAGTTGCCGGTGTCTGAAACCGGAAGTGTAAACATGTACGCAGTAGAAGAAATGACTCTTGCATATATTTCTTCAGTGGAGAGACTTAAGTATTTGAAACAGACGCAATCTAAGACAGGCCCTAACCCTGCGCTCCGCGACCCTGTCCCACTAGAAAATAGACAGCGTAGAGTTGGTTACACGTACTTTCAACTGCCTGAATTTATAACATACACCCTACTTTGAAGCAAACAGGACGATCTGTCGATAATTTTGCCTCACAAAAACTGACACGTGATTCTGGCCTAAATACTATACAGTCTATGGACATGAGTTCTTTCGATACACTTGCGCCAACGTTTTGAAATATCCGTATTTACCCCCTAAATCTAGTTGCATCACTTAACGCCTTGCGCCTTAGCCATTTTAGTCAAGATGCAAGTGTTGAGTGATACAACTAGGATTTAGGAGGTAAATACGAATGTCGAAAGATGCCTGCAGTGATTTTTCAAAGCGTTTGCGCCAACGGTAACTTCTGCAAGGGTATCGAACGCAGGCCCGTAGCCAAGCGGGGGGTCTGGGGGGTAAGACCCCCTGGACGTATGAAATTTGACTCTGTGCCTCCCCTACAGGCATGAATTATATAAATACATGTATTGTATATATTGGCTAGTTTACGGGCCTGATCGAAAGAATTCATATCTGGAGAATGGAGTTATTCCACGACCTAGATAGAGCTGATGTTTACAAATTATAAAACACGTATTCTTTGCTTTGTATTCTTGGCAATGAGAAGTACGACTGCTAGTTTACCCCTTTATGGTTTGTGTAAAAGACAGCGCAAACATGTTTCTTTTAGAGTTGCGGAGTTGCAGTGACTTGGGCAAATGATTATTTGTCTTTACTGTAATTCCCCCATCCTACCCTAAAAACCTCAGACTTTATTGCATATTCTTGGTGTGCATGATGATTGCTTTCATATGGTATATAAATTATGTACAAATTTCACTTCCAATATTTTAAATATCTGCGGAAACGTGTGCTAGGCCCTACTATGAAAAACGTCATAACTTCTAAATGCTACCGTATTCCGCAAATATTATTGCAGATTCTTACTTGGGAGGTTGGGGCCTATCGATTGATATATAATTTATCAACATTTGGTGGGGCTCCGTGCTCGTAAGACCCCCCCCCCCAGTCGATCTTCGAAAAATATAATGCACAAGGTTTAGACAAAACATGTGTGAGCCATAGATCATGCTCACTGTATTTTTACTGTTTGTTATCCCACACGCTTAGGACGGTTTTTAATAGGTAATGAAGAACACCTTTAAAGCATAAAAGTGAACTTACACATCGAAGTATCTACTTCTGAAGGCCCATATCTTCCGCTCTGGTAATGACACGTTCCTACTGCCCATTCAACTAAATGATGACTGACTGCAAGCTGGTTAATGATTCAACTGATTTAAAGTAATTGATTGGTTACAACGCAATGAACAGCACAGGCCCGTAGCCAGCTTGAGTTCGCAGGGGGGGGGGCACAGCCAATATAAATAATAGATGTATATATAAATAGTTATATATATATATATATATATATATATATATATATATATATATATATATATATATATATATATATATATATATATATATATATATATATATATATATTATATATATATATATATATAAATATATATATATATATATATATATATATATATATATATATATATATATATATATATATATATATATATATATATATATATGTATAAAATATACATAAAATTCATTTCTGTAGGGGGGGCACAGAGTCAAATTTCACAAGTCCAGGGGGCCTTGCCCCCCAGGCCCCCCTTGGCTACGGGCCTGGAACAGCAAATATGTCACATTGCATCTATTGATGATTTTGGCATAATTATCAAGAGGGATAATTCATAAGATCTTTTCATCCATGAGGTCCATTCATTCATGAGAGTCTCTTCACACAAAGAGATAGTACTACTCTCAATGCCCAGCAGTCTTGTATTTTTGTATGGCATTGTGTTTAATCTCGCTACTTTTCACCTAGTGCTTGTCTTCAACTCTGTTTGTGTGTCTGCTGACTTACAATACTTTTTCCTACAGTGCTTTCCGATGCGTTCTAGTTGTTTATTGCTGGTCCCAGATACGTCCTTTTACATCACAGGATTTTGATCCGCAACTTTCTCCTACTCTGCTCGCTCTTTACCTTAAAAGGGACCTTGCTCAAGGCCTAGTTCCAAAATATAATACTAAAAGTTCCTGAATAGTTCACTGCCCATCTAGAGGTGTTACAAAATGTACAGCATAAAACATACCAACGACACACTTTGACACATGCATAGCTAACGACTTACTCTCCAGTGGGGAATAGAAGTGGGTGGCAATAAAGGGGGGGGGGTTGGAAAAAAGTCTACTAAGTTACCAAGTGAGAAGAGGTGTAAAATTATTCGATTTTACGGGATGCAAATATAAAAGGAATGTGTCACAAAAATACAAACAGTTCCTGTTAACGATAAAATGTCTCTAATTATCCAACGAATTCCAGAACAGCAATAAAGTCCAAAATGGCAACGCGACAAATCTTAACACAACCGACGACTTTGACTGTAACTCCAACTCACGACAACTGTTAACGACGACTTCACATAACGACTGACTACACAGAACATTAAATGCCTTATTTATAACAAATACATGACGCAACAGGGTAATTATAACATACAATGGAGCTAAGGGGCAATGGCATGGTAACACGTACATAACAAACAACAATGTACTAAGATTAGACAACACGTCACAGACAAGCAATATGATCATGGTAACTGTGGGGGGTGGATGATGTAATGACCTATAATGCTGATGGCGAGACAACAAAACCGGAACAAATGGGAACAGAGAACCAACGTTACTCAACATGACGAAATCAAATATAAAAATAAAACTAGTATTATAACATAACTCCCTCCTTCAAAATCAAGCCTCCTGGCTTGAAAAATAAAAAGAGAGCAATACAAAAAAAAATCACAGGGTACAGAACACATTACAACATAAAAAGAATAATAGCACACATATTACGTTAAATCGCGAAAGTCAAGAATGCCTGACACTGTGTTCATGGCGTGATATATGTCAGCCGCAGGCGGCTCAGTAACAGAATAAAAGCTGCTGCTCTTCCTTAGTCCATCAGGGGTAAACGCGAGCAACTCCGTCCTGATAGACTCTATTGGTTCCTCGTCTGGTATACCCTCTGGAGTTTCCGTAGCTACTGTTCGAATAGGTTTTCTTGTCTCCTCCAGTTCATGTACAATCCCATGAAGGTCTTCCAATAAGGTATCGACGTCTCTTCCAAGGGACTGGATATCAACGGGGGCTCCGGGGAAAGAAGTTGCTTGAGGGGGCGAGTTCACACCGGAAACATGGGGACAGGAATACCTCCTGTCCCAACAGTACTTGGCTACATGGCCGACCCTCAAGCAGCAATAACATATAGGCCGGCCATCTTCACAGCGATAAACGTTAGTCCGATTGAGGAACGGGTTTCTAGCTTGTTCCTCCGCTGCCCTCACTTTTTCAGCCATAGCTGCCACAACTGTGCGCACAAGATCCAAAACACTTTTTAAGTCCATGTCTCAATCTGAAGTGTGAGTACGTCCTCACACGGGGCACCAATGTAAAATTATTCGATTTTACGGGATGCAAATATAAAAGGAATGTGTCACAAAAATACAAACAGTTCCTGTTAACGATAAAATGTCTCTAATTATCCAACGAATTCCAGAACAGCAATAAAGTCCAAAATGGCAACGCGACAAATCTTAACACAACCGACGACTTTGACTGTAACTCCAACTCACGACAACTGTTAACGACGACTTCACATAACGACTGACTACACAGAACATTAAATGCCTTATTTATAACAAATACATGACGCAACAGGGTAATTATAACATACAATGGAGCTAAGGGGCAATGGCATGGTAACACGTACATAACAAACAACAATGTACTAAGATTAGACAACACGTCACAGACAAGCAATATGATCATGGTAACTGTGGGGGGTGGATGATGTAATGACCTATAATGCTGATGGCGAGACAACAAAACCGGAACAAATGGGAACAGAGAACCAACGTTACTCAACATGACGAAATCAAATATAAAAATAAAACTAGTATTATAACAGAGGTTACAATAAACGGGGCGATTTGGAAAATTTCCGCGGTGAATTTAATTGGGTGGGCTTTTATAGATGGAAGTGGAAAGCAGGGCAACATGTTGTGTCTATCGTCTTCTTTCATTATTTCATCATCGTCGGCGCGACTTTCAGCTGTGTTTTCAGTGCCTCTGAGAGCAATTACTCATTTCATGCAAACATTTTGTCAAACAACAAACAGTGACCATCAGTTACTTTTACCGGACATTTCTGGGTCTGGTTGGGAAAATGTCCTCTTGGCTCAAAATTAATAACTGGGGAGGGGGCTGCAATAAGAATGTCCTGGTATGAATATTGTGAAAAAATAAATAGTCGGGAGGGGTCTATTCCGGAATGGCGCACTAATTTTTGGGACATAGGTCTAATCAACAAAAAAGGGCACACTACGCACTTTCTAGAGAGAATATATCTAGAAATCCCATGTTTTCAGATTTTGAAACAAAGAAATTATGTGGAAAGTTTAAGGATTTCGCTACTTTCATGTGAAACAAAGATTACAAGCAGGTTTCGTTTACAAAACGTTCCCTAAGAAAATGGGCACTTTTAGCTATTTTGAAGACAAGGGCAGGGGTCTAGATCCCCAGGACCCAGCCCGTAGTTGCTCCAATAGCTCTATAGCTCCAATCTAGCAATTAAAAATTAGCAGTATTACAGTTCCTTGCCTGCCTGAAATGATGGTTCAGCTAATCTGGTCTAAGCTCAAATTTGGTATCTATCTATAAAATGTTGTGCAAAACCTAACAGTTAGGTATTACGTATAAGCTGAGTTAGTGGTTAGTACATTTACAAATAATGAAGCAAACAAAAAGATAAATGAAAGAACATAGAGTTAATGAAGTGTACCTAAAAAATTTGTGTTTTTTGGTAGATGAGTGTAAGTGGACATAGTAGGCTAGGTAAGGTATTCTACAACAAATGAGGTAATATCATGAGCTGGAGCTAAACTAGTGCAAAATTGAAGGTTCCTTGGATCTCCGTACTGACTTGAAAAGTAAATTGTAAAGTCACTCAACCAACCGCGCAGAGCAACTTATTAATCGAAAAAGCGGACGAACTCAAGATTTCGGGCGGCTTTACAACGAGCCTCCTATTGACCTTTTTTGCACGAGAGGCTCCTTTTCCACCTCGCCACTATCTATTTTGGAGGAATCAGCCTAAGAACCGGGTAACCAAAGAGGCATGGACGACGAAGCTGTAAATTATTGGGAAGACAATTCCTGTCTTGAGTCCTTATCTAAGGAGGTACTTTTTAGTAATTGCTTAAATATTCTGCATTACCCATAATTTGGTTGGTAATTGCTTTGCAAATTTCATTAGGTAAAAGGCAAATCACCTTACATTGCATGCTCAATGCATTAATGCTACACACACACCTACTACCCCCTCCGATTTTCTTCAAATTTATACCATTGATGCACATCATTAAGGGTAGAACAGTTGCAGAATTTCAGCTTAAAAAATTTTCTCCTTCCAAAGTCATGGGGTAATGTAGTTAAGGCCTAAATGCTCGTTTCCCACATGCAGCAGCCATTATGGATTACGCACGGGTATCATCAATATCATTCTCTTACGCAATTCAAGATCCATCATTGAGAGCCATAGATATTCAACAGAGGCCAAATAAGATTAGTGGAAACGCTTCATGTGATAAACATTCTGTTACCCAATTGTGTATTGTGCTGTGTTGAGAATAGAAAGCAATAGGTATAGGTATATTATTGTAACGAAGCTTTATACAGGATGTGCATTTCAACATAAAAATGCTGTTATCAACATGTGTCCTGTAAAGAAACAAAAAGAAAGTGTAGCCTATGTGAACCCAGAAAAAAACCTAGCTGTAATTACAATCATATTTTAAAAGCTGCGTACATATAATATCAGTATTTTCAAGTATTAGTTTCTTTAAAAGTACTTCATGTTGCTTAAAATATTCAGTTTTTCTATTATCAATTGGAAGTTCATTGTAAACCTTTGCACCCATAAAATCTTGATAATGATTATGATAGATGATAGGAAAGATTACAAAAGCTAGTACTTTATCGAACTCCATGTCTGGCATTTGATTGCTTGATCAAGATTTGAAATAATAATAATCATCACAACTTGAAATGTAATTTTGAAAATTTAACTGGGTGTCTGAAACTGGTCAACCTGGTCTAGACTTGTCCCTGATACGCACCCTTTTTTCACTGTGTTTGCTTTCTATGATCTTCATAACATTATGCTGTACCATCAGGCTTCTGGATTTGTTTGGCCACAAGCTTCGGTATGCCTGGATCACTGCTAACTTTCACATCATTAGCAAACAGTTTTCAAATACTGATGACTTGCCTCCAAAGCCTTTTTGGTGACTCTGGATTTTATTCAGGATGACAAACATTATTACAAAGCAGCTTCTGTTGCTTCATGGCATTTTATGACCCCAAAAAACCCAGGAGCTTTTTTCTATTCTTTCATGACAAAAATTCTGGACAGAAAATTCCAGACCCTTGAAGTCCAAATGTGGACTTCTTACGGTTTCTTTTCAGGAGACACAACCTAGCACACATTTTATGTTACATTAGCATTGTTGAGTTCTGAACTTTAATGTCAAAAGCAGGCCCTCTGCTGAACTTTTGCCTAGTGGCTTCCATTGACTAATGTTCCAAAAACATTTTTCATATAAGTCAGTGTATCCTGTTATGAATGTGTTTATATAGATTTCAATATTATTGGTTTGTAAAAATGCTCTTCGGTATGGTTTGGGCTCAATTTGGTATATGGGGGCAAAGCTATGGAATGAATTTCCTAGGGACATTAGATTTTCAGCTTCTAAATTTCTGTTCAAGAAAAGCTTACAGAAATATCATCTAGACAGCATGTGAACTTTTCCAATCAACATTTACAGAATATAGCACAAACATAAGTTTATATAAATATAATTTTGAAAAACAGGCAAGGGGGGATCTCTGCTCATTAGTAATCCTACTTAGATAGCTCCTCCTTAAAATTCAGCTACCCTGAAATTCAGCTATCTTAATAATATCTTACATTAGACTATTAATTATATTTATTGTCTTGTTTCTTTCTTATAAATATTGAATATATTATTGTGATTAAGTAGAGTTAGTTGTTATTGATGTTGTAAGTAATTATGTAGAGTTGTTTGTTGTTGGTGTTGTAATTAGTTGTAGTTGTAGCTGAATTGAACTGAATTGAAGTTGAACTGAACTGAATTGAATTGAAATTGAACATTCAAAAACATTAGACCCCTTAGAAAAACATTAGTTTATCATCATTTCTTGAAACTTTCTGGACATGAGCAGGCACTTTTTATTCTCTATTAGCCAGTATTGTTTATATGCAGTATTATTTTTTTTATAGAAGAGAAGCTAGTAATTGCATTCAGCCTGTTGTGAATAGCACTGTATAGGAGGATCTAGGGTAGCAGTGTGATCAATTTTTGATTGCAAATGCAATACTATTGATTCTCAATGATGCAATATTTATCAAGACAGATATGGAAAAGAATTTGGAAAATAAAAGTTGACATGGGAGGACAAAATGATGTGTGCACTGATGATAGACTATCGTTTTTTGAGGGGCCTTATCCAATGGTGAAAACCTGCAGGAACTTCTTGAAAATTCTTTTCAATGTTTCCTATCAAATTAGCTTACATGGGCTAGTAGTTAAAGTGTATGTATCTAATTATTTATACTGGATGACTCTTAGCAATCCGTATGATCGATATAAATAGTGGTCCAGGTTTTAAAGGAGATACATGTAACAAATAGATGAATAAATACAATATATAAACAGTTTAAGCTTTCTTCAACCCTATTTTCATAAAAGAAATGAAGCTGGAGGGAAACAGATATGTACTTTTGAGACTGAAATGAATCATTTTCTGCTTGCAATACAGAATTATGATATGTAAATGTCATGATTCTTTTGAACACCATCTACATAACATGGTGTTTGCAATCCTGTCCATGTGTGATCACACTCACTTCACAAGGGGGGGGGGGGTTGGAGTGTTGGATGAAAAATACTTTGCAGTATGGTAAAGAATGTTTCTGCTCTTTTGTGAAAAAGAGAAAAGTTGAACATGAGCCTTGTTGTCCAGACACCATCACCGAATTTACATTTTTGTGCTAAGATACCACATAGCAGGATACAAAATGGTCAGATCAGTGTGCACACATTTTGTGAATTTGCATATTGCACACCTGGAAATTGTCCTTTGCATACCTGAGATATTGGGCAATAGTGCTGTTTTTTCCAATGTGTGATTTACCAGTACATTATATGCCATTTGTTGGCTCCCAATGAGCAGATTAAGATGATGCCCTTATTCACCATATAATTGAAATTTGAGGAGTTAACAGGGGTTAGGGGCCCAGGTTAAGGTTAACATTATTATACTCTTGGACTATCAGAATTTCACCTTTATCTACAACTATCAACATGCTGTCAATGACATAGATTTAAATTCTGTCTGAAGTTACCAAGTGCTATTCACGTCCCTTTTGATACCACATTGGTGGGTCCAGTGGCCCAGTGCAGAAGCCCTTACAGGTTGCCCTGTACTTATTGAATATTCAATAACTGGTGGACCAAATGCTCTTCTTCAAGAAACTGTTCACATGTTTTGTGGGAGAAAATTGCTAGAAACCTGGATTTTACATCTTAGCTTTCTCATCTAATGTGTTTTGCATATGATCTTTTCCAAAATGTTGACAATATAAGTTTGGATTATCTCAGAGTATTTTTTGTAGCTTTGCACTAGGAGCTGGGAATTGTGAACATGCTTGAGACCTCTGTCATGTAAAGCCAGGCACTAAAATTAACTTTTATTGCATTGAGAGAAAAACAGAGAAATTTTACTTAATGAAGTTCAAACTGATTTATTCTTAAAGGCCAGTGATCTTAATGTTTATACAGTTCATAGACCTGTTTTGTTTGTTATGGATATTCTAAGAATTTTCTTTGGATATTAGCAGAATCATATTTTTCCATAGGAACTTATCAAGAGGGTTGCAAGGTTGAACTCTTCCAACAATATATTGAGGAGACAAATTCACAATCTCAAGAGGGATCTCTCAAAAATTGACTATAGAAAACCAAACCAGAGGAAATTCAATTTTGAAAGGTTTGTCTGTTAGTTCATTCTTTGATTCTAGACAAGTAACTTCCTTGGTGTAAAATGCTAAAAATAGATTTACTCTCCTTTCTTGATGTAATTTTGGAATCAACAAGATAAGAACCTTACCTAGGATTGGCAGGTTTTCTGGGAAGACTACGGTAGGAGTGCTAGATATCACACACCTAAAAGCATCCTGGCATCTGATGGCATGTACTGCCCTGTGTCTCCATGTACATACTGCTCGAAAGCAGTGTCCCCATGTATATGAAGATTTTAATCACCCTTCCAATAACAGACCCCAGTCATTTCTGAAAATGGCGGACAAAATCTGTCATTTGTAACTATTTATGTAATGTAATAACATATCATAAGGATTGAAATGACTTGGGCCCTGTTCATATTAAATCCGTTTTTAGACAAGTTTGGATATCATTAGCTGCGTTTTTGGCATTGTGCACACAACTGTAAAAACAGAGCTAACCGAAACTGCTGATAAAAATGGAGCTATATGAAAATGGAACTAAGCAAATATGGGCCTCTGTGGTTCCATTCATACTACTTTGTTTTTGGACAAAAACGGGTATGTTTTGCTCCATTTTTGGATTTGTGTTCATAATACTCAGCCCTATAAATGGAGCTAAATGAAGATGCTGATAGAAATGGAGCTATATGACACCAGGCCAGAAAAAATCTGGATATTTATCACCCCATTCACACTATTCTGCTTTTGGGCAAAAACGGATATGTTTTGCTCCATTTTTGCATAGTGGTGTGAACAGAGAAGACAAATAGCTCCGTACATAGAAGTAAATATGAATCAAAATGAAACCAGAGTAATAATGACAAGGTGAAGCCTTTAAAAGCTGCAGAAAAAGTAAAAACAAGCATTCGACTAGTTATAAAAACCCATGGACCTAGCATCATCAACTTGCTACTTCAATGCTAGGAAGGCGTGTAATATTTGGCACAACCAGGAAGTTGAAGGTGTGTGCCAAGGCATGGGTGTGCAATCACATGCCTTTCCCATGAAGGCCCAATTGGCATTAGATTGTCTATAGAATCAATACATACAACTTAAATTATTTATGATATTTACTTTGGGACACTTATCTAAGACACTATTTAGGATTTGGGACACTTATCTAAGACACAATTTAGGGTTATTATATTGACAATGCATGATGCTATCCATTCACCCACTTTGGAAAGACAATAGCAGAGGCAGGTGAACCCAAAGATCTTATTAGAAATATTATTGATGAGTACTCTGAAATTCTCAAGAAAATTGAAGCAAGTGTATAACCTCTAGTGTTAAAAATCAAAGCATTGGGTACAATGCCCCTTTACAGAATATTATTTTCCTAACATCAACATTACAGAAGAAAATTTAGCAGAAGTTCGTAAAGCGGTAACTGGATGTCTGAGAATATTTTTAATGTTTAAGCAAATATCACATTTAGAATGGTGTTTGTGAAAAAGCAGTATGGTGGCATTAGCATATAAAAGCAATCAACAATCTATATAGAGCTGCAAGGATTAGTTTTCTAGTTCATGTAAGATCGTGAGAATGACAACATACTATATGTAACAAGAGATTCACTCTACCTTGATTTCAACAAACATAGGCCAAAAGATCAATTGAGTAAAATGACTTTTTAGTTTTCAGTACAGCAGCAAGTGGCAATTTGGAAATACACTTTTAAGGTCGTTTTTGGGGTCCAGTTTGACTGGCCTCAGCTATGTCATCTTGTAGGCAAAGTAGGTGTGAGACTAATCTAGGAAGAAGGTGAAGAAAATGACATATATCAAGTGGGAAATGCACAGATTATTATTGGAACATAGAATGAAATGATCATTACTACTGGAAAAGAAATTTGAAAGTAAATTTTAGAAAAGTAATTACCTAGAGAGTTGCAAGATTTAGACCCCCTAGCAATGCAAGGTACTCTTCTCGATATCTAAAATGCTGACTATCTTCTATCAAAGAACACCTTTTCGAAGGCTTTCGATAGAGTCTGGCATGAAGGTCTCATTTTCAAGATCCGACAATGCGGATTAAGGGGCAATCTGGTGAAACTCCTCACTAGTTTTTTATCCGAACGCCAGCAAAGAACTATTATAAATGGTAAATGCTCCGGTTGGGAACATGTGTCTGCCGATGTTCCGCAGGGATCGATCTTAGGCCCACTATTATTCCTTGTTTATATCAATGACGTGCCGGATGGACTGGAATCAAATGTTCGGATATATGCCGACGACACGTCATTATTCTCAGTTGTTCACGATCCTCAATTGTCCTCCGATATTATTAACTCCGACCTTTCTTTGATAAAAATGTGGGCACACTAGTGGAAGATGTCTTTTAATCCTGAACCTTCGAAACAAGCTGTGCAATTGATTTTTTCTCGTAAAAGAGGTCAAACGGACCATCCAGAAGTTTACTTCAATGATTTACTAGTTTCTTCAGTTGATGAGCACAAACACCTTGGGCTTATTCTGGATAAAAAGTTAACTTTCTCCTCCCACATAAAGGAGCTCCTATATAAAGCCAACAAAGGAATAGGTATGATTAAACTTCTCTCCCGCTACATACCACGCCCTTCACTGGATCAAATATATAAGCTACATGTCAGATCATATTTTGACCACTGTGACGTAATCTATCACGTTCCACCTGTGGATAACCCCTACTCGCACGAACATAAGCAAAATCTACTAATGAATCGACTTGAGTCAATGCAATACAGTGTGGCTCTTGCTATCACTGGTGCATGGCGAGGCACGTCTCGCGAAAGAATCTATAAGGAATTAGGCTGGGAGTCGCTCAGCGACAGAAGGTGGTACAGAAGACTGATTATTTTTTTTAAAATCATTAATGGCCTTGTCCCTGACTATCTATCCTCCTTCTCTCTCTCTGTCAGCTAATCTTCTTACAGGACGTTGCCTCTTGAACCTTCCTACGAAACAACGAACGGTCCTCCGCCAATCTTCCAGCCTGTCTTGTTGTAATTCCCATCCATTCTTGTATGTCCTGTTCCCATCTCCTCGCAGGTCTTCCTCTTCCTCTTCGGCCCTCTATTTTCGCCTCCAGAATATGCTTCTCCAATGATTTATGGCGCTTTATGTGACCAAAGTATACCAGTTTTAGCTTTTTGATTTTTTGCAATAGTGTTGGGGCTTTGATCCTTACTTCCAGAAATAAGAGAACAAAGATATGACCTTAGAAACACCCATAGCTTCGAAGCACCAAAACGTCGAACTGATGCCTTTAAAAACAGTTTTTTCCCACATTGTATTAACGAGTGGAATAATCTGAGTTTAGAGTTTCGTGAAGTAAGGTCCCTTTCACTTTTTAAAACCAAATTTATTAGATTAGTAAGACCTATGAAAAGACAACTTTATGACATTCATGACCAGGCAGGAGTGTGTTGATTAACTCAATTGAGATTGGGTTTCAGTCCTCTTCGTGAACACAAATTTAGAAATAATTTCCTTGATACCACTGACCCAATGTGCTTGTCAAATGATGGCATTGAAGCCACTATTCATTTCATGCTGCTCTGCCAAGAATATACTGTCCACAAAACTGTGCTCCTTGGCAAAGTTACACCCATCTGTGCATCTTATGGAGTTGACTGTAGTGGGTTGAACGACCAAGAACTGTTCGCTCTTTTACTTTATGGCAATGATGCCTTCAATGAAACTTCGAATAAGAGCATTCTCTTGGCGACAATCTTCTTCATCAACTCTACTAACAGATTTATTTAGTTGCAGCCATTTATGTCTATCTATGTCATTTTATTTTAGTGTATCTGTTTGTTTATTCATTATTTTTTTCCTGTGCCGAACTTATTCCAATAGGGGTCATACACATGTCCATCGCGGCATATATATTTATATGCAATTTAGTACCTGGAGGTGTCTGGGGGTCAATTTCAATTGCATAATGAGTTTCTTGAGTGGAGGATCCCTTTTGGAATAGGAATGGCACTGTTGATAGTTACATGTTAATATGTAGTGTTCATTGTCCTTGTTGGCTGCAGGAGAGATGTGCTAGATCACACCTCCTGTGGTTTCGTCATGTAAATCGTATTGTACAGTGGTGTGGTCGTGAACTATTAACTTTCTACAGAATGTTTACTCGTTCTACGCCACTGTAATATAAGTTTGTAGTTGTAATTTAGTCTCTGAATTATAAAAATAAAGAACACCTAGTAGAAATGCCAGCATCAATGATATTTTGTTAAGCTCCCAGTACAAAGCAAGGTGTAATGTTTTGCCATGCCACTTCACTATGCCGCTTTTGTACCCAGTACATTCACCAAACTGTCATTTAGATTATTATCACTTGGAGTATGTCACATGTCTCAAATAGTTGCAAGGAAATTTAAAGCACTTATTCAAAAAAGCATGACTTTATTTTGGAAATGAGAAGCTCAGGTCTAAAACACCTTTATGATAAGATTTTTGCCAACAAAGCCATCAGGATGGTATTTCCAGGAATTTCAGAAGAATTAAGTGGTTTTAGATCTCAGACCAGATATCTTCATGAAAATGGGCACAGGTGTGAGCATCATAGATATTGCATGCCCCTATAATCTGTACATTGAATCCACCTACCAAGCTATGCTGAAGAGATACAGACACAAAAGAATTTTTATCAAGCAAAGAAACTGAATCAAGTATCAATGCAGTAAGTATTGGATCCCAAGGTCAGTACATAATCAAATGTTGGAGACCTTGTTAAAGCATCAAATGAAGAAAGACATTGCTAAGGGACTTCTCAAATGGTGTTCTACTGGACACATAATTTGGACAAAGAAGCTGTGGAATTTCAGATGTCAGCTTGATAAGGAATTGTAGCTGAGGAGAAGCCAAACAGAATATGAAATAAAATGAGCAGAATGATTGTGACCTGGGATTGCACAATGCAGTTTTCTGAAGTCATTTTCAAATACCCAACAAATAATTTTTTCATTACTACATTCAAACATGAACTAACATTATGCAATACCAGTCCTAGAAAAGAAGGGTAAAGATTAGTATACATTTTGGTAAAGCATCCTCCTTATGTCTAGTGCTTATTGGACACATTGAATGATTAGTTACACTTTATGCTACAGTATAGTAGCGCAATAAATAAAATCTGTGTATACATGTATTTGTGTATAAGTATACTCAAGGTCAGTCCTACCAACCTCAGGAAAGGAAAAGTATTGAGACTTCTGATCATTTTGAAATCTTGAGTTTTGAAGGAGCATAGTGAGATTTTCAAAGAAACCATTTAAAACCAGTAAAATAGCACACTTTTGCAGGAAACAAATTTGGAAATGACATTAAATGGAAGGTAAGTCATACTGATTGTGATTTAAAGGATAAATTCAATTTTTATGTCTAACACAACACAGTATATGCAACTATCAACTGGACAGTGACTGTCATTGGGAAATCATTTCATTTGTTTTAATAAGTTGCTTTGTAGTTCTTACTTTTTCCGGCCACCAATCCAGGCCAAGCAACTTTGTATGATAGTGAGCTGACTTCAGCCCAATTGACCAGGCTGCTATACTAAGACCCTTAAACCATTCAAACTTTCCCATTCCATTTCTTTTTCATCCCCTATTGGCAGCACATACTGTGCTAGGTGGCACCAAATCATGCATAAAGATGGAAAACAGCAAGGTTTATGAAAGCCCAGAAGTTTTTGTATTTATACTGAAAATCATTAGATTGTGAGATTGGTAGTGAAGTATTCAAAGCCACAAGAGTTGGCAGATCTACACTTTTAAAGTATTGTATATTATTGCAGAGCCTGCCATCGATGTTGTAGCCTTTTTAGCAAAGTTTTGAAGCAAATATGCCTTTACATATCACTAATATTTCCCGATATTAAGACAGATGTGGAATGTTTTTAGTAATTGGAATGTGTGAGCAGTTTTAGTTGTGGATGAATCATATGGTACATTTTTTTTAGTCACAATCAAGTGAAAGTTGCTTTTAAAGTCGCATACCTAGGGTGGAAATATCAAGGATTTGCAAGCCAAGATAATACCTCTAATACAATTGAGGTATATGATTAGAAATTTGTTGGATAGTTTTCCACCTTTGTTGTAAAGATAATTTGATGTTAGAATGCTCTGGAATTTTTTACGTCATTATATTGTAATGGAATATTTTCAATGATTGTTCACCCTCATGTTTCTTTCACATATGATATGCAAATAAAGATGAGTAATCAGTGTGTTCTTTTAGCATGAGCTATTTGCGGCACTCAATAAAACATGTTTGATTGAAGACCGTGGTAAATGTGGATACTCACGTTGTGGCAGAACAGACAAAGGTGTCAGCGCTTTTGGGCAGGTATTACATTTAAGTATTGGTAGCTTCACCTATTTATACAGACAGATGCACTCTAATATGAGCATACGTCACAGTGAAAAGACTGGGCCAGCACAAGGATTGCATTAATGAATGGTTCTATTGGTATTGTCATTGTTTGAATTTCTGTTCCGCTTTATTCAAAGGATTCTATCATAGTACAGAAGAGTTGATTTGTTAATCTATTATAGTGACATGAAATCTTCCAACAGGAAGTTGCAATTTTTCTACTGCTGACATAGAAATGAGGTTTAGATGTGTTTTTATACAGCATCAAGGTAGTTTCTTCAACCATTTTCAATGAATTGACAAAGTTTATATTTCTCTTTTGATTGAGCAAATTATGTTGGTCACCAAAGTTTTTCCCTGGACTTGAGCTTGGAAATCTAAGCTCCGGTGCCCTTTGTGAACTTCTCCTTTTTGGAAATCCGCGTTTTAACGATATAGCTAATAAATGAATCCTGGAGGCAACAATATCATTTATCTTGTCGACTAGAAGGGTAGTGTGAGCACATACAACAGCAGCGCATTATCTATTTTTAATTTTTCTATCGTCGTTGGGTTTGTTTAGAATATTAAATAGCTCATCTCACATCAGATGTCTAGTATTATTGGACATCTTCAAATGTTCAATATATATGCTTAAATTGTTTTTCCTGGACATCTAGCATGTCCTTTTATCCCAATATTTGTTAATCATGGGACATCTGATGTGAGATGACCTTTTCTTATTTTGATGTAAATATGCTAAATAGTAAGCACCATATGCAGTTGGGACCAGATGACTCAGAGTCCTTTCCAGCTGTATGTTGTGCAAACAAAGTATGATATTGTATTTTTATTTTATTTTAATATTTCAAGTGATATAAAAAAAAAAGTTTTTCCAGATTTAATGCTAGATGATATCATATATATAGAGATTTTAAAGAATAAGAGTGAAGCAAGCAATTTTAAATCATTTTCATCTCGTGGCATCATTGAAATTACCTTTTTCTGAAGGACAATAATCTAGGCCTATGATGGTCGAGGTGCAGCAATTTGTCATTGTGAGCTGGTGACTGAATAAATAGGTAAATCAAAGGGTGACTGGGAGGATATGTTTGTTCTTAGTAGCATAGCTGCCAAGTTTTGGTAATCAAAATGCTAGAGGATTTGGCATGGCAGCAGTGGCAGAGCCATGAGAAGGTTCCAGAACAAGCTCCTACATTTTGCCAAAGATAGTCATATTCAAAGACTATCTGCATTAAATGCATATTTGCAATGATCAGAAGAGGATTGTAATTTGCCTACGCATAGATTTGTTATTGTTGACCTGACAGTCAGGCAGTATAGCCCATCAAACAGGCGAGAATAGTTCGATTCTGTGAACGCACTTTTCTCATTTTCGTTAATTCATGATTCATTTTTGTTGATGGATCAGTATGGCTTCTCAGTAGATGTTTCATTGCTTCATCGCAGTATTTCAAATCTTTGCTGTTTGGAAGAAAGGAGAAAGATGGGCTGCTGTTATGTGACAGAGTCATGCGAGAGATGCCACAGAAAAGTCAAACTCATGAGCACTTTTCTTGAGGCAACAATGACTGAAGATCGACTAAAGGGTCCTACATTAGTAAGCAGCGAAAAGGGTGTTTCCAAAGACAGAGTTCTATCAAGCCTTTAATAGCAGTTGGCTCTTAAACGAAGGAAGCGAAGTTTGTAGCGAGGAGGTTTGAAGAGGCAACCTGCAGTCTAAGTAGGAGCCGTACGTTTAATGTTTAAATTTCTATTTTGAAGCCCATTGAATTACAATGCAGAAGAGGAGACCGTTAAAAAGTGCCATACATTTCACTTCTATATTCAGTAGAAGAAAATATACAAACAATCTGTGATCCTTTCGCTCTAGAGTAGACTGGAAGAAAGTCATTTAACAAATTCTACTCCTTGATAACGAATCATTTCAACCCAAAATTGAGTGAAAGCATGCAGGAGGACTAGTGTAATTGCTAATTTAGGTAGCGGAGATAACATCTTAGAATTTGCGGTCGCTTTATGACACGCAGCAGAGTAGTGTTACTTTTTGGAGTGTTGTTAAAGACATGAATCGTAGTCACCCAGATGGCCAATGTATACTCTACTCATACGTGAAATATCGCATCTGCTTACCTTCAAAGTCACCTTCTCCGAAACCACGTCACCAGTCATTGTAGAAAAGATCACGTGTACCACTGCCTTGAAAGAATTATAAGAATCTCAAAAACTAAATATATCTAATGAAGAAATTTTTTATCATTTAGAGGACATTAGCAGCTTATCGTTCAAATTGTAAAAGACAAATTCAACATTGAAACATTTACAAACCACCCTATTCCTGTCTTTGCATAGCTGCTGTTGGTTTAAGTCATATGTTAGGCATACACATGAACAACACACCATGATGATAAGACTCGCCCACGTAGTATCCCTCGAATGAAAACGCACCATTCTGGGTTTTTGCGAACCACATTCGTTACCAAAGAGATAATACTATTCACAAGGAGACCTGGGATATTTTATTGCTTCTCTCCGCTTTTTCTAATACTATTTTAGCAGATGAGACTGTTGCAGGTGAGCAGTATGTTGTAATGCGAATGGGATACCATTTTAGTAAATTTCCATTCTCGTAGTTTCTCCCAGGACATAGGCCTTACATTTGGTCTTCTGAATAATGCTTATTATTAAAGATTTGTTATTTACCGATAGAGCTCTTTAGATAGTCCATATTTTCATTTTATTGGATGTCCAACTTATTTCAATCGACACGTAGAATCTTCAAGATCAACTCACTGACCCTGCTTCATGAACTAACACCTTTTCGCTCTAAATGGCAACAGCCAATTTACCAAATTTCAATTTACCAATTTAATAGATGCTTCATTCTACTATAATTTATCTTGTCTATTATAAGTAGTTATTGCCCAAACTTTTGATAGCACTGTTGCAAAATTTTATGAATTTTTCTACAGAGAAATGTCTATTGTTTCACAGTTTGCTCTACTTCAAACCTTGAAAAGCAGACGAATCTTTTCCCTCGTAATTTTAGATGGAGGGGGTCCTTTTAGCGCAACATTTTTGTTACGTTAATTTTGTGGACTAGGCCCTTGGCCGCGGTTAGCAGCCTTTTTGCAGGGTGGTGAAGCACTTTTCGACGGCAGGCGTACATATTACGAAGATAATACTTACGTACTCTTGGAAGGTACTTCATGAAGATTGTGATTGCTAGCTTGTTTTGTAGACTAATGACCATGCTCTAAGTCAACATGTTTTTACCCAACACGCCTGGACAATACCTTGGGCTTGTTTATAATCAACAGTGATTTCATGGATAGTCCAAGGTCTAGGTAATGGTATTCAAGCAGAAATAGATATCAAACCCTTGATTCACCACCAAAAGCCAAAGAACATGCCATTGTACGTAAAGGCAGGTTGGGATTCACTAAAATATCACATGGGTGCATTTTCACTAAACTTTGCAAATAGCTCAGAATTAACAGATGTTGTGGACCTGCTTTGGAAATATTTTTCGACTGACTTAGAAAAAAGTATCATAAAATACATTGCACATAGAACAATAAGTAATTAAAATCATCCACCCTGGATTAGCCAGGAAATGAAAAGGCTGTTTAGGAAAAGGGAAAAGCTGTTTAGAAACTTCAAGAAATCTACAAACCCAATAAAAGAACAACAGAATATCAAAAAATTGAAACAAGCTATACAGTCTGCATGACGAAAGCATATTGGTCATATGTAGAAAATCTCATCACAGACAGTAAGGAAAAGACCCAGTCTTATACATTTCAGGTGTCTAAACGGTTTTGGAGCATCATTAAACATATGAAGACTGACAGCAGTGCTGTGCAAAATTTACATGTCAGTGACATTATTGTAACTTATCCGAAAGTAGTAGCAAATGTTCTGAATGATCCGCTCCAATCGGCTTTGTCCAATCGAACACCTATGTCTCGGGAAAAAATATGTGATGATTACCTTACTAAGAACTGAAGTACTGAAGAAATTTTCTAGTCAGATATCTCCAGCACTACCACACATTTTTAGCGGCTCATTAGAGCGAAGAAGCTCCTTAGTATATGGAGAAGTATCAATATAGCACCTAATTATAAAAAAGGATACGGAACAGAGGCAACGAACTATAGACCAATGTCCCTCACTTGTGTATACTCTAAGTTGCTCTCAACTGATGAAACATCTTAAAAGTGAAGGAATTTTTTTGTAACTTACAGCGTGGCTTCAGGGGAAACACAATTGTGAAATGCAACTACTTGAATTTTCGTATGAAATGTTGGGAAAAACTTTGGGATGGTTACATGCATTTCTTAGTGGAAGATCTCATAATGTAGTTTTAGACAACAGCAAGTTAAAATCAATTCCTGTGTTATCTGGGATCCCTCAAGGTTCTTTATTGGGGCCAGGCCTTTTTCTTCTATACACAAATGACCGCAGTACTGTGAGACTGTTTGCTGATGACACTTTGTTGTACATAACTATTGCGAGTGAAATAGATAGCCGAGGGATTCAAGAGGATCTACACAACTTGGAGCGCTAGGAGGATGAGTGGCAAGTGTGCTTTCATCCTGACAACTGCCAGGTCGTATCAATATCTAGAAAACGAAATCCTATATAGTTTACATTTAGGCTAAATGGCAACGGTCTCAAAGCAGTACCATCCGTTAAATTTCTTGGCCTTACTGTCACACATGATGTGAAATGGAGCAATTGCATTAGCAATATTACTACAGCTGTCAATAGAATACTTGGTTTTCTGAGGAGAAATTTGAGAGTCAATTCAGCGAAAATCAAAGAGCACGCACATAAAGCCTCAGTACGGCCCAAGTTGGAGTACTGTGCAACAGTATGGGACCCTAAGGCAAATGCAAACGAATTCACAGGGTCAATGAGAAATCATCGTCTTGTTAGTCAAATTGAAATGGTTTTACGCCGAGCTGCAGATGGTTGCCAGGACGTTATAATAGTATGTCCAGTGTTTCTGGTATATTCCAGTCATTTGGGTGCCGCAGCTTAGAAGAGCGTAGAGTTGATGCTAGGCTGATAATGTCATGTAAGATCATACAGGGGCTTTTTTCCACCCAGCTCAAGGATCATCTTAAGTTTCTATTAAAAATCATTCTCTAACACAGCTTTCAACGGAAGCAGTTATTTTAGGTTTTAATTGCTGCCACGTACTTTCATACTGTGGAGAGCCTTACATCCAGATGTAACTGATAGTCAAACCCTTTTTGTTTTCAAGAACAGAGTGCAAGGTATGAAACATGAAAGACCTTTGCCATAACGTAGTCCATGCCGAAAAACTTAGAAGTTTGAAGTAGAAATCTCAAAAAGTAAAAAAGAAAAAGAAAAAGATTTTACCCATTTTATTTTTTAACTTGTTTTACCTATATTCCTTTTCATATTTATGTAAGCACTGATAATGAGCTTCTTGTTAGTAGGAAATTGAGTATATTGGTAAATGTAGATGTAAATGTAGAATCATCTTACAGGCCCGGTTGAATTTTATTTATATCATTTGTTTTTACTGTAGGTTATCTCGTTGAAAGTTAGAGGAGAGAGCAATAATGACAAAGGTGAGCGATTTCATATAACTACTGACGTGAATTGTTTTCAACCAGTTGATTATTTATTGTATATTCCATTACCAAGCGAAAAGGAGCTTTCAGTTTTATTCTGATACATGTGACATTTTGGTACATACTTTTTTGAGAATATAGTCTATACGAATATTAGGGCTCAAAATTGCTGACAATATAAGACTAATACAAGGCTCAGGCTTCATCAGCTCACAGAATTATTTGGTCTTTGTAGTTTTCCCTGTGGCAGGAAACAAGTCTTTATGACACTTAGTATATAAACTTACCTTCGAAAAGTATCACAACTTTCCATTTTTTGCACCACCCTGCAGAAAATGGCTTCTGTCAGCGGCCAAGGGCCTAATCTAGAAATTTACACAATAAAAGTGTCGCGCTGTGAGGGCTTCTTCCATCTAAAAATGGGTGTGAGATGAAATAGAAAGGAAACCAAATACGACCTAGAAAGGACGCTATTGAGAGGGAAGAGATATAATAAGAAAGGGACTAAATAAACGAGGATATAGAGAAGCATAACTAAATATAAATAAAAACCATGATATATACTAAAGTAACCAACTCAAATTATAATATTATGCGCCTATTTCCTTGACATTAAGACCCCGAGGTGTGAAAGCGTCCACCTTATGTTGCCAGAAACTTTCGCGTGGTCCTATCCCTCCCACTTAGCTTATCAATTGTAGTAGCACGAATGTCTTCCACGAACCCGTGATGTCCTTCCTCAGAGAAATGTCTGAAAAGTCTATCTGAGAAACTGAAGACCATGACATAAAACTACGATTACACGCCTTATAATTATTAAACCTATACCTAAAAGTCGTGTTAGTGCTACCCACATTCTGAATACCACACACAACACAGTCAAGCAAATAAACAACACCAGACGAATCACAGTTAAATGAGAGTTAGTCTTTTACTCCTTTCTAGTTACGTGGGAATAGAAACTATCACTATTCGACAAAGGTTTACACACTTGACATCTCACTTTTCACTAGTACAACCTCTTTCATCTCAATTATTGTTAGTAGCTAGCCTTTCCCTATCTATCAGATCCTTAAGGTTCTTCCAGTGCAGCGCTTAAAAGCAGTGAACGGAGGTTCAGGAAAGCCGCTCTATGCTCCCCTGAGTTTGAAAGCATAGAGTGGAGGCTCCGTATTGTTTCTCCAACGCTGTATGGTATGTTATAACTAATGGAATCCTTTCCCCCTCCCTCCCAGAGTTTGGTTCCCTGTCTGTCTTAGCTAAAAGAGTCTCCCTATCTATCCTACGTTCTGTATCTATCTGTTCATTAACCGATGACTCTTCATAGCCCCTATCCTTTAACCATCCAGCTGTCTTGCCTATCCTACCTCTAAATTGGCGACCCTCCTTACATGTCCTACGAGACCTAGGGACTTGGCTGTAAGGAAACGCCATCTTGGTATGCCATGGATGACAAGATTTCCTATGTGAGAACTAATGAGTATCAGTTAGTTTGCGAAACAAATCTGTCGTTAGGACTCCCTCCTCTCCCATAGTGACCTGGACATCTAGAAAAACTTATGCTTTCCCGGGAATACTGGCTAGTACTCCTGATATTGTCGTAGCTACTGTAGAGGAAGTTGATGAAAAGCTTGAGTTTCTCCTCCCCATTTTCGCAAATAGAGAAAATATCATTGATAAATCTCATCCAGACAAATGGTTTTCCCACCGAAGCCTCCTACAATCTCTCTTCCAACCCACTCATAAAGAGATTAGCATAGGCCAGAGCAAACTTTGTGCCTGTCGCCATTCCCAACTTTTGCCTTTGTATCTTACCATTGAATTCAAACTAGTTATTCTTTAGGATCAGGGATGCCAACCCAACCAGAGTGTCAGTAGCCACGGTTTGATTAACTCTCCTATCCAGTGCTTCCCTCTTAGCCTCAAGGCCCTCCCCATGGGGTATACTGGGATAAATCCCTACTACATAAACAGTGCAGAAGAAAGCCCCATCCGGTATGCTACCTAACTCTTTTTTTATATGCTGATAAATCGATTTACAATACAAAGTAATACAAAAGTGCCGCCACAGGGAGCATGGAAATACATAACATTCCTGTGGCATTTAGCAATTAACTTAACTTGAAATCTGATTGAAAATGGGTGTCAGGCGAAACAGAGTACTTGACTTATCTAGCCTAGCTAAAAGTGCTTAGTACCCTCAAAGTAAGACCTAGTGAAGCTGACTAACGGATTGAGGTGATGATCTAAATACTATGATATATGCTCTGTTATTCTACCACAGTTGGAAATGACCGGACGCCCCTTAACGATGCTATGACCCTTGCGGATCTTAGGTAAAAGATAAAATCTGCTCTATAATAATTAACTTTTAAGTAGCCAGTCACTTCTTCTAAACCTTAATATATATATATATATATATATATATATATATATATATATATATATATATATATATATATATATATATATATATATATATATATATATATATATATATATATATATATATATATATATATATATATATATATATATATATATATATTAACGAACAGCCTCCTGCTGCATTTCGACACTCACCAAATCGTATAGATACATTGGTTAGAGCTAAGCTACCACAGTTAGATCCTGATTTAGCTAAGAGCTGTTTTATATGTGGCAAGTCACGATGCCAGGTGTGTAGGTTTATGCTAGAGGGTTGATAGCTTTAGCTGTAGTGTATCAGGGAGAGGGTATAGAATTACCGGTACTTATACATGTGACTCATCAGGGGCGGTTTACTTATTGGGTTGCAAGGTATATGGTAAACAGTATGTAGGGAGCACTTTTACACAATTTATAACTAGATTTAACAACCACAAATCCAACAGTCGCAAGTTTTCCAATAGTGAATCAGTTACACATGCAGACCTTTAAGTCATTTGCTACGGCGGATCACCACGAGTTTTATGGAAGATATAAGTGTACAAATCATAGATTGACAGTAGACTGACAGCTATGCTGACTGGTATAGACACATAGACACCTTAGTTATCGGTTCATTCCAATATCCTTTTCTTATGGCATCAGGCTACTTGTTTTGTTTCGGTCATTATTTCCATTACATTACCACCATGTCCAGCACCTCTGTCTTTCACATGTACTTGCATTTCCCTTCCTCTTTATTCTACTTGTCGGTCATTTTACATTTTGATGATTGTTTGCTATATTTAATAGTTTAATTTTATATCGTGTTATGATGACACTGGGATATGTTAAATACTGATTGATACGTAAGTTGAATCGTTTGAGAAATGTTGAAATTTTGTCTTGATGCCTATGCTTCGATTGCTTCGACAATCATCCTCAGTTACAGATGAACCATATTGCATCTTGCAAAAGATGTAAAGACATGTGACTACTCCCTAGGGATCTTGCAACATATACTATTCCATTAAAATAAATCATCGTTATAGAACATGTGCTTAGAATGAGGGCTTTAATATAATAGCAATTGCCTAGGAATATGGGACCACAGACTATATTAACTAGATTAACTAGATTAGCCATATCCCCAGGTAATTTCCTTTGTTATTATATTATATCTACATTTTTCCAACCAAAGTCTACTTATATATATTTCTATAGCCTGTCTGTATTTGCAGATGTTAGCTTGAATTATGCTAAGATACTGAACCGAGTGCTTCCCTCAGATATAAAGATTCTTGCTTTTGCTCATGTGCCGGAGAGCTTTGATGCAAGGTAATTATGCCCATATTTTTCTTTATTTTCTGCTCTACTTTTCAAATGATCCGTCTGTTATGGCTGCTACGTATCCCCTTTTGTTGCGGCCTTGCATCATCTTTCAGTCTTACTCTTCAGTGACGACCAGACGGGAGATGCATATTAATTGTTGGAGAGTTTTCTAACACTTGAACGTATTAGTTTCTCCTACTTATTAATTTTCCTATTTTTCAATCGGACCAAGAATTTTTTCGCCAAAAAGATCCTGATCACAGCCTGAGTATTCAACCTTACATGATGCCATTTTTATTATTCATCTATGAATGACTTTAATCTATAAATTTGAAGCTATAACAATTTTTGCTGAAGCTGTTCCATTTGGCATTTCTACTGGATAGAGCAAATTTCTCTGGTACCCGCCTACTTGTCATGACTATTGCACCTTATGCTAGGCGCACACGAGAGTCAAATGGCTGAGCTAAATGGCACGAGAGACATTTAGCTCAGCCATTTGACTCACGTGTGCCCCAAGCATTAGATAAATGAATGATTCGAGATTACTGTTCTTATGCGCCACAGCAGTAGCGGATCTTAGAGAATGCGAGGGAGCAGATCCCCGTGAAGTAGATTAATCGGTATTTTCGCATATAGTGGGACGATCTAGGAAATAGGTATGGATAGTCACCAAATCTTTTTTTAAGAAATCATCTTTAAACTTATTTGAAATCTTTTCATACTATTTTGACCGCTAATTGCTTCTAATTGTTGCCCTTCCTGCAAAAATCTTTATATTATATATTTAGAATGTGTTTTCTTTGCAGGTTTTCCTGTATTTCAAGAACATATAAGTATTTTTTTCCTGTTGCAACGTTAGATATTGAGGTATATTTGCTTTCAACCGTATGTTTACAATTTTCTTTTACAATTTATTTATTTATATCCCGTAAATTCTCTGTTAGGCTCCTGTTGGGATGGGATCTTATTAGTATAAATAGTAGTATAACTAAATATTTAGTCACGATGCCCTATCAGCACAGACAAAATTAATAATGTTGTGTCTTTAGGTTAAAACACGTAAATCAAACAAATAGTTTATTAACTATTTTAATATATCCTCAGGCTCGGTTGCACTATATTAGAAACTGCGTACTCTTACTATGTACGTAAGGCTTGCATTCATCAGTTAAATACAATCGAGAAAATAGAGAATTCTAGAACGTTAAAGAACATTAATCTCGTCGTAGATCTCGTCAGACGGTACGAAATTATTCTCGAAAGTTCCGGTTATTACATCTAGATTATAGGGGAATGACCCGTAAGAAAACTCAGTTTATTTACACAACCAATCCGGCTTGCGTCAATAAGTCAATAATGTTTCTTTCCATAACAATATATATATATATATATATATATATTTATATATATTTATATATATATATATATATATATATATATATATATATATATATATATATATATATATATATATATATATATATATATATATATATATATATATATATATATATATATATATATATATATATATATATATATATATATATATATATATATATATATATATATCTATCACTGAATCAGAGCCGCATTCGCATAGTATCTAGAGATATACTGTATAAGAGAATGATTCACAAATATGCTTTACTTAAATTATAGACGCTTCGATAAATTTCTTCATCAGTACATCATGATGAACATCATACTCTTGAGTACTGATTAAGATATTTATCGAAACTTCTATAATTCAAGTAAAGCATATTTTTGATTCGTCCTATATATATAAATATATATAGATATATATATATATATATACATATATCTATATATTTATATATATATATATATATATATATAAATATATATATATATATATATATATATATATATATATATATATATATATATATATATATATATATATATATATATATATATATATATATATATATATATATATATAATGTATGTTTATATATATATATATATATATATATATTTATATTTATATATTTATATATATTTATATATATATATATATATATATATATATATATATATATATATATATATATATATATATATATATATATATATATATATATATATATATATATATATATATATATATATATATATATATATATATATATATATATATATATATCATAGACGATAGTTTAAGTGAAGTATATTTTTTATTCTCTCTCCTGTATATATTTATAAACTATGCGAATGCGGCTCTGATTCAGTTATATATATATATATATATATATATATATATATATATATATATATATATATATATATATATATATATATATATATATATATATATATATATATATATATATATATATATATATAATGTATGTTTGTACGTATGTATGTATGGAAGCACACGTTAAAGGTGGTTTTGGGGGTCAGTCTGACTGGCCTCAGCTGTGTCACCTAGTTAGCAAAGTAGGCGTGAGACTGCACTGGGAAAAAGTTGAAGAAAATGACATACATCAAGCTGGAAAAGCAGAGATTATTATCGGAACGTTAAATCAAAATATATTCACCACTGGAAAGGTAATTCGAAAAGAAATTTTAGAAAAACAACTATCTGAAAAATTGCAAGATTTGAAAAACCTAACAATGCAAGGAACCCTTATCGATATCAGCAATGCTGACTACCTTCTATCACAGAACATCTATAGAAATTTCAAAATCAGAGATAATTATTGCAGATTATAATCTGTTAAGCTTCTGGTACAAAGCAAGGCATAACGTCCTACCATGCCATTACACATTGTCACTATGGTACCCGGAACATCCACCAGAATGTCGTTTGGATGGGTATCACTTAGACAGTATGTCGCATATCCTAAATGGTTGTAAAAAAGTGAAAAATAATTATACAAAAAGACATGATCACATCCTGGAAAAGATAAGTTCAGAACTGAACATCATTGCGAGACGATTTATGTCAACAAAACCATCAGGACAGCATTTCCTGAAGTTTTAGAAGAATCAACGATATTAGATCTCAAACCGGATATCGTTATGAAAATGGGCACAGATGTGAGCATCATAGATATTGCATGCCCCTATGATTTATATATTGAGTCCACTTACCAAGCCAAACTGGAGAAATACAGATGCATAAAAGAATTTTTATCAAACAAAGAATTTAAATGTAGTATCATTGCAATAGTCATTGGATCCCTAGGAACAGTACATAAGCAGGCGTTAAATCTCCTGTTAAAACATCGAATGAAAAAAGAAGCGGCTATGGGACTCTTAAAATGGTGTCCTACTGGAAACATAATTTGTGCAAAGAAACTTTGGAATTTAAGATGTAAACTTGATAAGGAAGTGTAGCTGAGGAGATACCGAACAGAATATGAAATGAAACGAGCAGAAAAGTAGCAAAGAATAGATTGCCTTAGGTAGAAGGTAATTCTTATGTCTGGTGTTTATTGGACACATTGAACGATTAGTTACGATTTATGCTAAAATAATTCAATAAATTTAACTATGTATGTATGTATGTTTCATATAATATATTCCATTATTATAATAGTATGTACAATAAAAATAGCCCGGTTCTAAACAATAGAACAAGGGCCGAGCAAATAAATGTTTCAAAATTAAAACGACAAAAAAAAGTTAAGCTACAGAGGATAAGAAACAGCCATCAGTTCTAGATTTGATTTTACATTTTGAATCCCATAAAAGTTTTCATGATTTTCACAGTTGCTGAGGCCGATATAGTCTGTAATTTTCTTGTAATGCTTTTTACTTCATTCTCATTAAAGTTCAGTTTTTCCAGCTTGGTTTTCAATTCCTTAGGGACGTAGCCCAGTGCACCGACTATTATAGGGACCATTTCAAATTTGTCGTTAATGCAGTCCAAATCGCCGTCGTTAATGCAGTCCAAATCGTTCATTGGATTAGAAAGAAGAATTATTTTTTGATTGAGCAGAGAAACATACGTGAATTTATGGAAAGAAGATCTGATAATTTGTCGTGAAAGAAATTGTGCTTATCGAGAATTAGGCCTAGGCCTAATAAGATCTTCCGATCGGGTCATTTTGTGGAAAGAAGATTACGTGGTTCATGTCACTTGTTAGGGATATTAAATATGCATGGAAAGCTGCTCTAAAGTCAGGGAAAATAGTAGAAAAAAGATTTGACATCACAAAACGCCAACAAGGGGACTTCAAAGCTTACATGGCACATGACCTAAATGATGACTCGTGGAATTCGTTTGTTGTCAAAGAAGAAGCTTACCGCCATTCAATCGCATCGAAAGCTGTGGAATATGATAGATTCCAGTGTAAAGGAAACTACAAGTTATGGGTCAAAGTGATAAGATTAATTTCATCACAATTTACGGATGCTGATGGAAGTTTTAAGTCATTGCAAAAACCAGGAAAACCATGAAGGATTCAGTTCGTGAAATTCTGTAATCGTGTGGTCCATAGTCTCCCATGGGAACATAATGTTTTAGAAAAGAGCTGGTCAAAACTGGAACTTTTAGAGAGACAATTATCCTACATTAAAAAGACCATTCAACCATATTTTTCATCGAAACAATACAACACAAGCAATAACAACAATAAGGTAACAAGGGAGAAGCTGGTTCAATTATGGTTTGGCGAAAGAAAGAAGGCAATCAATATTATCAACAATAAGGGTGTCTGGCCTGAATCTGTTCATGCCACAATAGATAAAAGGAAAACAAAAGAGTATTATGAAAACAAATACAGTCAACATCGATCAAACTTGAAACAAATCGTCAACGACTTTCAAGGGGGAGATGATAACATTCCAGATTTTACACCAGAGGAACAGGAAATATCATTAGAGGTTTGCCATGTGGAAAAAAGTGGGGTTATGATGGGGTTTGTTTTGAAGATTTTAAGAAAGATATATGTAACACTTCAGTGGAAGTTTCAGATATCTTAAATGTCATTAAGTACTACAAGAAATCCCCACGTACATGGAAAGGCGCTCTACTAAGGAGAAATCCAAAGAAAACTTACGATCCTGATGATTTAACAACACTTAGAGATATTTCACTTCTACCTACAATATACAAGATTTTTGCAAAATGCCTGGTCAATCGTATTTTGCCCAAAATCATTGGAGCAGCAGTTCAGTTTTGGCAGAGAGCCTACATAAAGAATCGTGATCGACAAGTGCTAATATTTTTGATGAAAACAGCCATTGATGACTTTAAGCATACAAGTTCGCGTTTCTACATCATCTTTGTTGATTTCAGAGATGCGTTTGGTAGCATTGATCAGGAATACTTAATTCGAAGCTTATTAGACTGTGGACTAGAGAAAACATATTGCTTATTGATTGCGGATATATACCAAGATTCATATTTTGAAGTTATATGTGGAAAAGAAATATCCAAAGAATTCTCACTTACAATTGGAACAAAAACTGGAGATCCTTTAAGTGCAATTTTGTTCATCATCACCCTAGATAGATCACTAAAACAAGTACATAACAGGGCAATAATTAGCTTAAACATTCAGGATGAGCAACGTATCTCACCATTACCATTTGCAGGATATGCTGATGACATAGCACTTGTTAGCAGTTCTGAGTTCCCATTAAAAGAGATGTTAGATGTATTAATTGAGAAAACACGGGACAGTGGACTTTGCATTAGGCCTGATAAATGTACCATGCTCTATGAACGTAGGTCTGGAAACAGGTGGTATAAAGCGAAAGGGGATAAACCACCAGACATCAAAATTAACGGAGAAGCAATAAAGGTTAATAGCAGACACGAGCCAGTTACATATCTTGGGAAGCCACTAACAGTTGCTGGAGAGGATGAAAATCAGGTTCCAAATATGTTGAGGGACTACTCAGAAATCCTTGAAAATATCACTGCATGTTCACTACCACTTGCCCTAAAGATTGAAGCACTGGGGACAATGGGTCTGTCAAAGATAGAGCATCATTTCAGTAATACATTTATTACAGAGGAACAGCTTCAAGATTTTGATAAAGTTCTGATTTCATGCCTGAGAAAGATTTTAATCTGAATAACAATACTACTACCAAAACAATGTTTATATAGAAACAGCACGGAGGACTTGGTATTAGGAAACCTTCCACTATCTACAAAGCAACAAGGATAAATCTTCTGATCAAAATGCTTAACCACCCGGATAACAATTTTGAATTTATTGCACGTCATTCACTTGCCCTTGACTTCATGAAGAGGGGGATTCCTCGATCACAAGCGGATAATAACTTTCTTGGTTATTCAGTAAAAGAAAATGGGATGTTAGAAACACACATAAAGGGAGGTTTTGGTGTGCAGTCAGACTGGCCACAGCTTTTCCATCTGGTTCAAAAAATAAAGTCTAATCTAAAAATGGGAAAAGAATACGGAGGACTTATACTGTGCAGCAAATGCCCAGTTAATAATGAAATCAGAACATAATGGAACCAGAGTTGTACAGAATGACAGAATACGGAAAGAAATAATCGAAGACCAACTTAGTAAGTACTTAGAAGATCTAAAGAAACTCCCGATGCAAGGTCGACTAGTAGATAATAAAAGTGCAGATAATTTGATGTCACAGAATATTTTTCGGAATTGCAAGCTCACGGATCAATTGATTTATTTTTGGTACAAGGCAAGACATAATGTTCTTCCGTGTTACTACACATTGTCCTTATGGTATCCAAATCAGCCAACTACTTGTGCCCTTGATGGATACCATATCGAAAGCACTGCACACGTCTTAAATGGGTGCCAGAAATTGAAGAACAATTATTCAAAGAGACACGACCGCGTTGTGGAAAAAATAGGGAATGATGTCAAATCGAGTAAGAATACAGTCTTTATTAACAAAACAGTTAGAACAGCGGTGCAAGAATTAGGAATGGAATTTGAAGATAACGACGAAGAACTACTGAACCTGAAGCCAGATATTATGATAAAAGAAGAAAATAGGATGATCATTCTGGATATAGCTTGTCCATATGATCTTTATCTGGCAGAACTTTATGAAGTGAAATTAAACAAATACCGAGATTTACAAAGATACATGCAAGGTTGATGCAGTAATTATTGGATCTCTTGGCACAGTGCACACAAATGCGCTGAAAGTTCTAATGGACACTGGAATGTCTAAAACAAAAGCGAAAGGACTACTGAAGTGGAGCTCCACATCATGTATTATCGGATCACGGCAAATTTGGAACATCAGATGCAAGCTGGTTAAGGAAAATTGAAAATGAAACTGAACAGTAGAACATATAATCCTGAATTTAGTAGAGCAGAACAGAAAAGACGTGCGAGTTTTAATTGAAAGGCTTTGTTCTATTTGGACACATTAAACGAACAGCGTATGTATGTATGTATGTATGTATGTATGTATGTATGTATGTATGTATGTATGTATGTATGTATGTATGTATGTATGTATGTATGTATGTATGTATGTATGTATGTATGTATGTATGTATGTATGTATGTATGTATGTATGTATGTATGTATGTATGTATGTATGTATGTATGTATGTATGTATGTATGTATGTATGTATGTATGTATGTATGTATGTATATTTAACTGATGTATACTGTGTGCTTGGCCTAATGATCTCTTTTGTTCTTATTGTGCGTGAATCCAAACTTGGGAGTATTCTTTTCTTAGCAAGCATAGTCAACTTGTAAGATGAGTACTTCATTGCTGCATGATTTTTCTATATGTATTCAATGTGTGTGCGGTCGTGAATGGATATAAATAATGTTACCACTGACATTTCTTAATGGTCGGTAAAAGTAGTGATATTAAGATGTGGTTTTCTGTTCATTTCCTTGTATATTTTCCATCTGTGGTGATTCAATGATGTGCACCTTATTTATTTTTTCTATGAAAAGGGAAGAGAATAGTTTTCTGAACCTCGGCCCTAGAGACAGTAGTTTAGAGAACAACTCTAAGCTTGGTTCGATGCATATTAAGATCATCAGGCCAAGCATACAGGGTTTGACTCTTGAGGCTTCATATTTCATGTTGATATTCTCCAATCTCTTCATAGGTAATGAAGGTTGCTGCTGAGAAGCTGATTGGGGAACATGATTTTCGAAACTTTTGCAAAGTGCGCGATTGCATTTTTTTACTGTAGTTGTTGCTCAAATTGTGCTTAGAAGAGTATTATCAGCCGAGAGATTTTGAAGGAGTCTTGTTCATGCCTACTTTCCGTAAAATTTTTTATTTGTCATTTTTTCAAAATTATAACTATTATTCGTGTGGATTAGTTATGTCATTCTGTTTTCTTTACATTGTAGCTTTATGGTTTTACCTTTGAGAATAGCTACATGTTTATTGAGGACTATCTGTGTTGGTTACTTTTGTCTATTTTTAGGTTGATGTTGGTAATAACGTTAATCATTTTATGAGAAACATTCAAGATATTCACATTGGTCCAATGCTGAATGACAGGTTAGTCTTCGAGTCCACTGAAAAAAGACAAAATGCCTAGGCGTGAATTTTTTACTTGTTCATTATATATAAACTCCACCATGAGGTATTAAATGAGAAATTTAATATATATCACAAGTCATTGGAACTTTTGGGATAGCTGATGCCTTTTTCTTAGGGCCAAGAGTGACCTCTTTAGAACAGAAAGCTAACGCAGCTTTCGTAGCATCAAAGACTTGATACACTATTTTTTTAGAATGGCCTTATACAGTTTCTATTGTGCTGAAGACTGATGTGGTTTCTTTAGAATCAAAAGTATTTGCGGAACTTTGTTTTTAACACATTAGAGCATGCCGTGGTTGTCTTCACTTTATTGAATGAATGTAATTCTAACATTTTGAACACAACGTACGGTGCAAATAGTTATTATCGCAAAAAAACATGAGGGATACATTCTGTCTGTGTTCCCTGAGAAACCCCATTTTTTTACTGCATGTCAATCTATCATGCTTATCAAAAGCTCATTAATGCAATTCTCTGGTAGTCTTTTACGTTACTGGCACTTGTTTTATCCAGAGCAATATCAAATTTCCTAGTAGTGTGCAGATAATAGCTTTGTTCAAAAGCACTTTCCTTTCTTTCTCATCTTTGTAGTGTGAAAGGGAGCTTGTTGCTCAGGAGTAGTAAAGGTACCTAGTTCAATAAGCCTGAAATAGACAAAAGAAAACATTGATGCGAGCAGTTGTAAACAGTAATTATTAGCAGCTGCTGGCAGACGAGAGGTGAGGTTAAGAAAAGTAAAGGAAGATTTGTAACCTTGAGGCCTACCTATAAGAAGAGGGAAGTGGGAATTACATTTCTACGGAAGATTTTCAAGACGGCAAATGAATGAAAGGAAGCCTTATGGAAGAATGAATTTTTGGTTTTTTTTGTAGAAATGACAACTTCTGAAGTAGACTTTTATGGTGACGAAAAGTTTCAACACGTGTCTTGTTTATTTGGTTTTGTAGTATATCAGATAATGGATGTAAAATATACGAAATAACAATTCGAGGAATGGCATTTCTCTGGCACCAAGTTCGTTGTATGGTTTCTGTACTTTTCCTAATTGCATTGCGCTTAGAAGGACCTGAGGTTAGTTGGTACTATCTCCGAACATGAATCGATTAGTTATTGATGATAGCTATAAATAACTTATTAGGCTATTTCTGGGATTTTTATAATACTCTGTTTTCCTTTTATCAGTTCAATCCTTAGCTTCATATCATCGTTGTTTCCCTTCTGGGTTTCTCGGTTATGTTAGACACCTAATCAGCTGAAAAGCTGATTGTACGCCATTGCTTTTATCATTTAGAATGAAATTGATTCCTAGTTCAGTTTTATGAGCTTTCTTGATGATTGTCTTTAGAAAGAAGCTCCTTTTAGTCATTTACAAGATAGTGATTGCTTGGTTTGAAGTTGGAATTTTGAAGACTTTATAATGCGAATCATGCTCAAAGGATTAGAATAGAGATCAAACATTCAACTCAACTTTTGTCGTATGACCCAAAGACGAACCTTTTCATTGTAACTCATGTAAGGCTCGCCCTTTCTTTATCATAATGAGTTACATGTTAACACAAGTGTCACACAATGAAGTTTTGCCCCATTCTGGCAGAACATTCTCTTCTCTTTAGGTGATTGAAAGAATGTTGGATATCAGTTGCTGCCCAAAGAAGCCACAATATCCCATGGTTTCAGGCAATTATTTTGGAAGTTCTAACCGTTTCCCATTTGATATTAGTAATCGACTTAGATATGTTTTTGGCTTTTGCAAACTGGGCGAGTTTTCCTTGCTCTGTTCGTTTGTCCTTCGAATATTTTTTGTTTTCAATTTAGATAGCAAGTTTAGAATTTCCTTTGCAATCTTTTTTTAATCATTTCATCTATTATAGAAATTCCATTAACTTTGTACGATTGTAGTTTCGAATCTATCAACTGGCATCTTGCACCAGGTATATAAACTTGATTGTTTGAACTTTATGTTTTCTTTTATGGTTCCACTTCAGTTTCATATTGCTTTTTATTTTCCTCTTATTTTGTGTTTCCTTTTATCTCTTATTCTATGTCTTTATGTCTTCTTGTGTTTTATTTTGTGTCGTACGGTTTTATGTTTCATTTTGAGTCTTGCATTGTTATTTTGCACTTGATGCGCAGAATATCGTTGGTGCGAGTATGATGTATTTTGTTTGCAGTTGAACCCCCGCTTTAGGACCATTAATATATTATGCCATCATTTTGGCCATTTTGCACCCCCTGTCTCCTTTAATTAGTTGTAACCATTGGTTAGTCCCTTCTCCTGAATAATGTCATCATTTGCTTCACCCCTCCCCCTTCCTTAAAAGAACTGATCATGAAGTATAGCGACGATGTTCAAGTATGATTAATTGTTACATCTATACTAGAATCAACTTTCTTCATAATATTATATATACATATTTTTTTATACACCAGAAGAAAAAAGAAATCGTTCATATGTAATTTCCAGTAACTATCAATTTTGAAAAGCAGAGACCTGCGTGGGATTTGGAAGTGTCAAGAAATAAATTTGAAAATAGCATGCTTATATGCTTATGCCATTGTGCGATGCCCCCTCCCCCTCTCCCATCCCCCATAATTAGATATAAGCATTTCCGATGGCCCACTTTTCTCTTCCCAAATGACGTAATATGTAGGCGGCCTCTTTTCACAATACTCTTCACATCCAAGTACCTTTCTCCTCAACTTGCCATGCCCCTTGTGTTAGAAGCATAAGTATGACATATAAAGTTATGTTGGGGTGAGTACATAATTATTATTTTCATCTCTGATCCCAATATCTTACATTAGAGAAAGAGCTAAAGGGAGAGAGATAGAGGAATTTGCTCAGCATTTATATTGCAAATCATCCCTTGCTATGTTTTGCTGGTTCTTCACTAGTTCTGGCTACTCGCCGTACATCTCTAATCGTAGATCAACTTGCATTTACTACTGAGCATTTTCAAGGTATATGGACGGACCTTGCTGTCAGGTATATTGCACAATACGCTTATTATCAATGGCTTCATGTTGATTAGAGATTGTCATGTCATTTTCGTTACCTCTTGAAGGTAATTTGGGAGTCCTTGAAAATACGATCTTGATGACAGTATGTGTTCACCATATTCTCTTCTCATTAGCTATTCTATTTGATTATATAAAAGGTGTAGAGTTACACCTAAGCTGCTACTGCACAGCATGGAACTGTCTGCCTAATTGTAAAGAAGCTATAATTGTAACTAGATCTATTGATGCGGTTGCATTCCGTTCGTAAGTGAGCTCAATCAGTTAGTAAGTGAACCCAATCAGTTTTGAAGTGAACTCAAACCGTTAGTCAGTAAACTCAATTATCCATCAAGTGAACTCAGCCAGTTAGTAAGTGAACTCAATCCATTGTTAAGTGAACTCAGTCAGATATGAAGTGAAATCAATCGTTAGTACGTGAGAGTAAGTGAACTCAAACCGTTAGTCGGTAAACTCAATTATCCATTAAGTGAACTCAATCAGTTATTAAGTGAACTCATTGAGGAAAAGTCTGCTTGTACTACAGAACTTTACTAGAGCACGAAAAGGCACGAACATTCTTTAAACATACACAAAAGCTTTTTTTTCGTCCGACACTCTTCAGAGTTTGAATCTTCAGATAACGACCGAATGGTAAATCAAAATATATAGCCAGAAGTGGATGCACGTAATGTGATAAGTAATGTGCCTATTTGGCCCTATGATTGGCCAATCAGCACCTATTCACCATTGTCTACTTAAAGAGTCGAAGTGAGGAAGTGAACTCTTTTTGTTTACACAAGATTGGGTTGTGAGTCTTTGTAAGCTAATTCCAAAACACTTAAGTGAAAGGACGATCGTGCTTGCCCAATAATACGAAATTTATCGTCTGTATATGTTTTGGTGCATTCTCGATTTGTAGTAAGGTGTTTTCCTATGGCCGAATCACAGTTCAGTTTAGGATTATTGTTTTACACATACGAGGTGGCTGTTCTCTTAGTGCATTGCTTTTCTTCTTGATGCTTGTGGGAACATGTTGTTTTATTCTGTCCACTAGTCTTTGCGTAGTGCATCCTACGTACCGAGCTTCACATCCGCACGAGTATTCATAGACTACACAACTTTTTCAGTGGTAGGAACGCTATCTTTGTTAGCAGATGGTAGCATGATCCTAGTATTGTAGACCACACGGGGCTTCATAGCAAAGAAACAAGATGTAGTAGCTGTATAAATTTGGTTTTTAAATTTTGATAAAGCATTTCCAATCCAGGGCAATTTTTGACAAACTGGGCACCTTCAAGACTAGACTGTTTAACTGATGAAATGTTGACAAGCTTCTCCTTAATGCAAGAAATAAGGACATCTTCTGAGTATCCATTGTCAATTAGTAGTTGTTTTATTGTGTCCAGCTCAGAATCTAATTTAGTTTTAGATCAAATCATAAGTGCCCTATGAATTAAAGTTTTAATAAGGCTAATTTTTCTTGCTTTTGGGTTGAAGGAACTCTAACAAATGTATTGACCAGTAAATGTTGGTTTCCTGTAAATGCAGGTGAGAAATCTAGTACCCCGTTTCTGTACCGAAACATCTAGAAAATTTAAGGGGTTGTTTTGGAATCAATTTACATAAAGACTCAAAACCCAGTCTTCTGTATATAAAAGAGTTCATTTTCTCGCTTGGACTCTTTAAGTAAACAATGTTGAATATGTGCTAATTGGCCCGTCATAGGGCCAAATAGAAAAATAGACGCATTATTCATCATATCACGTGCAACCGCATCTGGCTATATATTTCAGTCGTTAGGGCTTGGCCAAACGACTCAATTTTTCACTCGAGTTTTTCCTCAACATTTGATCTCAAAGTTGAGCGTAGTCGAGAATGTGTGACCAAATGACTCGATATTTGGCTCGATTTTTCGCTCGACTTTTCACTCAAGTTTTCCCTTTATCAGAGAGCCTCTTTTTGAATTCAAATGTGCGCCAAATGAGCTATTCTCAGCGATTCAAGATGACGGGACGGAAACGCAAAGCAGCTGCAATTCTAGACGCAGATTCATCAGAACTGCTATGATAACATAGTTGCCAAGTTTTGGTTGTCAAAATGCTGGAGAATTGGGTTTGGCAGATTTTGTAGTCATGGGGATGGGGGTGGGGCTGTGCCACCACTGGCATGCAGCTGTTATGGAAACCATCCATGAGTTACAACATCTAAAATACCGACATAAATAAGTAGATCAAAACCATAAATAGCAATGGTTCTAGAAATGATTAGTTTTAAATAAGGGGACTGATGAAGGATGTTCATGAATGGCCAAGTTCCAGTATGTTTTCAGATAGAGGATTTATGTCTCTTCAGACTGAAAGGAATGCTGGAGATTTTACAACATTTTTACCATTGCTGGAGGTTGGCTGGATATAGCACTGAGATGCTGGAGTCTCCAACGGGATTTGGGAGACTTGGTAACTATGTGATAACCTTCCTCGTATTCAAAAGTTCCGGCACTCGCAGATTCATCAATCGAAATCTTTGTTTTCGTCACTTTACTCATAGCTTCGTAACATAAATGAATCAAAAAAGATTTGTTATTACAAAGATTATCCCACCCAATATGATGCTACTGCGCATGCTTCCACTTGACTCACTAGACAAGGTGGCAAAACGACTCGATGTTCACTCAACAGCTATTCTTTAGCTCGATTCTTTTTGACAAAAATCAAACTTCACTCGACTTCTCTCGACTCCACTCGACTCACTCATCAAGGTGGCCAAACGGCTCGTTTTTTCCCTCGATTTTTTGTTGAGTAAACAATGGAGTGAAAAATCGAGTCCTCGACGCTTCATACTCTGACGAGTGTCGGACGAGCTTTTTTGTGCTCTGATCTCAATCAGTTATAAAGTGCACTCAGTTAGTTAGTGTGTGAATTCAATCAGTTAGTAAGTGAACTCAAGCAGTTAGTAAGTGAACTCAGTCAGTTAGTAAGTGAACTCAATCTGTTAGTAAGTGAACTCAGTCAGTTAGTAAGTGAACTCAATCAGTAAGTAAGTGACCTCAAATCAGTTATTTAGTGAACTCAATCTGTTAGTAAGTGAACTCAATCAGTAAGTAAGTGACCTCAAATCAGTTATTTAGTGAACTCAATCTGTTAGTAAGTGAACTCAATCAGTTTGTAAGTGAGCTCAGTCTGTTAGTAAGTGAACTCAATCTGTTAGTAAGTGAACTCAATCAGTAAGTAAGTGACCTCAGATCAGTTATTTAGTGAACTCAATCTGTTAGTAAGTGAACTCAAGCTGTTAGTAAGTGAACTCAGTCAGTTAGTAAATGAACTCAGTCAGTTAGTAAGTGAACTCAATCTGTTAGTAAATGAACTCAATCAGTTTGTAAGTGAGCTCAGTCTGTTAGTAAGTGAGCTCAATCTGTTAGTAAGTGAACTCAATCAGTAAGTAAGTGACCTCAAATCAGTTATTTAGTGAACTCAATCTGTTAGTAAGTGAACTCAATCAGTTTGTAAGTGAGCTCAGTCTGTTAGTAAGTGAACTCAATCTGTTAGTAAGTGAACTCAATCAGTAAGTAAGTGACCTCAAATCAGTTATTTAGTGAACTCAATCTCTTAGTAAATGAACTCAATCAGTTCGTAAGTGAACTCAATCAGTTATTTAGTGAACTCAATATGTTAGTAAGTGCACTCAATCACCCATTAGATAGACTCAGTCAGTTATTAAATGAACTCAATCAGTTGTTAAATGAACTCAATCAGTTAGTAGCCAGATTCTTTTCTGTTGGCATACATATTCTGATAAAAAGTATTTTTGTACTGTATAAGCAACTTTTTGCATGAACCATAAACATTCTGTATACTGAAGCTGTAACGAAAGCTTTGGAGCTTGTCTTGTCATAGGCTTCTCTAGTAATCCATTTTTTAGTACTTTATATTTGATCCTCACTAGGAAAGCAATGATGAGTAGAGTTTTGGACGATTGTAGATTATTTGGAGGAAGTACCTCTCTTCACTATGAAAGTTATTTGTCTCCGCTGATGCCTGGACATAGAAGGAAGAATTATAGACCATTGCTGACAAGGCCAGTTTGTGGTAAGAGAATCAATCTTACTAATTTTCATTAGATGAACCCTAAGGTGCATTTAGACTCCTCTCAGTAAGCAAGGTTTTCAATTCAAAATTATTCATGAACGGTCCATAGAGTTCACAGATAGTCAATTTCAGATTGGGTGGGCGCATTTTTTTCGCATAAAGTATTAGAACGATTTTTAGACAAGGTGCTTCTTCAATTGGTCATGATTAAAGCTCTATCAGCTGAGCGAAAAAATATAGACGATGTTTTAGCTGACTTTAAGATGTAGTAATATGATATATATTGAAAGAGTGAAGTGAAGTAAGCAGAAATTTATCGAAATACACTTATTTTATTGGTGAAACCTATTAGTAGATATAATCTTATAAGATACATAAAAATTAGCGCAGTTTTCAGAAAAGTTAGCACAGGGCGGGAAGGACTCAACGTGGATACAAATTGCTTACAGTTTAACTTTGCAATTTTGGGACAAAACACTCTTGTACCAGAGTGGGTTAGAAGAATATATTGCAAGTTCTACGCGAAATGTCATTATGAGTGTATCCGACTGCTGTTTTGATGGCATTGGCGTTCCATCCATTCCCTGTTGTTTCCTCTCTTCTCGTCGATTTTAAATTCTCGTAAGTCAAACCCAGTAGAAGTGATTTTGACAAAACCAATGTGTTCTGAAAAATTAAGAGAAACTAAAATTAATATTAATTAAAAATAGCGAGTATTATATGGGATATGAAAGATGGATAAAGTTAGTACTTTGTGAAAAATCGGCATAAATTTCTTTCTTCGTTAGTTTTTGATAACAAGGTATTTATTAGATATATGTCTAAGAACCATTCTTCCATTATTTCAGGTTTTTCTCAACAATTAGGCAGATAAACAAATTTTTGCATGGTTTATTTTAACATAATATCTTGCCATTAGTATCTCGTTCTCGCACTTGATGCTCTTACGTTACGGAATAATTTTTATCCTGACGGAACAGCCATAATTGCTGTGATCATTTTGTCAGTGGTGGCATTGACAGACAAGAATACCTTTTACTGTTGTTTTCTAGATGGAATCGAGAGGCATCTGAATAAACAGGCAGTTAAAAGAAAGCAACTCCAAGACAGGAAGACAGGATTTAAGCAATCAAAACAGAGTTAATCTAATATGAATTAATGAATGAATGGAGATGAGTAAAAACCTTGCGCTGTTGTTTATATTTCAGATACTTCACACTTTTAACTGTACTTTCACGATGATTGTGCTTTTCCATCAATGTTGTTTCTCCGCCAGGTAGACGCTGGTCTGTTTGAAATATCTTTCAAGAAACGATAAACAAATTACAAAGATTCAATATAGTTGGTATACCAAATGTTGCCCCGAATGATAAAGTTATATCTAAATACATAGCATCATAAAAAATAAGCTGCACTCTACTGCGCTCTATAGCATATACCCTCAAAGGACATTGAACTTAAAGGATATTTGTGTTCAAACAATAATATTTGTTATACTTGAATAGTTAGGCCGAGCTGTGACTTTTTCGAATGGATGTTTTTCCTAATTGAGTTTGTTTTTTGATGCTACGTGAACAGTTATCATAATGTATTTTCTTGTCAAGTTTAACCTGATTTTATATGGTACCAGAAGTGATTGTCTTGTTGAGGGTTACAGTTGTAGTAAGGTATTGAGCGCTTTCTAGTTTCAACGGAGTTTATGGTCTCGGCCCAAAATGGCGCTTTATTGCTTCAGCACGTGGGGAAGATGAATTTTTCGGACGGGAATATTGCAGCTGTTTGGAAGAAGTGTAGACAGAGCATGTAGTTGTATATAGATGCAGTGATGTCCTCAAAAACGGAGAAAGAGAAGTATTCCATATTTTTATTTCTTGTTGGCGAAGAGGGGCGTGAGATTTTTAACACATGGACATGGTCTAAGAATTAAAGATGAAGCTGGTAATGATACTGATGAAGATCAGATTACAGTTACTGAATTATTTCGAAAGTTTGAAGAATACTGCTTTCCTAACCGGAATCTGATAACTGAGCGCAGAAAATTCTTCAAGCGCGATCAACGTATTGATAAAAATATTGATTCTTATGTCACTGAGTTGAAAAATCTGGCTTTAACATGTGAATTTGGTGAAATGCATGATGACCTTTAGAATAGTTGAAGGCATAAAGTCAGATGCAGTTCATGATTGGCTTCTAAGGCAAGGGGCTGACCTATCTTTTGCACATGCTGTTGATATTTGTTGAGCTGAAGAAATTACTCGTGAGCAGATGAAAAGTCTAACAGAACACACGTCTGATGTTGGGTCTGTCAGTAAAAATGCTGTGAGTGAAAGGAAACATGATAAGGGGAAAATCTACAACAAATATGATAAATATCATAAGACACATTCATGTATTTAGTGTGGTTGTCAGCATCCTAAGAAATATCCAGCGTATGGGACAGTGTGCAGAAATTGTAATAAAAAGAATCACAAGTCAAAATGTTGCAAGTTACGTAAGGAAGCAAAAGAAATATCTATAGAAGATGATAGGACATATGTGATTGAAACAGCAGCTAATAATGATAAAAAGCAATGTATTACAGAAGCAACGGTTGTTTTACATAGTAAAGATGCAAAAGTCAGAATGAAGATTGATACAAGAGCTGAAGTTGATGTGATACCTCTTCGTGTTTTTAATCAAGTGAATGATAGAAACAGAGAGTCGATTCTTACACTGAAATACCGCAGCGCAAAATTAATTGGGTATGGTGGCAATGAAATTCCTGTTTGTGGAGTATGTTCAACATAATGCAGTTTCCAAGGGAAAATATTGCATACCGATTTTTATGTCGTAAAAACGGATAGCCGATCAGTTCTTGGGCAGGTTTCTTGTACTGCACACATACCTTGAATTAAATCCAACTTCTTACAAGAATCAAGCCCATCTTTACATGCATCAACTTGAATCGTCACAGGTTTCTCAAGATCAAAATAAGCACGACATTGTGAGTTTACTCACAATTGCTTAATCAAGACATCAGATGGAAAACGCAGCTTTATTGTGAATTTGAGGTTAGTAGCCACGTCGAGCCACATGATAGATAAATCAGAAAAGAATAGCCTTTTGTAGACCTTCAAATCTGCGAATGGTAGATTTACACATCTACACATCAAGATCTACAAATGGCTATTCTTTTCTGATTTATTTATCATTTGGCTAGTCGTGGTTAGTATCCTCAAGTTGCTTAATCCTTTCAAACGACTCTTGTTGCTCTGTTCCCCATTGCCACTCAATGTTCTTTTGAAGGAATGCACGTAAAGGTGCTGTAGCAGCTGAAAGATTCGGGATGGATTTCGCTGCTTAATTTACCATTCCCAATACTCTTTGTGCTCCGTGTTTATCCAGTGGAGGAGGCATTTTGAAATAGCTTCTACCTTTGAAGGATCTGGAACAATGCCATTTTCAGTCAACTTACGGCCTAAATATGTAATTTCATTGCTTGTTAACTTGCATGTATCAATGTTCAATGTTAAATTTATCTGTTTGGTTTTCTCTAGCTTCTGAATTAATCTCCTGTCGTCCTCTTCTTCTGAGATTCCCCATATCAAAAAATCATCAATATCTGTTCCACATCCTATATTCTCAAAATGCTGATGTATTCGCTTATGAAAAACCTCTTGAGCTGAGTGAATTCCAAATGGTATTCTTAGAAATCGGATCCTACCAAATGGTATATTAATCGTCGTCTTCAAAGAACTCTCTATGTCCAAAGGTATCTGCCAGTATCCATGACTGGCATCAGGTTTTGTAAAATATTTTGCGTTAACAATGCGAGTAGAGATTTTCTCCCATGTAGGAAGCTGAAAATGCTCTCTTGTAAGAACTTTATCAAGATCACGTGGATCTTAGCAAATCCGAAGTGCACCATTTGGCTTTTCAATGACCACAAGAGAATTTACCCATTCAGTAGGCTCATCCACTTGTGCAATTACCTTATATGCTTCCATTTTCTGTTAGTGGTGGTTCCTCAGTTAGTGCTGGTCCAATTCCTCAGTTCTGTACTTTGCGCCAAACTCTCCTTGGTCAAATATCAGATGTTGGTTTTGATATAGCTAACATGACTACTAAGGATCTTTGTTATTTGTTGTTGTATGGTAAGCCTAATGGAAGCACACTTATTAATAGAATGATATTAGAAGCAACAGTATCCTTTATTAAATCTTCTAAAAGGTTTGAATAACTACGTTGGGGGGTAACAACAGCCACACCCTTCTCCTTTGTTTGTGTTTGGTTTAGTTTTCGTAACTGGCTCATGCTGAGGGCAATGGTAGTCTCTAACCCTACAAAATTTTTCTTTCAGACAGCATGTTCTATTTTTAATGTTTGATATTTTGGAACACGCGTTGTCGTGTGCGTGTGACTGCCATTGACCTCAGCATGAATACCTACTTTGTACTTTGTAAATAAAAAATGAAATTGTAAGTGGCACTTGTAGTGAGGACTCGGTGACACCATGTCTTTCCTCACTGCGAGTGTTCACAAGAAAATGTATTTTTATTTTTCTTTTTAAGAACTTGTTTTTATATGATAAACAAAAAACAAAAAAAAAATTTTCCCTAGCTCGAACTTTAACTTATCTCGCAAAGCTGCAGGAATTTTCCGAGGTGCATGAATAACTGGCATGGCATTCTCTTCAATCTGCATAGGATAGACTGGTTCCAAATTACCAAGTCCATTAAAAACTCCTGGATACATCTGCTTTATTTCACGTTTCATATCCTCATCAAACTTTTTTGATAATTTTTTGATCTTATTTGGTGTTTCACCTTTAACTGCTTTCAGTTCCTGCTATCTTCGCAAGTTCCAATCCGCTTTGTTATATTGCATCTGTTTCTTGTTGGGTGTGATGAACTGTACCAAAGTAGTAATTTCTTAATTTCATTTTGGCTATATCACAAGCACCTTTTGAGTTCTACTCCCCGTAGAGATATTTTCCTTCAACTCATTGCCTTTCTTTTTGCCATTTTTTGCAATTGCTTTGATGTTGCTCCATTTTGATTACTTGCAAAGGCATTTCACTAACATCTGGCGAGAAATGTATAGATTTTTTGTATGCTAATTCGTTATAAAATCTTAAGCATTCCGATCTAGGAAACTTTTCAATTCATATTGCTTTCTGTAACTAACTAATTTCAAATCGACTAACTGTAAAGTAGTTTTTATGTAATAGAATAGTGCAAAGTCGACAAATGAGCAAAAAGAGAAAAGTAATGACTTGTATGAAAATAATAGATGAAAAGATGTTTATACCTAAATGAAAAGCAAAAGGTCATCGTGATCGTGATAGTGAAGCTAAGACTTGTTTTGGCTCATTTAGCTGTCCGTAATTCCTATTTTTATACTAACTTTCCCTCGACACATTGCCTAGCCCTTCCTTTCCTACACCGATTTTTGTTATTCCATCTTTATACGTAATTCCAGGGAGCAAATGTATATACCAATTGAAATTGTAAAATAGTTAGTTGACATTCACACTAGCGAGGATAACCCATAAAAGAACATCTATAATTTTTTTTTTTTTCTTTGTTGCTGCTCTTACTTTACGTATCCCACCACCAACCATGCACGAACATAACAAAGAAATCGCTGTTTTGCAAGGCCAGATTAATCAGTTAACTGCCCAACTTCTGGCCCTCTCTACTCAACTTGATTCACGTGATCAGCCTCGTTTTCATGCATGTAGTCGCTCTCGTTCTCGCTTTTCTAGGCCTTCGTTTTCCCATTCACCTAGCCGCACTCGTCTGTCTCCATACTGTTGGTATCATGAGCGTTTTGGTGCTGCCACCCACAAATGCAACCCATCTTGCACTTTTCTCTCTGACGCACATACTCCAATCTCTCAAACTGCAACACCACAATAGTCAGAAAACTTCACTGCCAGCCACTAGCGGCGACCAGTCCAGCTGGCTCCTCCACCACCAGTCGCCTATTTTACATCACCGACCGTACTACTGGTACTCGCTTCCTCGTTGATACCGGCGCTGATGTCAGTGTTCTTCCCCCTTCTGCTGCTGAAAAACGCAAACCTGCCTCCATGATTCTACAGGCTGTCAACAAATCTGTCATCTCTACTTTTGGTGAAAAATCCATGACCTTGGATATCGGACTTCGCCGTAGTTTCAGATGGATATTCATAATTGCTGACCTTCCCTTCCCTATTCTGGGAGCCGATTTTCTCGCCCATTTCGGACTTGGAGTTGATGTTCAACTTCGTAAGTTCATTGACACTACTACCAGCCTCAGTCTTAATGGTATTCAATCTACTACAGTTTCACCACGTTCTGTTTTTCATTTCCCTGCTTCTACTCCTTACACAGATTTATTGCGCAAATTTCCGAACATTTCCTGTCCATGCTACAACAACTTTTCTGTTAAGCGTTCTGTCACCCATCACATTCGCACTACCGGACCTTCTGTCTTCTGCCGTCCTCGCTGCCTTGCTCCTGAACGTCTCAAGATTGCTAAATCTGAATTTGATCACATGCTCCAGCTTGGCATCATTCATGCTTCTGACAGTTCTTGGTCTTCTCCACTTCATATCGTCCCCAAACCTACTCCTGGTGATTGGCGTTCTTGCAGCGATTATCGTGCTTTGAACAAAGTGACTCTGCCAGACCATTATCCCATACCACACATTCATGACTTTTCCTCTTCACTCCATGGCAAGTCCATTTTCTCCATGATTGATCTTTTCCATGCCTATCATCAGATTCCTGTCCACCTACAGGATGTTCCTAAGACTGCCATTTGCACAACTTTTGGCTTTTTCGAGTTTCTGCGCGTGCCTTTTGCTCTTCATAATGCTGCTCAAACTTTTCAACATTTCATTGATGAAGTTCTTCGTTGCCTCGATTTTGTGCATGCATACATCAATGACGTCCTGATTGCCAGTTCTTCAGAAGCTGAGCACCTTGCACATCTGGATATCCTTTTCAATCATCTTTCCGACTACGGTATTGTCATAAATCCTTCAAAGTGCATTTTTGGTGATGTGTCTCTTGAGTTTTTAGGACACCAGATTTCAGCTCATGGTACCTCTCCTCTTCCACAAAAAGTACAAGCCATTCAAGACTTTCCTGCTCCATCCTCCTTATGCAAGCTATGCAAATTCCTTGGTTTGGTTAACTTTTATTGTCATTTCATTCCACACTGCGCCTCACTTGTCCAACCACTCACTGATCTCCAATCACCAAGGCGAACCAGTACCAACTCATTTCAGCTCTCCGAGGGTGCACTAGCTGCCTTTCAAGCTGTGAAAACTGCTCTTGCCAAAGCCACTCTACTCACTCATCCAGATCCATCTGCACCATACTGCCTTACGGTTGATGCTTCCAACGTCGCCGTGGGTGGAGTTCTTCAACAGCGCATCAATCACACCTGGCAATCCATTTCCTTTTTCTCCAAGCGTTTGCAGTCTGCTGAAACTAAATATAGTACTTTCGGTCGTGAGTTACTCTTCATTTACCTCTCCATTCCTCTTCATTTACATTCTCCATTCATCATCGGGTGAGATCGAGCCTTTTAATTATTTATAAAAATCTTTAATCAGAACTTTAGTCATTCTACAAAGTGAAAATCAAGAATCACTAAAAGCCCAACGTGCAGTTGAGTGAGGGTCGCTAGCCTTTTAGGATTATGAATGCCGTGCACTTGTTTTGGAGTCTAGATATCTTTGCTTTGAAGATGGCTAATGAAGGTGCGGTTCTTGTTTCTGGATCAACATTTTCCCATTCAGACAGACAATTCGGATAGAAACTTGATTTTTACTTGTCAATTCGTGCACATATTTGTCCAATCACTGTTCTCACTCGAAAGGAAGAGAAAGGTTCCTGAAGATTTGGAATATGGTCCCTGGTATAGGTAGGTGAGAAATTATTTATAATCTTATAAAAGAGGATTAGGCGTCTACTCCAACATCGTTTATCTAAGGTTTCACATCCAAGCTCCTCGAGTAATTTTGTTCTAGAAGTACCTTTCCACGCTCCTGTAATTGCACCAGCAGAACATTGCAAAGATTCCAGATTCTCCATATGATGGTTCAAAGTAAAGCTGTTAGTAAGATCACATTTCTTTGGAGGGATATGATAAATTACGTCACTGTAATCCATGTGTGAATGAACGTATAGCTTGTGCAATTCATTCAAAGTTGTTCTAGGTAGGTAGATATCTAGACACAAAACACAACATTCCTATACCTTGTCTTGCTTTTGAAATAGCTGACTGTATATGAAAAGAGAAAGAAAGCTTAGAATCCAATATGATACCTAGATTTTTATGATAGTCCAATATGATAGTTTTTAATCACATCAGGTTTTTTGAGATATGAGATATCCCTAATTTCATCTTAATTGACTTAAGAAAACATGCTTCTCATAACAACAAGCTTAATAACGATCTCAAGTGCCGTTTGGATGACTAGCACATGCTGTTAAGGGCCGGGTTACATATGACAAAATAAGCGATCAAGAGGAAAAACATTACTTAACAAAAGCCATACACATACGCCAGATTCTTTGCTATATTTGTGGAAATTTTATATTCCGTGTAGTGGACGTAATAAATCGTACTTGGTCTGCTTTAAATCTAAATCTAAAATAAATCATACTTGGTCTGCTTTAAAGTTCCTCTTGGAGACCAGAATAGGACCTGGACACCACACAATGTTTGTTCACTGTGCGTCTTAACTCTCAGAAAGTGGTCTCGAGGCAAACCAAATTACCTTAAATTCGGGATTCCAATGATTTGGAGATAACCGAGAGATCATACAAATTAACGTTGCTTGTGGAAGGTATAAGACATAGGTTTTAACAAGAGAGACAGACAACACAACGTTTGTTTTGACTTGGCTTCCGTGTTGCTTCTAGTTGCACACTGCAAAGAAGTCCTGAATTTACAGGCTTCCCAATACTCACGAGAAAATTCTCTCTGAAGCTTCAACAACACATGTCAAAGAAGATGAAGACTAGAAGACGAACGTGAAGTTCCGTTAAGTAGATGCTGTTCTTGGAAAGCCAATACTCTTGAATCAATCAGCTGAAAGATTTAGTCAGAGTTTTGTATTTGTTAAAGAAATATGCTGAGCTGTTGCCACTAAGGTCGGATGAGAGAAGTTACTACGGTCATGGAACAAGTGTTACTACAGTAGTAGAGAAGTTTCATTTTGCAAGCATTTTGTTAGCAATGACCAATGTGTGTATTGCAACGACCAATGGGTGTCTTGCAATGACCATTGTGTGTATTGCGATCACCAATGTGTGTCTTGCAATGACCAATGTGTGTTTTGCAATCACCAATGTGTCCACCGCAATGACCATTGTGTGTATTGCAACAACCATATTGCAACACCCATTGTGTGCATTGCAATGGCCAATACGTGTATTACAACAACCATTGTGTTTGTTCCAGCCACTAATGTGTGTATTGCAATGACCAATGTGTGTCTTGCAATGACCATTGCGTGTATTGCAATCACCAATGTGTGTACTGCAATGACAGCAACCAATGTGTGTACTGCAATGACCAATCTGTGTATTGCAATGACCAATGTGTGCATTGTAACGACCATTGTGTGTATTGCAACGACCAATGTGTGTATTGCAATGACCAATGTGTGTATTGCAATGACCAATGTGTGTACTGCAATGACAGCAACCAATGTGTGTACTGCAATGACCAATGTGTGTATTGCAATGACCAATGTGTGTATTGCAATGACCATATTGCAACAGCCAATGTGTGTACTGCAATGACCAATATGTGTACTGCAATGACCATTCTGTGTATTGCAACAACCATATTGCAACAAACAATGTGTGTACTGCAATTACAAATTTGTGTATTGTGATCACCAATGTGTGTATTGCAACAACCAATGTGTGTATTGCAATGACCAATGTGTGTATTGCAATGACCAATGTGTGTATTGCAATGACCATATTGCAACAGCCAATGTGTGTACTGCAATGACCAATATGTGTACTGCAATGACCATTCTGTGTATTGCAACAACCATATTGCAACAAACAATGTGTGTACTGCAATTACCAATTTGTGTATTGTGATCACCAATGTGTGTATTGCAACAACCAATGTGTGTATTGCAATGACCAATGTGTGTATTGCAATGACCAATGTGTGTATTGTAACAACCACTGTGTGTATTGCAATGACCAATGTGTGTATTGCAATGACCAATGTGTGTATTGTAACAACCACTGTGTGTATTGCAATGACCAATGTGTGTATTGCAATGACCAATGTGTGTATTGTAACGACCATTGTGTGTATTGCAACGACCAATGTGTGTATTGCAATGACCAATGTGTGTATTGCAATGACCAATGTGTTTATTGCAATGACCAATGTGTGTATTACAATGACCAATGTGTGTATTGTAACGACCATTGTGTGTATTGCAATGACCAATGTATGTATTGTAACAATCAATTTGTATTGCACGGACCAACATGTGTATTGTAACAACCATTGTGTGCATTGCAATGAGCAATGTGTGTATTACAACAACCAATATGTGTATTGCAATGACCAATGTGTGTATTGCAATGACCAATGTGTATTGTAACGACCATTGTGTGTATTGCAATGACCAATGTGTGTATTGTAATGACCAATGTGTGTATTGTAACGACCATTGTGTGTATTGCAATAACCAATGTGTGTATTGTAACGACCATTGTGTGTATTGCAATGACCAATGTGTGTATTGTACCGACCATTGTGTGTATTGCAAGGACCAATATGTGTATTGCAACGACCAATGTGTTTATTGCAATGACCAATGTGTGTATTCTAACAACCACTGTGTGTATTGCAATGACCAATGTGTGTATTGCAATGACCAATGTGTGTATTGTAACAACCATTCTGTGTATTGCAGCGACCAATGTGTGTATTGCAACAACCAATGTGTGTATTGTAACGACCATTGTGTGTATTGCAATGACCAATGAGTGTATTGTACGACCATTGTGTGTATTGCAAGGACCAATATGTGTATTGCAACGACCAATGTGTGTATTGCAATGACCAATGTGTGTATTGTAACGACCATTGTGTGTATTGCAATGACCAATGTGTGTATTCCAATGACCAATGTGTGTATTGCAATGACCATATTGCAACAGCCAATGTAGGTACTGCAATGACCAATATGTGTATTGTGATCACCAATGTGTGTATTGCAACAACCAATGTGTGTATTGCAATGACCAATGTGTGTATTGCAATGACCAATGTGTGTATTGCAATGACCAATGTGTCTATTGCAATGACCAATGTGTGCATTGTAACGACCATTGTGTGTATTGCAACGACCAATGTGTGTATTGCAATGACCAATGTGTGCATTGCAATGACCAATGTGTGTACTGCAATGACAGCAACCAATGTGTGTACTGCAATGACCAATGTGTGTATTGCAATGACCAATGTGTGTATTGCAATGACCATATTGCAACAGCCAATGTGTGTACTGCAATGACCAATATGTGTACTGCAATGACCATTCTGTGTATTGCAACAACCATATTGCAACAAACAATGTGTGTACTGCAATTACCAATTTGTGTATTGTGATCACCAATGTGTGTATTGTAATGACCAATGTGTGTATTGCAATGACCAATGTGTGTATTGCAATGACCAATGTGTGTATTGCAATGACCAATGTGTGTATTGTAACAACCACTGTGTGTATTGCAATGACCAATGTGTGTATTGCAATGACCAATGTGTGTATTGTAACGACCATTGTGTGTATTGCAACGACCAATGTGTGTATTGCAATGACCAATGTGTGTATTGCAATGACCAATGTGTTTATTGCAATGACCAATGTGTCTATTGCAATGACCAATGTGTGTATTGTAACGACCATTGTGTGTATTGCAATGACCAATGTATGTATTGTAACAATCAATTTGTATTGCAAGGACCAACATGTGTATTGTAACAACCATTGTGTGCATTGCAATGAGCAATGTGTGTATTACAACAACCAATATGTGTATTGCAATGACAAATGTGTGTATTGCAATGACCAATGTGTCTATTGCAATGACCAATGTGTGCATTGTAACGACCATTGTGTGTATTGCAACGACCAATGTGTGTATTGCAATGACCAATGTGTGTATTGCAATGACCAATGTGTGTACTGCAATGACAGCAACCAATGTGTGTACTGCAATGACCATATTGCAACAGCCAATGTGTGTACTGCAATGACCAATATGTGTATTGCAATGACCATTCTGTGTATTGCAACAACCATATTGCAACAAACAATGTGTGTACTGCAATTACCAATTTTTGTATTGTGATCACCAATGTGTGTATTGTAATGACCAATGTGTGTATTGCAATGACCAATGTGTGTATTGCAATGACCAATGTGTGTATTGTAACGACCATTGTGTGTATTGCAAGGACCAATATGTGTATTGCAACGACCAATGTGTGTATTGCAATGACCAATGTGTGTATTGCAATGACCACTGTGTGTATTGCAATGACCAATGTGTGTATTGTAACGACCATTGTGTGTATTGCAACGACCAATGTGTGTATTGCAATGACCAATGTGTGTATTGCAATGACCTATGTGTTTATTGCAAGGACCAACATGTGTATTGTAACAACCATTGTGTGCATTGCAATGACCAATGTGTGTATTACAACAACCAATATGTGTATTGCAATGACCAATGTGTGTATTGCAATGACCAATGTGTATTGTAACGACCATTGTGTGTATTGCAATGACCAATGTGTGTATTGCAATGACCAATGTGTGTATTGTAACGACCATTGTGTGTATTGCAATGACCAATGTGTGTATTGTAACAACCAATGTGTGTATTGCAAGGACCAATCTGTGTATTGTAACAACCATTGTGTGCATTGCAATGAGCAATGTGTGTAATGCAACAACCAATGTGTGTATTGCAATGACCAATGTGTGTATTGCAATGACCAATGTATATTGTAACGACCATTGTGTGTATTGCAATGACCAATGTGTGTATTGCAACGACCAATATGTGTATTGCAACAACCAATGTGTGAATTGTAATGACCAATCTGTGTATTGCAATGACCAATGTGTGTATTGCAATGACCAATGTGTGTATTTTAACGACCAATATGTGTATTGCAACGATCAATGTGTGTATTGCAATGACCAATGTGTATTGTAACGACCATTGTGTGTATTGCAATGACCAAAGTGTGTCTTGTATCGATCATTGTGTGTATTGCAATGACCAATGTGTGTATTGCAACAACCAATGTGTGTATTGTAACGACCATTGTGTGTATTGCAATGACCAATGTATGTATTGTAACAATCAACTTGTATTGCAAGGACCAACATGTGTATTGTAGCAACCATTGTGTGCATTGCAATGAGCAATGTGTGTATTACAACAACCAATATGTGTATTGCAATGACAAATGTGTGTATTGCAATGACCAATGTGTCTATTGCAATGACCAATGTGTGCATTGTAACGACCATTGTGTGTATTGCAACGACCAATGTGTGTATTGCAATGACCAATGTGTGTATTGCAATGACCAATGTGTGTACTGCAATGACAGCAACCAATGTGTGTACTGCAATGACCATATTGCAACAGCCAATGTGTGTACTGCAATGACCAATATGTGTACTGCAATGACCATTCTGTGTATTGCAACAACCATATTGCAACAAACAATGTGTGTACTGCAATTACCAATTTGTGTATTGTGATCACCAATGTGTGTATTGTAATGACCAATGTGTGTATTGCAATGACCAATGTGTGTATTGCAATGACCAATGTGTGTATTGTAACGACCATTGTGTGTATTGCAAGGACCAATATGTGTATTGCAACGACCAATGTGTGTATTGCAATGACCAATGTGTGTATTGCAATGACCACTGTGTGTATTGCAATGACCAATGTGTGTATTGTAACGACCATTGTGTGTATTGCAACGACCAATGTGTGTATTGCAATGACCAATGTGTGTATTGCAATGACCTATGTGTTTATTGCAATGACCAATGTGTGCATTGCAATGACCAATGTGTGTATTGTAACGACCATTGTGTGTATTGCAATGACCAATGTATGTATTGTAACAATCAATTTGTATTGCAAGGACCAACATGTGTATTGTAACAACCATTGTGTGCATTGCAATGAGCAATGTGTGTATTACAACAACCAATATGTGTATTGCAATGACCAATGTGTGTATTGCAATGACCAATGTGTATTGTAACGACCATTGTGTGTATTGCAATGACCAATGTGTGTATTGCAATGACCAATGTGTGTATTGTAACGACCATTGTGTGTATTGCAATGACCAATGTGTGTATTGTAACAACCAATGTGTGTATTGCAAGTACCAATCTGTGTATTGTAACAACCATTGTGTGCATTGCAATGAGCAATGTGTGTAATGCAACAACCAATGTGTGTATTGCAATGACCAATGTGTGTATTGCAATGACCAATGTATATTGTAACGACCATTGTGTGTATTGCAATGACCAATGTGTGTATTGCAACGACCAATATGTGTATTGCAACAACCAATGTGTGAATTGTAATGACCAATCTGTGTATTGCAATGACCAATGTGTGTATTGCAATGACCAATGTGTGTATTTTAACGACCAATATGTGTATTGCAACGATCAATGTGTGTATTGCAATGACCAATGTGTATTGTAACGACCATTGTGTGTATTGCAATGACCAAAGTGTGTCTTGTATCGATCATTGTGTGTATTGCAATGACCAATGTGTGTATTGCAACAACCAATGTGTGTATTGTAACGACCATTGTGTGTATTGCAATGACCAATGTGTGTATTGTAACGACCATTGTGTGTATTGCAAGGACCAATATGTGTATTGCAACGACCAATGTGTGTATTGCAATGACCAATGTGTGTATTGTAACAACAACTGTGTGTATTGCAATGACCAATGTGTGTATTGGAATGACCAATGTGTGTATTGTAACGACCATTCTGTGTATTGCAACGACCAATGTGTGCATTGCAACAACCAATGTGTGTATTGTAACGACCATTGTGTGTATTGCAATGACCAATGTGTGTATTGTAACGACCATTGTGTGTATTGCAAGGACCAATATGTGTATTGCAACGACCAATGTGTGTATTGCAATGACCAATGTGTGTATTGCAATGACCAATGTGTGTATTGTAACGACCATTGTGTGTATTGCAAGGACCAATATGTGTATTGCAACGACCAATGTGTGTATTGCAATGACCAATGTGTGTATTGTAACAACCACTGTGTGTATTGCAATGACCAATGTGTCTATTGGAATGACCAATGTGTGTATTGTAACGACCATTCTGTGTATTGCAACGACCAATGTGTGCATTGCAACAACCAATGTGTGTATTGTAACGACCATTGTGTGTATTGCAATGACCAATGTGTGTATTGTAACGACCATTGTGTGTATTGCAAGGACCAATATGTGTATTGCAACAACCAATGTGTGTATTGCAATGACCAATGTGTGTATTGCAATGACCAATGTGTGTATTGTAACGACCATTGTGTGTATTGCAATGACCAATGTTTGTATTGCAATGACCAATGTGCGTATTGCAATGACCATTGTGTGTATTGCAATGACCAATGTATGTATTGCAATGACCAATGTGTGTATTGTAATGACCAATGTGTGTATTGCAACGACCAATGTGTGTATTGCAATGACCAATGTGTGTATTGTAACGACCAATGTGTGTATTGCAATGACCAATATGTGTATTGCAACAACCAATGTGTGTATTCTAACGACCATTGTGTGTATTGCAACGACCAATGTGTGTATTGCAATGACCAATGTGTGTATTGCAATGACCATATTGCAACAGCCAATGTGCGTACTGCAATGACCAATATGTGTACTGCAATGACCATTCTGTGTATTGCAACAACCATATTGCAACAAACAATGTGTGTACTGCAATTACCAATTTGTGTATTGTGATCACCAATGTGTGTATTGCAACAACCAATGTGTGTATTGCAATGACCAATGTGTGTATTGCAATGACCAATGTGTGTATTGCAATGACCAATGTGTGTATTGCAATGACCAATGTGTGTATTGTAACGACCATTGTGTGTATTGCAAAGACCAATATGTGTATTGCAACGACCAATGTGTGTATTGCAATGACCAATGTGTGTATTGCAATGACCAATGTGTGTATTGTAACAACCACTGTGTGTATTGCAATGACCAATGTGTGTATTGCAATGACCAATGTGTGTATTGTAACGACCATTGTGTGTATTGCAACGACCAATGTGTGTATTGCAATGACCAATGTGTGTATTGCAATGACCAATGTGTTTATTGCAATGACCAATGTGTGTATTACAATGACCAATGTGTGTATTGTAACGACCATTGTGTGTATTGCAATGACCAATGTATGTATTGTAACAATCAATTTGTATTGCAAGGACCAACATGTGTATTGTAACAACCATTGTGTGCATTGCAATGAGCAATGTGTATTGTAACGACCATTGTGTGTATTGCAATGACCAATGTGTGTATTGCAATGACCAATGTGTGTATTGTAACGACCATTGTGTGTATTGCAATGACCAATGTGTGTATTGTAACAACCAATGTGTGTATTGCAATGACCAATCTGTGTATTGTAACAACCATTGTGTGCATTGCAATGAGCAATGTGTGTAATGCAACAACCAATGTGTGTATTGCAATGACCAATGTGTGTATTGCAATGACCAATGTGTATTGTAACGACCATTGTGTGTATTGCAATGACCAATGTGTGTATTGCAACGACCAATATGTGTATTGCAACAACCAATGTGCGAATTGTTATGACCAATCTGTGTATTGCAATGACCAATGTGTGTATTGCAATGACCAATGTGTGTATTTTAACGACCAATATGTGTATTGCAACGACCAATGTGTGTATTGCAATGACCAATGTGTATTGTAACGACCATTGTGTGTATTGCAATGACCAATGTGTGTCTTGTAACGATCATTGTGTGTATTGCAATGACCAATGTGTGTATTGCAACACCCAATGTGTGTATTGTAACGACCATTGTGTGTATTGCAATGACCAATGTGTGTATTGTAACGACCATTGTGTGTATTGCAAGGACCAATATGTGTATTGCAACGACCAATGTGTGTATTGTAACGACCATTCTGTGTATTGCAACGACCAATGTGTGCATTGCAACAACCAATGTGTGTATTGTAACGACCATTGTGTGTATTGCAATGACCAATGTGTGTATTGTAACGACCATTGTGTGTATTGCAAGGACCAATATGTGTATTGCAACGACCAATGTGTGTATTGCAATGACCAATGTGTGTATTGCAATGACCAATATGTGTATTGTAACGACCATTGTGTGTATTGCAATGACCAATGTGTGTATTGCAATGACCAATGTGTGTATTGCAATGACCAATGTGTGTATTGCAATGACCAATGTATGTATTGCAATGACCAATGTGTGTATTGTAATGACCAATGTGTGTATTGCAACGACCAATGTGTGTATTGCAATGACCAATGTGTGTATTGTAACGACCAATGTGTGTATTGCAACGACCAATATGTGTATTGCAACAACCAATGTGTGTATTCTAACGACCATTGTGTGTATTGCAACGACCAATGTGTGTATTGCAATGACCAATGTGTGTATTGCAATGACCATATTGCAACAACCATTGTGTGCATTGCAATGACCAATACGTGTATTGCAATAACCATTGTGTGTGTTCCAGCCACTAATGTGTGTATTGCAATGACCAATGTGTGTCTTGCAATGACCATTGCGTGTATTGCAATCACCAATGTTTGTACTGCAATGACAGCAACCAATGTGTGTACTGCAATGACCAATGTGTGTATTGCAATGACCAATGTGTGTATTGCAATGACCATATTGCAACAACCAATGTGTGTACTGCAATGACCAATATGTGTACTGCAATGACCATTCTGTGTATTGCAACAACCATATTGCAACAAGCAATGTGTGTACTGCAATGACCAATTTGTGTATTGTGATCACCAATGTGTGTATTGCAATGACCAATGTGTGTATTGTAATGACCAATGTGTGTATTGCAATGACCAAAGTGTGTATTGCAATGACCAATGTGTGTATTATAACGACCATTGTGTGTATTGCAACGACCGATGTGTGTATTGCAATGACCAATGTGTGTACTGCAATGACCAATGTGTGTATTGCAATGACCAATGTGTGTATTGCAATGACCAATATGTGTATTGTAATAACCATTGTGTGCATTGCAATGAGCAATGTGTGTATTGCAACAACCAATGTGTGTATTGCAATGACCATTGTATGTATTGCGATGACCAATGTGTATTGTAACGACCATTGTGTGTAGTGCAATCACCAATATGTGTACTGCAATGACCATTGTGTGTATTGCAACAACCATATTGCAACAACCATTGTGTGTACTGCAATGACCAAGTTGTGTATTGTGATCACCAATGTGTGTTTTGCAACAACCAATATGTGTATTGCAACAACCAATGTGTGTATTGTAATGACCAATGTGTGTATTGCATGACCAATGTCTGTATTGCAATGACCATTGTGTGTAAGAAGAAGATCTACATGAATTTTATCTTCGACCAGACATATCATACACAATGCCAGATACGTTTGTATAGCGTCACTTATGTTCTTTAGAAGTACATCAGTTTGAGAATAATTTGTTATTATTGCTGTTTGAATGCTGCTACTGTTTCATGCCACCGTTACTCAAATGCTGGTGTTATTTCGGTCAATAAATGTTTGCTTCCGGTGTGGAGTGAAAATAGCATCCTTTGATATAGCAATGGTCATGTTACGTTTTAGGTATGCAGGGCATGGTGACTGTTTGGACACATGAAGGAAGACAAAAGAGGAGAAAGCTCTACTTGATGATGCACTTACGAGAATCACATCACATATTTTGTGATTTACACACTTCTCCAAACAAATAGAAGATTATTGGCTTCTCAAAATTCTGCAACTTACACCCAAAGAATGTTCTTCTAACTGGTGATTCTCCACAGTATCAGTGCAGATGTATGACCCACGAGAATTTCTTCCTCAAACTTGAGGCCATGGGACAAAACTACAACAGGTACTTCATCCATAATCCGTGTATTAAGGGATATTCAACTACCGCAGATTTCTTAAGAGGAAAAATAAGCATGAAAATTACACTGCTAATTTGAGTAGCACTAGCAATTTGGGACGATTTACCCTATCTGGCATCTTAATATTCAGTGCAGTGACTGGACCCATAACTGAAGTTTTGTAGTGAGTATCAGAAAACCTATTCCGGACATCTTTGACATAGAATATTCAATTCCTTTTCAGGTCATTGTGGGATAGCATCCTATGTGACACATCACCAAACAGTGTGTGCTGGAGAGCAGAATGTGGCACTTGCAGTAATGCACGTTTTGTACCTCAGAAGCCATATGGGAGCAATGTCAATCTGAAACAATGGGAAATTTTCCTTACTCCAAAAAACACAAGTTATGACAATGATAAGAGCCACGAATCAGAAGCAAATCCCAAGAACTTTTCCAAACAGCTGCAATTAATCAATCGAGATATGTCTGTGGGTGATGTGTTCGATATGCTGGCAGCAAGTTTTAAGAGTGTGGTAATTCATGTAAATACAAAGCGCATGCAAGTAAGTGAATTCCAACGTGACAAGGAAGATCCACTCAAGCTAACCCTTCAAATTGATTACGCTATGGCTTACCAGTGCATGTACCAGGATAAATTACAGGAAGCACTTTGGTCTCGTCAGCCTGTAAACCTCTTCACCTGTGCACTCACGCATAAGTGCAGTACAAATACAATGCTGATTTGGACAGACGTCAAAGGACAAGTATTCCTATGGGACCTTCTTGGAGTACTTGTATGAGCATGTGATTAAAAAAGATGAATCTGTCTCTGAGAAAATTATGTGGTCCAATGGTCCGAGTTCTGAATTCAAGAATGAATACATGGTGCACTTACTACAGCGACTGTCAGCAAGATTCAAAAAGAAATTTATAAGGAAGTTCACTGCAACATCGCATGGAAAGAGAGTGGTTGATGGAATTGGGGCAATGTGAAAGTCTTTGGTGCGAAGCACTACAACGAGTAAGAGCAAACTTGTTACTGTCCAAGATGCAAAAAGCTTCTTTGAGGTTATCAAGAAAGTCATGAAAAAACAGAGATCCACCTTACTGAAAGCAAACAGGTACAGAAGAAGTGCGGTATACATGATGATTGTGTATCTGTCCCAGGCATTTCAAGAATGCATATCATTTCAGTTTCCAAGATTGGTGTGGAGCTCTGGCAAAATGCGGAGTACTGTCATTCCAGTGAGCCAGACATCATCAAACAGATGGAGTGCCATCAGCAACGATCACAGAGACAACAAAACCTGCATTGCGTATTGTCATCGGCGATTGTGTGATGGTAACAAAAGGCTTGTTCATAGGGTACTATGCCATTGCACAAGGAATAAGCTGCATGGATGAGGTCAAAATTCACTATTTTGAAGAGAGGAGGTGCGCGCCTGGTGACCTGTACTGGGTCCTCAAGGAAAATGACTTTGATTCATGGGAGAAAGCTGACTTAAGAAAAGTTGTGGCTATTATTGACAATCAAGATCACTATATCTTTAGTAGTGTGTAAAAATGTGTGAACCCTTGTGTTTTTCTTGTAATTTGTACTTTGGAACATGTTTACCCTATTTAATATATTGTTCTTCACCACAATTTCTCAGAATTGCACTAAGGTATGATTCCTCCCACAAAGTTAAAAACTAAATCACAGTAGCATGGCTTAGGTATAATTTTGCCAAGCAAACAAAAATCAAACTCAGAGAATTCCGTCACGTCACGATTTGCTTCTGTAACGTCACGTTTAGTTTTTGCAAAATATCCAAAATTTTACAAATGTAGGGTCAACACCTATTTCAATTTTGCAAAGGTCCACCATTCTTCTATTCGGCATGAATTAAGGGGAAATTAGAAGATTGTTTTACTGATTGGAAAAAACTAATTTCTCTGATTCCGTTACGTCACGCCACATTTTGTTGCTAAAATTAGAGTTATAAGCTAAATTTTTATACTATTCTTATGGACATAAACTAGTATCCAAACAGCAGTTCTGGGTTTACAATGAATTGGCTCTGCCTGATTTTTAAGCAGCAAATGTAAAACAAGTTGTCCGATTTCCGTCACCTCACCATATCGAATGAATGATTTAGGCAATTTCCGTCTGTTTATTTCTGAACACCCATTGATTGCCCTTTGTTTAGGTAACGTTATTTCATATTCATATTGTTTTCACGCTTAGGTATAAAGCCCCATGTTTTCCCTTTCAAATTAGCTGAGGGTGGGACAAGCTCGTCCCGAAACGTTCTGCAAGGAAATGTCGTAACGGCTTCGTCAGCAGCTACAATCACTGCCAAAAGTCCTTCGAACACCTATTGAACAATGAAGCTTATTTGACAATAGTGAATTTCCGGTCAAATTTGACAGCTACTGATCCCTCCCGCCATAAAAAAATGTTGAGGTAAAGGCTTAGTTGCTAGAGTGCTATTTGAGAGCAAATTGACGTGTCTGCTACGACTAACCCCTGATTAATTCAACATTGTTCTGAGGGGGGAGAGGGGGAGTTTGCTCTACGAGTCAAAAAGTAATGCAAGTGTTCCAAGACTTTTGGCAGTGATTGTAGCAACGGTTTAGCCAGTTCAACTATAATGGATCTGTCGATGACAATTTAAACCCAATGAACCTGGCTATTTTTTCTTATTCATCTTACAATGCTACTCGTCGTTGTTTCTTTCATAAATTCACAATGAAGCTGCGTTTTCCGACTGATAAATCTGTCAAAATTATAAGTTGGTACATGAATTGTTGCTTTCGTACATTAAGCTAATGGTAGTTACTACAAACTCTACACAGTTACCGGCAAAAAGGAGAGCATTGCAAGTAAAATGAAGCGAGATGTTCATAGAGAACTTCGTATAGTTTATACAAAAATTCGCTATTGATACGCAATATTAGTTCATCACACCTCCTTATTCATTATAAATGTAAATAATGAGTGTATTGAAGTCAAACACCCAGCTAAAGCAAAAGTCTATGATGTTTGGATACATATATGTATATATATATATATATATATATATATATATATATATATATATATATATATATATATATATATATATATATATATATATATATATATATATATATATATATATATATATATATATATATATATATATATATATATATATATATATATATATATATACATACATATATTGTACATCTTTATGTGTGTGTATATATAGATATATATTTATTATACCGGCATTCTTCATCCCCCAGTGAAGCTTATTATTTGCAAGCACTTTAAAGGGGGGCTTATTGGAGAGGGGCTTAATTGAGAGGGGGCTTAGCAAATCTTTGACATATGAACATGGTGATATAATATGTATATTTTAGGAGTCAATTATTATCATTTCTGTATGTAGCACATAGACGTTTGAGCTTGATTTTGATTTGGCTTCATACCATACTAATAAACGCCATCAATGCCACAAACCATATGAACATACCATATGTTTGATAGAGAGAGGGCTTTAGTAACTGGTTCCGTCTGCAAAGGGGGCTTAATTGCGAGGGGGGCTTAAAAGAGAATTTACGGTATGTATAAATATATATATATATCAATATATAAATATATATATATATATAAATATATATATTTATATAAATATATATATATATATATATATATATATATATATATATATATATATATATATATATATATATATATATATATATATATATATATATATATATATATATATATATATTTATATGAATTTATGCACATATATACATACATGCTGCTTGTGACCTATCACTTTCTAATTTCATGCATACTGTAGACAATCTGTAAAATTTCACTTTTACTCTTACAATTTAAGGGTATCTATTACAGTTCTTTAACTAAAGAGATTTCAACGACATCCATACTGCTTTAAGCATTGCTTTCCAACCGTTCTGCACTGTTTATACACATCTCTATTTGCTGCAATCAAGAAGCAAAGTTGACGGCTGTTACGACAACCATTGCAATCTTGCACATTACTCCTCTTTTCCAATGTGATGTCGTCGCTTACAGTTGATTTGATCCTTGCCTGCACTGCACTCATGGCGTTGAAACAGGCGAAGGTTTCACTGTAGTCGAGGCTTTCCATAACACATTTTGAGTATGACTTGGACACCTCAGAACAGGAACTTTCCTTTGTCATGAAATAGCATTTTGGAAAGGTTATCAAATACGACCTTACACATTCATCTCTAACAGCCTTTGACTTTCCTAGTTTATCCACACAAAGCTGATATGCAGCATAACAATTGCGTTTACATTTTGAGATTGAAGTAGGTAATTGCTTGGTCCTTAGCAAGTGAGTATCCTCTTGGACATCTATGGCTACACATGCAGCAGTGCATAACATGCCAAGAAATATAGACGAGAAATATGGGATACCTAAAAAGCAAATGAATGACATCACTAAATACGTCCTACATTTTTAAAATATATGCTTTTTGTCCTCTACAGAACCTTTTTCAAGGTCTAGTTCTAAAAGTTCCTTATTTTTGGACCTCCAATGATTAAATTGTTGTACTAAATAATAGTTACTTAATTTCACTGCACATTTAGTGCCATAAAAATGGTGCAGACACAAGTGAAACATTGATATTCTGAATTTTGATTTTAAATTTTTTTACATCATTCAAAGAACTACAATAACAGCACATGATTACAAGACAATACCTCAAGGAGAATGAGAATACATTGCAACCTCGAGGCTTAACAGAAACAGTGTACATAAATAAACTACAAGATCTAACATATGTATGTACCCACTATCATCACCAAAAGTCATGGAACACTTACATTACGTCCATTTGATCCATGAACACTTACTTACATTACATCAATGATTTTATATTTGACTATACCTTAAGATCAAACACAAAAAGAAGGTAGGAAAGAAGTTAAAGCATAATGTTAAAATGTAAAAGCATGAAACGTACTCATTTGAAACACTATGACAAATGCATAGCAAACAATCTATACGGATTTTGGCTGCAAATGACTTGGAAGCAGTTTCCTAATTCTTCATTACTTCCTGTTATCAAAAGGTTTCAAATTGAAGAGTTCCTTGGGGAAATTTCCTTTAGTAGTATACGTTCTGTGAGTAGTTCAGCATTCTATATGTAGGTTCGCTATAAAGTAATTCCTCATAGAAAAGCGTGTAGATATTACAACTGGGACGAAAATGAATCGCTAAATAACCTTTCCTCAAGGCCCAGTCCGTACAGTTCCCTGTTTTGGGGCTTCGTGGTCACATTGTAGTACTAATGGTTTACTAATAGTTCTTTAATTTTACCGCCATATTTATAACTTTTTAAGTAGTACAGAAGTAAAAAACAGCATTGTGAGCTTCAATGGAGAGACTCTTCTTTAAACCACATGCAACATAGATGCATACGAACTAGACTGGAATAAAACCAATTGGTTTCCATTTTCTCTTCTCTCTGCAGTGATGAACATGGTTACAATGGAAAGCTATTAAGGCTACGTTTACACGAGAAAGGGTGGATCGGATCTACTTTGGATCAGATCTAGTTTGGATCGGATCTAATTTGGATCAGATCTACTTTGGATCGGATCTAATTTGGATTTGATCTAATTTGGATCGGATCTAATTTGGATCAGATCTACTTTGGATCGGATCTAATTTGGATTGGATCTAATTTGGATTGGATCTAATTTGGATCGGGTCTAATTTGGATCAGATCTACTTTGGATCAGATCTAGTTTGGATCGGATCTAGTTTCGATCGGATCTAATTTGGATCAGATCTACTTTGGATCGGATCTAATTTCGATCGGATCTAGCAGATCCAGTTGTGGTTCAGATAGGCCTTGCGTGTACACGACGCTTTTGGATCCGCTCCACATTTAATAACCTTTTCAAGAAAATTGACCATGAGAAGAGTACCAGAGTCAATGGACGCAACTTGAACATCTTTAAGGGTAGGAACTGAGAGGGCAAAAGGAGGATTGTTTTTCAGTGGTGTATAGATATATATTGCACTTCCAATCCATTTAAAGACTGAGAAATTATACCTCCGATTCAAACAAGGACTTAAAGTGTATTTTATGAAATGATTGTCTTTTATACCTTTATTGATTGTAGATTTTTATATCTATGATGAACTGAAAAATTTTAGGTCTCTAATTTTCATTTCTTTAAACTTTCGTTTTTTTCTTCTATTGATGGCAGCTAAAGTATCGTAGCGTAGCTGATGGAGCTACCCTGTATAAATAATGTCTTGTTATCATTATTATTCTTGACGTTTTAAGTACGCATGCGTATTTTGGTCACGCATAGCAACAATAACTCAAGTAAGTGGCGTCAGTTTCCTCAAGAAGCGAGAAACTGAGAGACAGATATTGAAGTGGAACTTGATAGAAAAGTATGGCGTCAAATGAGCATGTCATTCACTTGGTCAGATAGTGAAAATGTCCTGTTAATGAAAGTCATTATCGACTACAAGGCACAGAAAATGAGCAACGGACAAAACTGGGAATCTGTTAGACCGAAATACTCGGACCTTCTGGAACTGTTTATAGCCAACTATTCTACCGATAATGTTCATCTTTATCTACAAGTAGGCTCCTTTTAAAGTGGGTTCCTTATCACGTGGATTCCTTATTACATGGGTTCCTTATCAAGTGGGTTTCTTATTTCAGTGAGTTTCTTAATAAGTGGGTTCTATGACACTCCAAACCCGTCAAAAGTAATCAAACTGTGAAGATGTCAATCAAAACTGTTGCATGTATTCAGAACTATCAATCAGATCGATAAAGTTGATAGTTGGAAATTTGTACTATATGTTGAAGTGTTCTTTTTTATTTCAAAAATGTCACGTTTTGATATCAAAAGTTTCAGTTTTTGATTTCAAAGTTTTAGTTTTTGATTGTAAAAGATTCATTTTTTGGTATCAAAATTATAGAGCCTAGCCTCACTTTTACACAGTGGGCATTTATTGGTTTATTTAAAGTGACCTGCTTTTAGCCTGTGTTGGTTAAGGACATCGTAGAAGCTTGTCTTGGATTTACTGCCTTTGAAAGAGCATGCATTGGCAAACAGTATCTGCAGTACTTTTTCTATCCCTATTTAATCTTGCTTCATGAAATAAACAAAGAGTTTATATGGTTATTTGTGAAATCAAGAACTGAAACGTGTGAAATCAAAAACTGCAACTTTCAAAATCAAAACTTAATATTTTTGAAGTCAGAAGACCATTTCAACATATAGCACAAATTTTCAACCATCGACTTTATCGATCTGATTGCAACCACAAGCTCTGAATACATACAACGGTTTTGATTGTCATATTCACATGTTGATTAAACATATATGAAATGGAATGATTCAGTAGGAAAATTATTATTTCATTATGATCAATTGAGCAATTGTATTGAAGCCAGCAAGTGTCACTCTCTTTTTAATTAGGATGCAAATAAAGGCACTCTGTGAACATAAATTTTAGCAATAAGTTATGCTGTATAACGTGAGATCAATGACATGAATGACTTCAACACAAGCATAGCAATCAATCTACGTGGGTTTCGGCTGCAAATGAAAGGAGCCAACTTCCTTGTTTGAAAAATTGTTTAAATTGAAAAGTTGCTTGGGGAATTTTACTTCAGTAGTATAAGCTCTATAAATAGTTCGGCATTCTTCATTTAGGTTCCTTATAAAGTGATTCTTTATAAACAAAAGCTTGTATTCAAGGTTAGATTTTAGGTGTTTGACAGAAGTCAAATAAATGCACCATGCCAGCAGCAACCCTCTAACAATTGAAATTTCATTCACTTTCATTGGATTTTTAACCTAAAATACAGTAGGAAAATTCAAGCAAAGATGTTCGACATCCCTTTCCCTAATTACTGAAATGGGTTATGTAGTCATAGTTTTGAAAGAACTTTCTCGGCAGTTCAAACTTGAGCTGTACTAAATCTTGGGCCTAATCAAATCACGATGTGAACAATTGACCCCATCATCTATTACGCTCCTTTTTTAAAAGAGCAATTTCATTACAACACGAGCCTCAAAACTGATGGGAAATTAAGAATGAATTATGAACAAGCTGAGTTTGATGCACTGTCGTAAAATGTACACTTTCCAAAACATACGCACTTTTCGTATAGGAATATTTAATTTTTCACTGAGCCTCGATATTCTTAAATTCTTCATTTTGAGCATGAGAATATTCTCAATTTATTTTTAAGATCTACTAGTTCTTTTAAAAATGAGTGTATGAATGCAATGATTTCAGTCGTTGACTGTGAAGTGGGCAAACAAAGCAATCATGCTTTCAAAGTAGCTACTAAAGTGAACTTTGGTACACTCTTTTTTAATAAGAATATTTAATTTTTAACTGAGCCTCAATATTCTTAATTTTTTTTATTTTGAGCCTTAGATTATTCTTAAACTATTCTTATGTGACAAAGGTATAACGTCGTCGGAAAATCATAGGAAAAGATTCAAATCTTTGTGGGCGTCATACTTAACAAACCGAATAGAACAATAAGCATATTGCAATGACTTCCTGAGCGTAGAAATGGGTTCAGGACGGCATGAAACTCACAATTGTTTTGTTATATGGAAACCCCAAATATACAAAATGTCTAGGCCTTGGCGAACTTTGAGCCTCACGTTATTCTTAAATTATTCTTAAATTTCAGCGATTTTGAGCTTCACTATTCTTATAAACTTTATTCTTATGAAGAAGAGTGTAGTGAAGTTCTGTAGTACCAAAAGAAGAGTGTATAGAACTGCGTTACTTCTGATGAATGACTAATGATCCCAGAGACCAACGATACAATGTGAAATGTCCTGTGTGTTAGGTAGCAATTTACTTCTGATAAAGAAATGTCTTACGTCAAAAAATATGTGTCCCATAGTTACATTTGAAATAATAGAGCAGTTCGGACAGTAAAGAAACAGTTGAATCAAAGTTCTATGTTCTGTGTTGGCTACCAGAAGACATAAACTCAAACTCAAAAGCTCAAACTCAAAATATTTTTTCAGCATAAAGTTGGCTAATTACAATATACAAATATCAAGATAAGACCTAGGAATGAAACATCGTTGAGTTGGTGTCTAATAAGTTAAGGTTGAATCCTAAGCTTAGGAATATCAATTCAAATTAACAACAGTTTAGAGCGAACATTTGCCTGGCAGAGTTTGAACAGGAAGTAATCATTCACCATCGAGAAGATCAAGTATTTGATGCGTATATGTGTATCATAGTATTCGATGATAAGTTCTCAACTTGTATCAAATGAATTGCAGTAAAGAATTACATACCCATTTTAGAGCACACTGTAGAATCTACACACTGTAGAGAGTTGCGTTGAGAGAGTGTGGTTTAGAAAATTCGAATGGTTGATTCTGAGGTTTCAATTGTTCACGACTGCAGTCTGTTGTTTATAGTTGTTGATGAGCCCTCTTTATAGACGAGACATTTCCGATAGGTACTGAGGGCGTTTCTTGTGAACCAGACCACAATTTATAAAACAAATTTGAGTCATGAATTCCATGTGCTTCAAAAGAAATTTGCTATCAATTTATTTAGGCTAGTGAAACAATGGTTTCTAATCAGTAAACAAGGAAACCATTTAAGCGCTGCGTTGTATTGAAAAACACTTTCCTGTGCTTTATTAAAATTACTAAGAAACTCAGCCACGCGTTAAAGTCATTGAAGTTTCAACAAAACAGCTGCGTACATCTGCGATGGATACCAACTTACGACATAATACAAATATATTTAATTACTTGAACCCACTCAACAAAATATCTCGAACTAATAGCATGAGGTTTAAATTTGCATATTTAGCAATCAGGACAGCTATCTTATCTCATTAGTAAAATGTCTGCGGTCTTTTCCAGCATGTTAAAAGCATGACTCAATGAGACAAGCGGATATTACGTAAGTGACTTAAGGTATAAGAGACATTCAAAAGAACCTATCGGTAGTAGGGAATTACAGAAATAAGCGTAGATACTTGGGAATAGATCGCGTTATTACAGAAAGGTATAGCTCCTCTCTTGAAGAGCAGGCGTGTGAACAACAATGAGAACATGTAGAATGCATGCAAACGGGGAATTTGGGCCATGTGTGACGCACAGGGCAGATTGGTTGCGAGAGGCGTGCCGCAGTAGGGGGATTGAGGATTTCGTACCCCCCTCCACTTTTACAGAAGATTTTGAGATTATTTTTGCCTCATCGGTAAAAGTTGGCATAATAATAATCATGACTTCTCGTTAATTACGGTGTCTTGCTTTCAAATGTCAGTATATTTCTTTGCTATACCCCTCCCCACCCACTCAAAAGTCTTCGACACCCCCACTGCTTATTACACTCATTTTTATAAGAACAATTAAAAATCGATGGGAAATTAAGAACAACTTAAAACAAACTGAGGCTAAAGCACCGTCATAAAATGTCGATGCATACGCTTTCCAATAACATATTGACATGAGATACCATTTCCTTGTTAGCTTGAGGAGATTTGACAGCTTTGTCATTTCTCCTCTTTGAGTTTCGTGAGTTAGTTGCTCTTCGCAAAACATCCAATGATTATTGCCTAATGTCTACATTGCCTAGACCCCAATAATTTAATGGCAAATTAAGGGTAAACAGCCAGACTAAAGCTCAATTTTACTAGTTCTTATAAAAAGAGTGTATACACATTGTATCTTTCTTAAAATACCATTTATTATCATTTGACTAGTAAACGTTCATTCTCCTATTTTTTTGTAAGAAACTTAGAGAGGTTTCTGGCTAAAAGGCTCTTAGATTTACTAATAACCTGAGTACAAACTATGTGTTGCTTAGTTTTAAGGGAAGAGGTTACATGGGAATTATGTAGTACTTTGAAAATCCCATTTCTTAATATGCAACTGGCCGATTTTCTAGGGTTATATAGCTTTCCAGTTTCCTAAACTCTTTGCCTTTGTAATCCCAGTTCCTTAGAGGTCAGTTTCTATGGCTCACAGAGGTAAGAAAAACATTGCAAGATATAACAGGGAGATTCCTTTTTGAAAATGTTTTGTGAATTTTTGTGAAATGAATGAAACAAACATGGTATAGAACTATCTAAAATGGAGAAGTTCTTCGGAGATTTCGCCTTCAGTAAGAAGTAAAGGATTTTATCTTTTTTCTTCTTCATTATAGGCTCTTACAAAGAGGTTTCTCATAAGGGAAAGTCGTGTGTTCTTTCACCATATCCAAGTTGGCAAGCCTACCAACAGAAGCGTTGAATGATGAGCCAATAAGAAAACTCTCTGTTTCTCATCATTCGGTGTGCATGAATGTTCATATGTGATCGAAGGGAAATTAATTGAATGTTTTCACTAATGACTTAATTAATTAAATTAAGTTACGTGATGAATGATGTAAGTTAATTCTTCGGGCCTTTATTTTATAATGTGAATCAATGGTCTTCTGTTTCCGTCAATATTGTAAAGAAAATTGAACTGAAGAACTCATTGGCATTGACTCTGCTGCTTAAGTAATCTTTATGCTTACATAAATGTAATATATTATAGTTAGTTTTCACTAGCTCGCTTTTCATATCAGTAATAAAACAGAGGGCTCTTCCAGCTTTTGACGTAATGATACACAATTATAGTTGTTTCTCATAACAAGATTGCCAGTATAGCAGGACTGTCCAGCATAATAAGACTGCCCGCATAATAAGATTGCCAGCATAACAAGACTGTCCTGTATATTTTTACCTATAGAGGAAAAATCACTTTTATAGATGATGAGAAATAATCTCATCAAATAACAAGGTAGCTACTACACAAATCACGGATCACACCAACCACAAAATACTGAGGATATTTTAGTGGGGTTCTACTTTATATGTTGATCTGCCAGACTTTCTCTCTCCTTGCATGCTTACTGGTGATACGTTCCATCTTCTTCTTGTTACTTCAGATCGAAAGTTCTTTGTACTTGAATAGACCCTTTTCACAATGACGTAGGAGGGCTCGACCTCTGGCGAAAACGAGGCAGGTGATGTTCCAGATTCATCGCCGACAATGCTCAGTACGGGGAAAAGAGCTACTCATTCATTTTTGCCATTGTTCTGCTTAAGATACGGTCAAAAATGGACAATAACATGGATTCCATGTTAAATCAGGCTCCAGAGAATAAATGTAGATCACTCGGATGGCAATGTAACGTATCTTCGTGCTATAACACACTTTGCAAAACCGATGCTTCGCCATCAGGCCTAAATTTGTTTAGGTATTCACAGGCGAATCGAGCCAAGATTCGTTGGCGCAATTTTAGTAAAACAGTAGATGGAATGGATGATTTCATTATAAAAATACTGTGCCTACCTTCGAGGGAAACTTTTTACGGATGGGAATATCATAAACGGTCGAACATGCGGCGACTCACTCGAGGACCTTTGCCACCCTCGCTAGGACCTTCTAGCGACTTCCACTTAAACTGTATAAATATAGCAATTGTAAATCTTTCAGTTCAATTGAAAATATCTTCAAAGAGACAACGAGTTGTATTCAATAGCTTCGACATCGGCTTTTGTTTTGAAAATCATGAAAATTATCTTTTCCTTCAGATTCTATCAGTGCATCACAAACAATTTTGTGCACTTTATTAATCGCTCTCACAGGAGCCAAAGAGCTCCCGTAGTCTGTGTTAGCTTTGACACAATGAATTCTTGACCTGGTGATGACACTTCTTGTAGGTATACACTCATCAGGTTGATAAGTTTGGAAAAGCACAAATAACTTGATGAATTCATTAATGGTGACAAATACAGGGTAACCAAGAACAAGAATAATTATTGATAGCACTGAAATTGTCACTCAAATGGTCTCAATATTAACTCTATCATTTTGTAGAGCACTTAGTAGGCATCTTACCCCTGTAGTGTATAGTCCACCCCACAATAATATACTGATATTGGAATTTAGAAACTGATTTTGTAAATATACCTAATGTCACTATCTGTTGGATACTGTATAAAGAATGGCTAAAAAGTAGCTACAAGGTCACATGCATAGTAAAATTGTAGTGAAATCAGGCTGTAAAATGAGAGCTACATCAAGAATGAAGTAGCTTGTATTATGGCCAATAGCCCATAGAATTGAGGAATTTTTAGGGAAACACCAGGAGAACATACATCTGCAATGCCAAATCATCTAGCAGTCATTGCACTAGTAGTACCTTGCTCAGGAATGCTCAGAATACCATGTGTTTGTTCTAGTTCTCTGTCAAACTCTACCAATTCTAAGTTTTGAGGTATAGATAATGCAACAATTGGTGAGATGCTGATTTAAGTGTTGCTATGTTAGTTAGGTTTAAGGGATGGTGGAAGTTCAATGAAAATTTCAGTGTCAAGCTGTTAGTATTGTTGCTGGGTATTCCATGAATTGCTCTGGCATATCTGCTCTGAAATATTATTGCTAGGGAATGGAAACAGAGGAAGTTCATCAAATGAGCATTAGCTCTACCTATAAAATTTTTTAATAGTGTTTATGCCATTTATTTTCGCATATCCAGATAGGGGGGGGGTAAGGGGGAGACAAAGGAGAGACAAAAATGAGTCACTAAATGATCCAGACAGAGGGAGGGCAAAAATGCAGTTTACAAGTTAATCATAGCATGCTCTTTGTCAACAGAGCAGAGTGTATATCTACAAGAAGTGTCATCACCAGGTCAAGAATTCATTGTGTCAAAGATAACACAGACTACGGGAGCTCTTTTGCTTGTGTGAGAGCGATTAATAAAGTGCACAAAATCTACTGAAATCACGTTGGTCATGCTCAGGAGAACAGTATAGGAATGAGATTCTGTTTCTGATGCACTGATGGAATCTGAAGAAAAAGATAATTTTCATGATTTTCAAAACTACAGCCGATGTCGAAGCAAATGTAGCTAGGAAAGACGCGTTTTGTTCGCTTGTGAGAAGGCCTGATCTTATTAGCCTCAAAAGTGTACAGATGCGAGGGTGGCAAAGGTCCTTGAGTGAGTCGCCGCATGTTCGACCGTTTATGATATTCCCATCCGTAAAAAGTTTCCCTCGAAGGTAGGCACAGTATTTTTATAATGAAATCATCCATTCCATCTACTGTTTTACTAAAATTGCGCCAACGAATCTTGGCTCGATTCGCCTGTGAATACCTAAACAAATTTAGGCCTGATGGCGAAGCATCGGTTTTGCAAAGTGTGTTATAGCACGAATATACGTTACATTGCCATCCGAATGATCTACATTTATTCTCTGGAGCCTGATTTAACATGGAATCCATGTTATTGTCCATTTTTGACCGTATCTTAAGCAGAACAATGGCAAAAATGAATGAGTAGCTCTTTTCCCCGTACTGAGCATTGTCGGCGATGAATCTGGAACATCACCTGCCTCGTTTTCGCCAGAGGTCGAGCCCTCCTACGTCATTGTGAAAAGGGTCTATTGACAGTTGGTTTCGAAACAAATTTTGAGTATCAATGCACAAAGTAAGAAAGAAAAGTACCAACAGCTTCTTTAAACGTTGAGTTCTCAATTTTATCGCGTTACAGTTGGAAATCTGTCTGTTAGCTGTTTTAGCATTTTCGGTCGTTCTGCTTATTCTTTTATTGATATGTGTAAAGATTTTGATGTAAATAAAGACCAGCTTCGTTGCATCGTCAGAAAAACCTCCAACATAATCATCCGTTCAGCATATTTTATTTTTTGCCGTAGAAAAACCTTGGACCTTTCCTGATTTGATTTCATTCTAGTTAATTGTAGCTTCTAGCTGTTTTTTCTGTTTGTGTTTTTTCTGTTTGTTTATTCGTCACTTGTAACTAGGCTAGTCAATTCAAACTACCTGTAACAGTGAGGTTTGATATTGCATTATAGTCTATGAAACAAATGAATAAAGTTTGCAAAAAAGTTATTAACTATTATATTGTATTTTTGTATTATACTATATATTGTATCACTGCATATTTTTCGTTTTAAATTTATGTTTATTTTAGTTAACTTCTTTATACAGGCAAGCCAATAATACACTGCCTTTAATTAGCGAGGTGTATCAGTATATTTTTGTTAATTTTGACATTTTTACAAGAATGAGATCAAGTTTTGGGGAAAAATTATTATTATTATAATTATTATTATAATTATTATGTAATAAGCAGTACGACACCTTTAATAGCACAAAGAGTGTCGTTAAATCCATCAGAAATGACACTACTTATAAGATAAAAGAAAGCCTCACAACGCAAGGACTGGTGATTCGTCATGTTTGGGACTCTATCTTAGCAAGTACAAAAACCGCTTGGACCTCAGCACAAAAAAGTTTGCCGAAAAACATTTATAATTTTACCATCAGATACTTGAACAATACACTGCCAAATATGAGTAACATGTTTACGTGGGGTCACTCAGAGAATAAGGCCTGTCCTCTGTGCCACCACAACCAAACTCTGGGTCACGTGGTTGCAGGTTCCAAGAGTTCCCTTGACCAGGGGAGGTACACATGATGACACGACTCCATCCTCAGCTACATCGCAAATACCCTGTCTAGATTCTGCAAGAATATATACGCGGATATTCCATCCTTTGCATCCCCATGTGTCGTAACAGGTGATCATGAAAGACCTGACATTGTTCTTGTTCATCAGAATGTCGTAACTATCTTGGAACTTACCATCGGCTTTGAAACAAATATGGAGGGAAACAGCAAAAGAAAACGCGACAAATACAAATCGTTGAAATCAAACTTACTGACGAAATATGATGACGTTCGTTATGTTAATGTGTCCATGAGTGCTTGCGGGTTTATAGAGAAAGACAGCAGAAACTTCTTTGAACTCTTACGATGTATAAGGGTACCAGAGAATGAAATCATGTTCCTAACCAAGCGGATAACAAATATATGTATAAGATCTTCGTACTTTATATTTTGTCGAAGAAACAAAGAATGGACATCTCCTGAACTTTTAAGCTTTTAAAGATATTTTTTTTTAGGGGCACTTTGATCGGAACTGTGTGAGTATACAGCCAATGCCCAATTTTGGAGAGTTGGCTGGATAGATTAACTTTTAGTTTTTATTGTACTTTTTAAATTATTTTCAATGAAAATTTCCATTATTATGTATGAGGGACAGACCATGGAGCTCCTCACCTATTAATTTTTTTCCCAATAATAATCATTATTATTATTTTTTTCTTCTATTACCTAGTGTTGTAATATTGTAAGCCAGCCAAATACAGATTACCTGTTAGTGAGATTTGTATTTGTAGACTTAAATATGATATGAGATGAAGTTTGAAAAAATTATCATTATCATCATTATTATTAGTATGAGCAATCGAATCTGAAACTAAGCCAGAAATGAGGTCACTTCATAATGGCATGCATAGCTAAGGAAGAATGAACATTGCAAAATTAGATACACGGCAAAAACTTGGTTTTGTGAAAAAACCACATATATCAAGATAAAATGAAATTCTTTGGACTGCTGTCTGAAAAAATATCAAAAGTACGATGTCTCAAGGCGGCTGATGGCACTTACCTAAACTGTGGAATCCTAAGTATAATAATGTTTAACTTGGTAGTACATCCACTGCAAAATTATTGCACACTAACTCCATAAACAAAAGTGCAATCATTCCTAATTCTCATTCTCTTTTGATTTCTGCTGTGTGATACCAATATAAGCTACACAACCAATATGCCAACATTCACACAGTAATTCAAAAAGAACATATTAATGTGGTCATAATGTTATGAGGCATCTTTCATAAATATCTAATTTTGTCTCACAGCTGACCCTTCCCATAGAGTAATACCCTATCAAACACGATAAAGCATTTTTTCCAAATATGCATCTGAGTTTACCTATCGAAATTCCAAGAGCTAAACGATAATTACAAATAAGGTATTTCCAAGGTACCTAGAAATACCCTAGGAACTTCAATTATAATGCATTTTCTGCTTTGGAAAAAGGAGTTATTGTCCTTGTCTGAGAATGTAAATTGCCAGACATAACACTGCTGCGAGTATGCTCTTAAGGACTTTGGATAAGTCTCTACTTAAAGTTATCTATGAGCTTTTATTCAACCACATCTGCATAGTCAAGCATTCAGATGACAGTCTGTGTGCGAAACATTTTGATCAGGCGAAATAATGAACATACAGCATGACGGAAACTGACAGTCTACATTAAAATAACACAATTTTAGTCACTTCGTTGAAAGAAGCTTGTTGTTCCTCATTAAATTATTGTTTAAATATATACCGCAATGTAGACTTAACTTTCGTTATGTGATGAACAAGGTTGTTGCTAAGCATTAAATCGTCATAATTTGGTAGCACATTTGGGTAAAAGGCTATTTATGTCGCAGAATTCATTTTAGTGCTGATGATGTCAAGTGAATTTATATACAGCTGATCTCTAGTATCGATTGCTATCCCTACTAAGATTTTATTGTTTTAGAGCAGCTTTTAAAGAAATGTGACCAGTGGCCTACGACCATATAGGACCTCATTCATTCTCAGGCATGCTCGGTCAAGTTTCTCAAGAGAACCTATAAAATAGGCTCTTGCTCTTTTGCTCAGTCCACAGATTACCTACCCGGCTTCAAAATGGCCCAAGCTAGTAGGCCAGAAACCTGACTGGACCAAGAAGAGGGTCCACTGGGCTAATGGCCTAGCAGTGACCATGTTAAAAGATCTCCTTGGTTGTTCACACACTACATTTAATAGTGCATCAAGTTATATATTTTGAAATAATGCGTTTAAGTCTGGGTACTAATGAATGCAACTTCGATATTGCCTGTATTTGTCAAAGGACTTATTACACTAGGATCAAGCCAGGATCAAGCTACAATGCAAAGCTTAGCATTTAACGATCTACGAAACATTTGAATGCAACACATTTCATGCAGACTACAAGGACTGTGATAGGATTAACAGCAGAATGAAAAGGTGAGGTGAATGAAAGTTCAAATTTCTCCCAGTGCAACAAGGGTAATGGACAGCACCTGTCTCTATGTCGATAGCAGTACATAGATCACGTGATTATGCGTGAATACAGATCGCTACAGCACGTAGATGCATGAAGAGAGAGATTGCTGTAGGCGAACAAAGAGAATGGTATCTTAATTGCAGCACTTAAAGAACGATATTGCAATTACAAAACAGAGAGTATGACATCGTAAACACGAAGCAAAAAGAATGGCTTAGTAAACACGAAACAAACAGTATGACATCATTAACACGAAACAAAGAGAATGTCATCGTAATTGAGGAACAGAAAGAATGACAATGAAGAGCCATAATGACAAGATGCAATACTTCGCCTGATCATTGTCATGAACATTGTATGCGTTTTTCACTAAGCAACTCTGGCATAACATCGAAGCTCAAAGACGAATTCAAAGTAAATTCTGAAGTACAAGGAAAAGCCCATATGACCATGCAGTTCACTTTTAAAAGTCAGATAGCCCAAAACTAATTCTCAGCCCAGTACTAGGTAGCCGTAACAGAGCTCCTCAAAGACTAGTCATTAGGCCAACTTTGCATCTGAAGCCCGAAATACACGGTCCTTTTCTACCTCCGTTTTCACCTAGTGGATGTCAAAAACACTAGAAAATAAGATTATCTTTGACACATCCCATTTCATCATCATGTTCTCACTTTTCCCTTGTTAAAAAGATGGACATGTTCAAACTTCAGGCGAAATCAGATAGGATTTTTCTATTGTGCTTTTGACAGGCGACAAGAAATCTTTTGTTCTGCCTGTCTCGCGTTACGTAATAATGTGTAGCTTCGTAGAACCAGGCCAGAAGCGCCGAAAAGCATTACCCAAACAGACAGAAACTCTCTTCTTTATGCAGTGCCAGGTTGATTGAAAATTGCCACTGAGATCAAAGAGGTAGGGAATTTGCCTAAAAATAAAAACAGAGCGGCCTACATGTGGTTATCAGTCGATAATAGGGTATTCATAATCTTCTGTGATTGGGGCCTTTATGAGGAGGAAGACTATTAATGATTTGAAATTCTGGCGGGGGGTGGGCTTATTCGAAAAGGGTAGACCCTGCTAAACCCCAAGAGTTGTTTTGAATGCCAGGGCAAATGAAAACATGTGGCCCCTTATGAGGTCAATGTGAACTTTAAAGTTTCATGCAATCACCAAAGAATTGTTTCATAACTCCAGTCCCCTTCTCAGGTCTTGCTGCCCGGGACAATCTGCACCCATTGCCCTACCTCTATCTAGGTGTTCCAGGCGTATTCACCGTGCGTTTTCCAGTTAACTTTAAATACTAAAACTATAGAGTCAACACATATACTTTGTACTGTTTTCCTACGATGAAAAGAACGAAAATAACAAGAGAAATGGCATATTATTGTGTATATGAAAACGCCAATCATCCGTACTTCTCTGTCTATTTAGGGAGCAACGGAGGAACAAGAGGATCTTATAAACACCCATTTCTCATCAAATTGTTCTAATCCTATTTGGCTAATAGGTGAAAACTTGTGGATTCTTGTGAAAAAGGACCGTGCATTTCGGGCTTAAGCATGAGTTGACAACAGGCACCATTGAACACATGCAAGTAGACACGACATTGTAGGCATAACTAGTGTCTCGGTCCCTGGGTATGACGTCATATTGCACTGGGATAATTTTTACAAGCTTAGGCCCAGGTCTAGTTAAAAGATGGGATTTCTGCCTTTTAAAACTTATTGAAAGAAGTATGTGCCCATTTAAGGTGACAAAAATGTGACCCTTGTATCAATTGCCGCATTAAATAATGAAATTTCACAGTAGTTCACAAGACTTGTTGCATAAAATGACAGTTGCGCGACTGTTGTTAAAGGTCGCTTTCTTGCCAAGTCGAATTAAGTTAATAGAAGCTGATCAAATCGAATGAGTCATCAATAACAAAAGAAGGAGAGTGTACCTTTTTATCAGAGACCTTCATAATGTTTGGCTGAGATCTTACCACCATTGCTTGAGTTCTGATCACATATAAAGACTGCCTATTGCCTTGAAACCATTGCTTCAGATGGTCTAAGTCTCTATTAAAGTTTTCATTGAGCTCTATGCTGTTTTTGGAAGAATGTGATAGGCTGGTATCATCAGCATATATAGTTACTTAGGCCTAAGTAGTTTGCAAACAAACTGGAAGGCCTTTAATGTAGATCAAAAACAGTAGAGAACCATGACAAGACCCTTGCGGGACTCCACAATTCATATCACCTAGCCCCGAGAACACTCCATTCAGCCGGACTACTACACGTTTTTTTTTTACAAGAAACCTGGCTCAAGGCCTAGTAGCAAAATTTTCTGAATTTCTGGCCACATATTAGTTCTTAGTGAAGAAAAAGCAAAACGTACAAAAATTTGTCTGTTGTAATGCCCATAGGGCTTTTATGCACACGTACTGTAGTGGACACTTTTAGATCCTTTGGAGAAATATGTGTTTCCGATACTGTAAAAGATGGCACAGAAATTCCTAAAGTATCTTAACGCTTTTCCTTGTACTTCTAAGAGTTTCTTAAATGTTTCTTAAGTGTTTCTTAAAATTCTTGAGATTTCTTACAGCAACAAGGCAGCTATGAGACGAGAGATTGCAGCTTTAGTTCGAAACACTTGAGAGATGGATGTTGTTTGCATTTTGTTTCCAGTTCAATATTAATAATAATCAGGCTCCTCAATATATATGCAACCTCTTTCAAAGAAACTCTGAATGCAGCTCAAGAGACTTGAGAAATACTGCTACGGATCTGAGGCTTCCAATGAGCACTTCTTTGAATGGTCAGAAACGGTTTTCCTACCGCGGAGCCAAATTATGGAATAACCTTGCTTTTGAGATCAAACAGGCACCCTACCTTTCAGTTTTCAAGCGAAGGCTTCTTATTAATATGATATTGAACTGAAATCAGATTAATATGATCTCAAAAGCAAGGTTATTCCATAATTTGGCTCCGCGGTAGGAAAACCGTTTCTGACTATTTAAAGAAGTGCTCATTGGAAGCCTCAGATCCGTAGCAGTATTTCTCAAGTCTCTTGAGCTGCATTCAGATTTTCTTTGAAAGAGGTTGCATGTATATTGAGGAGCCTGATTATTTAATGACTTCTTTTTTTTTAGTATGTAATGTCATGGAAAGGCCAATAGAGTCTAACTGCTTTGATTCGAAAGAGATCAAGTCAGCTATGGTCATCCATTTGAACCTCGCGTTTCTAATAAACCTGTTTCGTATAAAAAAAACCTGTTTATTCGATAAGATAATATCTTATGTAGCTGCTTAAAGAAAGAGGGGATGGGCTGAATATTGTCAAAAGTAAACCTTTTTACCGATCTCTAAGAGAGGAATTTTAGTGATCTTTTCCATGAAATGTTAAGGGGGTGATGCTAAATATTATGCTCCCTTTTCCCGATGACTGACGCTCCATTAATCGACGGGCTCACCAGTTTCTTTCTTTTAGTATTGTTTATTTTTTCTGGGTGTTGGTTTTGGTCTCAACACAGGTCTTGAATTGAATTGAATTAGATGTTTCATAAAGATGGCCGACTCTGGGTAATGTCGTTTGCAGTGACAAGAATGCACTTCAAAGTTAATTTTTATCATTATTATCTTCTTTGTGAGATGGGTGCTGAGAGTATCAAATGAACAAAGTGTACCTCAACTGTTGCTCCTACATGGCATAGGGGTATTGGCATTCTTAAAACAACATCGTCCAAAATCTTTACACAGTTGACATTCAACAATAGTACACGACCAATACCAGTAAAAAGAAAGTAGATACTACGCATGATGCGAGAGATGTTTGAATAGAATGGAAGAGGCAAGTATGGAGTGCAAGGGAGCAAAAGCTACTTTAAAGTTACATTCAATGCTACGTGACTTAGAGGAAGAAAATGATATCCATATTGCATCAGAAAAACACTTGTTAAACGACCACCTTGCGTCGCTTAATATGGCAGCAGTCAATAAAGATTTACAGAATAATAATAATAATGTTGATGAGGATGAATGTCAACAGACTGACAATGAGAAACAGAGTTCTATTAGAATGAGTCTTTTAGATAAAGAAGTAGACTCAACTGATGATGACATTGCTATTGAAGAGGACGATGGTTGGTGAGAATGTTAAAATGTTTACATCTTTGCGAAATGTTGTCATGACACGAAATGGCTCAAGGACGTTTAGGGCTATTTTCAGGGAACTGTATCCTTTACATTTGGGGTCAAACTGCCTGGCATACCACCTGAGACTTCTGTCCATTTCATCTCACACTTGCTCATGCTTCATTGCAACTTTTGGCCAGCCTATGTTGAATATATTATGAGCATAGCAACAGACATTTGATGCTTATTGATTATGGGGAAAATTCTAGTGAATTGGCTATATATTCTCTTGGGTTTCAAAAGCTTGCAGATATTTGACACATATAATGCAGGTCTTTACTTTTTTAAAGGACCTGGGATTACCAAATTGGTGAAATGACACAGTGTCTGTTTTCCAGCACAATTTTGGTTGGATTTAAGACTGTGTATAGTAGAGCTAGAAAGATCAAAGTAGTCATGAACAGTTATGCCCCTGTTGTTTACAAACAGCAAAAGCTTGTGAATGGAAAGGAGTGTATGAATAATTGTCAACTCAAACTTGTATTCTATACATCTTGATAGTAGATCTTGAAATCATGTAGCCATGGGTAAAGGTACTCTAGAAGAACTTTATCACTTCAATGTTCCTAGGAATGTATCTGTATTGATGCTGGCATATAAGTTCTTTACAGTAATGCCAAATGGTCTTGCAGTATATTTGAATAGGAAAGTACACATGACTTTCAACTATGTTTTCTATAATTGCTTATCAGACCTTTCAATGTAGTGCTTGCTAAGTGTACTTTGTATGTATAAACATAATGCTGTCATTGTGTTCTTCTATGTGATTTCCCCAAGTTTTGTTATAGATGGATCATAATTCTATAGTCTTCATTGCACTTGAAGCTGTTCTTTCATATGTTTCTACTTACCAGGTTATTGAAGAGTCCCTCTAAAGAAGATAGACCTGAGAGGAAATCAAAGTTTTGGCTAGCAGATGATATTAGAACACCAGAACTAAACAGAATAAAAGGATCATTGGCATCTAAAGTTGATCTCATATTAATACAAACTAGAAAAGGTATAATTTCTATGTGTATTTCTTGTTTCTCTTTTTATTAGTGCTGCAGGTTTATTCTTTTTATTGAATAATTAAATAATTTATCTGTGTAACTATCATTTCCTTCTATTTAATAGTTGAATGGTATTACTGTATAATTTCAAATTTGCATTTTGAAAATAACCTGTTGCACATGGCTGTACAAATGATATGTTCTTCATAAACATTTTTTTAAAAAAAATGTATAAGAAAATAAGGCTCAAAATGCCAGAATCTTAAGAAAATGTTTGGAAAATCTCAAGACTTATTTTCCAAAGTTCATCAAAATTTATATTCCAGAAATCAATATCAGCTCATTCTTTGCAAACTCTTTTACAAAGATTGAAACTTCTCTTTCATATTCATGGATAGCAAAGGTCACCCTTTTTATGACAGATAATGCTAACTTCTTTTAGCCAGTTTGTTCTAGTAAAAGTTAAGAAAATCTCAAGAAAGTCTCAGCCTCAATTTTGGGAAAGTTAAGAAAGTTGATGCTCAAGTAAACAAGTAGTTTTCCTGTAATAGCACATGCATTCATTTGCTATACTTCCTGTAAATAATACATTGTGTGTCCAGTTGCAGCCATAGTTCCTGGTTTTCAAATAACAGTATGACGTATTCCCTTCTTAAGTGTGAGAATTTTAGTTGGCTGAATTAAAAGTCTGCTGTGTTTCCAATGTTTTCAAAGCCAGCTGTCGGCCGTCACATCAGATGGCAGATGTTTGATTTGCAATGCCTACCTTCCCAATCGTATGATATATGATAAAACTTTCCTCGGGACCTTGGAACTCCTACTCAAATAATACTCTCAAATAGATGTGTCATTAACACCTAACTAAATAGTATTTATTCTCAGTCTGCATTTAGACTCAAACTCAGTTCTGTTGTTCAGCATTGTTCTTTTGTCTGCATTGATAATAGCAAGCTTTTCCCTTAAGCCGAGATTAGTGGAGAACCAGCTTCTTCTCTAGTCAAAATCCTTCTATGGATGTGCCTGTATGTCTGTGCTCTGAGCATGCTTTATGTTGTAGTAGACACTACTCATTCAAGTATATTTATATTTTTAAATGTTTACTTGAAGAATCCAAGTGAAAAAACAAACTCTTTTTGTTTACACAAGATTGGGTTTTGAGTCTTGACTCAAAACCCAATCTTGTGTAAACAAAAAGAGTCAAGACTCAAAACCCAGTCTTGTGTAAACAAACAGAGTTCATTTTTTCACTTGGACTCTTCAAGTAAACAATGGTGAATAGGTGCTAATTGGCCAATCATATGGCCAAATAGACGCATTATTCATCATATCACGTGCACCTGCATCTGGCTATTTTTAAATGTATAGTGGTGGTTATTTTTCTTTTCATAAACATTATGTACATTTTGTCTTTAGAAAGACTTAGCCATTTATTGGCAAAACATAATCTTGGATCTCATCCAGAATCAGCTCCTGGAAGACTTTATCAAGCAGAGAGTATGTGCAGTGTAATGAGTATGGACTGGGAATATGATGAGGGTATGTGTATATTGTTTTATGGTTTCGAGAGTATCATATCAAGTCTAAACGTGCACTTCCACATGCTTTTCCATGACACCACCATGTGATAGATCTCTTTGCTTTACATGCTTAAAGTATCTTTATTGGTGGTTATCATTAATTTGGTGTTGATGTTTTGTACTCATTTTTTGAAAAGTCTGTTGGTACTACAGAGCGTCACTATAGTATGAGAATGGGGAGCATTCCTTTAGCATTCTGAAAAGCACTTTTTGCACAACATTTGTCGCCAGATTTGAGTACATTTGATATGATGAATAATGCATCTATTTGGCCCTATGATTGGCCACTTAGCACCTATTCACCATGGTTTTCATACTCTGATGAGTATCAGACAACAAAAGATTTTCAGTATGCTAAAAGAATGTTCCCATTTTTTCATGCCATAGTGAAACTCAGTTTTTTCTCAATATGTAGATATATGGGATCTATGAATGTATTCAATATTCAAGTGTAATTTACTGGCTTTATTTTATCTGAGATTTAGTTTATACTGCTAGCATTCTCTTGAATTACAGCAATATTTTGTGCCTGTACTGTACCTCAGGGCACCTCATAAAGTCAGCTGACATATTAGAGAAGTTTACATGTCATTAAGAGTTGCAGTAATGGATGCCATTTTGTCAGTATTAATTATTATGATAATGTGTGGCAGTGCATCAATAGCTAACAGTGCTTTTTGCATGTTTAAATTAGGCCAGTTATTGTGCCAGTTATCATTTGAACCCATTAGTATGTCATTTGTGCTCATAGGATTCAAAATTCTTCATTAACTAATCTACCAATTTTTTATATAATTCCTCACAGATCATTAATTATTTGCCTTTTCACAAAACAGCAGACCTTTGATAGCTTCACAAAGTAATCAGTTGACAGACTTAAATAGGATAGGTTTGGTGTTCTGTCTTTGATGCTAAAATAATGCATCATTTTAGCATAAATATTTCATCGGTTCATTTAAATTCATTTTATATGATAGATCTATTCCATGCCTTTTTGTTAATTGTCTTAACTTAAAGTACAACAGCTTGGTTTACAGTTTTGTAAATTTACAATTTTGCTCAAGATTTAATTTCTTCATGTCATCTTTTTGATCATGTTCCTTGGTATTTTCTTATTTAACTTATGTTAGTGATGTCTTGTAAGATTGTTAAATGCTGCATAAATGTATGATTGCATCTAAACTGGCTTGCATAGTTTAAATAATTGATTGGATGTAAATGCTATGATCAGATTGGTCTACTAAAGTATGGTGCTGCTCCCAGTATTTCCCTGCTTTATCTTTCATCAGCAGAAGAAAGCATGTGTTAGCTTCATTACACAAAAGAATTGAATAGGCAATGAGATTCAATACAATTTGCTTTCTCATCAGTCCAAGCAGAATCATTTTTGCCAGTTTGTGAAATCTTTCCTTGATAGAGAAGTTGTGTGCCCTCTCAAAGAATATATTGCTCTGCCATGACTTAGAAAACATGCAATTCAATACTAGGATGGCTTGATTACAAAAATTAAATCATGATTGTGAAAGATAAAGTCAATATTTTAGTTGTTGTGGTAAAATATTTTTGCATTCTGCCTTTCATCAGGAGCCCATAGTTTTAACTGAACTAACGTTCTTAGATTCCTGAGATATATACTACAAGTGATCAATATAAAGTGCGCATAATCTTTTAACATTGTTTTTCTATAGTCACTCCATGATATTCCTTAGTTTATTTCTTAGTTTATTTCTTGCTTAGTTTATTTATTAGTCCATATTTCTTTCATCTTGCTGAACACACATTTCTAACATATTGTCTACATGTTTTTGTTGATAACAAAACTAGTAATTGCATCAATTATGAAATACTAGAAGATTGTGTAATTTTGTTGGAAAGTAAGACTTTGTAGACACTTTTTGTCATTGTAGACATTGGGATTGGTTATCACTCAAGATCAGTGGCACCCCGTAGTGATTCACCAAATAGAAACAGAAGAAGTAGTAATCGATATTTTGATGAAAGCAGTTTTGATGATTTGCAACCAATGACACTGAATTTTGATAGTAAGTACTATTTGTGAAAGTTTTACTCCTGAATCTTTGCACCTGTAAAGTGTTTTGTTTCCTTCAACATCAAATTTCACTATTGTATTTCACTATTTCAACATCAAATTTCACAATTTCAAATTTCACTCCGTTGGCGTGCCCCCATATGGGTTTCGCAATAACTACAACGGAATTCAAATGCCCCTCCCTCCCTCCCTCCCCTTTTGGGGCGTTGCGTAAAGGGTGAATGATCCCTTATATGTGTAGGCTGCAGGGTTGATATAACATAGCATACTCCCTGCGGTATCGTTTATGTACTTTGTGTTTTTTATTTCTTGTACTGTAAGATTTAGACGTATATATATATAAAAAAAAAAATTTCACTATTTCCTGATTCATGATCAATTACATACGAATTTTGATACCCTGTTCTTTGCATTCTGTATTCTAAAATATAATCATTTTCTGTACATTACCTATTGCCAGTTGGTGCTCAGAAAAATGCTATGTTATGGGAAAGATTCTCTTTTGCATGACCACCAGTTATTTACATGGAAAGTTTACTTGTGTAGGTTGATGAGGTATTTCATTTCCAATGCGATGCTATCACTTCATTGAACCTAAAAGCGCCATAATAGTGGCGAATTATTTGCTTCCTGATTGCCCAGGTCTTCTCTTATATCTATGGTTAGAAAGTTTACACTCTATGATGCCTAATAGATTCATTGGCTGATATATCATAATTTGGTACGCTGAAAACGAATCCACAAATATATACGTAATTTGGAAGCTAGATTATGAGTTATTAATGAATTTGTCACACTTCGACATTGCAAAGTACTGCGTAGCTAGGAGTCTGGAAACTAGCCATCTTTGACGTCATAGTGGGCACCAATGAGCCATTAAGCTATATCTAAATATTAGTAAGAGAGCATTCTCACGTGTTATTTTAGCTGAATTCGCTAGAGTTAAGTCATGCCTTTCTCGAAATATGATACATCATCCCATAGTGGTAGTGGTAACCAGTATTCTGATAGTTCATATGAATATGAAGTGAAATTATGAGAAAGAAGTCAATAGTTATATCGTATATTTTGGCAGTGGCGTTAGCGTGTAAAATGTTGGCTCTGTCTCCCGTTTGGTTCCGCTTTTCATAGGCATTCACATTTCCAGTTATTGCATTATGCCACCTCCATAGTTATATTTTCTGGAAAAGAAGACAATTACAGTCATGGAGTAATGGTTATCCTAGGTAGGGATCAAGTAGAGCTCTTATAGGTTACAGTCCCGTCAGCGACAGAATTTTAAAAGTTAGACTACATGCAAAAGCTTATGACATTTCAATGGTTTATGACATTTTTACACTTGGACTCCACCAGACACAAAAACCCGGAGCCAAATTAATTTCATCATCATGATTCAAATATGGAAATGATGTGTAAAGAATGTCAGGACAAGACTGGGTGCAGACTGTGGTAGCGGCCACCAGCTTTTAGTTGTAGATATCAAGCTTCGATTTAAAAACATTGTACAGCTACTTCAGCCCAGACGCTTTGACTACCAAACCTTAGACAACAACTATAGAATCAAAATCTCAAACAGGTTTGAGGCTCTACTGCAGTATGATGAGGAGAGAACCCCGAATGAACTCTGGAAAGAAGGCAAAATATCATGATGAATGTCGCTGAACAAACCATATGCAAGAAAATGAAGAGAATCAACGGATGGATCTCAGATGAAACATTAAAAGAGGTTGAGAAAAGAAGGCAGCTCAAGTCAAAGGGAATTAGGGATGCTGCAGAGGAAGTAATCTACAAAGAGCCACGCTCCAAAATACAACCAATGATGCGGAAAGACAAGGAAACATTTATTCAGGAACAGTGCTAACAGACAGAAGGAAATGCCATCAAAGTCTCTACTAAGGAACTATATCAAGGTGTGAGAAACCTCGTTAAGAAACCCCATCCAACCGTAGATACCATAAAAGATGAAGAATGTATGATACTCTGAGACAGAGACCAAATTTAGGATTGATAGAGAAGTTGCTGCTCAAATGTCTATAAAAAGAATAAAGATCTTGCTACAACACAGGTCTATTGGCAGTGCACAGCAAAGCCACCGCCCCTTCTTGATGAAATTGAGGAAGCCATCCATGACCCCAAGCAAGGAAAAAGTCCCGGCTTTGATAGTATCAAAACCGAGTTGATTGAGAATACGTTCTTTCATAAGCTCTGCACAAAGATCTGGATTGAGAACAAATGGCCTGATGATCGGGGGCTTTCAGTCTTTGTATCAAAAAGTGGGGATACCTGACTTTCCAGCAATAATGGAACAATTTTCCTTAAAAGTCATAGCAGTGAGATCTTGTTGAAGATAATTGGTAAACGATCAAACAGAAGGAGGAAAGATCGGAAGAACAAGTTGGCTTCCACCCTGGAAAAGGCACTAGACACCAGATAATGAGCCTTCCAATGGTGCTCGAAAAGAACAGAGAGAGGTAATGGTGTGTTTCTTTGCTTCATTGGTTACTCAATGGTGTTTGATACAGTTGCACATGATATCCTTTGGAATGATATGCGCAAGATGGGCTTCCTAACTCATATAATCCTACTAACAAAAGCATTGTACGACCAACAAAAAGCAGCGGTAAGAACGAGCTATGGGTTAAATGAATGGTTTGAAATCGGACTGGGAGTCAGGTAACTACACACCATTTCTCCGCATCTTTTTAACATCTATGCAGAAACTGTAATGAGAAATGCACTCGAAATCTTGAAGGAATCATTGCTGTTGGAAGTCATAAAATAACGAATCTAAGATGCGCTGATGATGTTGTGCTGATTGCTGGAAGTCTAGAAGAGTATCAAGACCTTGTGCACAGAGTAAAAATGGAGAGTGAGAAGCTGGTGTATTTCTTTACGCCAGGAAAACGAAGGTTATGAAAATTCAACGAAATCCAATAGACAATGGAATTGTGATAAATGGAGAGACTGTTGAAACCATCGTGAAGTGCACATATCTTAGAGTAGTATTCACAAGCAATGGCAATCACTCAACTTAAGTAAAAAGAGGAATCTGCTTAGCAAAGAATGCAATGGTTGCCCTTAGCAAAATCTGGAAAGATAAGAATATTTCACTAAAAAAAGAGTTCTTCAGACACTTGTATTTTCTGCTGAATCCTATTGAGCGGAATGTTGGGTATTAAAAGCTGCGAACAGGAAAAGAATAAAGAATTTCGAAATGTGGTGTTGCAGACGAGTTCTAAGAATTAGAAGGACGGAGATAATGACTAATGGGGAAGTGCTGGAGAAAATAAACTGTTAGAGACGGCTCATTAATATCTTGGATGCAAGAAAACTGATATTCTTTGGACAAAAGTTAAGTAAAGGATTTATACTTGGAAAGATATTGTTATTAGGCTCTGTATATGGAAGGAGACTGAGAGAAAGACCAAAGACCTGACTAAGTGACGACATCAAGGAGATTTGCGGGTTGCTCATGGTTGAGACTGAGAAGAAAGCTCAAGAGAGGACAGGATGGAGTCGGTTCATGCAGAGGTTCATGGCTGTTCGGTTGTGAACTACCCGTTCTTGATTATGATCATAATGACCTCCATAGTTGCTGTCATCATCTCGTTGTTTAAAGTAGCTAACTTGTTAGTGTAGTATGAGTGTATTGTCCATGTGGTTTCTGTGCTGTGCTCGTGAGCTGCATTGAAATTGCCGTGAAGTAGAGACGCTACTGGAAGAGTCGTTTTGTTTTCGCAGTGGTAGGAAATGGAAGTCATTGTGTAAGAAGTGGTAAATAGAAGTCACCGTTTGCTGAAGATGCTATGTAGCTAGAAGTTTGATAGTTGTTGTTGTTATTCTCGTTTAAGAAGGACACTGTTTGGAAAGGACATTTTTATGGTGTTGTATATGTTTTGAATCAAAGAATTATCGAGTGAACTTGATTGATATTAGTTGCTGTTATTCTGTAAAGTATCTGTCGTTTTACAAAATGGCCATAGAACTTATTAATGACTTTATTTGTAACGACGATGAAGGACTTGGTCAAATCGTTCCTCTTGCAGACGCAGAATTTGCTGCAATATGCTAGAAGGAAATTGAGCGGGACTGTTCGCCGCTTTGAAGGCAGGTTGTCTACCGAAGATCGGTAAATGAATTTCGAACTTTACTTAGCCTGGAGAATCTTTTATGGAAGGAAACATAAGGACATGGTTGAGAATTTCCCCATTAGTTTGAGTGTTAAAGGATCCCTGGCCTAGCCCTGAAGTAACTTGATGCTATTTCGTTTCTTTGCCTCAAGACGCTCATCATCATTAATTGGCATTATCTAAAGGACTATACATCCCTCTTTGCCAGGAGTGTGTCCACACGTAGAAAGTATGCATTACACTGACATTTTCAGCAACTTTTGAAAGCTAACCAACACAGCGATCAGTACCAGAAACACAGTCACTTTTTTACGGGTTCCCACTATGACGTCAACCTCAGCTCGACCAAGACCTCTACCTCCGCGGTACTGTGCCACGAAAGATGGCACATTTCGCCAAATTTTGCAACTTCATTGCGTCATAATATGGCAACCGCAACCCGGATTAGAAGATGTTTGCACCCTATATGTCAGGATTGCTATCTAACGATTTACGCCATAAAAATATAAGGTGTACGGACACTTTAAGAAAATCACGTTGATCATATATGTTCTATTGTTTAGTATTGTTTTCATTTTGTGATTTCATTTTTTTTAAAAACTTTTTTGTCCAGACCCCTCTTCTATTAGACTTTTGGTCATTTTCCAGCCCGCAGTCTGTTCCAACCCTCCATTTATTCCAGCGCCCCATTTATTCTATTAAGTACCCAAGGGTATTGAAAATGTAAGTGACTTGCGTAGTGGGAGTTGCTGGTAAAAGGTCATTTCCTGCTATAGTTAATTCAATCCAAAATGAAAATGAATCATGGATGATTCTAAGTGTTCCGTTCTTCGTCACGATGGCTTTCGTTGCTGGTATCATGTATACTTACTACCTATTAAATTCGTATTTCTGCCGAATACTATTGAATTCAATATATACTCAATTGATATTTTTTTCATGAAAAAGCTGGCAGTGCCATTAAGCCACGGTCAATGAAATCTTCCAGTTTGAGATCAGTTGACACAGGTATTTTTACCATTCTTCGTATTTGTTTCAGATTTTTAAGCCTAGTTTTATTGCGTATAGACTATTGTATCGTGTTTTCCATCCTATGAAATAGCCATTGCAGATCCGAGAACATAAATTGTTAATGATGCTGGATATCATTACTGATTGTTTTAATATTCGGCAATCATTCATTGTAGCCTATGAAAGTGCAAAATTCTTCTGTTTATGAATTAACGTCTCATTTAGTGTCATCTTCATTTTCATAAGCCATACTGAACTTTTCATCACTAAAATTAAAAATAACGAACCCATAATACGGATGAAGAAACAGTTTTTGTCTTTTTCTTTCTGACAACAGTCTATTTTCATAATTTTGACCATGTTAAAGCCGTTGAGAGTGGTTTCTTAAAACTAAAAGATGATGGCATAATTTGTATCATAGGTTCTAATAGAAGTGCTTGCCTTATATTACTTCTTAATAAATACTACTTGGAATTGTAAAGTTATTGAGGTATTTCTAGATTTTTGTTTGCATCTGCCAACAGTTCTCACATTATAGAACAACATGCAATAATCTCCTGGAATTTGGATGATTAATTCAGAGTATCTCACAGCTGTGAAATGAAAATAGATTGCTTAGCATTTGAAATGTGATTCATCAGAGATTCAAAGTCTACAAAGTACAATACGCAGGTATTATGTGATTCAGTTGTGAATCCACATAAGAACGTTGGCACCACGAATCTACTCGTCAAAAGATGTTTGTCAACACCGTGTTTTGTCATTTAGCGTGAACATGGTGGTATAATGATATCGAAGCTCCTAGCAGCAAATGTGTCAAAACCAGTAGGCATTACTAAATATGTCATAGTTGAATATTTTTCATAGCCTAAAAGTATCTTGGGCCTGAATGAAACTCGTTTAGGAAAAGAAACTTCAGATTCCGAGATAAGAATTGATGGCTATGACATACATATAAGTGGACGAAATGCAAGCGGAGGTGGTGTCGCCATATATATATGTATATCAATCAAAATATCCCTCATTTTCAGCGTAGAAATATAAGTATTACTGCTCTGGAGATAGTTAGTATTGAAATTGAACCAGAACATGCAAAGAAACATAGGTATTTGCTGGTACATGCCTCCTACATCAGATAATCATGACATATCTTTCAATGGTCTCACCAAATTGACATCAAAACTAGATTTGGATGGCAAAGAAATCTTCTTGATGGGAGACACTAACAGCGACTTGAAAAAGCAGAAGTATGGCCCAGCGAAGGTTGAAATCTATTTATAATGAATTTCAGTTGGAGCAACAGATTAAAATGCCATAAGGACTGCTTCGAAACAAATGACGAAGGGGCTGTGGAAACGACAGCAAGCCTCATCGATCACATTACAACTAAGCGCTCAAACTGTATAATTGAAGCTGGGACTTTAGAAACCAGTTTTACGGATTACTACCTTGTTCATATATAGAAGAAGATTAATTCTAGATTTCGCCTGAACAAAAAGGTCAATTTTGTTGAAATGAGGAGCTTGTTGTGGTATGATAAGGAACCTTTCTTAGCCGACCTGCTGGCAGTAAACAGGACAGATATTTTTTATGGCTGCAACATCGACCCCGCTCGCATGGCGGAAATGTTTTCTAGTATTTTTAGCTCTGTTCTTGATGTTCACGCTCCCTTAAAATGCAGGGGGGTTTCCAGGAAATCTACTCCTTGGGTCACACCTAAATTAAAGCAGCTGATGGGAGAGCGTGATCAACTCAAAAACAGAGCTGCCATAGATTTATGGCACTTTATGGCCCAGTGATAAGGTAATGCGTAAATAAGTAACAAATTAACTGGGCAAATGTGTTCAGAAATACTATCATACAATCATTGAAGAAAACTGCAACGACCCCAGATAGATGTGGATGACAGTTAGCAAAGTATTGAACAAGGATCTTGCATCATTTCCCATTTCTGTTGTGTCCGAGACCGAGTACTGGACCGCCCAGATGAGAAAATAGCTAAGGCATTTAATGAGCATTTTGTAACCGTTTGCCCAGAACTTGCAAGCAATATATATAGGCTAAATACCTGATTATGGCCCTTTGAAATATTTGAAAGGGAATGATGACCGAAATTCCAGTTCCAGAAGGCTGACACTAGCTGTATCAAGAAGGCTGCCGTGGCTTTAAAATATTCAAAATCGCCTGGACCCAACAAAATTCCAGCAAAGCTGTTAAAGGATGCAACCGAAGCCAACCTTTCGGAAAGGTATTCAATGCATCTCCCAAGAAAGGGACTTTTCCAGACATTTGAAAACTTGTGCGTGTCAGCCCAATCTTTAAATCAAGCAGAAATCGAATTTATCAAATTATAGGTCAGTGTCAGTTCTCTCTGTTGTCTCTGGACTACGCAAGAAGCTGCCGCATGGCCAGCTCTATGACTATTTTAGAGCGAATGATTTATTCTCAAAAAGTCAATTTGCCTTGCGGAAATTACACAGCACGATAACTTCGATGCTCAATATCACGGAAACTTGGTACAGAAATGTTGATGAGCGCAAACTGAATGTAAGCATTTTTTTGAACCTGAAAAAGTTTTTGACACAGTTGACCATGATATTCTGTTATCGAAGTTATCAGCATTTGGTATCTGTGAGAAAACACATTTCTGGTTCAAAACATACCTTAAAAATAGAAAGCAATTCTGCCATGTTGAAGACCGAAGGTCGCCTGCAAATGGAATAGATTGTGACATTCCTCAGGGGTCGTGCTAGGGATCCTTTCTATTCATTATATACATTAATGATTTTGAACTTTGCCTTCAAGGGCCAACTCCCAACATGTACGCTGATGACACAAGCATATCCTGTTCCTCCACTGATGTTATTTCTCTACAAGAGAATGGATGAGGCATTACAGGCTTAGTTTAAAATCAGATAAAAGTGAATTTATGCTCATGATGCTTTGATGGACTTAAGGAAATCGAGGTCAACCAGAAGATAGTAGGTAGGGTTACCAAAACCAAGTATCTTGGTCTCAATATAGACGAGACCCTCAGCTGGAATGATCAGTACATAAATGTTTAGGCCGAGATTCAAAGTTGCCTCTCTGCACTTCAGAGGCTGAAGGATATTCTCCCCGGTCAAAGCTAGCTACAGTATACTGAGCACTGATCGAGAGCCACCTAAGACATGGTAACATCATATGAGGCTGCATCTTAGACACTAAGCTGGATACTCTACAGAAATTACAGTCTAGAGCCAAAAAAATGATCGTAAAAGGAAAGCACAAGGATGGGTGGGTCTGTGACTGGATGCCTGTCAAAGCATTGATAGATTATGATAGGTTAGACATGACACACAAACTTCTGTATGGTAAATGTTCAGACAACTTACAAGATAAGTTTACCAAGATGTCCCAGATTTCAAGCTATTCAACTAGATATAAACGGACTTTGCATTTACCCACTCTTCGATTAGAATTTACAAAGAACAGTTTCCAATTCACAGGAGTCTTAACGTGGAAACGAGATCCCAGAACAACATAGAAACTACCCCTCCCTAAATCGCTTCAAAAAGGAAATGAAACAGCACCTGAGAAGCTGAGATTGGTAATAGCCATCAAGCACAACCCCTTGGAAGAGCAGCTGTTTTATTTTGAAATACTTTTCAATTTATTTTGCTGGTAGGGCATCGTGCTTGTACATTTATGCTATTACTGTTACTATATGTTATTATATACTATATGTTATATGTTATTATTATATTATAGTTATTATCATTGTTATTCGATAATATTTGTAGCCTTGGCAATATCCGAAAGTGACTTTTATCTTTGGCATTAAGCAGTTAGTCGCCCCGCCCCTTTATTGATGTTTGGGAAGTAATTTTGAGAATTTCAAAATAATTATTCAGTTTTAATCATAGACCCTTGTCTCCATATTGACCTAGGATGTTTGAAGGAAAAATTTGTATGTAGATAAAGACAACAGGATTTCACTACAGCGCGAAAAGCGGCACCATGTTTTAGGCATACTGAAAAGCTTTTTTCGTCCAACACTCGTCAGAGTATGAAACGTCGGATAGCGACCGAAAAGAGTAACCAAAATATATAGCCAGATGCGGGTACACGTGACATGCTGAATAATGTAGCTAGCTAGCCGTATGATTGACCACTTGGCACCTATTCACCATTGTTTCCTCGAAGAGTCCATGTAAGAAAATCAACTCTTTTTGTTTACACAACATTGGGCTTTGAGTCTTTATGCAAACTGATTCCAGAACACTTAAATGTAAGGACGATCTTCTTTGCCCAATGATCCGAAAATTATCGTCTGAATATGTTTTCGCGCATTCTGGATTTTTGATGAGATGTTGTCCTATGGCCGAATCACTTTTCATTTTAGAATTAGAGTTTTTACACATATGAGATGGCTGTTCCCTTATTATAGTGTTTTTCGTCCTGATGCTTGTGGGTACATGTTGTTTTATTCTGTCTGCTAGCCTCTGCGTAGTGCGCCCTACGTACCGAGATTCCTTTCGTGCCGATGTGCCAAAACATATTCAGACGATAATTTTCGGATCATAGGGAAAGCAAGATCGTCCTTTCATTTAAGTGTTTTGGAATCAGTTTACATAAAGACTCAAAGCCCAATGTTGTGTAAACAAAAAGAGTTGATTTTCTCACATGGACTCTTCAAGTAAACAATAGTGAATAGGTGTCAAGTGGCCAATCATACGGCTAACTGGCTACATTATTCAGCATGTCACGTGTACCCGCATCTGTCTATATATTTTGGTTCATCTTTTCGGTCGCTATCCGACGTTTCATACTCTGACGAGTGTTGGACGAAAAAAGCTTTTCAGTATGCCTAAAACATGATGCCGCTTTTTCGTGCTGTAATAAAGTTCTGTAGTATCAACACACTTTTCACAAACGGATTTAGGTAGAATGTACACATTAAGCAAAAGATTGTACACAATATGCAAGATATGTCCATCCGTAATGTCAACAAATAGAGGTTTGATTTGATAGGCATTCATTAAAGCTCTAAGAGCAGTTCGGTTCTTAGCAGTATGTAGATAAAGTCAGTTGAAATAGACGACGAAGTTGATTCTGTTGCCTATGCTACAAAATAGAGAGTTTTGTGTACTTTTTCAATCTTTTAAGGATTTTTTCAAAATTTCGACGTTAGCATTATCTGCCTTTATCCTAAGCATTTCTCTTGGTTTACTCGTTCTTTATTAATATACTAACCATGATTTTATCTTAGGCAGTAGTAGTCATGCCCGACGTCCATCATTTTCCGACAGAAGTGATTCTTCAGGTACTTGATAGGTTTTTTTGTAAGTTTTGTTCTGCCTGTAGTATGAAAGTAGTTTACCGTTTAGTACGTCACATTCCATGTGTGTTCAAGGAGTGGCAGCCAATAGTGCAGGTTGGTTTCACTGTTTCATAAGGTGTATTGCATTTCATGTTTCGCAAGAATGGCTTAGAATATTTCTGTTTATTTGGATTAATTCGACAATATCTTAAACAAGGATACTATTATTTCAAAGAGAAATCCAAGCCTTTTTATTTACCTACAGAGGGCAATGAAAAGAAATAAGTTATTTACGAATGGATGTGATGATTTCAAGTTCGAAGTGTGTAGCTACTGTATGTTAAGGCTGTCCAATATGAGAAGTTCAAGTTTGTGGTTTCTCGCAACTGAAGCTTATTTAGAGGAGAAAGATATCATGCTTAGAAGTGGAAAGTTTTCAAAAAGATGAAATACCCAGATAACTTAAATAATGCTGCACCAGCTCAAATACAGTTTGGAGAAATCAGAAGGAGAGTTGAGGAGGTAGAGGTTGAGTTGAAGACTGCAGTATGATGGCTGACAGTAGGGATTTATCTCTAAAGATCAAAATCGCCAATTTAGAGAACCCGACGGGGGTCTGCTCAGGCCCATGCCAATTCATTCAGGCTTATGTTTGATATATTTAAATGACAATGATTTCATCCGTCTGTTCTGATCTTTCTGGGACATGATACATCTGGTATCCTTTCTTACTACACAAGCACCTTTGACTGGCAAATTATTTATTACCTGTAGGATTCTCCTGGTAAAATTCTTGAATAAGCTAGAAGCAAGGGTTTCAATAATATTGGCAGTTCGGTTCTTATGTGAATTCAAATAAATCTTTTAAAGAGCAAAAATAGCCTTTGCTATGGACTCCCAGAATGCACTTCGTTTGTGGTGTAATGTATGGTGAGGTCTATTTATATCGAGGTTTTATAATGACTCTAGGTACTTTTGTCTTATTATGAATATATTTTCATGCGGTTGTCGTGTTCTCCTCTGTAGAAGCTGCACTTAATTCTTTTGTTTTGTAATTTTCTCTACATAGTTAATTAACACACAGACATAAATATAGTCATGTTGCTATTAAAATCTTTTCTTTTAGAAATACTCCGTTTATTACTTTGTGCGCCTCATTTGATCATGCAATATTGTCTGAAAGTGTATAAAATTTTTAAAGGTCAAAGTCATCATGAATTTATTCACTTAATGAGATCTCTTGATCATCAATGTCAACAGCGTTATATCTTCAACATTCAATTTCGTTGTTTCATATAATTTTTTCATATGATTTATTATAACATTTCTATCTGTGACTCCTTATACATGTTTTTTAATATAAAACACGAGATTCAACTCTGGTAAAAATTAATGAGTATCTAAGAAACACAGGCTGGTAGAGCGTCAACTGTATGCTTGAAAGCACTGTTTCTGTTTCTGCAACAGAATTTTTTATTGAAGTTCACAAAAAATGCATAGAACATCCGTCTCTCTGGTGTCTTTAACTAAAATCATATTTCTTATTTCGCAGTTGCCTTTTTATTATTGGAAATTTCAGGAATTTTAAGAAACATTCAAGAAACATTTAAAGCTGGATTAAACGAAATATTAAGGATCATCCAAGCTGAAAGGAGAAAGTTTGTTTCGTATTTAGAAACGTGTAAAGGGAACGATTCCTTGTCAGCAACTATCTTTATCATCAAATTAGAAATATAAAGTACAACTATTTGACGGATTCATTTTCAATGGATTGAAGTTATTTATTGCATATCAATATATGCACTGTTTCATTTACAGGTGATCTTCCAATAAGTCCACGCAGTTCCCTTGGATCTTCGAGAAATTCACTTGATTCTGGAGATGGCATAAGTGGGTCATTTTTGAATTTCTCAACTGTCTCGATATATTGTATTCGTTCACTTTCATACGTACAAATCTCTGTACTTGTATCTAAATGTGATGATTTAGTGCCGATTCTTCTTCCTGGCTCTGCTATCATACATTCTTTTAAATATTAAACAAAAGGAATGTTCTTCGTAATTGCATATTTTTACTTATCAGGTCTTCGAAAAGGTAAAACGTCAGGTAAGTCTATTTTTGGAGATACTTCATATAACCAAGTGGTTTGATGTACTTGCTATTGATACCTCTTTCTTTGCCACATAATAAGCAGATTTAATAAATTTACAAAAAGCGTATCATGTTAATCCAAATTTAAATATTGAGTGCTTAACCTATGAACAAAGCTTTTTAAAATCAATGTTCTAAAGATCTGCTGAAATATAGAAATGTAGAACTAGAAATTTAAATCTAAAGATATCTAAGCAATTAAACTGTGATCTGAACATACAATATTTTTGCATCAAATGTTGATTGTAAATTAGTTCAGTTGATGGAAATATGAACATTTATTCTAATGATTTGGTTTGTTAATTTGAGTTATTTTATGCTAATTGTACTTGTATTATATTCCATATGAAAGCTTGCTTTATTTGTTGCCTGTGACAAAACTGTAGAATAGCAAGCAGCTCGTGATGCAGTGTGGTAGCTTTTTAGATTTCCTGAACCTTTTAGCTTGCTTGATTCATGCCAGTTTGCCAGTCTCAAAACTCCTGAATTTTTGATGCTTTACATTACAGCTGTGAAAAGAAAAATCATTTTTGATCTAGGCATTATATGAAATGAGACCATGTGTGCTGAGTTGGTTGCCTTTTGCCGTATTTATAGTCAAGAATAATTTGTTTTTATAGTGTACCTGTATCATTTCTGAGAGTGAAGCATTCTTAACTCAACTTAACATTCTTAACAACATTATAGTACATTGTTTCTATGACGGACAATATTCATGCGATATTTGAGGACAATAGTCATGCGATATAAACGAGTTTTTCTAGATATATCATAAGCTTCTCTTTTAGAATTAAACATTAAAATTTTCACATGATATTAATTAGCAAGTACTAACTCCTATAAGCCTCTCTTTCATATATATTAGCTTCTATATTAGCCTCTCTTTCCAACGACAGATTTGTGCAGTTTGAAGATTCCGCTAGCCAGTCTATGATTCTAGCGCATGCGCAAATAACATTATGCTATTGATACTTAAAATGGCGAATTTAAAGTTCCTAATGGTAGCATTTCTATCAGACTTAAATTCATTAAAAATTTAATTTTTAGAAAAGTTTATGACTCATAATATGAATTTTTCAAGATGGCAGCTTACCATTTAATGTATATAATATGTCAAATTGAATACTTTTAAATGTAGCAGCTCAAATAGAATAAAATTTCAATAGATAAATTGTTTTTAGTGAAGTGTTTAAAACTTAAATTCATACTGTCTTGAATCCAACTATAGAAGTGAATTTAAAACGAATACCTAAGACGTTAAAATAAAAATTAATTTTCAAAAGGCAAAAGAATCCTACTTCCAATCGCTTCTTTCTTCAACGGACCTATTCCTGAAGAAGATATGGCCTTCCAATATGATCATTCGTCAAAAATCTTAAATCCATACGCCGCTTGGGATGTAATGCGTAAGAATTTTGATATCATAATGTAATAATGTTGATTACGCTAAATTATGCTTTTAAAGATGTTGTGTTGCCAATTACTGAAATATTGTTCTTAACCTGAAATTTTTCAGAATTTACCATTTTTTGTGGCTAGTTTAAAAAGAATTCTTATATAACTGATACTTTGAAGGCCGTGTTGCCTTTTTGTCTTACCAATTCTATATCTTTAAAGAAGTAATTGAAATTTGGGTAATAGATTTTTAAGGCAAGAACTTTGACAGAAGCTTATTTCTCATGTATTGCTAGAGCAAAAGTAAAAGTGTCATATGATAAATACACAATTGAGTGAATAACATCATTGTTGCACTTTGTAGCAATTTTGTCATATTTCTAATTGCTTATTTTTGGGGAACACTACATATTGCTTTTTTATGTATCATATTCCATTCAGGATTAAAAGTTGTGTTTCAACTGAACCATTGAACTTATTCCAGGTGATCACAATATGGCATTAAACCATGGTATCCATAAATCATCTCCTTCTTCAAGTCAAGGTATGTAAACTTTTACCTGGATGGCTACTGGTTAATGAATTCCTAGAAATCCATGGATTATTTTAGAATTTGTTTGTTCTGGAAATTCTTTTGAAAATTCTGCTTTTTCATGATCGTTTTGGAATTTTTTCTGAATTTCAAGTTTTTCATTTGTGAGATTCTTATCGTCCTCTTCTTTTGATTTTTCGTGATATCTCATAGAAAGATTGATTCCTCAGAATTATTTATTTTGTTCAAACTAACGAGGCTTAAAGCCATATTAGTAAGAGTTTTTAGGATTGTTGACGTTTTGACATATGACATTTGATCTCACTTACGGTATTGGCTGGAAATGATTTTAGACTCTTCTACAATTCAACTTGGAACGGTCTTGAAAATTGATTCATACCTCTACTCCCCTGTTATATATATATATATATATATATATATATATATATATATATATATATATATATATATATATATATATATATATATATATATATATATATATATATATATATATATATATATATATATATATATATATATATATATTTGAACTTCATAAAGCAGGCAGCAACAACTCTTTCAAGAAATAGGCATCATATTGGTTTTTAGGCGCTTTTTATTTTTTTCAGTGCTGACTAGTTTCGGCCAATGGGCCATCTTTAGAGCAACTGAATATATTTTAAGTGAGCATGTGCTTTTATAGATGTATAATCAATTAAAACTGAATTGTGTTCATATGTTTGTGATTAAGAGTCATAATTTGTTCTTGGTGTTCGTCAGAATGGTTGGTTTTCCTGTTGTTGTTGTGTTTATTTTGTTTGACGTCAAATGAGTGAGATCGTTGGATTCGTCACTAGGTACACACGTAAAGCTTATCTTCTTTTCCAATGGTTACTAACTTTGTTTTCACCAATAATGGAGGCATTACCCCGCTCCTTTTGGGTCTGTTCAATTCATTGCCATCTAGGTTTCATCTGTGGATCTCGGGTAGTTTGAAGGTGTGTGTGTCTTGACTCCATATGTATCTTGTTGGTATTTCTCGTGGATGTCTATTTTCTAGATTTTCTGTTCTTGTTTGTGTTGCTTATAGATTATTTCATCTCATTTGATATCTTTCTTATATTTTATGTTGACTTCTTGCTTGAAAATTCTTTTTTGTTGTTTGTATATTTTGGAGCTGAGTGTGTCGTTGTTGTTCTTTGTGAATTATCAGTTGTTTGTTCTAATTGTTGTAATTTCTTTTAAGTTCCTCATGTGATTGAGTTGAATGTTCTTGTGCTAAATTGTTCTTTTTCGTGGATTATGCTTCATGACTTTAGCGTTCTCTTCATTTCTATCCTCGGTGTTTAAACTAGCTTTGTGCTTCTTATTAATGTTATGTCGATAGTTCTGTTTTGTTTTTCTTCCCTGCTGAAGTTTATTTGCTTTCTGCGTGTTTTTTCTTCTGAGATTTCTTCTTGGTAGATGCTTCCTTTTGGCTTATCATAGTTAGCTGTAATGTATATGCGCTTCCTATTCTTAAGAATGGGCCTACTTGTGTCTGCGTCCAGACGCTAATATATATTTGAACTATATAAATATATATATATATATATATATATATATATATATATATATATATATATATATATATATATATATATATATATATATATATATATATATATATATATATATATATATATATATATATATATATATATATATATATATATATATATTCTTCCAAAGTTTCTCACAATAAGTAAGTCAGAAATGATGCGAAAAAACACGACAATTGATTTCAATTTGTAAAACATGTTTCGGATTTACTCAAATCCATCGTCAGTTACTGAAATTAACAATGAATACTAATAGAATATACGTTGTAAAGTCAATCGAAGATCAAGCGAAAAAACTATTCGAAAAAAGAAGAGAACAAGAACCGTTACACAAGAGTTAGAAAGCTAATGAGAAATTATAGTGCTGAACCTGTTTATTAAGGCTGGGTCCCTCCCACATAATATGCAGAGCCTCTTTAATTTTCAGCTGATAGTGTGTTCTAGCTGAATCTATAACTTTAAAACAGGTCTCATTACAAGCATTTCTACAGGCATCAGAACTTTGGAGATGTTTAAATATATGAGAATTCTTATCTGAGAAAAGATGCTCACGAACACGAGTTGATATGTGTCGGGATGTTTCACCAACATATACGGAATTACATTCCGCACAAGTAAATTTATAGACAACACAAGAACGTAGCGATCTAGGCACAAAGTCTTTTACCCTGATTAAGTTTTAAATCTTAAAGGAAGAAAATACTAGTTTAATCTTTAAATTATTGCAATATGTTTTGATCAATGTACGGAGTTTTCGTTGAGCAAAATTGGAAAAGGGAAGATATGGTAGCCTAAAATAGACTGTGTCATTGTTATCAGATAATGCAGAAGTATTATTTTTATCAAGATATGTACTAACTACTTTATTTATTAAATGTTCAGGAAATTGATTCTTTTTAAATATATGTGTCAACTTTTTGACATCCTTATTAAAGGAAAGAAGAGAATTGTTGATTTTGTAAGCTCTATCCACCAAAGTGCGAATAAGCCCAACTTTGTACGAAAAAGAAGTAAAGCTGAAGAAGTTAGTAAGTAATCCAGTGAAAGTCTTTTTATGATACATTGAAGTTTTGATACAAGATGGATCGTTATTATCAATGCAGACATCAAGGAAAGCCAAAATCTTATTAACTTGCTTTTCCATCGTAAATTTGATATTGGGATGCTTTGTGTTAAGAAATTCAAAAAAGGATAAAGCTTCATTTTCAGAATGTGTCATCAACATAGCGTCTATAGAAAAGAACAGAAGGACCATGATACTTGTTAAGCCAGATATTTTCATAATGTCCTAAGAAGAGATTAGCCAACACAGGTGCAAGTGGAGAGCCCATGGCAACACCATCTATTTGGTCAAACACCTTTCCATTAAAAAGAAAATGGGTTTGCGAAGTAGCAATTGAAAACAACTTAGTAAGTTCAGCTTTAGAGAACCTGAGACTAGCGTTTCCTTCTGTAATATAAGAAACTGCGAGATCAATAGATTCCTTGAGGAGAATATTAGTAAATAAGCTAGCAACATCAAAAGACACCATGAATTTATTAGAAAGATTGATAGTGCCGAGTTCTTGGACAAAAGAAAATGTGTCAGAAATAGTATATGTGGTAGGTAAATGAGGTTTCAGAAGAGTGCAAAGATATTTAGCTAGACGATAATTATAGGTATTGATGGAGGATACAATGGGTCGAAATGGTGGTATTTCAGTTGAAGACTTAATCTTGTGCATTTTAGGAAGACCATAGATAAGCGCAGGTTGTGAGCCTGATGGGTATACGTTATTATATATTTCTGCATCAATTTTACCTCTCTTTTTAAGTTCCCGAAGAAAACGTTGTAGCTTACCCTCCTTACTTCAATGTATCATAAAAAGACTTTCACTGGATTACTTACTAACTTCTTCAGCTTTACTTCTTTTTCGTACAAAGTTGGGCTTATTCGCACTTTGGTGGATAGAGCTTACAAAATCAACAATTCTCTTCTTTCCTTTAATAAGGATGTCAAAAAGTTGACACATATATTTAAAAAGAATCAATTTCCTGAACATTTAATAAATAAAGTAGTTAGTACATATCTTGATAAAAATAATACTTCTGCATTATCTGATAACAATGACACAGTCTATTTTAGGCTACCATATCTTCCCTTTTCCAATTTTGCTCAACGAAAACTCCGTACATTGATCAAAACATATTGCAATAATTTAAAGATTAAACTAGTATTTTCTTCCTTTAAGATTTAAAACTTAATCAGGGTAAAAGACTTTGTGCCTAGATCGCTACGTTCTTGTGTTGTCTATAAATTTACTTGTGCGGAATGTAATTCCGTATATGTTGGTGAAACATCCCGACACATATCAACTCGTGTTCGTGAGCATCTTTTCTCAGATAAGAATTCTCATATATTTAAACATCTCCAAAGTTCTGATGCCTGTAGAAATGCTTGTAATGAGACCTGTTTTAAAGTTATAGATTCAGCTAGAACACACTATCAGCTGAAAATTAAAGAGGCTCTGCATATTATGTGGGAGGGACCCAGCCTTAATAAACAGGTTCAGCACTATAATTTCTCATTAGCTTTCTAACTCTTGTGTAACGGTTCTTGTTCTCTTCTTTTTTCGAATAGTTTTTTCGCTTGATCTTCGATTGACTTTACAACGTATATTCTATTAGTATTCATTGTTAATTTCAGTAACTGACGATGGATTTGAGTAAATCCGAAACATGTTTTACAAATTGAAATCAATTGTCGTGTTTTTTCGCATCATTTCTGACTTACTTATTGTGAGAAACTTTGGAAGAATATATATATATATATATATATATATAAATATATATATATATATATATATATATATATATATATATATATATATATATATATATATATATATATATATATATATATATATATATATATATATATATATATATATATATCTATGTATATATATATATATATATATATATATATATATATATATATATATATATATATATATATATATATATATATATATATATATATATATATATATATATATATATATATATATATATATATATATATATATATATATTGTTATTAAGGAAGCAGATAAAGGGTCAGCAGTGGTGGTTTGGGACAGAGAAGATTATTGTGCGGAAGCTTATAGACAGTTAGATAACAGTAGTGTATATGAAGAGTTAGATAGTAGTCCTTTTTCAGAGTTAGAAGCAGAGGTTAGTAACGTAGTTTCGGAGATCCAGGTTTGTGAACATGCTTTGTCGGATAAGGAGGCTGAGTACTTGCAGGTTAGAGGTTCGAAGTTGGGTCGATTTTATTTGTTGCCTAAGATACATAAGGGATTCTCAGATGTTGTAGGTAGGCCGGTTATTAGTAATTGTGGTACAGCTACAGAGCATATTTCAGAATATTTGGACTTCCACCTTAATCCTCTAGTTAGTAAGAGTAAATCATTTGTTAAGGACACTAATCATTTTCTGTCGTTGCTAGCTAAGTTAGGTGAAATTCCGGACAATGCCTTATTATGTACAGCGGATGTTGTGGGCCTCTACCCTAATATTCCACATGGTGAAGGTTTGGAGGCGATGCGTAAAGCCCTGGACACAAGGCAGAATCCGTCAATTTCTACAAAGTCATTAGTTAGTTTAGGAAAATTAGTATTAGATAGTAATGTGTTTGAGTTTAATGGTAAAGTGTATAAGCAGAAGTTAGGAACCGCAATAGGCACAAAGTTTGCTCCGGCGTATGCCAATTTGTTTATGTCCAGTTTAGAAGAAGATATGTTGAACAGTTGTGAAGTCAAGCCTTGGATTTGGTACAGGTACATTGATGATGTGTTTTTTATTTGGACACATGGCGAGGAAAAGTTATGTAGTTTTGTAGAGTATATTAATAGTTATCATCAAACAATAAAGTTTACAACAGAGAAATCAAGGGATAGTGTCAGTTATTTGGATGTTTTAGTAAGTAGAAAGGGACGGGCCTTGGAGACAGATCTCTACTGCAAATCTACTGATACACACCAGTATTTGCAGAGGAGCTCTTGTCACCCATGGCACGTCAAAAAAGCAATCCCATATGGACAGGCTCTTAGAATTAGAAGAATTTGTTCAGATGAGAAGAAGTTCAGAAAGAGGTCGGAGGAGTTAGTGAGTTGGTTAGTAGATAGGGGTTATAAGGAGGATTTCGTTAGGGAGCAGATAGTTCGTGCTAGTAGTTTAGACAGAGAAAGACTTTTTAACCAGGAAGGTAGATGTAATGACAAGAGAAAGGATCAGGTTCCATTAGTAGTTACATTCCATCCAGCACTTAATGAGCTTAGGGGCATAATTAGGAAACTCCATACCATGTTAGAAGCGTCTGAAGAACACAGGATGGCCTTTAAAGAGCAGCCTCTTGTGGTCTTCAGACGGGCACCAAATTTGAAGGATAATCTAGTTAGAGCTAAGCTTCCTAAGATTCGGACAGAAGGAGTTAGGGGTTGTTTTAGGTGTGGTAAAGCGCGATGTCAAGTTTGCAGTTATATGTCAGAGGGTAGTGGGTTTAGATGTAATGTTTCAGGTAGGGAGTATGATATAAATAGTGATTTTAATTGCGATTCTTCAGGGGTAGTGTATTTATTAGGCTGTAAAGTATGTGGCAAGCAGTATGTAGGTAGCACCTTTACATCATTTAGAGCCAGGTTTAACAATTATAAGTCATCTAGTAGGAAGTTTTCTAGTGGAGTAGCAGTGACGCAGGCAGAGTTGTTTAGACATTTTACAGAAGCCAACCATCATGGATTTTTAGAGGATGTTAGTTTTCACATTATAGATAGGGTATTTGGAGTTTCTAGACATAAGGAGGGATTCTGGCAGTTTAGACTACAGAGCTTTATACCTGAGGGACTTAACGTCAGATATGCAGATCATTAGCAATCCCCTATGCACTTTCCTAGCGTTAATTGCTTCTTTTGTCCATTTTGCGTCTATCCAGCATCTATTCGTCTTTTCTTCACACTTCTCGCACTCTTTGCATCACCTTATATGCTCTATATTATCCTCCTTTGTTTCTTACTTCACAGCTTCGGCCCTCCCCATATAATGTATTCTTAATTTATCATGAGGTGTTAATAGGTAGGTCCCCCTTAGGTAATATCAATTGTGACCCCATTGTTATGTAGGTAATTTAAGCAGGCCCAATGTCATTGTAAGTTTAGTACTGATGAAGATTCTGATCGAAACGCTTACTTAAAGGATAGTATATTTGTGGTTTATTCTATTTATGTAATTTATATACGTTGTGGATGCGGCTTAGGTTTAGTTTGTATATATATATATATATATATATATATATATATATATATATATATATATATATATATATATATATATATATATATATATATATATATATATATATATATATATATATATATATATATATATATATATATATATATATATATATAAACTTGACAATGAGGACGACGACAAAGAGAGAAATCATTTTAATTTAGACAAATCATGACTATTCCAGTGGTTACAATTTCGGTATGACTAATCCAGTTTACATTTTCGGTATGACTAATCCAGTGACGTTTCGACTCAGCCTTGAGTCATCCTCAGTAAAGAGAAGAGGGAGAAGGGATATTCCACGTTTTAGCCACGTATTGTGCTTCCCCTTAAATATAAGGCGAAAAAGGCGAAAAAAAGACAATGCTTTTAAGTTTGCAAGACATGTTTCGGATTGTTCCAATCCATCATCAGTTGCTAATTACAATGAAAAAACTGCTTGGTACATAAACAAACGTTAAATCATCAATCGAATTATTAATCGAAAAAGGAATCAATGTAGCGAAAACAGGTAAGAACGGTTAAGAAGAATAGCTAAAAGCTTAATGAAAAGTTATAATGCTGAATCTGCTTATTTAAATCAGGTCTTTCCCATTGAATATGTAACGCTTCTTTAATTTTAAGTTTAAAAGAAGTGTTTGCAGAATCCAACACTTTAAAACAACTATCGTTACGTGCCTCTTTACAACCAACTGAACCTTTAAGATGTTTAAAAATATTTGAATTTTATCAGTAAATAAATGCTCTCGCACTCGAGTAGATAAATGTCGACTTGTTTCGCCAATATACACGGAATTACATCCGGCACATTTAAATTTATACACTACATAAGAGCGGAGTGATCTGGGGACATAATCTTTAACCGAGATCAAATTTTTAACCTTAAAGGAAGAAAAAGCTAACTTTATTTTAATACTGTTACAGTATTTATTAACAAGCATACGCACTTTACCTCAAGGTAAAGTACATATTCTATTTCTGATACCTTTTCTTTCGTCGAAGAACTTAAAACGGTTAATTTTTCCAACAAATTTATGGTCTCATTTGATGTGGTAGGTTTGTTTACTAACATTCCACTTAAAAGAGTCTCTATTGATCTTGCTGTCTCCTATATTGCAGAAGGAAATCCTAATCTCAAACTTTCCAAAGCTGATCTTGTTAAACTTTTCTCGTTTGCTACTTCACAAACTAACTTCCTCTTTAATGGTAAACTGTATGATCAGGTAGATGGTGTTGCTATGGGCTCTCCTCTTGCACCTGTCCTGGCTAATCTTTTTCTAGGACATCATGAAAATATATGGCTTAACAAATATCAAGGTCCTTCTCTTCAATTCTATCGACGATATGTTGATGACACCTTTTGACTTTTCAATAATGAACAAGATGCCTTAGTATTCTTTGATTTTCTTAACTCTCAACATCCTAATATAAAGTTCACCATGGAGAAAGAAAGTAATAAGATGTTGGCTTTTCTTGATGTTTGTATCAGTAATAAGGATCCTTGTAATCTTTTAACGTCAGTCTATCGTAAAAGACTTTTACTGGACTTCTTACTAATTTCTACAGCTTTACCTTTTATTCTTATAAAATTGGTCTTATCTGCACCTTAGTTGACAGAGCTTACAAAATTAGTAACACTCTTGCTAAATTTAATGATGATGTTAAAAAACTTCGATATATTCAAAAAGAATCAATACCCTGAAGGCTTAATAAGTAGAGTAGTCCATTCTTATCTTGATAATGTTCATAGTTCTAATAATTCTAAATCAGCTACTGATACTTCTAATTTTACCCAGCGTAAGGTATGTATGCTTGCTAAAAAGTATTGCAATAATCTCATTATTAAATTAGCTTTTTCTTCTTTTAAAATTAAAAACTTGCTTGCAGTTAAGGATCGTGTGAACAAATCGCTTCGCTCGTATGTAGTATATAAATTTACTTGTGCGGGATGTAATTCCGTTTATATTGGCGAAACATCTCGTCATTTATTTACACGAGTGCGTGAGCATTTGTTCACCGATAAGAATTCGCATATTTTTAAGCATTTAAAGACTTCAACTCCGTGTAAAGATCTTTGCTGTGAAAATTGCTTCAAGGTACTAGATTCAGCAAGCAATTATCATAACTTAAAAATTAAGGAAGCACTCCACATCATGGGGGAAAGACCTAACTTAAATAAACAACTGCAACATTACAATATTTCATTGAGCTTTTAGCTTTCGTTGTTTAACCGCCACATTCTTTTTTCGTTTCTTTCATTCCTCTGTTCGATTAATATATTCGATTTATAGTGTATAGTTGTTATTTGTTGTAACGTTATCTTAGTCATTTCAACTGATGATGGTTTGAGTACCAAGCCGAAACATGTTTTGGAAATTTAAAACCATAGTCGATTTTCTTCGTGTATTATCTGACTTTATAATATTGAGAAATTTTGGCAATATATATATATATATATATATATATATATATATATATATATATATATATATATATATATATATATATATATATATATATATATATATATATTTATTTATAAGTGTAAGTATAGTCACGTTCCAAGGTTTGTAAAGAGTGCTCAATACTAGCGTAGAGCGATGTGATAGAGTATACAATTCAAATCCACAATGTAGCTACTTAAAGTTTCGTGTTTCCACTCATCAGGCTACTGACATGAAGTTCGTTATGCATCGTTATTTAACGTTACCTAATACTACGCTGGGGGGATGGAAGATTACATAATAAGTATTTGTTTCTATGGCGACATTTCGATATAAGTTCTGTCCTTTTGTTTAGTAGACCCCTTGGGCTAGCTCTTATAATTACGGATTTTTCTGTCAAGCAAAAGTGGTTCAAGAAGATGCGCACTTTATCGTACGCATAGTTTCATCAGGTTGATATGAAGATATAACACTGAACAAATGCAGCATGTGAGGATAGGAACCTTCAATTTTTTTCTAATTTTAGTCGACCCAAGTTTAACAGTTAAACTTCCTTTGGCATCTTCTGATGGACCAGGTTCGTATATACATTATTTTTTTTCTTTCATTCTGATCAGCCTGGCTCTCAACATATAAGTTTTCAGAGTTATTTCAACTACTTGCGTGTCTTCATTTTTCTTTGCCTTCTGGTAAACAATTTTTTCTCAAATTATTTCTGTCTCCCCATATCGTTTTAAATATTTTCGAACATGTAGTTTTTCATACCAAAGCCTCCTAATCTAAATTATCAGTTCTTGGGTTTAATTGTTATCCCTTTTGGTGCGTACTCCATTTTACACACAGCCTGTGATTTTTTTGCATTCAATTGTATCACTGTTTTACAGCAAGTGAAGATGCTTTCCTATGTAATTATGCTGCTAGTTGCCTCCAAAAATTGATTCCTGTTCTTTCGTTGTGTTTGACTTTCGAAGCATTTAGAACTATGAAATCTTATATAAATGTTTACAGTAGTACGAAGAAGAGTGGCAAATCCGAAAGCAAACCCAACTGCGGCTTCAGCAGATGCTGTGCCAAGGCCTCGGATGAGTAACCAAAGTGTATTGACTAGAGGCAAGGATCAAATTATGTCTCCCACACAAAGTAAACTTCAGATGCCACGCACAAGAACAGGACAGTCATTAACTAGAAAAAGTCTTCTTCCTTCGCAGAAGAGGTATGTCTAGCAGTGAAACACTGTTAGCATTATTTTAGTTGATTTTCTATATTGGGGTTTTGTTTTCTGATATTTCTTCGTACTCTTTGTCCAAATCTGAAATTTCAAAGCGCTAACGATTATTTGGAACGCCTTTGCTTCCATTATCATTGAATATATTATGGACTCTATAGGTGACAAGTTAGGCATCCTCTTGTTATTTGCTAAAATTTTGTATTATCTGTATAGTTAATCTGCAAAGTTTTTTAAATTTTTTTCGTTGCGACATCAACATTTGTTCATTGTATCAACGTATATTAGCGCTTAGAAAAAAGCGTCACTGATAGCAATATTTATGTCAAGCTCCTTTTTCATTACTTTGTCCCACAAATACGTAAGGCCAACGGAGAGAAACCACGATTAAATTGATGATAGAGTTAAACTGAAACTCCTTTACAGTTTTATTTTTTGTTTTTTTTCACGTTAGATTGACCATTCTCTTGTCTAAAACAAGACTTCCGTGAATATACTATCGTTACTGCAGAATGACAATATTTTACGGTAGAACGAACGCATTCTTGCTTAAATTTTCTCTCTTGTTTCATTTGTGCTATCTCCCTTGTATCAGTCATGCTATCTCTCTTGTGCCATTCATACTATCTCTCTTGTGTCATTCATACTATCCGTCTTGTGTCATATGCTATAGCAGTCCTGAATACTTGTAGTTTTGTTAATAGATTGCCACAGAATTCAGAGCTGAGTCAGAGCCCAGATATTTTGCCACGTAAAGATAACAGTCCTGATAGACGGTCACAGAGCCCAGATCTCATACCAAGGAAGTCTGGAGTAGTGCGCCGAGGGCAAACATCAAGTCGCAGTTATCAACTGTGATAACTATGACTTTGGAAAACATTGAAGTCCATTATTAGAGAATTATATTGGATGTTTGAAACTCACTTGTTATCTTGGCACTGCATCTATTGAACTATAGATTCACAGAAACAATGGGCTTCTTAATTAGAATATTCTGTTGGAAAGCTTTTTGATTATAGTATATACTAAAAAATATTTATTAAGTTTGATTTTACACAAGTTCAGGGCAATATTTGGATTATATTTTACATGCGGGTATTTGTCCTATTGCGCCTTCACAGCAAGTTTAAATGAGCATTTTCGCATTTAGGGCTCAAATTATCATCATCCCTTTTTCCTGTATTTTTGTTAATTCTGTTATATCATTCCTAAGTAGAATGTAAGGTAATATTTTCAATGTAGACATTGTTAATCCACCTGTATGCTTGTATAGTAAATTTCACCTTTGGGTTCAACTTGGCTTATTTGGTGCCGATAGGTAAACATTTATGTTTGCTTCTTCCCCTACCTGCCCAGAGCAGATTTCTTCATTGTATTTTGTTTTTTAGGGTGAGCGCAACAGAATTTCACGTATCATATTATCTTTTATTGGGCACATTGATATAATGGCTTCCCTGGTTTTATGGAGATTTGAAATACATTTTCAGGTTGGAAAAGAAACCATTAGGTTGCCATATTTATATATATATATATATATATATATATATATATATATATATATATATATATATATATATATATATATATATATATATATATATATATATATATTTATATATATATATATATATATATATATCAATTAGATAATTTATTTAGGTACGAAAAAGGAGATGGCTTAAAATGCGTGGATGTCCATTTAGGAGGGAGATCATCGATAAAGTGCTTGCGTACCAATTGTAAGGCACCTTTGGCATGGATAGTGAATCATGTCGATTCCACTTCATTAGGCTTTTGCAAGTTTGCAGCTTTGAACGATGAATAGCACTGCATTTTAAGCCATTCGTATGACTTTAGAAGGACCCGAGAAATGTTTTGGACATGACACAAATACATTTCACAACCGTCTTCATTTTTGCAACTTGAAAGCTCTTAGTATATAGCTACAAACAAACTAGGAGTCAAGCAAATTAGGACGTGCAACTGAAAGCCATCTTTAAACACATTCTCCAAACCACCCGTTAATTGCAGTCCCGTTTATTTACTTTTACGCTGTTTCTAATTCCCCTCCATTTATCGCCACCCTGTTCCACTTAGAACTGGAAAGTATATGCTGTCAGGTATAGCAACAGAATGAGGTTGGTGGAAAACGTATGTAGAAATCGCATGCGCAATCTGCCCTAAGCGCCAAAATCGAAATGTCGCTTTGATCGTTATGACTGTTATATGGAAGAACAATCTTAGAGGTGGAGAAAACATTCATCTAAAGCGATGCATATACCATTGAAAGTAATAGACTATCTGAAATATAGATTAGCAAGTTCGTGCGTCTGTCCAATGAACAAGAAACTGAATAAGCTTATCTTATTCGGGTTACTACCAACGATGAAGAGAAATTGAAAGGTAGGTGTATCGTTGCTATTCGATGTCCCGTATGTCGTAGAGCCTAACTACTAGAGTCTTTCGTACTGTTTATTCAGCAGAGCTCAAACACCGGGTCAGACACTGGGCGTGAGATTTGACGTCTTTGAGCCACTTCTCACTCTTGCATTAAACGAAGCAAACCTCGCTCATCCTTAAAAGCTTGGTAAGAAATTAAATCCAGATAATTTCTTCTTTTCTTGTAGAAATAGGTAAAGATATTGCATGCTTTTGTGGGCAAATTGCCATTCTTGGTACTTTATTTATTTGCACATGTCAGGTGCTTACAAATTCTTCAACTGGTGCATCAAGTGGTGCAGAAAATGGTACTGAAACGTTACTTCGGTGCAAAAATTTAAATTCTTTGGTGCACTCATCTTTCAAAGATCTTTAAGATTCAACCTTAGAGAAAAGAACCGTATCTACGATGTAAAGAAAAGCCATTAGTAAATGCGCCTGGAAATTTTTTTGCTTCCTCCCTATTTCATATCAAAGTTATCATCTAGCAATATTCTGTAGCCAACAAATAGCAAGTGAACAGTCAAGTGTAGATAAAGCATTTTATCTGTTCTGATGTAGCTGGTTATCAGGCTTAACAACATTTTTACAAAAAATGTTTCATAGACTAGTATTAGCCATACTCTAGTTCAAAGTAATTCAGCAATCAGTTACAGGATGAACTGTTTTTTTTTTAAATGAAAAGCAGATTTGGTGCATTCTATGGCATCCAAACCTTTTCTGAGGAGCATTTCCCAGACCCCATAGATTGATATGGTTCCAGTGTGTGCAGGTGGCAGCACCACCCAGTGCATGCCCAGACTGCATGCCATGAAATTGATGCAGAGAAGCTTTTTGTTGGGTAAATTCTGGCATGTGTAAAGTTGTGGAACTCAAGACATTTGCTCTGATACATGCTCTCTACAATACTACAAATATGGCTGTTCCCAAGTAATGGCACATATGCTGATGGAAGTGGTCAAAGTGGCACACAGAAGATGTTCCCATGCACTGCATAGTCTGGGTGCTTGCCACTTAGAGAACACTAATCATTGATGGTTATATAGTATAGTGTGCAGAAATTGAGTTCCATACTTGTGCTCCAATGAACCTCCAGCTTTGAGCGGTAAATGGCATGAAAAGCTTATTAAACATTTTGGACATGATCCAAGTAAAATGCCACTCATATTCAAATTCCACACATACACACACACACAGACCTGTCAACTCTCCTGGTATCACTGGGGGACTCACAGTTTTGACTGCTTCATCCCTGTCTCCCAGTTGTTGTGCATTTTCTCCCAGTTGATTTCGGGAAAATCAAATCATATTTTTCGGATTTTTCTTATAATCTTCTGGTTTACTTTCAATTTTATCCATGTGCGGAAGAGCATTCAATTAATGTTTTGACGCTTAGAATCATTATGGAGGTACCTTTCATTCTATTGTTCATGATTATTTTTATTGTTATTCATTTGTCGAGCACAATTTTTGCAATTATATTTTATACTTTAAGCAAACTTTGGGTTTCTCCTGGTTTTTGCCCAAATCTCCCTGATTTGATATTTTAAAAGTATATAAAAAGCTATGATGAAAAAATTGTGACTTGCTTGTAGGGTATGACTATCCACTGAGCTATCTGAGTTTCAATAAGACAATTTCCGATACCCAGACATTGATATATTAGTACAGGATTAGCATAATGCTGATTTGAATTGAAACTTTTCTAGTCATAGCAAAGACACTATTTTAGGAAAATTCTTTGTGATGACATGAAAAGATTTTCTAAGATATAACTTCAAGAATTTGGGTGCTTGATAAATTATGCTCAAAGCATGATTTTGGGCACTTGCTTTTGACCAAGCGCCTTTCTGGGCAAGGCCTAAACACAAACAAACAAGCAGACACACACACACACACACACATACATACACACACACATACATACACACACACACACACACACACACACACACACACACACACACACACACACACACACACACACACATGACACAGATGCATACATATTACTATTTAGCTAGATTACTGTCCAGTAGAAGAAAAACATAATCCTTCATCTTACTTGTTGTAAATGCCATTACAGACTAATAGTTTACAAAATTATACTTCTCAGTCATAACAATGAGTGCCCATTTCAATGTTTGGTTACCACAGGAATTAGTATTCTACGACCAAAATATACATGAATACATTACTCTTGAAAAATGTATAGTCCTTTACTATTAACCTGCATCTTCACTATGTAAAAAGCATTCTTCATGGAGGGGGGTCTCAAATCCAAACTTGATCAAAACTGTAATTGCTGGTAAAAGCCATTTATCTACTTGACCGATTGAACTGATCAAAGTATGCTGATGTTGGCTGATTTGTGTAAACTTCCTTTTGCAGGTATTCAGTACTAAAATAATAAAAAATGTAATGCACTTATGTATAGTAGACTTCAAAATGATAATAGACAAGATGAACATGTTAACTGAATTACATCAAACAGAGCATCAGATCTTGCTTCATAACATACAAAGAGATTTGTTTGATGTTTATGTCAAGAAAATAACTTATGGTAAATTTTACAACAAATTCTCTCATATTTACCCAAGAAAATAATTAGTATCCATTCACTTTGCTACTGAGAGCCTTGAATCAAGAAAGCATCAAAGAAGAAACAAGGAGGAAAATTACACATACTGTGCTTTCTGTTCTGCAGCAAGCCTTTGATTTTCTTCAGCCTGCTTTTTCTGTAGCTCATTTCGGAGCTTCTCCTGTTGTCTTTCCATTATTGCTCCTGCTTTAGCCTGAGCAATTCTTTGTTTATCCCAAGCTTCATTCTGCTGTCTTTCTTCTTCTTCCAACTGCTACAATATGAAAATAATCTTGCACATGAGAAATAGCAATTGATGCTGAACAAAAAATGAGTGAGTTCTGTTTAATAATAAGGAGCTTCAACCTCAATCATTGGACATGCATCTTAAGGGCTTAATCACATGAGCTCTGTTAACCAGGCTGGCCTACTTTGCTGAGGTCTCAGTTTTGTTATCAAAGTCTATTAAAATGCAACTTGCTATCATATGAACAGGCTGGCCTGGTAAAACAGGATCTTACTGTTCTCAACTGAGATCCCAGCATAGTGGGCTGAAATTTTCCCATGTTTTTGCCCCAGCCTGGTTTATTGGGGTACATTCTATTGTATTCTATTGTGCAATTTCTTGTTTAAAAAATACAACTATGTATCACATGAGCAGATGATGTAAATAAATGGGCTGAAAAATCCCATATGGTAATGAGGTGTCTCCAGCTCAATTAAGGGGACTAGCCCAGTTAACCAAGCTCATGTTGTTGGGCCCTCGGAGACTGAAGACAGTTTCAAAGACTATATTGCAGGCATACAGAATGCCAAGACAAAGTATTAATTTTTTATGAGAGTTCTTAAACTTCTGATTAGGTGTAAAAGGAAAACACGCAATCACCTTTTTCTCTGCAATTTGATTATTTTGAGTGGATCTGATTTTGTTGAGTTCTGCAGGGCTCATTCCTTTCCATCTGTCTGGTATGACTCTATGTGAACCAAAGGCACTTTGAGCCACATTGGGGTTCTCTGTAAGCATATCACCAAAAATATTGTTAGTTATCTCAGTCATATTATCATCATGTTCTTGTTGTTTCTCTAAATTTAATTTTGCAGCTCTCTCGTTAGAAAGTGCTCTGTTAAGATCCTTTGTAGCAATATTGATAGCTCTCTTACATTCTTGTTCTGCCCTTGCCAACTCTAAAGCTCTTTGGTCATTTTCCATTGCTTTTAAATCATAAAGACGTTTTGCTTGTTGTGTATTCGCTTCTTCTTGCATTTTCTCCATCATCTGCTGTTTACACCACTCTCTATGATTTGATATAAATGCAACTAGGGTAAATATTCTGTACCGCATTCATGGAAATAAAAAAGATTGTTCATGTGATATTCTATGGAGTATGAAAAATAATCATAAAGGAAATTTGCAAAATATATCTTCCAAAAGACAATAAAAGGAATATCCATTAGGAAACTAACTCACTCTCTCATATCTAACAATATCTTTCTTCCCATAATTCATAGAGCATTTCACAAACATCTTTTTTCTCTAATAATGAGTGAGTTAAAATCATGCTATATATTCTCTTTCACATTATTGGTATTACCATGAAATCTACTTCAACTGTCTTGATCTACCATAAATTTTCCCAAATTGAATATAGAAATAAAATTGTAATGCCTCAATGAAACTCTGTAGATTTAGAGTTGTTTTTGTATAGATGTTGATCAGCTAATACATATACCTAGTTTGCTCTTGCTGCAGCTTCTTTCTTTCTTTTTCACCAAGATCTTCTCCAAGAAACTTTTGCAAACTGGAAACTCTACACCGTGGATCATCATCTGAAACCCTTGCCGGTTTGTCTTTCAATTTTGCATCAGGATCATTCAAATCCCATTCTTTTCCGCTGTCAGGTGTCTGATATGTTTTTCGGAATTCATTTAATCTTATATTTAATTTCCGGAGATCATCTTCTTGGCGTTTTTGAAGCAGAACACAAACCTTATCATTCCTTATCATATTCATTGCTGTAATGAAAAGACACACATGACTTAATACCTTAGGCATCAAATCTAAGGGATGCTAAATTACAATGATTCCCCTCATAAAATCAAGAGTAAAATCATGAGTAAGAAGAGAGCTAACACTTTTAAATTATTTGTTATTACACTCACTTATACATCTCTCTTTCTGTTTGCATAGTCATATTTTATTGTTTTTGGAGAATAGTCCATCTAAAGTCTTTAGCACAATATTAATATTTCATCTGCAGCAAAGGAAAAATGGATATTTCATTTTTCATAAAACTCTAACATCTCCTAGGGTAACATTCTTGCTCATACTTATATATGTGGCTTTGAAATAAGGCTTTTTATATTATCTAATATTTTGGTTTTTGTTCAAGTTCATTTCATTTTGAAATTACAAGCCATTACAACTTCCAAACCAACTAAAACTAGAAAACAGCACTAAAGGACAACACAGACCATTAATAGTATACAAAGAAAGCTAAGTACATAAGAAGGGCATTTTGTAAGATAAGAATGTCTGAGGGAGGCACTCTCTGAGTAAATAAACTAATTGAGGACAGAGCATCTCTTGTGCTAATAGCCTTTTAATATATAGTTGTAACATATTTATAATTATAACATATTTATGATTGAAAGATATTTATAGTTGCAGCATATTTAGTTATATAAAAACTTGCAGAAGTGCTCAGAGACATTTAAACTTAATTTTTAGTAAAAAATATATTAAATTTTGAGCTTACAATGAAAACTAAAAACAGGTAATTGTATGACAATTTCCTTGATAATAATTATAATGGGCTGCTTGCATATTATATTACTTTTTATACTTGAGTAAAAAATGTTTATGCTGAGCATCTTGAAAATCAGTTCTGCGCTCAAGACAAGCCCTTACAATGAAACAATAATGAAAGGTTACCTTCTATTTTTCAAGACAACCCTAATTTGTTTATCACAGTTTGTGGGAAAATCACTTCATAGTTGTTTGTGACTATGGGAAGTCCCAGCGGGTAGACTTACCAAGTGTTTCATGTCTTCTCCTTTCCTCAGCCTCATTCAAATTTCTTTCTTCACGTTGCTGTTCAAGTGCTTCAATGTCTACCTTAAAAATAGAAGGCAAGGCACCATCTTTATCTGTAGCTGAACTATATTGTTTATTGTAATTGATCTATTCACTCAAATAGGCCTGCTACCAGGAGAAAGTTCAACTCTGGGGTAGAACATAAGGATGCAATCATCCACACATTAAGCCTTTGTAAAAAAGTAAACATTGTGGTGTAGACAACGTAAGAATTTTTCTCACCCCGATTGTCCTAATTTTTGCATTGAAAATTCTACTCTGCCGTTCCAGCTCCTTTTGGCGTCGTCTCTCAATGGCGGCTGACTCCTTGATATCAACAGGCAAATCAAGTTTATACATGCTGAAAATAAATTGCTATCTCCTACTTTACACTGCAGATTCTATAACGAATAAAGTTCGCTCTGTTGTTCTTAGTGTTTCTCGCAACCTTATATTATCTCTGTGCTTACAACCATAACAACGTAACATAGCAACATCAATTCAAGGATTGTCTTAAAGCATGCTGGGAGTGGTCTCATTCTCATAAAATTGCAATATCGCTACGAGATTGTGCGAGCAGTTCAAAAAGGATTGTCGATTACATGCTAGCTTCCAAAGCACGATGGGTCAATTAAAAGTTAATTTTTTCTTATGTATGTCATTTTGATATCATAATATTCATCATCTTTCCCGACACTTTCCTCGCGGGGACTGATACTTATCACGGGGTCAGTGGGTCTCCTGCTGATTGTATAAAGGAGGTGTTTGAGTCGGTCATACTCAATCCAGGGACGGATTCAAACTTTATCACTTGAGGCACATGACTCAGTCAAAATTCCAATGTTCCAGGTATCACATAGCCTTTTTTAACATATTTTTACTGGGGGGGGGGGCAAAATCTCAGAAAGGGACATGAAACTAGGACAAAAAGCCTAATTTGAAATAAGGTTGATACATGTGATATATTGAAACAATGTTCATAAATGTCAAGTTTTCATGTAAAAAAGTTTGGAGATGATATCTCTAGTTTTGTAATTGTTACAATAACGTAGTGTTCGTGTATTATAGAGTTTTCTAATGTTGTGCAAAAATGTTATTGTGTTTCATTCTTTTGCCAATGAAACTCAAGGGGTCCCATTCAATTGCAACATGATGACAGCAGTAGTTGTTTAACAACATAGCTGAGAACCTATACAAAAAGGGATATTTTCGGGGGTCAAAATCCTCTTCACTGGGGGGCAAAGTTGAGAACTGGGGGGGGCATTTGCCCTCCTCAGTTTGTATGTTAAAAAAGGCCCTAAGGTATCATTATTTTAAACTTCGTTAGTGATCACCGAACAGTACAAGTTTTACAGGAGTACAAACAGTTAGCATGAAAGGCCCTGTGACACGGAGGAGCCTTCCGGTTGCTGTTCTATGGTATACATGTCTTTTAACCACATTTGATTGGTCATCGTTTATCCTTTATTGTCTGTATTCGTATTTTCATTGGATAACAATACAATGTGGGAAGACAGTGCATGGACACTATTGGTTTGCCTCAGTTGAAGGTTCCTTTCTGACCTTCCTTGGGGAAGTAACTCAGTTGAGCACTGGAAATAACTCAGTTGTGCAACGGAAGAGAATATTTTCCAGCGATAGAACTTCATCTGAGTGACTACTTCTGGCAGGAATGCTTCCACTACTATGCAAGTGTCACTCATTTCGCATGATTACCTTGTAGCGAGTATCCATGGACTAGGCCTATTCTACGTACTATTGCCAGTCAAAAGGGAGGGTGACAAAACTGGATACGCTCTAGTGTAGATAGCAAATGAAGAGATATCAACCCTAAGATACGATATCATGCGTTCAATCAACCTTCCAAACAAAGGGACTATTTACTCTATTTACTGTATGTAGCATAGTTTCCTAGGGCTTTGCAATAAGGTTTCGTTACTATGGGCCTAGTTCCTATAGGTAAAGCTTTTGCAATCCCCTTTGAGTCCATCATGGGACTGATAGGAAAGTACCATTCATTCACTTTTTGCATTATTTTTTTGACAATGCACTTACATGTTTGTTTAAAGGTATGAAACAATTTGCAGCCTTAGGCCAAAATGTACATTATTTGTTTACTTGTATACTGTCGGAATCTGACGGTGCAATAGCGGAAGAGGAAGGACTTAAACCATTGTACCATTGTAATGCACATTAGTTCGAGGGTGGAAGATTGAAAAATGGAGTTTTAAGTGAGGAGACGCGTAATCTACGGACGGTTGGCGACATGATTCAAGTGAAAGGTGAACTTGTGACTGATCGGTTTGAGACATTTATTTACATATATTGCGTTTATCTTTCGAATTTTTTAAATATTCATCGTTTCTGTTTATCAAAATCCTCTGTTGTGATTTGTGGAGCGTTATCTGCTGGGAAGTTGGGACTTGCGAAGGGCTTGTGAATAAACAGGAGCTTACATTAAGTGATTAAATATTGTGGGAATCAACAAATTCACCACAAAGTGGCACCTCCGACGGGACTTATCGAGATTTAAGTTTTCCATTTGGTTATTAAAAGTGTTTCGTGGCGACGACGAGAGGCAAAACTAGAGAGTCAAACAGGCCTAGATCTGACGATGATGGCGAGACGGGGGAGCCAGACGACGAAGGCGAGAAAAGGGAGCCAAACGAGATTGAGAACATGAAATCGTCGCTTAATTCGATCTTGCGAAAGCTAAGCTATTATCACAAAGCTACCAGAGACATTCTACAAGCAAGTAAAATTGACCAACTAAAGAGATAATTTAATCTTTTAAGAACGACAACAGAAGAGGCCTATAATATAGTTCATGAAATACAAGGCTTGTGTATTGAGCAAGGACAAGTTGAGATTGAAATTGATAACTGGTCGAAAGAAACGAAGGCCCAAATACAGCCATTTGAGGATGGCATTCTTGAATTGGACTCAAAGCTACTCGAAGTTGAACAGAAAAAACTTGAAAGGGAAAGATCTGGGCAACTCAAATTAGAAACTGAGATGAAAGAGAAGTTGAGGAAGGAAGAGAGAGAAGCCGAAGAAGATAAGCTTGCGAGAAAAGAGAAATTTTCACTCGAACTTGAAGAGAAGAAATTAGAACTAGCGGAGAAAAAACGTTTACAAACAAAATTACCAGATCTTCAAATTTCAAAGTTTCAGGGAAATCATTTGGACTGGGTTAGGTTCTGGAGTCTTTTTGAAACGCAGATAGACCAAGCACCAATGAAAGAAGAAGCAAAGTTTTCTTATTTAAAGGAACTTGTGGTACCTAAGGTCCGAGCACTGATTGATAAATTACCGCCAGACGCTCAGGGCTACAAAAAGGCAAAAACAATGCTAGAAGAGATATTTGGAGATGTGTCTGAGGTAGTTAATGCGCATTTGCAACAAATAATGGGTCTTCCTGTTATTCATGGAGCTTCAAAACCCAAAATACATGAGTTTTATGATCTGCTTCTTTCTCATGTCCAAACACTTGACACTCTGGGCAAGCTTGACCAAGTATCTGGAAATGTCAGAATGGTTCTAGACAAGCTTGATGGCATTCGAGCAGACCTCACAAGAACAGACACAGGTTGGAAAAAATGGTCCTTTCAGGACCCCCTTGAAGCTATAAGACAGTGGGTAGATAGGAATCCCCTTCATATTAACGACAGAGATGGAAGATCATTTCCTAATGACAACAAAAGAGAGAGAACTTTTAACACACGTGACCAAAGCAAGCCAAACCAATGTGTCTACTGTGAAAGCACTGATCATAAGGGGACAGATTGTAACCAAGTTAAGACGACAGAGGATAGGAGAAAGATCCTAAGCCAGAAAAAACTATGCTTTAACTGTACTGGTGGAAAGCATCGAGCTAAAGATTGTCGAAGCAAACTCAGCTGTAGAATCTGTCAACGGAAACATCACACTTCAATATGTGATCGGAGAGAAAGCAATCAAGTACTAACTGCAACTGAAAGTAGACATGTTATACATCCAGTAGTGGTGGTAAAAATTCAAGGAACAAAATGTAGAGCTCTTTTGGATACAGGGGCAAGTAATTCATATATGTCTTCTACACTAGTAGACATGATTAATAAAGAGCCAGTGAGACAGGAATCCAAGACTGTAGAAATGATGTTTCAGAATACTACAAGAACAATTAAGGTTTATGATGTTGAGCTGACAGGACTGAATATTGATTTAAAGGCGAAAGTGGAGATGAATGGAGTTGAAAGGAAAGTTCTATTGTCCATACCAAACCCACATTACAGCAAGGTGATTGCTGCAAACCCACATCTACAGGGAATAAAAATAGATGACAATGTTCGGAAGGAGATTCTGCCTATTCATGCAATCTTAGGGGCAAGTGAGTATGCCCTCATTAAAACACAGATACCTGCAAGGGTTGGTGAAATGGGGAAACCTGTTGCTGAGAAAACAAAACTAGGATGGGTAATTATGTCCCCTGGCTAAGGAAATGTTCAGACAACATTAATGTTGGCAAAGAACACTCAAGAAGATTACATGTAGATGTGTAATTTGGACATACTAGGTTTGGAGGATAAGCCTGAAGGTGACCAACTTGCAGTGTACCAAGACTTCAAAGATCAGTTAATCCAAAGACCTGATGGAAGATACGAAACATCTCTACCTTGGAAAGCAAACCATCCAGACTTACCTACAAACTTTGCAGTTACAAAGGCTGGATTCAACTCTCTAAAGAGGAAATTGGAAAACCAACCTGAGATGTACAAAGCCTATGATGACGTTATAAGAAAACAGATCGAAGAAGGAATTGTTGAAATTGCACCACAGAGATCAGAAGGGAAAGAACACTACATACCACACAAACCAGTGATCAAAGAAACAGCTGAGACAACAAAACTACGTATTGTGTATGACGCGTCTGCGAAGGCAAACCATAAGTCTCCTCCACTCAATGAATGCCTCGAAATTAGGCCACCGCTTCAGAGGAAAATCCTGGATATTCTACTCAGAGCAAGATTTAAACCCGTCTTACTAGCGGGGGATATGAAGCAAGCGTTCTTACAAATATTTATCCGAGAAAGTGACCGCGATGTACTCAGATTTCTGTGGATTGAAGACCTTGAGAGTAAGAAGCAAGTGATTTACAGATTCAGCAGAGTGCTTTTTGGACTAGCTCCTAGTCCATTTCTCTTGAATGGGACACTTGAACAACATCTTGAAGAGTACAAACATGCTTATCCAGATTGCATTAATGAGCTCAAAGAAGGAATTTATGTCGACGATATTAACCTTGGGGGAAATAATGTTAACGAGACAAGAGCGTTGAAAGAAACTGCTATAGAGATATTTAATCATGGGAAATTCGAGCTACATAAGTGGCATTCTAATGTATCTGAATTAGAAGAACCAACACAGAATGAATATGAACTAACCTATGCAAAAGAGAGTCTTGGAACAAATCATACTGAAACGAAGCTTCTAGGTCTGACATGGGACAAGAGCCAAGACACATTGTCAGTTACGTTCACAAGGATCAGTGAGCCGCCAACAAAGAGGGTTGTCTTGAGGAGTATTGCCAAAGTTTATGATCCTGTTGGAGTAACATCGCCGATCTTGTTAACAGCTAAAGTTATCTTCAGAGACATTTGTGACAAGAAGCTGTCGTGGGATAGTGAGCTTCCCGAAGAGCTAAGAAAGTGATGGAATAAATGGATCAACTGTCTACCAAGTAAAGTTGATATTCCAAGGTCTATTCCCTTAAAGAGAGAGAGCCTAACTTCTGTGGAACTTCACGGATTTGCGGATGCAAGTAATTTGGGTTACTGTGCTGTTGTTTACGCAGTCGTCTTTCAAGAAGAAACCATAAATCAAAGTATCTTGGTATCGAAAACACGCTTATCCAAACGAGGCTTAACTATTCCAAGACTTGAACTGGTTGCCTGTCACATGGTTGTAAATTTGCTCGATAACACATTGAAAGCTCTTGAACGTTATCCAGTTTCCAAGATTTGTGCCTGGACTGACTCTTCGGTGTGTCTGTACTGGATAAGAGGTAGTGGAGAGTACAAACAGTTTGTTGGTAATCGTGTCAAAAAGATCAAGGAAAAATCATTTAATTGGAGGCATGTCCCAACTGACGAGAATCCTGCGGACATAGGGAGTCGTGGAACAACTAACATCAGAGACGAGAAATGGATGAGGGGCCCTTAATGGCTTCAATCACCAAATATATGGCCTGAGGACATTGTAACAAAGTCAACCGAAGAAACAGACGCTGAGAAAAGGCTCATTAGAGAGGTAATGAAGGCCTGCACTGAAAGAGCACATGATAGTATAGATGACCTGACTGAAAAGAGGTCAATTATCGAAACAGCAAGAGTCCTAGCTTGGGTCAAAAGATTTATTGAGAAATGTAAGGGGACTAAAGTGAACAATTGTCCTTTCACTATTGATGACATTGGACGACAACAGAAATTCTTGATCCGACGAGCTCAACAAGACGCAAGGAATACCCAGCAATTTGAAGGGGATACAAAGACCCTTAACTTGCAAGAAAATGAGGGTGGAATATACATCTGCAAAGGGCGAATTCAAGGTGAATATCCTATATATCTTCCCTTCAATCACAAGATGACGGAGAAGATTATTGAACAGGCATAAAGAGACCTTGCACGGGGGAGTGGCCCTTACAATGGCTAAAGTTCGTGAAGACTTCTGGATTACGAAACTAAGAAGTATGGTAAAGCGAATCAGAAAGAACTGCTATGGCTGTAAGAGATTTCAAGTAAAACCTGCGCCCACACCACCAACAGGAAATTTACCTCGTGAAAGGACAGAAGGAAATATGCCATTTAGTGTAATTGGAGTGGATTTTGCAAGACCAATCAAGTGCAAGAGTAGAGGTAACTCTGAGATCAGAGCGTATATAATTCTGTATACATGCTCCCTTACAAGAGGTGTTCACATGGAGCTATTGTCCAATTCTACTTGTGAACTGTTTCTGTCTAGTTTTAAGCGTTTCATAGCTGCAAGGGGTAGACCATCAAAGGTAATCTCAGACAACGGCAGTGCATTTATAGCTGCATCAAAATGGATCAGAAATGTGAGGAAGGCCGAGAAGATGCATGATTATCTAGCAAAGCAAAGAATACATTGGCAATTTAATTTGAGCCGAGCAAGCTGGTGGGGCGGGATGTTTGAAAGAATGATTGGTATGGTGAAAACAGCACTCTATAAAGCCGTCGGTTCTGCAAAACTTACATTCAGTGAATTACAAGAGGTAGTGCTTGATATTCAAATTGTTCTAAACAACCGGCCACTAACATACTGCGAAGATGATATAGAAATGCCATTGCTAACACCCAACCTTATGATCTTTGGCAAACCCAATTACTTATTAAACGAAGATCCTTCTGATATCGAGCCTGGAGATCTTAGAAAGAGAGCAAAGTATATTATGAAATGTAAAGAAATGCTTTGGAAAAGATGGTATGCAGAGTACCTCAAAGCACTTCGAGAGAGGCATAATAATGCTCATTCTGGAAAGAGAGCTGACCTAAGAGTAGGTGATGTGGTATTGATAAAAGGAAATGAGAAGAATCGTTCCCATTGGAAAATTGGAATTGTTCATCAACTTATACAGGGTAGAGACAATGAGATACGTGCAGTGAAGTTATAGGCAGGCAAGTCATTTCTCGACCGTCCAATTCAATTCCTTTATCCAATGGAGCTCCACTGTGATGAGGTAGAACAAGTAGTAGAGCAACCACAGCCGAGAGATTTAAATGTACAGGCCGAAGAGTTCAGGCCAAAGAGAAAGGCAGCTGTCGACGCATCCAACAACATTCGAGGAACATTGGATTATGAAGCGGATGAGACTGTGTAACACATATATGCCACTTACAGCGGCATATAGGGGGAGTGTGTCGGAAACTGACGGTGCAATAGCGGAAGAGGAAGGACTTAAACCATTGTACCATTGTAATGCAAATTAGTTCGAGGGTGGAAGATTGAAAAATGGAGTTTTAAGTGAGGAGACGCGTAATCTACGGACGGTTGGCGACATGATTCAAGTGAAAGGTGAACTTGTGACTGATCGGTTTGAGACATTTATTTACATATATTGCGTTTATCTTTCGAATTTTTTAAATATTCATCGTTTCTGTTTATCAAAATCCTCTGTTGTGATTTGTGGAGCGTTATCTGCTGGGAAGTTGGGACTTGCGAAGGGCTTGTGAATAAACAGGAGCTTACATTAAGTGATTAAATATTGTGGGAATCAACAAATTCACCACAATACTTTCAATAGATATCAATGGCAATAACCAACCAATAAGCACGGCATGACTGGTTGACTATTGGGGCTTCAGCCCCCCCCCTCCAGTTTTACTAGCAATTTCTCTAGCCTTCATCAAGTAATTTTATTATTTATGGCCTCTTACTTTTTATCTGGTGGTGCAGTGCCTGATAATTGTAAATTATGTTCTCATATTTGCTGATAATACATAAAGTCGAAGCATTCAAGACATTAGTTCAATTTTTTATCCTTTTTGTTCTGAAACCTTCTTTTAAGCAATATGGCTAGGCACTCATGTTTGCCAATGGCAATGTACAACCTTTCCATACTTTTTTGAGAACTGTTGGTACGAATTAAATGTGGTGATGACCACGAAACAGAAGTAAAAGGCTTTTCTTGACTGTCCGATGGGTTATATCTCACGCTTCGCGCTCGCTTGTGCCTCAGTCAGTTTTGAGCCTGGATCCGCCCCTGCAATCAACATTGTTATCCCCCCCCCCCCCCAATAGTTACTGTACTTGGCAGAACTGCAGCATGAGCTGCTGAGCCTGTTTGTAATTGATGGAGCTTAGTTGGTCAGCTTGCCACACGTCGTCAACGTGTGACCCAGTGGTCTGGCCCACATCTAAATATCTGCAAGACGAATTGCTGATAACTTAAGACCAGTGTCTCTCTGTGCCTGTTGACCAAGGGTGGAGCTATGGGATGTCAGGGGGCAACTGCGCCCAGAAAATTCCAGATGATACCCCGTCAGCAGCCTAATTCAAAAGCCTGTCAGCACTTCGTACCTTGAAAAAAGTAACATTGTTATGATCTACATCAAATGCTCATTGATCTTCTATTTGTTTCTCCTTGAAGGTCCTGCTCAAGCTGCAGTGAGCGGTCATAATAATCGATCAATTTTCTCCCTCATATATTCCAATTGTAAAATGAGGTAGTTATATTATATTTCCGTATATTTCCAGTTGTACTGTTTTGAGCCCAGACAGTTGACGGGAGCCATCTAGTGGACTGATTCCTTCTGACCTTTTCTTCAGATTTATTTTTCCAGTTGCCATCAGCTTCACTGTGTCCTGATACTTTAGGCAAATTACATGCTAGCCCTACTCAAAGATACTTCACCTGCAGCTTAGTGTCAAAGCAGAATCTCAGTCTTCATTCAGATTGCGTACCGACACTGAAAGTCGTTTTCACAGTTTCATAGTGTATTTCCTTACAATCAAATTGCGAAGACAATCCATGCTATATTGCCATACTGTTACTTTCTGCAATTATGCTTGCGTACATGCAGATTAATGATGAAAGAAGTATGAAACACATCTTCACTTCCTTGTGTCTCTATTTACTCTCCGTCCCCTAATAGTAGAGGGGCTTATTAGAAAGAGGGGGTTGGCAATTTTCCCAGAAGAAATAAAGGGGGAGGGTGTTAATAAATGGAAATGGGTTGGTTTTGTCATACAGTGCTTCAATAGGGAGTTTATCAATAGTTGGGGGGGGTAACATTAGTTTTTTTTAAGTTTTGTTGAAAAGATACTATGATACTGAAAGATACTATACTAAGTCATGTTGTGTTATGGTTTTTGTTCCATATTCTAGGATTATTATTTTGTTCTATTTCTGAAAACAACTTCTTTTGCTACTGAAAAATATACAGTATTTCTATTTTCATTTTATTTATTTATTTTTATTTTTGGAGGTGAATGGAAAAAAGGTTTTTTCTATTTAGGGGGATTTTAATGAATGGAAATAGGTAGCAATTTGTGTATAGTCTTGGAGTTAGGGGGGCATGCTATTAAGTGGCGGAGAGTAATGAAATATTTGTTGCAACTGTTTTTTTCTGTTCGTATAACTATTACAAATATATATTACTGTTAACAAAGCATTTCTCATGCTACTTTATAAGCACTTCAAAGACGATACCATGGGGAGCATTATACGCTGACTGCCCAATGACCAATACAGAAACAAGACACGAAAGCAAACAACATAAAAAGCGGAACAAAATTAACTAACTAACTGACATTCGATATTTCGACAACTCGAACAACGCATGCATGGATTGTGAAAGATCTAAAACATGGCGAAGCCAACCGGTAACATGTTGCATCTTTGATAACATGATTGTAACATAAGATCATCACCATCACCGTCACCTTCATCATAAATGTGTGAAGATTCGAGTGTGAAAAGGTATCCCTAAAATTTCTTTCATGATTTCTTGCAAGCAGCTGTATACTCTCTGAGAGAAAGCCAATGTTCTACCTTACCGCAGTATAGGGGTAAAATCGTTTAGTTTTTGTTTTGGGATACATAAATATTTATTTATTCATTTATATGCTATGTGTTTCTTTGTAATGTACCATCGTTGTTTCTTTTTGTATATTTGACACGGCATGTACTGCTTGCATGTATACAAGCATGAATTGTCCGCCAATTGGCAATAATTAATTACTTGTGCTCTAACTGTCACGCAAAATGCCCCTTCCCATTTAAGCTGAAGGATTGTGATAATATTGCACTGTGATAAATTTTAGAGAACTTTGCTTTGTGGTTGAATTTTAAAGTAAAAACTCTGCATCAATTGTATACTGATTAATCAACAAAGTGTTGTCTGTTTTGCTGTTGCATCATTCATTTTGCTGTTGCATCATTTCAATTTCTTGTAGTTGTTGATATTCATCATATCTGAAATGAATTTTTCCGTCATCACGGTCTTCATCACTGTCAGATTCTTCTTCTTGTGATGCAATTCCAGATTCCCCTCTCGATCCAAATTCATTGTCAGCATCATCATCCTCATCAAGATTTTTAAAACCATGTTTCTTTTTTGGTGTTGGTGATAATTCTGCTTGAAACATTTTGTCGACGTCAGTTTTTCTTGTTTCTTCCTTGTATTTTGTCATTGCCATTTCAGCAAGTATGCCAAGGCCACTACATTGGAGCAAATTGAAAATAAATAAAGAGCTACATTTAAACGAAGACAACAGTGAATTATTACATGGGTCTTGCAATACTATGAATTTCTTGAATTATTCATTTCACCCCTTTCCGTCTAATTTCTTTTAATTTATGATCACTTGCACTCCTCATCGCTTAGCATCATCGCTAGGTTTTTATGTTAAGACTAAATAGGAGCATATTAAATTTTTCGAAGTCATCCATAGAGTACATACATGTGAGTTTAACTGAGTTTTGTCCCCTGTGTTCTAAAACGTCATGATTGACTGAGGTCTGGGACCTAATGGCTCATTGTGGCCTGGACACTAGTTATTGATACTAACAAAGTTATTAATTATAGTAAAATCGTACTCTTAAGTGCCTAATTGCCGGGGGGGTCGGAGTTAACGGTGGGGTTGAAATTGTTTGGAACATTCAATTAACGGGGGGTCGAAATTAGCGGGGAGTTGGAATTGTTTGGGAAATTCAATTAATTGGAGTCGGACTTAGCGGGGGGCTGTATATGTAATAATTGGATTTTAGATGGCTTCAATATTTCAGTGTAATAAATAACAATAATGGAAAATCAGTTAGAACAATATCAATAGAACAATTATGTAGCTATGAAAGTGTAATATAAATTCTCAATATCCTATGGTGTATACTTTTTGCATTTGGTATCGTATCGAGTCTTTCCTTTCAAACATTCCACTTGAGCATCGTATTCATTCTTAGACATTTCAACGCATTCCCGGAGCTTTTGCGTCTCTGCCACTGCTTCTCCAACTGACGAACAAACGTTCTTCTGCTTGACTCATTGTTGTCTTCCATCATTTATTAGAATAGTTGCATCGCATGGATTATCATATGTACTGAATGGGTTTAGAACACGTCAAACTGACTGACATTGCACTATACTTAGAAATGTCTCCGCCTTTGCAGATACATCTTTGTAGCGTTTTCCGTTCTCAAGGACGATCATTGTTACAAATTGTAGTAGTGAAGTGACAAGGCAAAATATGTTAAAAATAATTGCTGGGGGGTCCTAATAAGAGCGGGAGGGTTGGAAAAATTTTCAAAGGTTAATTAGCGGGAGGACGGCAATTAAGCACTTAAGAGTTGTTGTCTTCAGTTCACTTTTTCACGTTTTCAACTTGGGTTCTCGTTTTAGGATCTAGTAATACGCTTTTAACATACACTCACGTTAACAGTTTTCTCATTTGTAAATAGTTATAAATAATATCAAGTTCTGTATATATTGATCATTACATCTTTTTCCTCGACTTCACAATGATTGAATTCATGTTCATAATTGCGTATCTGGCCTTGTCAAGCGCCGTCCCCACGTCGATGTTAGTAACAGATAAATATTTCTGTTGCACTTGAAAACTAATATAATTAGCAGAAGTTGTCAAGACAATAGCTCATTAATGTAATTTTGTGTGTATCTGTAAAGCCACGTTTACACTATTCGATTTATCTTACAAGATTTGTCGCAGCTTTTTTCATGACTTATCTTAAAAAGATGAATCTTATAAGTTCCACTGTTTACACTGGGTATAGCACTGCTCTTTATCATAATTGCTTGCATTCAAGAGATCAAATGTTGCAAAGAGCAGAAATGCAAAAAATTCGGACTAAACTATTTCTGTGAAGGAGTGAGTTACGATTCTAAAATAATTTCCTCATCGAATTCAAACGTAAAGATGAAGATTACTGCAAGACCTACCTGCGAATGATCGCAAACAATTTTGATGGATTCATTCCCCTTCCAAGTCAGCTTCATTTTATTCAAATTTCTTTCCTCGTGACATTTTGAAAAACTTAGAACTTATACACTTCCACCGCCCAACTTCTTGACAGAATGGCTTCCGTCTTTGGAACGTTAGCACTCTTATTGGGTCAATTTCTTACGATTAATCTTCGAAGTTGAACATGTTAAACTTTCAAGGTTTGTCGTAGAAGCGGCAAAGATAAACCGTTGACGGGAAAAATCGTACGATTTTTGTGTACACTATTCGATTTATCGTATAGGACAAATCTTTTCAGATTAGTCGCGAAATGTAAACGTGCCTTAATGTTTATTAATGAGCACAGGAGATTGCGGCAGAAATTTGTTTTGTATTTGGAATTGGAAGTACAGTGTTTTGAAATAAGTTGGTCAGTGGAACATAGAGAATTACCTTTCTTCGACAGGAGCTACTTTGTTTGTATGAACCATTGGTTGCTGAAAAAAAGTTACAGAAATTCTTTATTCTTTCCTCTGACTACATTTCACAGAATAAGACGATGCTGTTTAGTTTTCCAATTTAGCTTGAGGTAAGATTTCAGGAGAAGATCTCCTATACACTACCACGAAAATCTTAAAGACGAAAGACTAGTAACTAAGAACTTTTAATATGACGTCATGTCGTGAGGCTGCATTATGGACTCATAGAAAGCTCAATGAAATTATGACATTCTAATGTATAAAACTGGTTGCTCATTTTCTCCTTTAGTCTAAGCTTCATCAAAGCTCTACAGGCATATATTTGTAATTTTTGCAAACTATCTAGTGCGTTTTCAATTATCTTCTAGATGTAGAGCCACGGAGTGGAAAAGCTGCAATGATCTATTACAGTATATTTTAGCCTTTATCCTTTATCCTTTCTCCCTTGTCCTTGGCCAGCGTGTGGCATACATGGAGAATTCTAAGTCCTGCAGTTAGCTACGTCTAGTCACTGACCTAAGGTACCGACCTTACAAAATTTGGTAGCCTTACTTCAACAGACAATCCCAAAGCTGGTCTATTGTCTTTTTCAAGTTAGTTTTAGTTTTTTTGATGATGGCAGCAATGCTTTCTGGTAAGACAATCTTTATCATTTCCTTATAGCGCCCAAATTGCTCCTCCGTATTGGCCCTTTTTGCCTGACTTTCCACTCGCTTCATTCCTCAATGCAAACGGCCGTCCTAATGGATCCTATTTTCACTCTATATTCCGGCTCTTTCTTTTGCACTCCGAATACTAATTGTTAGTATTTACTGAGTTTTTCACGGTACTTTTCAGCAATGATCATTTCATTTCTTTGTATGTCATGTCTTCAATTTATAATTTCTTTTCTTCATCAATTTCAAGCATCACATCTGGTCTTCTTACACCAGCTGTTTTTTGATTTTTGACAAATTCCCAGCAGATCTTCTTTGCTGTTTTTCCAATGCTATTCTTTTGCTCCACATTTGCTTACAGCATACTGAATCGCAAAGTAGCAGGCTCTGTTGCACCATGGCAACCATTCACTATGGCAACCATTCAGGCATTGCTATGTGGCTTTATTCATTCACTTCATTCTATAATTTTTCTTCTAAAGAGAATGACGAGTGTCAGACGAAAAAAGCTTTCAGTATGCTAAAAGAATGTTCCCGCTTTTTCGTGCTATATTGAGCTTCCTATAAGCACAACTCTTAGTAGCATCATTCTTTCCAAAACAAGATTTCGCTTGAATATACAGCTTCCGTAGCAAAGTTCACTCAATGTCAAGTAGTTTTGAGAAATTCTCTAGAATCTTCCATCAAGCAAGAAGTAAGAAATCCAATATGAATTTACAATATGACATGTATCGAAATTCTAAGGTTAGAGGCCTTTCGAACCGCTCATAAAGAAAGGCTCTAAAGCCATTTTGTCTCCAAGGCTTTTTCTTTTCATTTTTCATGAATCAACCTATCAATCTCTTTTAAACTGAACCTCTATATGGTCATCTCTGCAGAACCAAACATCTAAAGGCGGGAAATTTACTGTTCAATATATAAATAATGCACTTCCTACTCAGAGAAATCTTGCTAAATGCTCAACATCGCAATACTGTGTCTATTTACGTCCTGAAACTCTTCCTCAAAGTGCTTCACACTGAAAGAGCCACCACGAACAGAGTCGCTTTATACGACGTCCTGGCTCTACACTGCCCAGTCTTTCAAAGCTGTGTACAGCATGAAGCGCTTTTCTGATCCTTCTGACTATCCTAGTCTTTCGCAGTTTTAGGAGACGACATTATATCTGATCCCTTTTAGTTTTGCTGTCAGGTCATCTTTATCCCTTAGGGGTCCACCTTTTCCTCATTATTAATCAGAAAACAAACAAAATAGCAATATATATATATATATATATATATATATATATATATATATATATATATATATATATATATATATATATATATATATATATATATATATATATATATATATATATATATATATATATATATATATATATATATATATATATATGTATATATATTCATAGATAATGTTTGGCCGACCGATAATCCAATAGATACGTCCTATAGTAAACTATTATTTTCGTCCACCAGCTTCTTTCACCAATAATGCAGATCTTGACTATATACCTGCTCCAATCACAGCAATGATATCCCAGTCACCTGAATCATCATATCGTAATTTGACTTACCTCTCGGGTGAGGATGCAGTATATCAACATAATTGAAAAGCACTAGAAATAAACAAACGTTGAATGCAATTAAGACTAGCATTATGTGACAAAAGGATAGAATTTCTCATATGTACCGTGATTTTTTTAAAGAATGTAAACATTATTATTTTATGTGGCGAAAGGTAAAATTAGTATTATTAAATTCGATATTCATGATAGTTTAATTCATATTCTAACTCATAGAAACTGATTTATTATTTATTTTACCAACATTTTATTAATTTTGTAGTACTACAAAGATTTTAGTTGAAACCAGATTTAGCCTGATTACTACACACCTGTAATAAATTGAAGAGAGAGAACATATACTGTGCACTAAACAGGCCTGTCTCTACTGCTCGTGCTCCAAAAACCGCCGCAAACAAACAGAACATGGTAGTAAACATATTCTTTAGGCACTTCTCTCTTTAAAAGAAAGCAACAAATATATTAAAGAAACTTTTGTAGTTAGGTTTTCTTTTATTTCAAAAATTAAGTTCACTTTTTAAATATCCTTTGGAAACCGTAACCCTTTAATAAATCTAATAGCGAAAATGACGAGAAGGAAACAGTTCACTTCAAGATTTAAGTTCTATTCTTAGAGTCATCAGCATTTCGGCCCTTGCAAAGATTCATTATGAGGCGGAAACGTCCCTCTTTACGCAGATATACAAATCGGAACACGTTTAAATTGCAATATATATATATATATATATATATATATATATATATATATATATATATATATATATATATATATATATATATACACTCAAATAGCTCCAATCATAAAGAAATTTTTAAATACATAAATAGACCCTCAAGAAAAAATTCCAACTTTTAAAACGTTTCGGCACAAGCCTTCATCAGTTTTAACATTCCAGGTACATACAGCGCATATATAACGATAAAAACAAAGGAACAATATCTAATTAACTTACGACAATAGAACACTTTACACAATGAAACTGGACTTACAATGGATAGCATTTGAGGATAGGACACGTGAAAGTTTCTGGCAACATAAGCTGGACACTTTCACACCCCGGGGTCTTAATGTTAAGGAAGTAGACACATAGGATTATTATTTATTTGAGTTGGCTGGTTTATTCTATATGTATTCACTATTTATCCTGCTCTTTTAATTTTATGTTATGGTTTCTACTTTTATTCAGTTATTCTTGTCTATTAAATTATTTATGTCGCACCTTTTCTTACGATATCTCTCTCCTCTCAATATCGTCCTTTCTAGGTCATATTGGGTTTCCTTTTCATTTTATGTTACTTCACACCCACTTTGTTCTCGCATGGTTTTCTCTATACCCCGCTGGGACGGTAGGTATCAGCTTCTCCAACACCCTTTTCTCTCATGTTGAATATAATTTCCCTTCCATTCAATTTCAAATGCTATCCATTGTAAGTCCAGTTTCATTGTGTAAAGTGTTCTATTGTCGTAAGTTAATTAGATATTGTTCGTTTGTTTTTATCGTTATATATGCGCTGTATGTACCTGGAATGTTAAAACTGATGAAGGCTTGTGCCGAAACGTTTTAAAAGTTGGAATTTTTTCTTGAGGGTCTATATATATATATATATATATATATATATATATATATATATATATATATATATATATATATATATATATATATATATATATATATATATATATATATATATATATATATATATATATATATATATATATATATATATCACCAAAGTTTCTCAGCAGTAATATATTAGAAATACACCTTAGGAAAACGACAATTGCTTTCAATTTGTAAAACATGTTTCGATTGCTTCGACAACCATCTTCAGTTACAGAATAAGCATATTACATGGTGCAAACGATATAAAGGCAAGTGATTACTCCCTAGGGGTCTTACAACAAAAACTATTCCATTGAGATAGAGTGCGTCGGTGCTTAAAATGAGGGTTATAATATATCCTATGATAATACCAATGGGTGCCAAGTGCTTAGAATGCGGGCTGTAGTATGATAACAAAGGGAAATACCTGGGGATATGGGACAATTAGAGTAGGAGCAAATGAATAGGCAGCAGATATATGAAAGAAAAAGAGAGACAAACAAACAAACAAACTAGATCTTAATGTTAAGCTCGCATATTTACAAACACCTCCTCTCATCTTCCAGTTGTCGTAAAAAACTTATAAGCGAAGACTCTTTTACCATCCTAGATACTGCCACAAGCAGTTATCAACTCAAAATTAAGGAAGCTCTACACATTAGCTGGCTCAAACCTGATCTTAATTCCCAACTAACACATAGCACCTTAACATTAAGCATCTAGTTTGTTTGTTTGTTTGTCTCTTTTTTTTCATATATCTGCTGCCTATTCATTTGCTCCTACTCTAATTGTCCCATATCCCCAGGTATTTCCCTTTGTTATCATACTACAGCCCGCATTCTAAGCACTTGGCACCCATTGGTATTATCATAGGATATATTATAACCCTCATTTTAAGCACCGACGCACTCTATCGCAATGGAATAGTTTTTGTTGTAAGACCCCTAGGGAGTAATCACTTGCCTTTATATCGTTTGCACCATGTAATATGCTTATTCTGTAACTGAAGATGGTTGTCGAAGCAATCGAAACATGTTTTACAAATTGAAAGCAATTGTCATTTTCCTAAGGTGTATTTCTAATATATATATATATATATATATATATATATATATATATATATATATATATATATATATATATATATGCTAAACAACAAATGACAACAACGAAGTTGTAGAAAAAATTTGTGCTTGATACGTAGGAAGCATCAAAATGTCCGTTAGAAAACCATCACGGAAACAATCCTTCGACTTTTAAACATCAAGTAAACATCATAAAACAAACGTGATAACAGATAGAAACACATCAACATCATAAAACGTTTAGGCATGCAGGTGTATTTATATGAAAAATGAAGGAAACAGAAATCTTTGTCTTTCACTGAGGATGGTAATGCAATCTTACTGGAGTAGAAGGCCATCTTCAATTCCATTAGCGTTGTAAATTGTAACAAGTAGCAATGTTATACTTCCCTAAAATTTTAAATTGGACAAGTCATTTTTTTAAACATTCCCAGAAAAATTTTTGAATTGATGATGTCATTACAGATTTACATTTAAGAGGTTGCCTTGTGACAATATCTGTTCAAACACCGTGAAAATAGATAATTCTGATTCATTGAAATGTACACAGAGACTTCATTCAGACCTGAATATTTATGCAGGAAAAACAGAGATGAACAAATTTTATCATGGAGGTACACAGGTAGATTTAAAGGCGACAAAAATGTTCCGTTTTGATTTACATACCAATGCTAACGTGCACACAGAGCCCGAGTACCCCCAGACTGTAGTACCACTAAACAGAATCCAGCACCTATGAATAAATGTAGTAATTTTCTGCTTGAGATAAAATTTTCAGTACACTTTCATGATACAATTAATTTTCTTTTCATATACGATAGTCTTTTCCATAGATGTTATTGCTCTTGATATCTTCTATATGGAAGTATACCCCTTCATTGTACGTAGTACTATCAGATTATGAAATTTATATAGAGGGCAATTTGACTTGCAAGCAGTCACATCCCCATCGAAAGTCGTTCTAAGCATCCATCGTACGGACAATTGGTTTCTTAGAAAGGAAAAGTAGTGTAATAGAGGCTTACATTGTTTCATTTGGTCTCATGTTAAAGTTCAAACCAGTGACAGTGAGAGTAACCACAAATGGAATTCCTACAAATGAACATTGATATTTTCATTAAATCTAGAAGTTAGACACCCAGAAAGACGTTAACTTTATTTAATTGTTTTGAATTGCATATGATCAACTGATTATTCTAAGTTAGTTGCATCTCTACACTAGAATCGAGATTGATTTTGGTCTTACAATATCCATAGATTAGGCTTTCATTCTCATTGAAAGCATATTCTTTTCATCTTGGAAAACGGAGCCTCCTCCAGACAGTTTTTTGCCAGTCTTCAGATTTCATACCCATTAAAATACATTTTGACAGCTTGTTATGCTTTGAAAAATCTCTTGGAATTTTTTGATGAACTTAAGATCTCAAATATGAAATTGGAGTCTTAATGCAACAAAGTTAGTCATAGGATATATAATTCGAATGAGTTAATAAACGTTTTCATTACCATAACCCATGGCAAGATAGATCTTGTATGAGTTGTATTTTGTTGAATCAAATATTGGTGAAATTCGACTTTGTAGGAAAAGGGTATAGATGAACAGCCAGAAAAACACTGTTTGTAGTAGGTAGTAGAAGATGAAGGCCATAAAGAAGCAGCTGCCCTGCAAAAACAAAAGTTTTTAAGATAAAATTGAGAAATACTGATTAGTGTAGTGTCAGATTGTTATTAAGAAAACATTTAAGGAATACCAGAAATTTAGGAAAACAATTTTGTAATGAAATGTAAACTCAAAGCAGCGACATACGTTTGTTAGTTTGCGATTAGAAGTCCCATTCCAGTTAATTTTTAATTACTGCATTCTTCATTAAGCTCTTTTCCAGTTAAGAAACCCATTATGATTTTAATGCAGACCTATTGAATTATTTGTTTAAGTTTAAATCGTATATTACCTATCCATCTTTCTATCGCCATTCTGAAGAATTTAGAAATGCAGTTCTTCACTTAAAATGGTAAATGTAAGGATGTAATAACTGAGATAATCAGTAGACACCTGATAGTAATAATAAATGCATTGACAACGTAATTTACACTTTCATTCATATTATTCGTATTATCCATTTGTGATATATCTCTTCTTTTATAGATGATCATTAATAAGAGCCATGGCAATCATTAAATGGAAATCTTCCAATCCAGAGGACACATAATTGCTTTTTCACAAATTGTAAGTAAAATTCTCTCACTTATAAATGTTTCACTATAGCATGAAAAAGCGGGAACATTATTTTAGCATATTGAAAGCTTTTTCATCCGACACTCGTCAGAGTATGAAACGTCGGATAACGACTGAAAGGTGAACTGAAATATATAGGCAGATGCGGATACGCGTAATATGATGAATAATGCGTCTATTTGGCCCTATGATTGACCAATTAGCACTTATTCACCATTGTTTACTTGAAGAGTCTATTATAAATGTTTACTCTTAAGATTAAATCTTGTCCAGTCGGCTGTGCTGTCTATCCCTCTCGCTTCTATCTACTCATCGTCACTGTCACAGTGGGAAAATGATGATACTTTGACAAAAATAATATAATTTTAATGTTCCAATAGCTAGTACTGAAAACTACTTACCATGGTGGCTGTCATGTTAAATGTAATCGATGAAAAGAACATCTCTGTCAACAGAACGTTTAGAACAATATGCATCTGAATTATTCTACCGGAGTCATAGTCCCTGTGAAATTTAAGCATGATAAAGTAATCTCCAATGGGTAATTTGAAGAATTCCTAACAAAGGATACATTAAGAAACAACAACTATACAGATTGATAACATGAAATTGAATGATGTAATTTTTTTAACCCCAAGAAAAGCAGCATTACATTTGGCAACAAATTGTTTTCCAACTTGACACAAGCGATTAGCAAAGTTTTTATATAGCACTGTAGCATTCGTTATAGCAAATGAAAATGAACCAACTCACTTGTCTTTGAGTATGGTCATAAAGTAAGGAATCCAATTATCTTTGAACGTTAAATAGAGAAGTGTCCCAATCAGTGTCAAAACAACGACTATTAACGACATGAGACAATTCGTTCCAAGTTTGAAAGCAATTTTTGGTTGTTCGGGAGGCTGTCAATGATAAATATGAATGAATAAGCATCATGTAGTACAGAGTTGTAAGAAAATACGGAAAATTCATAAGCAAAAGTGGTTGCTGCTTGTCCATGCGATAGATATTTTCGATATGATCACATAAATTCAACAACACTTAAACCTATGTGAGTCTGTATTTTCATAATTAATTAGTATGTCTGATCTAGAGTATTTTTATAGCTTGTTATGTTCAAGAGAGATGTACGTACCTATTGCAGCAGTTCAGAGAACTGGACAGTTCAAGCAGTTGTAGGCAGAAAAGGACAATATCAAATTGATTTATTAATGTTTAAAGTTTGAAAGGTGTTGAGAGGATTTTATGTATTTCGATGGTTGATACGTAAGTTTGACTTAAATTGATGGGATTTTTTAATATATTGGTCGTAGATAACGCTTAATTAAATGTATCTTGAAAACATTGAAATTATTAAGTGATCTGCAGGACTTCTTTTGGTTTTGCTTAAATCCCGTAATCGACTATAAGCTTATAAAAATTAACAGGAAAGTCAATGAAGAGACATTCATTTAAATTTAGACAATAAAAGCACTTTAATTAATTGATAAATTGTGCTTACATAATACGGTTTGTCTCTTCCAATAACAGTGACTATTCCATATGGCCAGCAGTTACAGATTGTATGGGTCCGGTTTGTTAAAGCTATCGCACATCCATCCTTCGACCATGTAGTTCCACTGAAATAGGGATATATTTCATGTTACAGCGCCTTACCAAATCGATCTTTAAAAGGCATTCAACCTTTAAACTGTGAAAATGGCGTTTCTAGTAAAAGCTAGAAGGACTTTTAACTTACTAAGCTTCAATGTTCCAATGTATGCACTGCTTTTCCGTTCGGTCGGTCTAAAATTATAATATACGAATTTCAAAAAATTGATATGAACATTTGCTCTACTTTGCAATCACTTGACTATCATTGTACGTATTCGAAATTATCTTGAACGATGCGTGGAATTTGAGATTCTCTTAAAATTCCGTAGTAAAATAGTTTAATTCCGTAGTAAAATAGTTTAATTTCGTAGTAAAATAGTTTAATTTCGTAGTAAAATAGTTTAATTTCGTAGTAAAATAGTTTAATTTCGTAGTAAAATAGTTTAATTCCGTAGTAAAATAGTTTAATTTCGTAGTAAAATAGTTTAATTTCGTAGTAAAATAGTTTAATTCCGTAGTAAAATAGTTTAATTTCGTAGTAAAATAGTTTAATTCCGTAGTAAAATAGTTTAATTTCGTAGTAAAATAGTTTAATTCCGTAGTAAAATAGTTTAATTTCGTAGTAAAATAGTTTAATTTCGTAGTAAAATAGTTTAATTTCGTAGTAAAATAGTTTAATTCCGTAGTAAAATAGTTTAATTCCGTAGTAAAATAGTTTAATTTCGTAGTAATAATGTTTACTTTTAACAAAAGTGCATTTTGCGACTGTTTGCATAGATATAGATATAGGAGATATGTTACTTGTGGAATAGATAGAAATAGATAGTAAATCTGAAACTTACGATGGTATGCTCAAAAGTAAATTTTATTGGCCTAGGCATTGATATATTGCATTGTGGGTATTGTTGGCAGGCAAGCATCCTTGAAATAGGAATGAATTTTGAACGATCCATTTCAAATACCCTACAAATAAATTTTTGCATGAGAATTATCCAATCCCTTTGCTGTCAACTCATTAGATAAAAAGTGAAGAAACAACGTTTACAAAAAGGTAGCTTCTGCATCTATTCATTTTGACCGAATGTGTAGCAAGGGTGACAAAACATTTAGAAGGATCATAAAATGTGTGAACTTATTTAGCTGCATTTCCTTATATACTGAAAATCTACTATAAATTGATATCATATATCATTAGTTATATCTGCATTATATATATCATTATTTAAATGTACATTATATATATATATATATAAAATACAGATATAAGTAATGATGTGTATATATATATATATATATATATATATATATATATATACAGTAAATATAAAAATATATATATATATATATATATATATACATCATTACTTATATCTGTATTTTATATATTACTGATATCATATATTAGCAGATGTATCATTAGTGCAAACTTTGATAACTAAATTCCACACCTTGCAAGGTAGATCGTATGAAGTCTTGAATCTGAAGTGTAACTCAACGGATTAAAAGCCAAACAGGATACTGAAACTCCTAAAAGTGATAAACATCATAGTGCTAACCATTTAATAAATGAAAATAGAAATATTTTGTAAGATGTAAAGTATAGCATGACTGTACAAACCAATGTCAGTTATAATGCATGTCTACTGAACAACAGAATTTTCCGTTTTTTGTGCAATACTGAAATTCTGTTTAAACTTCTTCATGTATTGAACTTAGTATTGAATACGTACGTGGTTCGAGCGCTGCCCAAGTTGCATTAAAACCTTTCATGACAAGCTTACTGTCAGATCTAAAAATCACCAGAATATGTCGACCAGACGAACGGATTGGCAGTGGTAATCCATTATAGCCACAATACTTAGCAATCAACCGATCATTTGTTGTTTTACCATCGTAGATTCTCACATTGTCATAAGCACACTTTCTATCGTTTTCAAGTTCAAAAAATGTGAAATTTATGTAAACGTTTCTGAGCTCGGCAACTTCTACTATGTAACGGCATTCGGTATTTGTTGGATAGTAATTTGGAAATAAAGGTGATGTGAAGTGTCCTCTGGTGCCATTAAATGATTTCAAGGAACATCCGAGACCTTTGGTAAAAAGAAAACTGTCTTTAGTATACTATAGAACACTACATAGTGTGAACCACGTACTGGTACAAAAGCCAAGTAGTTTTTTCTTTGTACCAAGCTAGAAATAGTTGTACTCAGGAATAATGTAAGGGAATTACAAGCAATATTGTATCACACACCTGTATATAGTTATTCGCTTTAAAGAGAACTGAGATAAGATATGTTCGCTGATTTTGGAGTGCAAAACGATGCATATGGCAAGAATGCATTTTCATTTCCAGCCAACTCAATTATTATAGATGTAATAGATCTCTTTTCAAGCAGTATCAATAAATGTCTTTCAACCATGTACCACAAAACTGTATATCTTGCTATATTGCAAAGCTTCATTGTAAGGACAAGCTTGTTAGTAGAAATGCAACAGCTATTTTACTTCTCAAGTGTATTTATGAAGAGAATTATCTCTAAAAGTGCATCATTTTCTAGAGTGCAATAAAGCAATACATTCATGTATAAAGAATAGATACCATTCCAGTTTATAACTGCTGGAGTTGTAGATACATTCAATGATGCTCTCTGGGTTGTTGTGATATTTGTCGAATTAGGGTTGATAATTGTAACAACTGGAGCCGTTGTTGTGGGTGCTGTTGAAGGACGAGGTGTTGCCCACTGCTCGAACGGAACTGATAAAGGAAACAATATAACTGAGTAAGCAAAGGGTTATGCTATGTCATCTAAATAAATAGATATGTACATATACAGTACATATACTTATACGTATACATTTACATATACAGTCAACCTTGCATAATTCGGATCGGTTTTATCCGGATTTTTGTATATTCCGGACAGAATTGCTAAGTCCAATTAGTTTCCTAATAAAGTGCAACACTGAAAAAGTTTCTACGTAATCCGGATTTTCTGTAATCCGGACAAAATCAGCCAGTCCCGTGTGATCCGAATTATGCGAGGTTGACTGTACATATACTTATACTCATACGTATACATATGCATATGCATATACATATATGTTTATTTGTAATTCGCCGTCACATTCAGGAATATGCATTCTTATGTAGATGTTTCCATTGATATCTTCGGTAATACTTAAATATTCAATACATTAATATATACAGTTGTCATTCGAAACTCGACTACCCGATAACTCGAACTTTCGTTACTTCCAACGAACTTCCGATTCTTCTCGTTTTGCGTACGGGTTTCCTATAGAACTACTACCCTATAATTCGACTACCCAGTAGTTTGAAAGTTCGCTAATTCGAGCATTTTTCTGTTTCCCTTTATCAAAATTACTGCCCGAAAACTCAAACTTTGATATTTTCGAGTGTTCTAAAAACAAAAGCAAGGAGGATTGCTTCAATCTTTGCTTCCGTTCTCGCAATAGTTGTAGCTAGTAGAAATTCGCTGTCTTGACATTCGGTACTTGCAAATGATTTTTACTTCTCAAATTGTATTGGACATCTCTCTCAGTAAATATGTTTTTTCATAAATAGTGGTTTAATAGTAATCTCTTCCGCTCTGCTTTCCACATCTGTTTTTAGATGGTACTCTATATTCTTAATAGCAGTTCGACTGTAGTGTTGAAACTAACTTCTAGAAAGGTGAGACAACTCCGCGAAAGGACAGCTACATTTATATTCATTTCACATACCCTATGAGCCTCATCCGCCTTACTGATGAAGATATCTATCGAAACGATTGCGTTAAAGAAAAATATATATTAAGTAACCCAAAGGTGTTTGAATCTTATTTCTCCTGAGGTATATGATTTTTCCTTATATGTCCTATCAAAGAAGTTTCTCTCACTTACTTGTATTGTCCCCAACAAATTGAATATCAATTTGGTCTGTTATTGTGCTCCAAAATTTCTCATTTGTATAATTTGCATGACATTTATTTGGGAAGAAGAGATTCTTTACGTCAGTGCAGCGAAAATCATACATTTCAAAAGCTGAAAAAGATCAACTATTCTCAGTTACCTTTTTTTCAACATAATGGAATATAAGCAACATAGCGAGCTGATTAGTATGCAGAGGTAGAGGACAGCATCTCATCCCCTTTTCGAAGAAGAAAGACGGAAATAGCAATTGATAGATGAGCTACTATTGAAGAGAAGTTTTAACAAATCACTGACAAAAAACTAAATTAGAGAACTGCGCACTTACCGAGTTTATTTCCAGATACATGAACAGTATAAAATGAATCGATTGTCTCCTTGAAATGATAGTCATAGACTTGCTTTCCAAGCTGATAAATTTTCCGAACCTTCTGGGCATAGTCATCCAATGGATTATCAGATTCCTGCAATTAGCGAATGGTGGATTTGAAAATCAAACTTTTATTTTCTTAAACTATTTTTGTGCTTGAGGCCCTGATTGAAGTAAAACAGGAATTGATATTCACTTGCACCAGTTTTGTGGGCAATGTTGTACGCTAAGAATTGAATTGATCTTTGATGTAGATGAATTTAATTCTTTTATGCAGATGAAAGTTATTGGTGCGAATAGTTTTCATTATATTTGAACTACTTAGATCATGTGATAGTTTATTATTACGAATGATGGTTGGAGATAATGTAATATGGACCAATCATTGGTAAATAGGAAAATGACTGGAGAGTAGCTTACCTCTTCGGAAATTTGGCTTAATTCACCCGTCAACTTGCCAAATAGAGACATTTCCGTATCTACATATTGCGGCTGCATTGGTATTTCCTGAAAATTTAATATTAATGTAACCCATATTTTCTCATTCTTTTCAGTCGAATTAAAACCGTTATGGTTTTATCAGAGAATTGTCGATGTGACAGGCAATTCTCATAGTGATATTCTTATTCACCTCCCAATGAAATCAGAATTGGCTGGGAGGACTAGAAGGTTTTTGAAATTCAATCTCACCTAATAGAATGTAAGGGCTCCACTGACTCCAAAGCTAAACTATCTGGCGGCCTAGCTACAATTCTAAAGATTAAGAAGCTATTAATACCGAAATAGTTTTCATTTCATTGGTTGTCTGTGTCACCTTTCTAACTTCTATGGTGCGTTATATCTATCTTACCCATTCTTAACACTAATTGGCCCAAGAAGAATTTTTGCACAAGCTTGTATTTGCATGAGTCAAACACATTTGAGTACTGATTGAACCTCTCTTTCATACAGCTGGTGAGTGCTAATTAAACCTCTCTTTCATACAGCTGGTGAGTGATAATTAAACGGTCTCTTTCATAGAGCTGGTGAGTGCTAATTAAACCTCGCTTTCATAGAACTGTGGAGTGCCTTGGTAATCAAAAACCAAATTTTGAAATTGCAACCTTGTAAGAAAGCAACATATAATAAGACACCCTTGTGTCGCAAATATAATAAATGACATTTCTGTCGTGTTGAATTTTTATTTTCTATTCCATTTTTTTCCCAATGGACTCCATCCTTTTTTCCGTTATCTTATAACAATCACAGCAGGCAATAAGCGTTGGAATGATTTTTGGAAGTAGTGTTTCATTTGTTCGCAAATACCTTCGCTGCATAACATTTGAAAGGTTCATTCAAGAGATATTATTTTCCTGTCAGCAGAAATAAGCTCTCTTTTGTATAAATCTAATTGCTTCATAAGTTTACTCTCTATGGAGATGAGAATTCGGTAGAGCTACAACAGCCCGAATAATATGACCTGCAGTTTCATTCAGTTCAAAATGTAAAGTCATTACCTTAGGACATTGGCATTTGTGTGATCCTACTAGATTGAAGCATCGTTCTGTGTTCTTACAATTGTGTATCTCTGCACCATATGAACACTCATCGACATCTGAATAACCAATTCATTTATTTGCACAATAGAAACTTCAGATTTTTCTATTAACAACGTATGGTTTTCTGAGCATTAGGTCCTTACTATTAATGTGATGAGGCTATATACACATGCTGTAAATATGCATGAAGGCCTTTCGTGCCTGAAGCTAGTGGCTCAAAATTTTGCAACATTGAAAGTGTTTCTTATTATGCTACTTTTGATAGTCTTTTCAAGCTTAATGTCTACTATATTGTAATTGACATAGATTTATGGAAAATCTTATTATTTAGTCACTTATTAATTTCCATACCATAACAGTAGAATCCATCGCCATTAAATCCTGACTTGCAATCACAACTGAATCCACCAATCAAATTTGTACATTGTGCAAACTGGTGGCAGTTATGTGTTTGAAGTTGACATTCATCAATATCTGCAAATCATTTTATCACATATTTAGACATTTATGTATATGCATCAAGCTTAGTACAATTCATTCTATTTGCTGACCATGATCTATACCTATTCCAAATTCTGCTGCTTTGGGAAAAGCATCCAATTCATATTTAGGCCTTGTCCAGCATTCTCGGTGAATTTAACTTGCATTGATATGAAAATTTCTTCAGTTAAAGTGCATCCATGCTGTTCAAAGGCATTTGTAAACACATTCACAAAATTTATCATGGCTTTATTTAAGTGTACAAAAGTTTTATGTAATATTTGTAGATTGTTTAGAGCAGTATTTCTTTAGAGCATTTCCAAATTCAAAACTGTAGACTAACCGACACATTGGATTCCATTCCCAGTGTAACCTTCTCTACATTTGCAAGTGTAGGATCCTATAACATTTGTACATGTTGCTAATGATCTGTGGCAGTTGTTGCCTCCGGTGCTGCATTCATCTACATCTACAAAAATCATTGTTTTATTGATATAATCATTATGATGATGATGATCTTCATATTAACACACTAGCCATTAACACCTATTTTGGATCAGAGATTTATAAAAGTATAAAGCCCATTCTTATTAAAGCCTGGCTTCCATATAGCGGTAAGCTGCCTGCGACTGCCTGCGATTGCTTTATGCCATCTGCCATCTTCCACGCTCACGTTATTGCAGGCAGTTAGGTTTTAATAGAAACGCTTTCTTACGGTACTGCCGGCAGCTGTTTGATGTGTCGTTAAGCTGCTGAGAAGGTACCGTAACTTCCGAGAGAAAGTTGCAGAAATTCAACCTAATCACGGTTGTGACGGTAGCTTATTGGCACACGAGACAGCCGCCGGCGGCACCAAATGAAAGCGTTTCCATTAAAGATTAATTGCCGCAATGCCGGGGGCATGAAAGGTGGCAAATTCAAATTGTTTTAGATTTATTGCTGGTATCTCCCATTGATACATGGATATGGTTTATGTGCAAGCCAAATTTGTAATTTGATACATCCAGAATGTGGAAGTTGTCTTGTGATTTTTGATAGTAAAATGACTAGAAGTCCAGTTATTGGCTATGCGCAATTAGTGAATGTTGTATTAAAGCTGTGTACTTAGGTTTGTTGGTTTAAAGTAGTTGATTTGAAGATAATTGTGACATTATTTGTGGCATGGTGATAATGATGGTAACGATCATGTAGATACCATAGTTCATTTGTGGTTGGGGACACAACGTCATCGCATCGTTTAAGTAAATAGGGTGTTTTCCCATCCCGTGATACAGGAAGGACATCCTGCGTTCAAAATATGTGGACACAAAAAGTTAAAATTTTTAATGCGTGATCGAAATCAGACTTAGCTACTGCCCTTTGTACGGATGTTTTATGACAAGACTATTCTGTTAAGTATAAACAAAATGCATGAAAGAACACTCAAAATAACATGCAATGGTAGTCAACTGAATGTTAGGTCTTTACTATCGAAGATAAATTCAGTTGCAATTCACTGGTGCAATCTGCAGCTTCTAGTTATTGGGAGTTTTTAGACAATAAATGGTAGAAACTCATCGTTTATTAGGGAGATTTTTGCAGAAGGATCAATTAAGTATGAGTTGTGAGAGAATGTCCTCCTTCATATACCCAAAGTCATAACAACTGCATATGAACTCAATAGCATAAAATCCATAGAGGTTATTTACAACAGTTTCTACATTATTTTCATATGTATTTTGTATTGTAAGTAGTTGCCCTAAATTATAATATCTTGCTATATTTATATACAAATAGGCCAATTGTAGATGAATTATTTAATAACACTCATATCATATAAGTCTATGTGTGCGTTTGCTATTCAGATTGCTATTCACGTCTATTTTCAGGTATGATACAAATACGACGGTACAGTTGATTTGGATGCAGATGATGAAGAACTCAAAAAGACTGAGATAGCCACTAAAATCAAGTTGGCAAGTGAATCATAAATACAGAGAAAACAAAGGCAAATGATGCAATTGACGCTATCAACTCAAAGCGGAGGCAATAAGGTAATCTTAAATTTGTGAGTGGACACCTGTACAAGTGTTGCCGTCACCAGCATACCCAATATCACATGTGCAGCGGTAAAATGGATATAGATTTGTGCAGAAGGCTTCAGCTATGCATGGATCTGACTTGCATTCATCAATATCTGTAACAATACGTAAATCACTTAAAACCACTAAAAATGATTCCAGAAAAAGATTTTCTTGCATAGCACAGACCCAACTGACCTGGTCATTTTCATATTGAAGTGCATCCAACATTAGCATTATCATGTTTAGTGAATAAAAGAGGTACATAAGACATGCGCACACACACACACACACACACACACACACACACACACACACACACACACACACACACACACACACACACACACACACACACACACACACACACACACACATACATACATACATACATACATACATACATACATACATACATACATGCATGCATACACATATATATATATATATATATATATATATATATATATATATATATATATATATATATATATATATATATATATATATATATATATATATATATATATATATATATATATATATATATATATATATATATATATATATATATATATATACATATACATATATATATATATATACATATATATATATTTGAAAAGTTTGTCGGTACTACAGAACTTCACTACAGCACTTCACTTTCGCTTTTTCGTGCTGTAGGAAAGACATATATATTTGTGTATTTTTATTCACCTTCACAATAGTAGCCATCTCCGGTGTAACCGCCATTGCATTTGCATTGGAAACTGCCAGGTTTGTTCGTACACGTTGCGTATTTACTGCAGTTATGCGTTGACATTAAGCATTCATCAATCTCTGTAATAAAGTTGAAAAGTAGAGTTGTTGAAAAAACTGCAGTAATGTTTCTATCAAAGTAAAGTCGATGAATTTTCGATACACTGCATAGCAATCCGTATAGAGATCACAGTAAAGAAATGCATTTCAAAACGCATTTTCCAACAGCCTGCGTTGAAAACAATAGCTCCTTAAGTCTATCCATAGTTATTTAATGTTAACAATACAAATAGAAGTTCTCAATGCGTTTAGATATGGTGAAGTATGAAATTAGCAAGTTTTAATTAAATGAAATCTATATATAAGTCAGCTATTGAACTAAACATTGATAGTTCTTGCAAAAAAAGGTTCTATCTCCAATTACCCAAACAATATCCTCCATAGCCCAGAACATCTTCATATCCTGCTTGGCAGTGGCATTTGTAGGCAGCATATAGGTCTTTGCAAATTGCAAAACTTTTATCACATATTTTCCATTCAGTGTTGTTACATTCGTTATATTCTGGAAAGACAAAAGTTTGATCAGTGTCATATACAAATAAATACTTTTCCACAGACCATGCCTCTTAATGCTTTTGTGAACAGCAAGCATAATTTATAAAGTTTCTGGGTTTATAAAACATCGCATCATTATAGTATTGGTTATGATGTCTACCGTACAAACATAACCATGCATGCAGATATGCATTGTAGGAATACAATGGAGGAAGGCGTTATGATATCCCAACGTGTTATTAAGAAATCTTCAATATGAAGCTAGTCTCTAATCTAGGCCCTGGACTTAGTGTTTTTAAGAATAAAATCGATATTCAGAAACATATAGCTTTTCACTTGTACCTTCTTGAAAATAAACCGTATTTCTCGAATAGAGACTCCTATTTACTTTTCTTAGAGTACACCGTTCTAAAAAAGTTCTTTTCGAGGGGAATTCGAAATTTGACTGTTTACCATATTCTCTCACCTGCTCGCTCTCTTTTATAGGAGTGCATTGCCAGTAGTAGTTGGTTTTAAAATTTTTTTCCGCCTCTCTAATACATATTTTGTTATTAGAAAGGTTTTTTTCGCCCAGTACTGCGCCTTTCTTAAGACTTTCTGTGTAGGAACAGCAGAATTTGCGTAATACTACAGTGTTACACATATAGACAGACTCTGAACAAACAAACACTCTAAATGCATGAAGAAGTTACGACAAGTTATCTATACAAATTAAGTAAAAGCGATGACTGTCTTGCGTGATTTTGTCAACTTTCTTAGATCTCAGAAATCCAGTATAGGGGTGTGCCGGATCAGCATTTTCAGAGTCCGGCCGGAACCGGATTTACCGGATTTTTTCTTAGAATCCGGCCGGATAATCCGGCCGGATTTTACCGGATAATCCGGCCATAACCGGATTTTTGTACAACAAAATTTTCATAATTCATCCAAGAACACATGAAACCAAGAAACGAAAAAGAAACTGTCTTGAACATATCTAACAGTCTTCTTTCTAGTGATGGTAATCATATGTATTTCAGATCTGTATTTTCAAATTGTGCTCGTTTGATCGTAAAGCTGATTGAATTGTAGAGAACTACTTATCCTGTAAGACCAGTTTCCACTAGGAACTTTTCATAATGAAAATGCATTCAACCCTAAATTTCTATTCAATTAAGAAATTACATTTTCTCCTGTAAACAAAAGGATTTCCGCCCACTCGGAAAATTCTACTGACTGAAAATCGGTCTTAAAGAATATATCTTCTATCTCACTTAAGTAAAATAAAAGAAACTTGTTCTTAGTACTGTTATAAGAAGGAAATTGGTAGGAAAGATAGACCCATTTGTTAGGATTTTCTAGCTGAGAAAGTAACCCATTTGAGGGGCACGTCAAGTATTTGTAACAAATAAATACCACCATCCCTGCCATTGTATTGGGAATCTTATCAGTAGCAATCTTACGCAACCTACATAAAATGTATGTTTCCTAATGCTTTGTTCTTCTGCTTTGATTACTGTTAGAATCTTGTTGTTTGTTACAGCTACGCTGTCATAATAAGTTGTGACATTCTCTGCACACTGTCACAGTTCTAAATAACATTCAAGAAAATCCCGTAGATGGCCGGATTTTAAGAACAAATTCGGCCGGAACCGGATTTTTGAAAAATCGGCGATCCGGTGCCGGATTAGCCGGTCTACCGGATATCCGGTACACCCCTAATCCAGTGCTGAACTTTCTTAACTGTTTGAACAGCCGAGTGCCACTTTCTTGTAAACCACTTTAAACAACATGTAATCCGGCATTGTTGGCCTAATGTTTGGCGTGATGCTGCCTTACGACATGCTGCCTAGCTTCAGTTGAATTTTGAAGAAAAGTACGTTACTTTTGTAGCATTGCATTGCATTTGAATTTGCTTCAAAATACATTAAATTTATTTGAATTTATTTGTACTTTTCTATCATTGCTATTTTTCATTCCTTATTGTATTTTCTTGGTGCATGATCACTAATGGAATAGGAGCGGTACTTTTGCAAGTTATATGTCAGTGTTTGTATTGTTCATTGTCTATGTTGGCTGCAGGAGAGATGTGCTACATTATACCTCCTGTGGTTTCGTCATGTAAATCGTCTGGTACAGCAGTGTAGTCAAGAACTGTTCACTTTCTAAAAGAAATTTTATTAGTTCTATGCCCGCCACTTTGATTTTAGTTTGTAATTTGTAAACTGCACCGTGATTTAAAAAAAGTTGTATTTTCTCCATTTAGATTGCGACTTCTCTTTGAGAGTGGCTTCTATTCGAGGGGGTTCCTATTTGAGAAAACACGATATCGTATTAGCATGCTATGTAATAAAATTTGAATGAGGCGGTAAGCCACTTGTACCTCTTTCACCAAACAGCTCAAAGCGTAGACATTTTGAGAGTTTGTATTTGATAACTTGAATCCTGAAGAATCTTCCACGTAATGTGTGGTTAAACACATTGAAAACAACGTCGTTATTAGTTGGTCCTTCATTGGCATTAAAAACCTGTAAAGAAAGACAAAATTACAAACCGTTGTTGGCAATTTAGGATAACGGTTATGGTTTTGTTTTAACACTATGTAAATTAGGACTAAGGTAAATTTCATCAACTGTTTTTGCATGAGTAGCAATGAAACTTGGACAATCTACAACTTCAATAACGTTGGTCCTTACTTGTGGTGTACCAATACCCGTGCCATCACCTGTGACATTTATCCAATTCATACCATCCAATGAATATTGAACCTCAAACTCTTCGACGTATTTCAAAATAGGTTCTCCACCATGGCCTTGTGTTGCTATCATAGATATATTTGAGACAATGCCAAGATCAATCTGTAATGAAAGTGAGGCTTCAATTCTATGAGTGATATAAGGTGGTTTGCAATGTTGAACTAGGTACATGTCTGTTGTAACACAAGTCCTGTTAAAGCTCCCACCGTTAAGTCACGTGTACCAGTTTAGCGGTATTATATCAAAATTTCAATACTTATGTTCTCAGAAGTAGGCATCTGTTATATTTCATTTATCGTTTGTCTAGTAATAGCTCTAGTAAGGACACGTTCACTTCTCAACATAACACAACGATACTCCCTTTTAACAACAACAACATTACATATATATCAAAATAAAACAATAAGACTGGCTGCACAGGCAGTCCATAATAGGTTCATACAATCACTCTATTACATCACTCCCCTTTTTAAATAATGTCTTTAGGGAAGGACGCTAGATATGTATAGGATGTCCATAACGTACAGGTGGTCTTCTTTCTCGCTTGGGCCAACGATTAACTGTTTGTTCTGATTGTTCTTCTTGTTCTGATTCACGCTCGAGTTCGTTATTATAGTTTCCAATGAAGTCCTCATCTAATTCACTCTCAATTTCATCAGGGCGCTCTTCAGTTTTCTCAAACTTTTTAAAATGAGACACGTTTCTTTTCACTCGATGCTTCTGGTCGTTTTCTGCAATAATTTGCGTTCCCCTACGATAAATTACTACGTATGGTGTTTTACTAAAACGAGACGAAAACTTGTCTTTACGTTTCTGCTTAACGAGAACGGTATCGCCAACTTCAATGTCGCTGTCTTTGACATTTCGGCGATTATCTGCATATGACTTGTGATATGCTTGGCTTTTCTTTTCATTTTCACGTGCTTCCTTATGCCTATTTACGACAAGTTTTTTCTCAATCGATGGTAATTTTCCCCGTATTTTCCGATTGAATAACAATTCACTTGGTGGTACTTTGGTTGTACAATGAGGTGTGGTACGATATTGCAATAAGAATTTGTTCAGTTCTTGTCTCCATATCTTCCCTTCGACGACTGCAGCTTGTATAGTTTTCTCGAGGGGTTGATTAAAACGTTCAACCTCACCATTAGCTTGCGGCCAATACGGTGTTACAAGGTGATGTTCGATTCCTAGTATTTTCATGTATTTATTGAATTCATCGCTATTGAACGGCGGTCCATTGTCTGAGACTATCGTGTAGGGAATACCGTGAACAGCAAATATCTTATCAAGTTTCGGTATTACGCAGGCAGACCTCGTTGAGCGTACAATTTCCACTTCTGGATAACGAGAGTAGCGATCGATTAGCACAAGTAAGTAATCATTGGATGGCAGTGGTCCACAAAAGTCAATGTGTAACGTTTCCCATGGTCCTTTAGGCATTTCATTTTGCTTTATAGGCTCTGGTGGTGCAGGTTTACCAACAGCTTGGCACGCTAAGCACGAATCAATAGTCTTTTTTACTAGTTCGTCTATTCCTACGAACCAAATTTTTTCTCGTAATAGTGCTTTAGTTTTTGACAAACCTTGATGGCTCTCGTGCGCGATTTCAACGGCTCGTTTTTGTAATGATTTCGGTATTATTATGCGCGAACCACGAAGTATCGTGTTATGTTTGCCAATTGTCAAGTCTGCTTTAAAACTGCGGTACGGACGTACACTATCTAATTCCCACGAATTTAAACGAATTGCAGCGCGTAACGCTCGCAAATCCCGATCGTTATTGGTCTCATCTGCGATTTCCTTTAGTGTCATTGTCTTCGGGACGCTATGTTCAGCAATGAAGTTAACATATTCCTCTGTCATTTTTTCTTGTTTTCGTATACTTGTAGAGGTAGGATGTCTTGAGAGGTAATCCGCGGGGTTTTGTTCACCCGGTTTGTAAACTACTTGAAAAGTATATGGTTGGAGGCGTAGCACCCAGCGTTCTATGCGAGCAGAAGGCTTAGATTGTCGATGACCATAAATTACCTCGAGGGGCTTGTGATCCGTAATTAACGTAAAAGGATGTCCATACAAAAATAAGTGAAAGTGTTCCACTGACCATACGATGGCAAGGGCCTCTTTTTCGGTCTGCGAGTACCGTTTCTCTACATCTGTCAACGCGCGACTTGCATATGCTACAACTTTCTGATCATCGGCGTCCTTTGATTTCTGAGACAAAATAGCACACAGTCCTACTGGACTGGCATCGACAAGAACATACGTATCCTTGTTTTTATCAAAGTACGACATACACGGAGCAGTAGACAAAGCGTTGGTAAGCTGATTAAATGCATCTTGATGAACCTCGGTCCACTCAAAACGATTGTTCTTCTTCGTCAGCTCTCGTAGTGGAGCAGTAATAGTGGCGAAATTTTCGATGTATTTGCTACTGTAATTTGCCATTCCTAGTAAACTGCGTACATCGCGAATATCCTTTGGAACTTCCGCATTTAATAAATCGTGAACACGTTTCGGGTCTGGTCTTGTACCTTCATCAGAAAATATCTGTCCGAAAAATTCAAGGGTGTTACTTAGAAACTTACATTTGTTCTGATTTAAAGTTAGGCCTTTTTGCTTTAGACGCGTAAGACATTTGTCGAGATTTTCATCGTGTTCCTCGCGTGTTGTACCATATACAATAATATCATCTGCGATATTTTTAACTCCTTTGAGGCCTTGTAGTTGTGTCTGCAACACATATTGAAAAATCTCAGCAGCTGCATTAGTACCGTAGTTCAAGCGTTTATAACGATATAATCCAACGTGCGTGCTGAATGTCGTTATGTGTCGACTATCTTCATCCAATTCTAATTGGTGGTATGCTTGAGATAAATCGAGTTTCGTAAAATATTTTGCACCATTTAATTCAAAACTGACGTCATCAACGGTCGGTATAGGGTGACGTACACGCTTTATAGCCTCGTTTGCAGCTCTCATATCAACACATATCCGAACTCCACCATCCTTTTTAGGAACGACGACAATTGGGGATACCCAAGGGGTCCCTTCATGTTCCGGCACTTTTTCTATAATGTCCTCCTTTTCCAATTGTGTCAGGGCTATTTTCACTTGTTGCCTTACATGGTAGGGGATTCTCCTTTGCGGCTGTGCTTTGGGTGTTTTTGTTTCATCAATGCTCAAAGTAACTTTAGCACCTTTCAATTTCCCAAGTCCTGTAAACACCGAGGCATGTTTATTAATTATGCTTGATATATTGCCATCCATTGTCGACAATTTCTGCAAATGTAAACTGACCAGACCAAGATCCTGAGCTGTTGACAGTGATAGGAGATTTCCACTATCGATTCCTTTTGTCACATAAAACGTTCCTAGCGCAACACGCTTCTTTGTTTCAACAACAGCATCAAATTTTCCAAGGAACTTGACAGGTTCTGGATTATTGTATGCAAAGGCCTTCATTTTCGTGTGTTTCAACTCGGCATTTTCCATCTTTGCATACGTATTTTGATCAATGACGTTTATCGTTGCGCCTGTATCCACCGTGGTTTTGAACATATGACCACAGACAGTGACATTTACTGATGGACTGTTGTTAGCCGTGTTTTTCACTGCATAAATATAATCTTCATCAGATGAATCAGAGCCATCGGCGGTGTTGAGAGGGTGTACAGCTTTCTTGCGACCTTTTGTTCGTCTTGCTGGCTTGTAGTTCAGCTTGCTTTTATCCCTGCAAACATTCGAAAAGTGATTCATTTTACCACAGTTGTTACATTCCTTGCCTTTCGCAGGACATGTGCCGTTATGGGGGTACGCCCTTCCACATGAATAGCATTTAGAACTTTTCTGTGTGTCGGTTCGATTGGCATTGACAACAATTCGATTTGCGTCAGCAGCAATTGGCTCTTTCGATTCTATATCCTTGGCCTGAAATGCACTTTGCTCGTCACGTCTCCCTTCCAGCAACATTGCCTTCAAATCAAAACCAGGATCGCGTAAAGCCCGTTTTCGTATTTTCGAGGAAGTCCCCCCTATGATTATTTGTTCTTCAAGTTCAAAAGTTGTGTCTTGAAATTCGCAAGTTTGAGCTAATGTTCGTAAACGCGTGTGAAACTGATCTAAAGTTTCCTGGCACGCTTGTGTAGCTTGACGAAAACGATAAACTTCATATCGCCTATTTTTCTGTGGCTCGAAGTATTCTTGGAGCTTGGCTTTCGCAACTTCGTAATCCGTCGCTGTTCCCGTGTCAGGAAGTTGCTGAAAAATTTCCCGAACTCTTGGGCCTGCTTGATAGAGAAGGAGAGCTCTTTTTCGTGTGGCATCGGTTATACCACTGGCAAGGATAAACATGTCAAAATCAGCCATCCAGTCTTTCCACCGCGTGGCAAGGCTTGCGCCTAATTCCGCATCAGGGTGAAACTCAGGGACAGGTTTGATTGAGACAGATTGTGCCATGACTACCTGCACAGGTGGAACTATATTTCTTGAGGAAGGTCCGTCGTCGTCGGACATCGTCTATGAGTACTTTGTCAACTCGTCGCCAATGTTATATTTCATTTATCGTTTGTCTAGTAATAGCTCTAGTAAGGACACGTTCACTTCTCAACATAACACAACGATACTCCCTTTTAACAACAACAACATTACATATATATCAAAATAAAACAATAAGACTGGCTGCACAGGCAGTCCATAATAGGTTCATACAATCACTCTATTACAGCATCCAACATCAGCAGTTACCATGTTTTCTTTCATATCAACCTTGAAGCAATGATTTGTTTCATATCCTCTTGAGAAATGTAATAGGTAGTAGCTGTTAGTATTAACTGTGGAAATATCAGTTATGAATATTAGCTTAGTACTAATATGATTGTATAAACGAAGTTATAGAAAGTCTCTGCTGCTCCCCCCCCCCCCCATTCCCGTTGGCAGCATTCATGAACTGGCTGAAGGAAAACATCTGGAGAAATACTTTGGTATCTATTGTTTATCATTATCTGGTTCCGTACCCTATGCGATATTAAGGGAAGTAGAGAGTATACTGGGAGCTAGAACAGTGAAAGTGTGCACTACCATGAACAAGGATGCCAGAGTTATATGTACATCGCGAATAGTTTTGAAATGTGAAACTGCAATTTCACCTGATCTCTGAAGTAATAGTGCAAAGGACCTTGGTAATCTTGATCTATAGAGTGATAATCAGGAAACGAGGAATAGACGTCTCCCCCTCCTCCCCTCCTCCCTCTCCTTCCCCTCCTCCCCCTCATCCCCTCCTACCCCTCCTCCCCTTCCTCCCCCTCCTCCTCTACTCCCCCTCCTCCTCTCCTCCTCCTCCTCCCCTCCCCTCCCCCTCGTTCCCAGATTAGAAGCAAAGATTTGTAAGCTATAGTTTTTAAGTCAGGATCAGAAATCAAATAAAATCGAAGTCTTTTTTGAGACACCCGACGCATAGATTGGGAGAGTTAGTGCATTGGATAAGCAAAGTAGCAAGATTACATCACCATTCACAGCAGTGCTAGCTAAGTGCGGAAGAAACTGAAGAGACTGGTGAAAAAGTATTTGACTAATATGCATGCATTGACGGAAGATATTCGTAGCAAAGCTGATATGAAACGAAGTATCTGCTAAAGCTATGATGCATATAAACATTACTACGAGAAAAACATGAAGTGGGAAAAACCATGGATGTATCCAAATTTAAGATTACTTCACACTATGCTTGCTGATATAAAGTTTTTGTTTGTTGCTGATGAATGTAGTCTTACACCACTATAGAATGCTTTTCTGAAACAACCTTAATATCTTCACTGCCTTTCGGTTCGGCCAAAGTTTTCCTTTTATCATTGAGTGTCCAACGTTTTGCTGTTGCCCTCGTCTATTCAGTCTCAAGTAAATTATGTGAGAATATAAATTCAAGAAGATTCGTGGATCAAAGGAAGTACAATTTTCTGAAGAGTATAACATCTTGTTACATTATACCTGTATATGGTCTACAGTACTGTCTGTCGGAGCGCACCAGGCTGAATTTTCATACAAACGTGCTGACTTGGCATACTGTGCTCCTTCATGGCGACTGGCAACAAGCATTTTATCAGGTATCATAGAGTAGTACCTATCCGGACTAATGCCATTCTTCTCTCTTATCGAAATGCCAATAGGCACAAATGTTTCTTGAAAAGTAGAATAAGCAGAGATTTTACTCATCCATCATTAGTTCATTATATTATTTGTTCATTTTTAGTGGAACATTTAAGCTGATGAATATAAACATATCTGACATTTGTTGCTATTGTGTGTCCAGAAATAGATATATCTAAATTAGATAGTTAAAGCTATATCAATTCCATTAATATGAGAAGAACATATATATAGATATAAAAATATAGATATATGACATTTATATATAATTGTATAATGCATATCACATTTAAAAGTATAATCAATTGTGCAATTGAGAAACGAAAAATAGATAAAATGAGGCGTTAGAATTAAGTCAATTGCAATAATCAAAAGATGAAATTTGCACACCATTACATCCCTCTGGCCATGTCTTATTGCTGAATCGATGGTATGCCCTGCAAAGGCATATTTGTCCTTTCGCACCAGCATCAACGCAATGAGCATAACTTGGACAATTACTAGCTGTGCATGGTTTATCTACATTTTATTATAAAAAATCATAATTAATACTATAATTGAAAATATGTGATGTAGATAATAAACCCAAACTTATTTTTAATCTATAAAATTTTTATAAAGATAGTAATGTGGAAGTTTAATTTTAAGATAAATTGCAGATTCTCATTCAGAACGCAGCTTGTAAAATTGCTTGCTCATCACTAGTATGTACGTACTAACAATTCCCAGCCCTTATCAAGGTAGTCTTTTGAAATAACGTGCATCAGCGGGAATGGTAGAAAGCATACGGATACCAGTCTGTTTGCAATAAATACCGTGCTGACCCTAAGACAACTACAAAAAGAGGAATCCATGAAAGCATTTCCCATTTAAGCCGATCGATGGTTTTTACATCTGAACTATATTATGACAGCTTTTGCTAGCAGCAATTCATATCAAAAATTACTATCATACATTCTCAAGTATACGTCATGTTCGTGTGTATATATATATATATATATATATATATATATATATATATATATATATATATATATATATATATATATATATATATATATATATATATATATATATATATATATATATATATATATATATATATATATATATATGTATATATATATATATATATATATATATATATATATATATATATATATATATATATATATATATATATATATATATATATATATACACTATATTTATATTTATATATATTAAAATGACATACTATGACGTAGACTACTTACATCGGTCGGCGTAGCATATCGTCAGCAATATTGCCTAAAGAAAAATAGCAATGCAATCTCTTTTACATTCAATGAAACTAAGTTGATTTTACCTAAATTATTTCATTCCAAAGATGTCGATATAATGGTATTGTGATTAGTAATGGCTGAATTTTCGATGTCCGATAGTTCAAATTCCCGCTTCATTTCTATGCTAATTGCAATCATTACAATCGACGTATAATCGGTAACTTTAACACGCATACACGCAAACACGCATACACGCGCACATTAAGCAATAGTAACTTAGTATAAGAAATCTAGACTTACAAATAGTGCAAAAATTATACAACGCAACATTCTTCTTGCTTTGCATGGAATATTCGTAATAAGATTTTCAATATACTCAATCCGTAAACCGACTAAGGTAGCAAGATATTAATAAATGATGTGGGTTGAGAAGAATGAATTCTAATGGTAATGAATTCACTGATGTCCATGAATTTATCAACCTGCCACTCAATCGAATTTATCTATCGGATTCAATCTCGATTCTTACAACGGAATTTATTCTGTTGTTATGACTACAGTTTAAAACAAAAAAGCAATATGTGAGCACTCAGGAATAACCCCAAAAGTGGCTAGTGTAAATATAACTTTATTGTTTCCCTGTATCTTTCGAGCTTCTTCCTGACTGCATTATCTTCTCATTACTTTCAGTTCCGTAATTTTACGTTAAGCACTCAAATGACATATCGTGAGTACTTTTCATCAAATGCGCTTCGTCAGACTTTATCAGATCGACCAACATTCCTTTTCGATACAGGAATATTTCTACCTCATCATCAAAGAATCATATAAGTTCACTATATTGCAACCATTCTCTTCATGTGTCGAAGCTTGACAATATTATTCAAGACCAGGGACGCCTACGCTGGGGGGAAGGGGGGCAGCTGCCCCTCCTGCCCTTTCCAAGGACGTAATTATTTTAGTGCAAGTGTTAATAATGTGCCCTCAATAGGAACCTTGCCCCCCCGCCCTCGGTGCGGGCAGGCGTGTCTGTTCAAGGCACCATTGAAAAAACGACTTCAGAAAAAATTTCTCTGAAACAGTAGCATTTTGGGAGTCTACTATTGACAACAACAATGATCCAGTTAGCTTTTGCCCTGTATGAGAACCTTGTGTCACTAGCAAGACCTAGAACAGATATAACCTTCAGAAATACCATCAAACTCGTCAAAGTGGCAATGGTTATTTACTATATAAATGTTTAAACCTGAGGAACAGTAAACATGAATTTTTTTCATCAGTAAGAAACAAGGCCAACTGAAACTTCGATGATTTTTAAAAAATTAATCCAGGATGCTTAAAAAAAGACTGTGTTCAAGGCTACTCCAACATCGATACGAGGCTTCTACGCGTCAAATGCAATTCGCATTCAAGTGAGAACTAACTCTTTGACAGAATAGGCCCAAAAAATAAACATATTACTATAACCCATACAAATATCTCATGCAAAAACAATATAGTCATTGAATTAAACTTCAAAAGAGCATTAACAAATCATGAAAATCGAATAAAGGTCATATTAAATACTACAAACAGACCTTGAGAAATGATACAAAGATCACAATAAATTCATTCGAATACATCAAATTACAATTAGGTATTAAACCAAATGTAGACACCACAAATTTTAGATGAAATCACTTACAAAAATCTGAAATTGGAATCGAAATAAAATGTAACAATTGGACTGTATGAAAAAAGAAAAGCATTCTGGGTGAGAAAATTATACGACGCAGCCCCTCCCTCCAAACAGGCATATCTATATTCCAAGGTAGGGAGAGACTAATCGACCTTGCTTCACTGTAAAACCATCATTGATACATAAAATGTGCATGTTCCATCTTTAAATATATAAATATATATATATATATATATATATATATATATATATATATATATATATATATATATATATATATATATATATATATATATATATATATATATATATATATATAAAACATAAGGAGGGAGTAGCCAATGATAAATGATATGTAGTCACCAATTAAATCGTTGTGAATATGATATATATGATAGTCTCTGCTTCGCATGGCTTATTTATGAAAGTAGCGTCAATCAATATTTACAGCACTGTATAAACGTACAAAGAAAAAATGGGATAACTCTTTATATGCCGTATATTATGTAACCAAATTGGCATAGCAAATGCTGCTACCCAACCTCATTTACTTCCTGTGACGTCAAATAAACCTCGTATAGTTATCATATATTATCGGAGATACATACTGCATGATTTCAATCTCATGTTTCTAGAGGCCCAGAGACAGATCACGTTTCAAATAAAAATTTTTTTGGTCCTGGACAAGGTATTCAATAGAAATTCAAGTTGCTGACCCAGTACAGACCTTCCATATTCAAATATTTCTATGACTGTAATAACAAAACATGAAGCTCGGATCTGAACCTGGGCCTAACTTTTGATAAAAGAGCTTCTAGAGCTCTCGTCTCTCCGAAAACATCACCTCCTACGGGGTACTGATGAAATGAGATAACCACTACTTAAAATTATATACTACCATTCAATGAGCAGCCCAAAAACTGAAAGCCAAAACCTAGCTGCGCGTGCCATCGGAATATTTAAGAAAGTTTCGCTTTTTCTTTCAGCGGAGCATCGACACCCGCCTTCCTAGCTTTAATCTCAGTCTCCATCTGCTCAGGGCTTTTCCTTCTTGATGGATCAATCCATGCTGGATCCGGCAAATAGTTTGCAATCCCGGATGCAAAGGTTCGTTTGAACCCCTGTAACCAATCTTTAGGCCATTTGAATATCATGAAAAATACACTTGGCAGGACTGAAATCAGAATGATTAGAACAATGATGAATTTGCCCCACGACGGATATTCGAAGCTAGCAGTCCATGTCTTACTTCCAGGGTGTAGAGACGAATATGGTGCCTAAAGTTAAAGAATGGGAGAATTGTTAAGTAAACAAAGTGTATGAAATAAAAGATCTGAACAGGTATCGAACCCGATACTCTTAATATTGTACATCCAAAAATAGGAGAATATCAAAAGACAGAATTATGACCACCATGCTAAAAATCAATATCATTACTATCATCATTATCATCATCATTATCATCACCATTATCATCACCATTATCATCACCATTATCATCACCATCATCATCATCATATCTTCAGCAACAACAGCAGCATCACCATGACTACTAACTCTTTACCTCCTTCATTACTATAATAATTATCTTTACTACTTCGTCAGCTATAAAACTCTATGACATCACAAAAAATAATAGTGGATGAACCCCCCTTGACAAAAGCTGCTACAATTCTGTGTTATTAGAAGTCAATGGGGATCTTATTCGATCGAATATGTCAATGCTTGTTACTTTCAACTACTGCGTCATTTGCAAAAGTTTTGGAAAAGACTTTAATCCTACGAGGAAAGTGTGGTCAAAACAACAAACCAACAAAGATTGCACAAACCAAATTCGGAAATATAAAACATTTATGTAAGTCAAACGTATTCTAACCAGTTTGTCACTCTACTATAAATGTCTACGTGGTCGCATTGTCTCACAGTGGACGTAATCATGTTGTCTTATCAAGAAACAATATAGTATGCTAATGAAGTTGATTATGATGATTTGATTCTACCAGGAGAAATTGGCCGGCTGAAAGAGTTCCTTTTCAGCTAATAAGCATTGGAACACATGATGTATCACATCATTTAACTGAAAAGAGTGGAAGATATTGAGACAAGGCGTACAGAGCCTATTATGACTGTAACAAATTCATCGAACGTTTTAACAGATAGAATGAGGATACCTGAGTACATCCAACAAAAGCACTATATGTCGGAGGCTTTGATGACAATTTCACACAACTTGCAATGAAGACAACAATAAGTGCAATCGGAGAGATGTACTTCCAGCAAATGAGCCAAAATGCGTTTGGCCTGCTTCCTGTCATGTATTCAATGTCATTTGCAAAACTAAAAAGACAAAAGTAATTGAAGTAAATTAATCAACAAATCCGCATGCATACCACATACCTTCATACTCCTCTTTGCCCCCCCCCACCACTCACCCACCCACCATAATAGTTTTGATTGATTCCCTTACTACACCCAAATGAGGTGATGGAACCAATGTATGCTGGGAACAAGTCAATGGATAATGAGTTCATACATGTTAGTTTCAACGACTGTTTTAAATAAAACCCGAAGATTAAATTTTAAAGAAATGAAACGTCCGTGATAGCCAACAAAGAGAATCATTTAGAAAGAAGAAGGAGGCCGGAAATCCTACAGCTACTAAAAAAACATATCGACTGCCATACGCACGACCGTATAAAAAAGGTACATTTGCAAAGTATAGCATCATCAGGTATCAAAATGAAGTAGACACTGTTCTGAACCTTGAAGATATGCCATAAGTATGCAAATAAAGTAATAAACAAGTATCAGAATACCCACTTGTCGTTACCATAAACCCACGACACTGCGGTGACTTGAAAGAGTGCTATGATAAGTAACGGAAGAGTCACTGAAAAATCGTCGAATATTTGGAAGATGTAAAAACCTGGGCCCGATACCATGCAAAGACCAATTAGGAACATAACAATGCCACAAACCGCTGTAAAAAGAAGAAGGCAGACATACAAATTACAATTGAATACACGGAGACTATAGTCACTGAAGATTAGAAACAAAACAAAGAATATAAAAGCAAAATAAATTATTATTAATTATTTTTATTAATTATTAATTATTATTATTAATTATTAAATATATTAATTAGCAGAAAAAAGGTTTTATGCAATAGGTGACTAAATCTTAAAAGATAGAAAACAATAAGGAAAAATAGATTAATGATTTGTTGTTGACTTATCAAATGTCAAGAAAATAATTCCCAATTAGAGATGCATCTCGAATACAATAACAAAAGAGATAAAAATTCATGAAACAGCATCATGATAGCTTGATGAATTATTGTTCAATACAAATACAATTAACAGGCTCACAGGCTATTTATATTCCAGAAAATAAATCAAAAAACTTTGATAAAATATTAACAAAAACTTTAATTCTGTCAGTTATATAACAGCAAGCATATAAAAATTTGAGATTATTGAGGCAAAAATACATGCACAAACGTTTCTTGATCTCATAATTTGAAAATAGATACCAAAACAAGAAATATTACCAGTAAATACAGGCTTGCTCATTTTTATCCATCCAAGTTCATACAAAGGGGAAATTGCTGCTTCCAGGGTACCAAATTCTGAGTCAATGCCCAACAAGATAAGCATGATAAAGAACATTATGGACCAAAAAGGAGAAGCGTCCATAAGAACCAAAGCATCAGAAAATGTCATGAAGGCAAGACCTGGTCCAGATCCAAGCTACAAAACAATTCAGGAATATCAGCTATTGCCAAACTCATTGGAAAAAACTTCTATACAACTGTCTCTGTGCAATTGTCATAGAAAATTCCTCTACAAATATGCAAACCCTTTAGGCAAACAAATTTCATAAACAATATATATATATTATTGCTGTATTCTGAGGCACAACAAAAAAGAGTTTAATTTCAGATTTCTACTTTGAAGATTGCAAACTAAAGTTAGATTTGCAAAAAATATCTCTTTGGTAGAGTGTAAGGAAATTTTCCTGTATACATAGCACACCTCACGAGCATCGATGCCAGTTTTCAGTTCTCTGTGACCAAGAATTGAAAATACCACAATACCAGCAAAAAGTGATGTTCCACAATTAATTATAACGACGGTATATGCATCTCTAATGCAGTTGTTGCGCTCTGGCATATAACTTGCAAATGCAATCAGAGCACCAAATCCAAGACTGAGCGTAAAAAACATTTGAGTTGCAGCATCCATCCAGATCTGAGGATCTTTTAACAAATCCCACTGTGAAACGCAAAAAACTGCATGTTAGATAACGTCAATTGTCTTCATGTAGTCATATTACATTTATAATCGTTGACGAGTGAGGATTAAAACAGAAAGGAACTTCGAAATATTAAAAGATAGAGCAGTACTATATGTCTCAACTCACAGCACTGGGTTCAATACACATACTGCCTAATATTTTTTATGACTTTCCCTAACTTTTTTCTTGAACATGAAGGTGTTTTTCCTGACTTCATATAAATGCATAATATTTTTCCTGACCAACCGGTGTCACAAATGATGCGACTGACCTATCTTTTAAAACTAATTAATTGAACACATTTTTCCAATTTGGGTAAGAAAAGGGGGTTCTCTGGTCAACTACTTTATAAGGGAGTGGTCATTATTTATGACAGGGGTGGGGACTGAAGATCAAATGTTGGGGTAACTTAGAAAATTACACTGTGCTAGGTGGGGCAGAAGAATAATTTCTGGCCACGGGGGTAGTGTAAAGACATATACCATATTTAAGCATAAATACACCATTGTTATACTGTTTTCCTTAGGTGGGGTAAAGAAGATTTGACTTTAGTAAATGGTGGGGTAAAATTCTTGTAAGGGAACATAATACTTTCTCTTCAGTCCCCACCCCTGCTATAAATAATGACCGCTCCCTAAGAACAGGAACAAAAATATCAAAGATTGTGTAATGTGTAGAGTTGTCTATCGGGCACCAAGGAATTAACTTGCATGGTTAAAAAAATTCTTGATTTTTTCTTGATTTTTTCCTGACTTTCTTCAAGTTTCATTGGAAGTGAGGCCGATAAGTCTCCTAAAATAATCGGCCTCACTTCCAATCCGATGAAATGGAATTCATTCCAATCCGGCATGCAACTGTTCCGTTTTCAAGCGTTTACATTGAAACAACTCATACCGTTTTCAAATAGTTCTGTTTTTAAAATCATTTTCAATTGATCCTGGTTAGGAAAACGTTCCAGTGTAAACGGAAGGCCAAAACGAAATCATTTCATACCGTTTTCGAATGAAAACGGTATAGTGTAAACGGGGTCCAACTCACCTGAGGATCAAAGAATTTCCTAACACCAGTGCCAGCACCTTCGAGGGTTACACCTCTGAAAAACAGTATAATGAGGACGACATATGGGAAGACAGCTGTAAAATATACAACCTGTAAACATAAAAATAATATTTTATTCATATATGGAGTCTTTATCATTAGTTTTGCTATTAGAAGATGTGAATAATAGCATAAAAATGGATTTCTCGGTCAGGGCGGTTCATAGTGAAAAGTGATTGTTTTATTTTCTAAGCATGTTCAGCAAACCAATATCAACCAGTCATTACAGTGACGCAGACTAGATGTATCTTAATATTACTCCAACACTAGTCAATTGAGAGCTATACTTTAAGGCAACCCAACAAAAATATGCATAGCGCCTTATTATTCAATCCAATGAACAAGAGGAGATTCATTCTAATTTGATGCTGTCTAAACAGTAAATGACCTAAATGAATAAGGTCATTTTGAAGTCGTGTTGACTTCCCATCTACACAAAGAAGTTGCTGTGTATGATTTGAATACATCTACTTAAAAACTACATGCAAAATTGCATACAATAAATCTCTTAATGCTGGGTAATTTCACAAGAAGCACATCTTTTGGCTCTCAATCGCGTTTCTGAGCAATCATATCCAAACAAAACAAAATATAATATACCATAGACATTCTATACTCTTTAACAGTAAAAAATAAGTTAATGACACACCTTTCCGCTTGATTTAATGCCCTTAACTACACACATATATGTAACTATCCAAGCAATAATCAGGCAGATTGTCAGTTTCGCATTTAGGCCAACACCGGCATCATCAATACTTGTTGATACTTGCAAAGTTCTATGATAGAAATACCACATGGGTGCATCTCGAACGCAGCAGTCTGGAAACTTGTTTTTAATCTCATTCAGTCTTGTGAGATTAGCTACCACCTCTGGCAACGTTTGGTTCATTTTTTCAACTCTTGCTATTTCACCAAGCAAATTTTCATACGGTTTATAGTTAATGCAATTTTTCTTATTCCATGGCAAAGTTTTTTGGAATGACATGAAAAAGTAGTAGACACACCAGCTGAGAACGATGACGTAATAAACGCAGAGCATAAATGAGACCGCAAGGCATGATATGCCAATACCAAACAATGCAGGGTGGATTTCTTTCCACGCCAATATTGCTGTCTTCCTGAACCTTTGGCCTATTGAAAACTCGATCATGAACAACGGAAGACCTTCAATCACCATGAAAATTATGTATGGAATAAGAAATGCACCTAAAAAGGAAACATATTTCATGACTTTAAGAGAATAAATACCCTGACAATCCAATTGTGGCTGAACTCTTTATAATGCGAGAAAAAAATATATCATATACCTTTTGCATTCGAAGCATACATTCTGTCGACACTAGAACCGTAAATGATCTATTAAGCCCCCAATCCACTTAAATGATCTATTAAGCCCCCACTTAAAAGTGGTTTTGACAAATAAGCCCCCACTCCAGAACAAGCCCCCATGGGTAGTTATTCGAATTTCCCGCAATTTTCATTACGGCTGAGAGCATGAGAGAAGTACTGAACCACATAGTTTTAATTGATATTAATCCATTTTTTCATATTGAACATAAGTTACGATATTTTTGCACTAGCTGTAAGAAACAGAAGTGGCACCACATGAAATATTAATCGATGAGAAGAGGAAGAGGGTGACAAATGATATTGAAATTGATTAACTGCTATTTTGTTGTACATTTCTAGTTTCAAAGTTTTCAAAGATATCTTCTATTATTCAAATATATTTATATGTGTCTTATGCAACAATTAATAAGCACCCACTCCCAAATAAGCCTCCCTCCCGAATAAGCCCCCACCCTTAAAAGTGATTCTGACAAATAAGCCCCTGGGGGCGTATTCGATCATTTACGGTATGAAATCACTGTTGACTAATAAACAAGCAACGACACGCTGATCCAAAAATTGAGAAGTTGTGATTTGATTCTATTAGGACCCTAATCCATTAGTTTTATATATTGCATTATCCAGAAAAGGAAAAGGGAGCTCGGCCCCTTTTCGGGAAGTAGAAAGAGAGTTGAGCCTCCTTGGATCCCTTCTTTTACAGATCTGCCGACAGGTACTAGTTCCAGCCTTGTATCGCAGTTCTCCGCTGGTGTAAATTTGACTTATTCATTTAACGAAAATACACGCTTTATATAAGAAACCACTTTATAAGGAGCCTACGTGTAGAATGCCAAAATATTTAAAGAACTTATGCTTCTAAAGGTAAATTCCTTAAGGAACTTTTCAATATGAAAAATTTTTTATAACAACAAACGAGGAAGCCGGTTCCATTCACTAGCAGCCAAAACCCGCGTAGAATGTCTGTTATGCTTGTGTCATGTCTTTCATGTTTCATTGGTCCTAAACTAGGGCCAAAATTAAAAGCAAAATTCAGAACTTCAATGTCTGTTTGTGTCGGTACCATATGTATAGCACTAAATATGAAGTGAAAATTAAGGAACTATTAAGGAACTTTTACTACTACAAATTGACTGCTTGAGGTGCAAAACGAAGAACTTTTGGAACTAGGCCTTGAGCTAGGTTTCTTATAAAAAAAGCGAGTAGGCCACTCACAGGAATATGCAAAAATGATGCAAGAGCACATAGGTGTAAAGCAGGCTTATTCAAGTGGCAGCCCTGGCCTCGCACGGCCCCGACGCCATCTCCAAATGGCCCAAAAGAGTGTGAGCACATATGTGTAAAGCAGGCTTATTCAAATGGCAGCCCTGGCCTCGCACGGCCCCGACGCCATCTCCAAATGGCCCAAAAGAGTGTGAGCACATATGTGTAAAGCAGGCTTATTCAAGTGGCAGCCCGGGCCTCGCAAGGCCCCGACGCCATCTCCAAATGGCCCAAAAGAGTGTGAGCACATATGTGTAAAGCAGGCTTATTCAAGTGGCAGCCCGGGCCTCGCACGGCCCCGACGCCATCTCCAAATGGCCCAAAAGAGTGTAGCTAACTCTTGCTAACTTTTATTTTGTACTTGTTGAAAATTCAATGCTGAATATGCAATGCTGTGGGGCTGAAGAGCAAACAACCATTGTTTTGGAATTGGAGTTTGTATTGACATGAAGTTACTTGCAAAGGTGTGGCCCAGCTTACGTCATTGAGTTTGAAATGTGGTCCACGTGTGCTTAATATCTAACTTAATAGCCCTGGTACAAAGTATTAAACGAAAGACTAGTGCACCATCGTAGCGTCAGTCTGATCACTCTGATGCTATAAAATTACCCCCCCCCCCGACCCTCCAGGAGGAGTGCTCTCTTTAGTTCCAAGTAAAACTGAGGTATTTGTCTGTAAACTTTAACAAAGTAGCAACAAAAATTTGGTGCGATAAGGTCTGCGATAAGGTTGGTACGGCATTCATCTCTATATATTATTATGTCACTGTTGCTAACCAGATTGACTGAGATTTTCTATGTTGTTCAACAATGGTAACGTAGTTTACAGTGTAGTCCAAGATAGTTCACATAGGAATAAGGGACTGAAGAACAAAGCAATACGATTCTCACTGGCTAAAAAATCACTTGCTGATAGTTGACACAATCAAAAGCTGCAGGTTGCCATAGACTTGACAAAAGCCTCAGGGAGTTCTCTAAGACACCTCATAACAAATTTGATTAGTCATCAGTCCGAAATCACCTCAATGACCTACTATAATCCAAAGCCGTAGTATACACCTTTAAAACCCTGCCGTGCTTGTATGTTAAAGCTGTTAGACCCAAATACATACACTTATGCCCAACTATCGTGCGCGTACCCAGGCAGTGGCCTGAAGGGCAAGGCATCTTTAGCATTCTAGAAAGTGACTCGGTACCCCCCGTAGGCATAGAGCGCTGGAACTTCTTTGCATCTTTCTAATTCTATATCAAGTATCAGAATGCTATGCTCACATTAATTGTGTCGCCCAACAAAATATCACTGTCTAAAAGCCTGCTAACCATAACTTTTCCAAGAACAGCTTGCATGCACGCCCGTGGTATCCTGGCCTACTTAGGATTTACATTTATTGCGTCGCATCATGAAGTATGCGAACATTGTTTAGATTTCAATCATTCAACCGTAAGCCTTCACTCTAAACAAATATGTAAACAGCAACGCAAAGGGAGGTAAGAATGGTTTGAACGAGGATCAGTGAACCTAGCTAGATTCTGACTTACTACAAAACACATGATACGCAAAGATGACACAACAACGTCTACAAATTGCAACTTTGTTTATGAAAACTGTCGTTCAACCAGTAGCCAACGACTTTCAAAAGCGACCGTTAATGAGATCTGGGCTAAAGGGCTACTACTAGACACCCTTTTCCCGCATACAATCTCTCGCCTGTAAAAAAGTAAAAAACTTAGTTATATTTACAGACTACAATAGTTTAACAGAACTGTGGTGTCCTTTCAATGCATGCTAAATTCATGTACTACATACGATACCTCCGCCATTTTTTTGACACAGATAAGGAAATCGCCACACATTCCCAAGTCCTACGGCAAGCCCAATTGATGCAAGCAAAAACTCAGCCTTATGGCCCCACGATTCTCGAGTCGGCTCAACTTTTATATCAGCAGTTTTCATAACATCCATCTCAACATCTAAAAAAGAAAATGGGAAATCCATTCCTTGAATATAACGCAGTTTAATGATGTATAGCTCTCTAAAGCATCGCAGTTCAATCTTTCATCCTCTTCCTCCTTTCTTGTTTATAAATAAGTCTGCATAAAACAGCCATTGTGAATAAAACCCAAAAACAATCTCAACATAATTATTCTCAAAACAGACTTACTTTCAGCCATGGTGAATGCCTTGTAACGAAGCAGGACAAATCAATATTACCATATAATCATAGAAACTTGAATAGCAAACGCCGATCCTTCCTCCGGGTCTTGGGTAACCTCTGACCGCAATGTAGCGCACTCTCTTTTAATCAAGAATGGCAAATACGCTATGCTGTGAACAGAATAATAATGTGTAATCACTTCTTTGTTCGTTATACACAGTGTGACTAATCTATTTTGTTAGCATTGTGTTAGCATGAATTCTTGTTTGGCACGTATTGTAAGCCTTTCAACGCACTGAGAGACCTTTACCGTTTACTTCCTCATACTCGTATTATTTTCAACTTATAATTATATGCTAGAGACATCCGTTATAAGGTATCGTCTGATGACTGACAAAGGAAGAAATACAGCCTACAATGAGATCAAGTTGCAAATTAATAAGATAGCAGCAGGTCTTCATGAAAACCCAAATATTACATTTGAAAAATCGTAAATATTGCCAACATCGTGTATAGACCCGTTATCAGAAACACAGCTTCTATAACACCCACGATATAGTCGAGCTTAAAGTCATTGACTCTGTGAAGCAAAATGCTTATTTTTCCACAACCGCTTTGTCTTTCAGAGAAATTTTTCAGGCCATTCGCTTCAAAGCAGGTCATTTCAATGCTACCAACCATTAGTCTCATGTTTTTGGCTCTTACGTTACTGCATAGATTGAAATCCTGTACTCTACCTCAGCAAATTTGTCCGCGTGTCGCTATCGAAAGTAGCAACATATACATTTAGGCTCAAAAATGCTGTATCTCAAACATGCTGTGTGTCAGCAAAACTTGAGATATTCGTCGTTAAAAACAGAGCTGGTTAAAAACTCCTGTCGACACACAAAATCGTGCATTTGTTTGTGCATATGTACTTTGTTGACTCATGTGCTTTTTGTTGACGTAGGCTGACTACTCAGGTCGGTGCGTAGGCGGTCTGATGTCTGCGTTAAAATCCCCAGAAGCCCTGGGACACTTGGCACTTTTTCTATTCTTCAATGAACTTGCATTTCCCTCCCCCCTAAAATATTATTGGGCTTAGGAAGAATTACATGTGATAATGGGAAAACTCCACGTACACACCAACTACTTCAAGTGTCTCAAAGATGAGCCAGCATTGTCCTAAGGGAGATGGGGTGCGTGTTGCAACGATTACAAAAATAGATGAATGCGGTTTTCTATCAGCTTTTTTTAAGTGTCCCAACGACAAGGCGAGTATTGTAGGGTGACCTACCATGGTTGGGTCCAATGCGTGAAAAGATTATTGAGACACCTCTCAGACTAAAATTTGACTGAATTTGACATATTTTTACAAGAACATTTTCCCGCCCAGTTCTGAACCTTTTTAGCTTTTGAGTGATTGAAGTGCTAAATGTTTCTTAAGACTTTCTTTGCAAGAACATTCAAAGTTGTATAACATTGCATAGTTATTGAACACAATACTTAAATACTAATATTGAACTTTCTCAACCTTTTTAGCAGCCAAGTACTTTTGTTCTCTTAAAAAAATGCTCGTAATGTAGTAGATTACCTATGAGAATTCCACTGAGAAAATTAGATAAGAGCGGGAAACAAATCCATTGGAATGGTTGTGGGAGGGGGGCTAAAAATCTCCAGCTTCTCCAGCCCCTAACCCCCTAACAAACGGTTTACATGTAGGAGTGCTTGGCCACTATCGTCCAGATACGTCACAGAATAGTCATGATGCCACTCAACTTGCTTTTGAGAGTGGTCAAGGAAGCTCTAAAAGTCAAAATTCACGGGTTGGAAGCTGTCAGAGCCCGTCACCACAAGTCACAGGCCAACTGCATTCTTTTCAAGATCATTATATAGTGTACTGAGATAAATCTTTATTGAAGAGACGTTGCAGTTCCACATTAACTGAATAGTTACCAGGAAACCCAAATGTTAACAAATGCAATAGATATACCTAGTTGAGTAGGTACATAACAGACAAGCTGACCAACGTACAAGAGGTTTATCATAAACGCGTTGTTGCCTCGATTCATGGATTATCAAAAACATTTATTTAATATTTTCTTTTACCATTTAAAGCTAAGTGTTCAACCTTCCTTTGACAGTGGACCCTGTTATAAAGAATTTGTCTCCTTACAGGGATTTTAAATAGGCAGTTCTAAAACCTCCGTGTGTGCAGTTCTAGAGAGAGACCTGTGCATGTTGAATTGTGTATCTACTAAAAGATAATCAGGTAAAGTAGAGTGTTGTGTATACATTGTGTCATTTCCAACAAGTATGGTAATAAAACATGCATACTTTCAATGCTTGCCCGTCATGTACATGTTGTTTATGCTTATATATGAATCAAGGTCTATTCCTCAATATAGTAGCCACGAGAAAACTGTACATTTCTAAATTTTCCATATAAAAAACTCTGTCTCCTTGAGGTAAATTATTACAAGCCGCTCAATCTAAATATTTCATATTATTATCATAATCTTATTTTTGAAGTTCCGAAGTAGCTCCGTAAACCCAGAAGCCATATAAGATACCTTGTTCGAAATCTTTATATTGACTTTCATACTTCCATTATCATTTCAGAGTTCAACTCTCCGTTTCTCCATGTAGGTCATGGGGTTCTCCAGGGTGATTGTCTTAGTCCTTTATTGTTTAATCTCTGTCGTAGCACTTTTATTCAGCACATCAAAGTAGAAGAGTATAATTAATTTGGGTCCTCTACTAATTATGGTCCACAATCTTCTTTTGTCCCTATCCACTGGTCTCAGTTTGCTGATGATGCTGCTGTAATTTGTGGTTTGGAACAAGAAAATCATATCCTACTAAATCGGTTTTATATCTCGTGTACATGGCCAGGTATGCAAGGGTAAACGTGTTGCATTCGGTAATATAAAATATTCAACTAAGTTTAGCCAAGTTCGGCAAAAATTAATAATTGATGGCAGTCTTATCCCTACTGTTCAGACTGAAGAATCTTTTCCATACCTGGGACGTCATTTTGACTTTAATATGTCAAATAATTCTCATAAATCTGAATTATCCGAATTAACTAATTCCATCCTTAGGAACGGGTTATTAATTACTTGTGGGGAGGGGTGGAGGACATTCTCATATACTTGATGGAATTTTCATCCCCCATCTCAGATTTTGGTAAATATTTTGGTCCCCACTCCAGGATTTCAGAAGAAACTCCATACTCCTTCTTTTTAAATCCTCTTTATTTTTCATCCCCCTCCCCTGAGTGTGTAGAATTTTGGTCCCCCTTCTTAGATGTCTTCCACCCCCTCCCCTGGAAGAATTAATGACCAGTCCCTTACGAATAAGTTTTTATCATTATTGGACATCAGTACTGAATAAAGTAAATGGCTATTGGGTAGGAAATTCGTTGGTTATTATAAGAAATTTAATTAGCTTTACTGCCAAACTTAAAGTTGAGTTGAGATTGAGGCTGTTTCGGTAGGGAATGTACGTATACTTATTAAATGTTCTGCAGTTTGAAATGATTTCATTCTAAAAGAATAGTTATTACAGTTCATTAAGTCAAAAAAAAATCATGGCTCTAGATCAGCCAACTGTCCACTCGACAGCAAAGAAGAATTGGCCATCCAACGCTGGACTCATATTACTCACTTTTGTGACCAGCATATGACCTGACAGTAAAAATGTCAATCCCAAAATTCTGATTGACTTTGTGGCAGTAGCCAAAATTTTCATCAAAATTATACGAAAGTCTCATGAAGATCCGTATTAATAGCAGCCATTATGTTTGCACTAAACTGCCTGGGCTATTTATTTCTTGGACAACTGAGTAAGGAACAGAGCAATACTTCTTAAAACAATAGCTACACGATTGAAGAATCTCATCTCATGATGTACTACAACAGTGATAATAATCAATTGCATAGCATAGTTGCCATTGTAGTGTACATACTGAAATTCCTCATGAAAGAAAGATGGAAAGAAGATAATCTAGAATGTAGATTTATCTGTCAAGACAACTTTAGCTAACAAGGCAATAGGCTTCATCCTCTTTCGCCATCTTTTCTGACGGTTAATTAAGCAAAAATCCCAGCTGCTGATACTTACATGGCAGTACAGACGTTCCGGTGTACTCATTTAGCTTTTAGTAAATGTTTCAACGCTCCGACTTGAAGGAGTTTTGGGCTTCGAATATTTATTTGTATAAAATGCGAGGTTTGCAGGTATCTGTATTTCATGTTTTGTTAGTACATAAACCACCTGCCAGTAATTGTTTGCTGTTGATTTAGCAGAGCAATCCTAGCTATCAAAGCCTCTTCTCAAATGAACTCTATGATGTTGTGAAATATATCTCGTAATCAATATTAAAAGAAGAGCCCAATCAGTACTTTATTGAGCTTATCTCAACCTCATTGGTTTATTATCATGACATTGTAATGACCTAGGCAAATGAGATGGTGTCTTTTGATTAGATTTGATATGAAATCTCAGGCAGACCACATAGTTTCCATCGTGTTATTGTACATGTTTGCATTCCAAATATGAACGAATTACGACACAACTACCTACACTTCGTTTAGTAACGGCCTTATAGTCATGCACAATAAGAGACTTGTAATGTATTGTTTAAATGAATAGCAAACAAAAGATTTATTGATATTCAAATGTGCTCCTAGGCAGTTAATTCCTTGGAGGGAGCCCATTTCGTTCAAAGCGATTGCTGACAATTACCACTTTCCCATGCACTCTCGTTCGCTGACCAATAATGCCTGCATACGACAATACATCATTCAGAGAAAGAGAATCAAGCTATGCAAGTCATTCAGGTTATCATCCTTTCTATTTGCATACATAACAATACTATGACAATTTGGAATTTATCATCAATTTAACCGCTTGATATACTCACTTATACGTTGAACATACTTACAATGTATTTGCGAAGCGAAGATTTGACGTTTTGCTGTCATTCACAAACGGAACTTAACATGGATCGCCTTCTCAAATTTTTGTAATTTGATTCCTTACACTCTTGATTCCAAGAATTGCCGACTCTTAGTCAACGTGATCTGTGGAATTGTCTCTGACATGTCATGCCCAATATGTGCTTGATCTAATTTCGATGCACTACACGTGTACTATAATGATTTTGAAGCATTTTCTATATATTGAGATGGATTTTTAAGCGTGTGTGATAAGGCTGGCGGTAGTCTTGAAATCATGAAGCAACAGTTTGTCAAATGTATTAACAGAGAGGCAGATAGGCGCAAGATGCAAACAGAATCTTGGCCTAATAATATGGAGAAATTAAGATGAATTGCATTGATGTATGCTGAATAGGGACCATGCTACAACAAATAGTCTCTATTAAACTTTTAACGGTTTGATGAAGTCCAATAGGATGAATGTGTATCAACAATCAAATAAAATTGCTATTACATATACAGATATTGCACCCAAGGGCTTGTCACATAGTTATGATGCTATTTGAGTGTAATTGAAGTCAATATTTATATACTGAGGATGTGCTTCAGTCTTATATTCAGAAGCAGAGTTAGCTTAATTGCCCTTTGATAAGGGTTTACCTACATAGACAAATTCTTACATGAAATGACAGTTATTCTAAGGAGCTGAAAGGTAATGTCCCAAGGCTTTAGGTAGCTACTCCTTTAACCAGGTTTGCCTCTTCCACCCACTCATAATCCTTTTGCCTCTTTAATTTACACAATTCAGTTTCCCACTGATCCTTCATATGCCTATGAATCTACCAATGCATTTTATTTCATATCAGCCTACAGTTTGGCTAACATTTATAAGTTAAGGTTTATGTACTAGTTCCATTATCAATGAATACTGAAGTTTAGTTTAAAAAGGACAAATAAGATGCTTTATAATCAAATGCTAGTAAAGTATTGGAGTGTTTCTTTTTAGCACTTGATTTATTTGCATCCAATTTCAAAATATATCCCCTCTTAAACAACCTACCAGGAGTTGTCTAATTCCATTCTGATCCCTACATTCATCAAAATGTCAAAAACTATCTCTTGCCAAGAGCTCTTGGCCTTGCTTCTATCTGCAAAGAGTTGTCATTTTGCATTGAACATAGTATTTGCAAGTGGCTTTCCACTTTCCCAGGGCACAGTTTAACACCCAAGTTACTATACTCTCACTTATGGTCTATATGTTCTAATCTGCCAGTCTTAAATAGTGCTTTATCAAAGTTAAAGCATACTTTATAAGGAAATAATAAGCTAGAGTGATATTAATTGCTAGAATTACATGCTCTGTGGACACTTTTTCCTGATCAACTTAAAGGGCTATTCTCCCTGTCCTCATTTTTAAAGTATCTCCCCCCTGTAATACCAGACTATCCCACTACCTTATAATCATCACCCACCTGCCAAATTTGAAGATCATGGATAGATAGTCTCACCTCCTCTGTATAAATCAAAATCTCAATAAAGCCATTAAAGTCAAATTAGTTAGAGAGGGCGAAAGATACATAAGCTGTGTGAGTGATATTTTGAAATGTGAGGAACCCCAAGCTGCATTTCAGAAAAATTCCTATTTTATTCATAGATTTACAATCAAATACGAGCAGATTTTCTACACATGACCTGGGATTGAAAGGCATCGAGCATGCTGTTTCGTCAAAGCCCCTACGTGGAAACCAATATCCAGGTAATAAACTTGTTATAGGATACCTTAACTATTATATTTATAACGACTGCTAAATTCGTACCGAATATTGGGACTAGAGTCACAAGAAATTTCATTGAGTGAAAGATAAACAATTCCATCTTGTAGTCGTTCTTCGTAATTTGAAAATCAAATTAGATTTCAGACTGGGTAGTATACAGTGCAACCCCTTCCGGTTATGAGACGAGTTACACCAAAGCACCGCGCTCACAGATTCATTTGGACTTAAATTCTCTATCACACTTTTTTTCTAAGAACAGTTTTATAAGAACACGAGCCTTAAAATTTATCGAAAATTAAGAACAAATTAAGAACAAGCTGAGGCTGAAATACTATCGTGAAGTGATTTGAAACTGATATAAAAACTTTTTCAAGTTTAGCAAGGATTATTCATCTGTAAGAACGTACATATATTTTGTCTTCTGATTTGTGTTGTTAAAAATAATACCTATTTCATAAACATCCAATGTTCTCTTGTATACTGTCTAATGTCTAAATTGCCTCCCCCCCCCCCCCATTAATTTAAGAATAGCCAACCTGAAGCTCAATTTTACTGGTTCTTATAAAAAAGTCTTCCCCCATTATTCTTCCCCCACTTATCGAAAGACAGCAGGCACGACTGTATTTCCTTAGGCGGTTCTTTCTTGAAAATGGATAAGGAACCTCTGATATCGTTGTCAGGTCATTTTCATAATTTCGCGTAGAAGTATTAGACTCTGGCCAAATGACTCGATTTTTCACTCCATTTTTTACTCGACAAAAAATCAAGGAAAATCGAGCCGTTTGGCCACCTTGTTGAACGAGTCAAGTGGAGTCGAGTGAAGTTTGATCTCTGTCAAAAAAAATCGAGCAGAAGAATTGCTATTGAGTGAAAATCGAGTCGTTTTGCCACCTTGTCGAGTGAGTCGAGTTGAAGCATGCGCAGTAGCGTCATATTGGGCGGGAAAATCTTTTGTGATAACAAATCTTTTTTGGTTCAGTTACGTTGTGAAGCTGTGAGTAGAGCGACGAAAACAGAGATCTCGATTGATGAATCTGAGAGTGCTGGAACTTTTGAATACGGGTAAGGTTATCATAGCAGTTCTGATGAATCTGCGTCTAGAATTGCAGCTGCTTTGCGTTTCCTTCCCGTCATCTTGAATCGCCGAGCATAGCTCATTTGGCGCGCATTTGAATTCAAAAAGAGACTCTCTGATAAAGAGTAAAAAATCGTTGTCGAGTAAAAAATCGAGTGAAAAATCGAGTCGTTTGGCCAGGGCCTTACACGATTTTTTTATGAGGAACCTGCATGTAGAATGCGGAAAGTACTTTTATCACTGCAAAGAGTCGAGAACTAGAAATTATATTCGCATAAATTGTGTATAATCTTTGTAGCCAGTGGTGCATAGGTAGGTCTCCGTTTAAACTTACAGTATCCATAAATTCCCTTCTTAATAGTCAGCATTTATAATATGTATAGCACTCAATGTGCAATTAAAATTAAGTAACTTTTAATTCTACAACTGGATAATTGGAGGTCCGAAAATAAGGAACTTCTGGAACTAGGCCTTGAGGTAGGTTTCTTATAAAGAAGATTGTAATGGATGGGTGAAGCAGCAAAACTTCTATGTTACAAAAATATGATCCTACTAGTTTTAAGATCAACCAGACTTGAACTGTAGAAGAAGAATGCTTGCTCCAGACTTGCACATGGTAGAAGAATGCTCACACAAACTGCTTGACGGTCGTCAAAACAATTAATGTAACAATATTTCATAGTTATACGTGTTTCTAGTTCATTGAGCAATTCAAAGCACTTGATGATGGTCTTTGACCGAATCAAAGTGCAAATTACACCTCACTTATCTTTCTTTTCCAACCATCTGCATACACGAACACTTGAAGTATTGTATTACACAATTTTGGTTATAAGAAACGGGTGTATAAGAAACTTAGTACTAGACACGCTAAAATTTAAGACGCTTTTGGAACTACAAAGAAAGTACTAAGACACTTTAGAAATTCCTGTGCCATCTTTGACTGTGGTTCTGAGACCACCTTTTCCTCCTTGGCTTTAACAAGTTTCTGCTATGGTATGTTTTATGTGCTAAGCCTTAGAAGCACTACAATAGACAGTGTTTTCCGGTTTGCTTTCGTTTTCATTACAATTTTTCCAATGAATTAAGAAACTTTTAGAACTGAAATTTGACCAAAAATTAAGAAACATTTACTACCAGGCCTTGAGCCAGGTTTCTTATAAAAAATCATGTTGAACTCGCCTATGAACCACTTGGTACAGAAAAGGATTATGGGCACAGTTTATACGAATTTAGCTTCTTAATTTATGATTTTTTATGTTACTTTAAATATTCGAAACTAAAGAGTTTTTAGAAGTTTTGTCCGTAGTATTAAAAGTTCCTCCGATTTCTTGGCTGTCTACATGAAGGTTTCTTTATTTGAAACGTCCTTGTAAAGCAGTTCCTTATATACAAAAAGTATATTACCACTGTCCTGCTTTAACCGCAGATATCCTCATAGTTTAGAAATGTGGTGTCGTATGGTCGAAATCATAAGTGAATTTGACAGGAGAAAAGGTGCAGTTACGCCTACAAAGTTATTTAAAAGTCACCAAAGATACGATTTTAATGCCATAGTATGTATCAAGTTCTCTTCTTGGCTATGTGTCATAGTGCTCAAGCATTCTAGACTTAAAACATACTATATAAGAGTATTTAATTGTGGGAAAGTTATGGCACAAAGTACACACATGATTGTGAAGATTTTGTGTAATTCCTATCTTTTTAGGTTTAGCCACGCGCAGTATGGCTAGCTTAATAATTGAGTTCTGATGCCTGTAAATAATGTAATGTTCCACAGTTGATTTGTGTGACTGGCCTGTTTGCATTGGGCTATTTCACGGTACAATTGTATTAACTTGTTACTTGTTGCAAAGGCCGACGACATCTATTGTGTATTGTATCAAGTTAGATATTCAAAATGTAAATAAAACTTGTAGGATAGCTTTCATCATGTAAGCATCCTTTTGAAGTATTTCTGACATTATTAGAAATCTTTTACTACTGTGCGATGGAGGACAGCGAAACGACAATAATGTGTACTTTAGATGCAGGACTTTTAAAGAATATAATGCTAGAGCCATTAGAAATTGGAATTAGTCGACGGCAATAAATGGTGAATGTCTTAACATGGCGATTTATGTATGGGTGGGTCCATGTATGTTCAACCCTAGATTCAGTGTGTAGGTTTAATTTGCTTTGGTAAATCATCACATTGCTTTGTAGTTGAATCTAAGTCTATCAAGAAAAGTACTGAAATTTCCTTCTGTTTGCGAGCTTGATAAAGACATGTTGGCAATGTATGCTGTCCATTGATGACCCATTTATAACCCAGCAGACCTCTTACGTTTGATATAATGATGACGGTGTCACTTGCTTGAAGTAATGTCTCCTTGAGGCGCCACCATAGTTGGTAGCGAAGAGGGAAGTTGTGAAGTTTTGGTTCGTCAGATAGTCGGAAATGTATTCCTGGGGTCTATTTTCTTCAAGCCAAATTCAAAATCCTATGTAGCAAGATATGTACTGGTGAGAAAAAAGTACTAGTGTGTATGCCTCCGGGTTATATTCCATAGTTGAACTCTCGAAGGGTGCTCACTTAAACGCGGTTAAACTCTCAGTGATTACCAAGCTTAATGGATTAGGTAAATCATAAAAATGCATAATTACTTGATGATTACAACAGTCAATTCCAATATTGATAATGAGGAATACAAGGTATATATGAATAGTACTTGTACCATCTTATGGCTGGGAACAAAAAACAATTAGAAACGCCCCTGGTTTTTCAGTGTTCAGAAGTATGAAGTTTCACTCACCATTGTACGTTTCGTAGTTCGGTTATTTTAAACAAAGCGATTATTGCTAATGCCACTCGGTGTATTTAAAAAGGTTATCGCAAATCCCACACAGGAAAAGAAGTTGCATTGGGCTGCTTTCATTGGTCCTTTCTTAACCGACATCTGATCACTCGCTCGGTATTAGACCAATGAACACAGTATAACTATAGTCAGTTTTGTTAGAAGTGGAACACTTAGCTAAAATAGTGGCATAATCAGTCGTTTGCTCAATCTGTGCAATGGAAGTGAAAGAGCAGACGGGTGACAATAACGGTAGGTTTCTATCAAAAAGTCCAACTTAACTTATATTCAATTGATTATTGTCTGCTCGAATGCAAGTATGTGACTTATGAAAAACTCTGGTATTTAATTCATATTTTAACATTGATTTAACGGCTAAACCGATACATCATTAGGTTATTTTTGTTACAATGCTTGTGGGGCCTAAATATGTGTACGCGTTCCAAATCACACTCTGATACGCTTTCAAAGCAACGCATTAGCTCTTTTGGACCCCTCGACTAACTACACACGATGGCTTGGGCGGCATACAGGCAAGCTAGAGCGATCTATTGCAGCTGTAGCAGTAACCGAACTTCGGTTGATAATCGGTAGGTAAAAACATAATCAGCTAATAGGAATGAGTGCCCAAGGACAACAAGCTTCTCTTACTTACATATTTACTCTTACTTACTTAATTACGCTGATGTCATTTCTCATTTCCTTTTGGCATCCACCATTAGTACGTATTTAATGAAGACGAAAATCCAAAGTTTCACAGAAAAATCCCTTCGGTTTTTTCTACCGTAAATTTTAACGAGAAAATGTAATGTAAGACATGTAATTTGCGTTAATGATACCCACAATTTCAGTGCTTTGTGAGTGTACCGTTTGTTGCAAAAACATCACTTTTTGTTCCTGATTTGAGCTTTTTCTCTCTACGTATTTTAAACGTGGCCATATTTTTCCTGGGAATAGTTCTATGCAGAATCGTTTCTTTCCCTGCGTTCACACATGGATGCCTCCAAATTTTAGCCGACAAATGGCCTCCCATTGCCTCATTTCTGGGCGTACCCGAAAAGAACCGTCCTGAGTGTACTTGTATTTATAACATTTGAGATTTACTGGCATACGTCTACAGTACTAGGTATTGCACCTACACCTCCGGCATATCAGTCAGTGATTATGTACTCACGTATGAAATATTACAGTTTAAGAAGTTTTCCTTCTCTCCTAAAATTATTCAAAAGTTTTTGACTTTGTGTTTCACTCTGACGGTTCGATATTTTTGTCTCCATAGGTGTATTTTTTGAAAAATTAGTTCTTATGAAAGAGATTACTGATGGCATTTGCAATTCTTCAATTTCTATACATTGCATTGCCTAATAATACTTGTTTATTCAAACATCTTCATTCGTTCATGATGATTAAATTTCAATTATACACCTCTCCGATTTTGCCAAAAACATATTCTAGTGATATTCTAGCTACTAGTGAAGACCCGCATAAATGTTCTCTCTTCTCAATCACCATCTTGCTCTTTCTGTCTGCAAAGTAAAACCTTGCAGCATAGCTGCAACAGCTATCTCGACCATAGACGATACAATTGGAGGTACGATTCCGTTCTCGTGCGTCTTTCAAAATACTTTTGATATTTTTCGCTGAGTGATCTATATATGGTGACCTACTTACATTTCCATACCCAAGCCTGATTAGTGGAGATACATACAGACCTGATCTCATCTTACAAGCTAAAAATAAGAATATCTTATACATCATCGAACTTACAGTTGGTTTTTGAGAGTAATCTTAAGGTAAACAGTGATCATAAGTTAAATAAAACAAGACGCCTTGTGCTGTCTTTCTCGGTTTCATATAATGAGGTAAACTTTATGAATGTAGTACCATTGAGCGCTTTTGGTGTCTTGTATGGGATGATAGTGTTCTAGGTCTTGTTTTTCTGGTAATGAAACGAAGGTGACTTTTGTTTATATCTAAATCTTTGGACAAATCGATGAATGAATCCGCTGAACTACAGAAGATTCCAAGACAGATAACAGATTTGCAAATTTAACAAGACTGAACTCAGATTTCAATGCTGAGAGAAACTGTTGGTATTTATCTCTTTTTCTTTGTGTATTGATATTCAAATTGGTTTCAAAACCCACTGTCAGCTCAAACACAAAGAGTTTTTTATCTGCATTTTCAATAAGGAGATCTGGGCGGAATATATCACAGATAATTATGCAAGGAGAGAGAAGGTCTGGTAAGCCAACAAATAAGGTAGGACCAGCAGTGAACTGAAAGGCGTTTCCAATATGTTGCAATGCAGAATTGTGACTCCATGTACAACACCCTTCATTATGGTAAGTTTTGCAGCATACAGCAACATGTAATAGACTTTCAGAGTGAAGACAGAAAGAACAATAGGGAAATTTGGCTGGGATTCCATCTAGCAATGTTTCTACGAAGTTCTAATAAGTTATTCAAATATCAAACAGTGAAATTAAATATGTTACGTAGCATGTTGCCTGAACATTTGACTGCCATTCTGAAGGAGTTATCAGACCGAATATTTAATAGTAAAAGTTATGAAGCGATACTTTGACATGTTTGCTTGTTTTCAGCTGGTGATCAGCTGCTATGAATCATGGTCCTGCGCCTATACACTTTGTTAGGGATATAGTCCTAGATGTGCGAAAGATAGAAAAAGTCGTTAAAAGAGCATATGTAACTGTCTTTTCGTTAGTAGTTTATTGTAAATTTAGCTTCCTTGATAATAACAGATTTTTCATGATAGCTAGGCTTGAATTGTTCCCTCTAATTCCTTTTTTGTCGTGCAGCTTCAAGAAGTAATTTTCAGATAAGCTTTTCTTGCAAACTAGCTCTTTTTGCAGGTGGTGGGAAACCCTACGTGATTCCGGAAAACTCTACGGCAAGCTTCGATGGTATTGGAAGATCAACTGATGTGATACTTGAAGACTTGGATGAAAGAGAAGGATGGGGTAACAAATGGGAGTTTATTCTAGCATCAATTGGATTGGCTGTTGGCCTTGGAAACGTCTGGAGATTTCCATATCTTTGTCAGAAGAATGGTGGAGGTAGCTTAACTAATTTTCAATATTTGAGTTTGAACTGTTACTGTCTGTTGCATGCTTCTTGGTGAATTGTCCTCTTAAGCCACAAGTGAGAGAATCCGGAATCTTGACTTCAGGAACGAACCACTTCGCTTCGCTTAAATCAGTAGTACTCTCGGCATCTTTCTTTGTGATGTTAAAGCTGAGACAGTGTCCTTTGATTTTGACAAGTTTCCTAGTGTCACTTGGATACTTTTTAGTGAATTGATATGTTGCTTTGAACTGCCCTGTTTTAAGGAAGTCGAAGTGGTTTTATTGTTAGATGCAAAGCAAACCGGCATTTATTAATGAAAATCTCGTTGTACTTTAGAGATTGGTATGGTTTTTAAAGCATATAATGAAAACAGTCACCTTTCGAGATACAGCTTCCTTTTTGGTTAAATCAATTTTCTCGTTAGATCAAACGTTGAGTCTTGACACTGCACCCTAAAATTCATTCTTACGTCCCCCATTACATGCTTTCAGTATCTTCGCTTCCGTTTAGACAAGGAACAGCAACATAATCCAGAGTATTACCTGAATAACAAACCTTGGTTTTTGATTTATCTAAAGATAACGACCTGCAAAGATAATAATATTGTTCACATTCATAGTATATTGTTCACATTCATAGTATATTGTTATTATTGCTCTTTCTTTAGGTGTTTTTCTTATTCCATACTTCATCTTTATGATAATTGAGGGGATCCCTCTTTTTATCATTGAATATGCAATTGGTCAAAGAATGCGTAGAAGTGCAATAAACTGTTGGAAGACAGTGCATCCATCATTGACTGGAGTTGGCATCTCGTGTGTCATTGTATCATTTATGCTTTGCATTTACTACGTTGTCGTCATTGCATGGTGCCTATATTATATGTTTGTCTCATTTACTAAATCACTGCCTTGGCAAATGTCCAAATGTCCAATGTACGATCGTATTGCAAATATAAACAACAGCACGCAACGAGAGGCAATGAGGCTCAATCTGAGTGAATGCTGTTTGAAAGATCCACAGACTTATTTTTTCTATGAGAAGGCATTAAAAGTGTCAACTAATATAGGAGATACTGGATCTGGTGTTAATGGACCTTTAGTTGGCTGCCTAGCCCTTGCATGGGTGATAACATATGCATGCATTGTTAAAGGTGTAAAATCAAGCGGTAAGGTAAGTGTCACTTACTCATTCATGGTTTATAAGGAATATATGGACTTATATATGTGTGTATGTATATATAGGTATATAAATGTAAGTTGGTATATATTTGTAAGAGTAATTTAGGAATAATGCAAAGGTCAAACTTAATCAACGGTTAGATTTTTTGGGTATTTGAGCTCTCTACTGACAACAAAAGTGTGAGCTTCACTTATTCGGTCTGGGAGTCATTATGCTATAATGTGACTCAAAAAAATCGGGGAGTGTCCGCTGCATACATGTTAGTATAGGAGTATTATTTTTATATTTTAGGCCGTATACTTTACAGCAACTTTCCCCTACATCATCCTATTTATTTTCTTCATCCGTGGAGTAACACTCGAAGGTGCAGAGATTGGCCTAAAAAAGTTGTTTAATCCAAAGGTAAGCAAATTTATCATTTCATAGAACTTCAACGTCCTCTTTTTCTGGAATTCATTCAATGTTTAATGTAGCTTGAGCTTTTGCAAACACAAACACACCAGTGCTTTTTAAGGAAAACACTTGGAGCTGCAAATTATTCTCACAGCTTCTGTATTAAGGAATAACCCTTGATTCTTATAGGCATGAACTAAATTAACGTGAAGAGCAGGCACTGAAAATTGTGTATGGGGTCTCTGGGATTACAGTCATATGTTCTCATATGTTTTCATAAGTTTCACGCTGGGTCTCTTGAGTTGTTCGAGTCGCTTGGACAGAACGTGATCCTATTCCAGCGACCCAGTCGCTGGAGAGGTTAGAGAAAATTTTTGTCAGACTTTCACATATGGCAAGGGTGTCGTGGATGGGGGCTTAGGTTTCATGAAGTCCTGGCTTGGTAATACGAACCAGCCCATTCTTATGGTTCTATGTATCTTTGCATAAATGAAGTATAACTTTTACATAACCTTGAATGTATTTCCATTTGAACAGCTTAGACCGAAACATTGGTTGTGGTCATGGGTGTGGTCCATAGAATGGCCGGTAGCACAGTCCCCTAGGCCTACCCCTCCCTTGTTAGGTTTTTAGAACGGCACCACTGAAAAATGGTCTTTTGGGCTCCCTTATTAGGTTTTTAGGACGACACAACTGACAAATGGTCTTTTGGGTCCCCTTGTTAGCTTTTTAGGACGACACAACTGACAAATGGTCTTTTGGGTCCCCTTGTTAGCTTTTTGGGACGACACAACTGACAAATGGTCTTTTGGGCCCCCTTATTAGGTTTTTAGGACGACACAACTGACAAATGGTCTTTTGGGCCCCCTTATTAGGTTTTTAGGACGACACAACTGACAAATGGTCTTTTGGGTCGCTTGTCCCGAAAACCAGTGACTCTAGCGGCTCCTATGACTAAGTATGAGCCAGGCTTCCTCATTCAACAATAGGATATAATGGTTATCTTACGAACTTACATTAAATGCAGTTGTAGGTTACGTAGAGATGTATTTGAATTTATGACATAGTTTTTAGACATAATTTTCATAAATATTTCAGCTTCTTAATACACCGTTATTCTCTTTGTGCTTGTCGTCATTTTAGTTAGTTGGCACTAATTAGCCAATATATAATGGAAAACAAGCTATATCTAAAATAATTCAGTATTATCATTTCATATATGTTATTATACTTGCTTTGCAATTGACATTTGCAAGCAATAAACTCAACAAGCTGCATGTTTCGATAATAAGAACCGCCGCATGTTTATTCACGGCCCTTATCATAAATTGAATTTGTCTTTGAATTTGAATTGAACTTCAATAATGATACAATGATATTCTACCATCCATACATAACCATAATGCAATCAATCTTCGATTTTTCTTCGTATTTTTATTACGCTTTTTGTTGATACCTTTGATTGGATTAAATCTCACATATTCCGTCTTTGACATTATTATCTTTCTTTACTGGCGGCATCTGCCTTCATGTATTAATGTATGGGTTGTACAAATACCAGTGGTTTTCAGATCAACCCTCTCAAGCTTTCACAAGATTAGCCATAATTATTGGCGGTTTATACTGATATCAGATTTAAATGTGTCAAATTTCCTAAGTTAATGGAATCTGTGTAATATGATAACAGAGGTCCCAGAAATTTCTCAACATTTCCTAGCTTTCTTACGTCATTTATTTTCAAACCGTTGAATTACGATGTCATTTCGGACTAGTGATAACTATTTACAAATCATCTCCATAATTTTTCATCATTTAAGATGATAGTGAGGTCGCATTTCTTCCTGTTTCAATTTGTAATCCGTATTATCAAAGTCAAGCCGTCAGATAGTTTCTGGGGCTACTCTTAATGATAAATGATTTGCAACATTCTGGTTTCAGTTTGAGAAATTGATTGATGCGCAAATTTGGAAAGATGCAGCAACTCAGATGTTCTTTACCCTCAGCCTTGGTTTTGGGGCATTAATAGCGTTTGCAAGTTACATGCCAAGGAAGAATAATTGCGTTCGTGATGCTTACACTGTTGTACTCATCAATTGCTTCACATCAATATTTGCCGGAATAGTCGTCTTCTCTATTCTTGGTCATCGAGAGCTAAAAACGAAAATTCCAGTTGAAGAGGTATAAAATTAATACCATAACAATACTATGGTTTTATATCTCACATAGTTAGTTAGTTAGTTAGTTAGTTAGTTAGTTAGTTAGTTAGTTAGTTAGTTAGTTAGTTAGTTAGTTAGTTAGTTAGTTAGTTAGTTAGCAATGTTTCCTATATATCGCCAACATTAAAGCGGATTGTGTCCGCCCATTTTGTGCTATGCTCAAAACATTTGATTTAAGGTTATATGCTTCATACACAAAGCTGCCATCAAATATTGTGAGTATATGAAGCTGTTCACTATTATCTATACCCCTCCCCCCTTACGCTCTTTGTAGTGGTAAGGGGTATCGACTGTGACTGGATGGATGTCCTCTTCATGCATTCAAAATAGGGATCCATTCCTACCCTGTGGTTATAGACTGTTTTACTGAAAAAGTATATTAGTCACCTGTACTATTCAAAAGGTGGAACTGCCTGGTAGTTTCTAGAATATATCCATTCACTTTGGAGAACGTATGTTAGCTTGGAGTGAGACTACAGCCAGAAATATTGTGTTTGCGGAAGTCTAAACCTAATATGTGTTTGTGTATAAGTTGCAATGCCGTCTAAAAGTGAGAATGTTATATTTCAACAGTAATGATGCTCCCTACCATTCAAAAATTGATGAAAGCTTCGTTTTCTTTCGTTCTTCATAACAACTTCTGCTCTATTGCAATCAATGGGAGCATCATGTCTTTCTTTGATTTCATGGTAAAAGATAGTGAATCAATCATGAAATTCGTAACCCATCATAGTGGAATGAGAAAATTAAAGATTTTAAATATGATAGAGGACTTTGAAAGGATCATCAAACATGCCGCCTGTAGATTAAAATTCAGACTAAAAATATTGATATTGTAAAAACCGCCATATTTATTATAGGGTATCTTTTCTTTTAGGTTGGAAGTGGAGCTGGTTTGGCATTTATAACATTTTGTGACGCATTTCTTCTAATGGATGTTTCACCACTTTGGTCCATTTTGTTCTTTATGATGCTTCTTCTTCTTGGTATCGACTCTGAATTTGGAACACTTGAAGCAGCTATTGCGCCATTATATGACATGAAATTAATTCCTATGAAAAAGGAAATTTTCACTGGTATGAAAACACCCTTGTCATTAAACTCTTGAATATATTTTCGTATCTACGGTGTAAGGGAAAATTCGAATTACTTTTGAATTAAAACATTGAATTAGCTGGTATACTTGATATACAACATTTTTTGTTGATAGTTATAAAACCTAAGCAAGATTTATCATGTAAGGAATAAAAAGAATGCAACATATATTTGCTTAAGCTTGCTAGAATTGGGACAATATTTCTTTAGTAAATGAAAGTAAATATTGAAGTGGGTCGTTTTTCTCTAATATCACGGATTGTATGCTTTAATCTCTTAAGTTTGTATACTACAGTAAAAGAAACAATCTCAATTTATTTAACTACGGATCACGAATAAAATCACAAATACAGGAATTTTGTGCTTTAATTCTTACTATTTAGAAATCTAATTCTAATAATCTGCAGATCTGTTTACCTTTGAAAATTTATTGACGGTAATCTTGTATCGTTTTTTCTCTTTGCAGCAATTTTGGCTTTTGTGTTCTTCTTAATTGGCATTTCGATAGTTTCTGGGCCTGGATTTTACATATTCCAGATTTTTGATGATTACAGTGTATCATTACCGCTTCTCGTTATTGCTCTTTTCCAAACTGTTGCTATTTCATGGGTGTATTCAAATGAAAGGTTCGCACTTTTTATTTCTTTTGTATCACAACCTTTGTTGACCATAGATTTTATATCTTGATCATTCCTTTTATTTCTAAAGATAATGATAAACAAATCAAAAAGTTTGACTTACTTTCATACGCACGAACCTTCACATTCACAGAATTGCAAATGATATTGAATACATGACTGGAAGCAGGCCAAATATCTTTTGGATGTTGTGCTGGAAGTACATCTCTCCGATTGCTATATTCATTGTGTTGATTGCCAGTATCACCCAAACTGCACAGCAAACAGCAAAGTATAAGGCATACGTTGGTTGCGAACAGGTCAGTCTATAATCATTTTCCTTTCAATATATGTATTACATGGCATAAAAATTGCCAATTAACGGATCAAGTGAAAATGAATTCTTCATGAAGTTTTTCGGTTGTGCAGTCAATCAACTACATGTTAAGTCTATGCTTCATTATTCTGTCCGCAGAAACCATTTTCAAATAAATATCCAGGAACTAAAACATGGACTGCATCTCTGGAATACCCTGGTTGGGCTCAGTTCATTATAGCAGTCATTGTATTGGCATGTATTTGTCCTTGCGTATTGTGGACAACAGTTTGGTTAATCAAACATTGGAACGGTACCTGGAGATCAGCTGTGTGGGATAAGCTGTCTGGTGGTTTGGTTGAGTATCATCCTGATCCATCTTGGGTGGACCGAAATAGAAGGGTGTCAGCTGCTGTCATGAAGAAAACCATCGAAGAAGAAGAGAAACAAAACAGGATTTAGTATACTCCAATCTAGCACTTGAGAAAAGTCATCCTTGCAATTATTGTAGCGCACGTTTACATATCACCGATTGTTCTTACTGTTTATTCGTACTTAGCATTTCCAGTTTTTTATTTAAAAATGATGACTTTCTTAGCCATCAAACTAGTCTTACTTCTCGAATTAACTAGGAGTTTTTAATAGTTTCCCATCCTGCATAATTACGAAAGTCTCATCTGTTTCACTTCATTACCAGTTATCAATGTGAAAAGATTTTGAAGTTACTGACTCTATCAAAAGTTTGTTCGTTTGCAAATTACTGTTCTGATGATCTGATTTTAGTATCACTTGAAATTCATTCATCAAATTCTCCACCAACAAAGAACAGTCTAACTTTTGCAGAGACAACGTGGTCTGTTAGTTCTTTCTTCTTCCCAAATGATACAGTTGTTGAATTCAAGACGTTGATCTTGCTATTTATCAATATTGCATCTGTGTTGCTGAAATTTTCTTATTTATTAATCTCTGATGGTTTCTTTAATCTTGTGCTGTTACATGAAATATCGAGATTTTCATGTACAAATTATTTTTCCTTCTGTTACACGTTCTTGTACTTTGAAGCATAGTAGTAAATCTAACTCAAAAACAGCCAATTATTCGTTGTCTGAAATGGTTCCAACAATTTGTCGTCGCTTGCTATCAAGGACATTGGTTTTGATAGTAATTAATCCTAGTTCTCCAACTGCTACAATTGCCTTCGCCTAGAAAAGTGCTGTTATGATTGAATTCGAGAACCTAAATGAGCATAAAGCATCCGTTGTAATATTTTAACATCCGGCAAATAGGCCATAAGTCCTTTGTCAAGTAACATCTTGAAAGATTTAATTTGCTGTTTCATTGAAATAGAGGAGGTTATGCTTCCCATCAAGATAGCTCATTTTCCCATGAAGATGGCTCATTTCCTTTGTCATGTTGCGACTTCCTTTAAGCCATTTCTAACAATATACTCTTGTTTTTCAGGATGTACTTTATTTAATAAATTTTCACCTGTAACTCATAATAGCTATCAAAGATGCCGCAAATCAACACCATGGATGCCGCAAATCAACATCATGGAAGCTTGATCAATCAAAGGAGCTGCATACTTACTTCTGCATGAAATAATGAAAACTTTTCTCAGGACAAATGGTTGTGCTATAAATTTGGACAAAAATGTTGTCTTATACAATCATCTACATTTCAAGACATTCTCACAAAGAAAGATGTAAAATAAAAGAGGAAATTACCGGAAATTGCCAATGTATCATAAACAACTGAATTTACTCATCCAACTGGACTGAAAGCCAATTTCAGATATAAAACTTCCTCCCTTAAAAAGTATCTTGTATAAAGTCAAGAATATGCCAATAAATTGTTGGACTTCTTCGAAACTTGGAGATGAGATCCTTAAGTAAATGGCACTTTTAACTTTGCAGCCAAACCTTCTGCACAGCTTAACAGCTATGTGATGTCTAAACGTCAACTAGAACCAGGCAGGAGATTGCGAGCCAAAAAGGAAGGCCAGCGAAGCAAAAGAGAGACCAAATAGAAAATTACAAAAATCTCTTCACAACTGATTTTATAATAGCTTGCAAACTACCATCTTAGATTGACATACAGTATTAGTGGAGTACAAAACCACTTGCATGCTTCATTAGTACTATTAAAGCCAGTCATATCATTGGTATATTTGGTAAGTATTTATCCCAAATACCTTTAGCTTATATTCACTGCAACATAGCTACTGACTACGTATCATTGTTACTTTCTGGTAGTTTCACGCGAGCAGATACCATGGCCAATACAGAAATCGCTATGTGTTATCACAGCTGATATATAAACCCAAACATTTCTAAACACTCTTTATTAGAAAACAAGGATTTAAGACATATTTAATCTTTTCAACCAAACATTTGATCATGCAAGGCGACTCTGCTTGATGGTGAACAATGATTAGTCTTAAGTCATTTTAAATGACAGCGACTTTAATTTGGACTTAAACATAAAAAACTTAAATCCACTAGAAATTTTCAATTTTTTCTTGATTCTCACTGAAAATTACTCTATCATAATCACTTCCCGATATGAAATAATCGATGATTTTGTCTAGTGTTTAAATTGATTAACCATGGGATATTTACCATTGCTATACAAAAACATCTACAGAAAAACTACCATACGACACGAAGCTTCCCAAATGCCAACTAGGTATAAATTTTTCTTGTCACAAAAAGATCTCAATCTGTTTTCTTTCTTTCGCTTTCTGCTCAGCTATAGAAAACCTGGCATGTGATTACTGATCCATTGTTGAAAATATGACAAATTATAAAATGCATTACTTTTGTATTCAATTGAGCAAGGTTGTTTATTTGGTAGTCCAGCGCCATGTACCATCATTCCAGCTAAGAACCATTTGTCAAGAATTTGTACCATGAATGGAGTCCCACTATCTGCTAAACATGGCTATATGTGTTAAGAAGATATAGAGGAAAGTTAAAACCATGGAAGTTATTGCTAACCATTATTTATTAAAGATGCGATATTTGGAGTACCATCTTGGTTTGATAAATTAAACTATTTTAGAAAGAAAGTTTATCAAACCTAAGTTTACCATAGTTATGTACAGTACAGTGGATTCTTGATATAACGACCTCTGAATGGAACCAGAAAATAGTTCGTTATATCGGGAGTTCGTTAAACTAGGAGAAAATTTTCTAATAGGTTTTTTCTAAGTACATGCCTCAAAACCCCTCCGTCGACTTGTATAGGCTATCCCCAACTTCTGTGCACATTTTACTGCTGATCAATGATTATTAATGGTCTTTGCATTTCTTGATACTGTACATAAGTGACCATGACCAGCCGTCCTAAATCGGAATGTTGAAAAGCGCCCAGTCGTATATCACCTGCCATGGTACACAAGGGCCATCAGATATAAGTTTTGTCTATGACAATATTGAATTCCTCTCAAAAAAAAGTGGCAAATGAACACGGGAAATAAATAAATAAAATTAGCAAAAGAAAAATTTATCAAAAGTTCGTTATAAAGAGGCTAATTATGATGAAGGGACCTGGAATTTGGTTCGTTATAACGAGAGTTCGTTATACCAGGAGAATTTATAAGAAATTTGTTATGCAGAATCCAAGGGACCGAGCATTTGGTTCGTTTTACCGGGAGGTTCGTTATATCGGGATTCCACTGTAACAACAAGACGCGGAAATTCACTGAAGCATGAGTTGAAACATTTACACCATTTAAAATCTACAACAAAGCACTAAGAATAAAAAGACTTACTAAATTTTTTTACTCCATGAATTGCTTTAAAATACCTAGATTTCTTCGTATTATTTGCACAACTACATAAAGGACATTCCTAAGAGAAGACATTTACTATAAGAGGGCTTTTACTAGTAGAAGACTTCCATTAAAATAACGGTTTTATCGAGGGGAGTCTCATTTAAGACAGCTTTTATTCCGAAAGGAATTTCCATTAAAAGAGGACGTTACTTACTAAGAGAGGACTTCTACTATGAAATGATTATAGCAGAGGGCTGAGGACTTCCTCTAAGAGATAACTATATTAGCAGAGAACTTTTACCTACAGAGGACTTGTTGTAAGACAGGACTTTTATGTAAAAAAAGGTTTTTAATGCGAAAGGCAAGATAATACCAAAGTAAAAAGGCTGCAATAAAACACACATGAATACTCTGTTAAAATGCTCACCTTTGTAGAAGAGAAATCCCCAACGCATATCATCTTAGAAAGATCATAATCCAATTCTCTTAGCCATTCACAATGTGTTCTATTTTGTTTCTTCACTTGCACCTCTTGCAGCTTTGACAAAAATCTAACATGGAGGATATTCGACAAAAAAGTGATTTAATAGAAGAAATAAGATGGTAGCTCTATCCCAAATAAGACCCGGTTACAAAATGTTATCTAAAATCACAATATGTGATTCCTCGTGGCACATCTGCCACTATAAATGTAACAAATAGTCAATACTACAGGCATTAATACAAACAAAAACTGTTACCTTTCTTCATCTAGTCGACCCTTGGTTATCAGGAGCCCATTTTCATCAACTTCTAATTCCATTTTTGGATTAACACAAATTGGCTGCGCAAAATAACTTGAAGGGATTGGTTTGGCAAGTTTTATCAAAGCAATATCGGCATTCCTTTGCATATTTCGCTTGTAATAATCCGGGTGAATATATATCTCTTGAACTTCAAACATTGTGCTAGTAACTTCTGTATCAGCTAATGTCACTTGCAGATGGGCAGGTAACAGTTTGTTCCCATCGAAATATAAGCAATGTGCAGTTGCCAACAAGTAAACTCTGCTTATAAGCGTTGCCATACAACCAGCCATATGTAGTCTCAATTTGAATGGTGGCACAATCATTTCTAAACTCGCTTCCCAAGGCCATTTTCTTCCAGCCGTTTTGGAAAATCCCAATTTCCTGGAAGTAGGTGCTGACTGCGAAGCTCCACAATCTGTTGGGTGAAATTTTTGTCATCATCATGCCAATCATAAATTTACAGAATTACAAGATTCCTTAGCAATTATCAGTCTTGAAGAATAACGTGCATCCATTATAATTGCATTCTTTAAAACAAAATCTTTTATAAATTATAATTTAAGGAATCTGTTGACAGTATATATAAAAAATAAGATATATCAAACAAAATTAATTAAACCTAATATATAAACAATTGAAATACAATCTAATAACTGAAAAATAATCATCACGAAGTCTTATGCATTATTGGATGGAAATGATCAAAGAAGAAAATTACCTTTGATTTGTACTTCTTGATGGCAGTCCTTCCCATTGGAACTCAAAGTGTAACCACTTGGGCAAGTGCAGACGATCCTTGAAAGAAGATGAATATGTTTAAAATCAGATGGCTAGCTACAAAACGGTTACTAGAAAGTAAGACAATAATAGAAATTATCACAATGCATATCAGTAGCCGAAGAAGGGACAAAATCTAAGAACAGTATAATCTAAGAACAGTATAATTGCAAACAATACTGTCACTGATTTTGACTTGCTGTAAAAATAATGCTACTAGATTGCTTTCCAATAATGCTGGTTATTTTCTATGGATCAATATGTAGCATTTTCTAAAATACCAAACTCCTTCGTACTTTTCATATGTGAATATTCCACACAACCATGTATCACGTAGATGAAAATAAGATTTATATTAACTTTAATTATACGACTCTTTGATTCCAATCAACGATGGCTGAGAAAACAAAACTGATGGGATGAAAGAGCACATTTTAGCAGAATGTTAGTTTATCAGCAAGATATACAAACCTTGAATTGATTATTGTACATCCATATTTGCACAAATGACGAGTCTTACATTCACTCATATCTATACACTTCGTTCTGTTAATCAACATAAAATTTTGCAAGCAAGTGCATCTATAGGACCCTGGCATGTTTTCACATAAATGTTCACATTCCAACCCCTGGTCCTGACATTCATTTATATCGATGCACCTAGAAATTAACGGATCCAGTTAAAGATAAATTCATAATTAAAACTTTCTTCGAACGATAATGTTGGTGCAAGATTTCATCAAGAAAGCTACTGCTGAATTCTTTGGGTTTCATATTTGAAAACATTTATGAAAATTATTAGCAAACCTAAGCAATAAAACACCGGATACGCTTGTAAACAGCTTACAAACCGCCTGTAAGGAGGACGTTAAAAATACCAGCACCTTTTTTCTTCAGTTACAGAGTATTTTCACGTCTTATGATCTGAGTGAATAGTTAAAATTCTTGACGAATATACTAAATGTATATTACTTTTTATCCTGCTTCTTGTATCCATCTTTGCAAAGACAACTATAACTTCCAAACGTGTTTACGCAAATTTGATCACATTGGTGGGTGTGCTCCACACATTCATCAATGTCTTCACATTTTGATGCATTGTTAACTGGACTGAAACCTTGAAAGCAATTGCACCGATAGCTAGTAAGCAAAAAACGTCAAAAAATTAACAACGATTCCACTTGTAAAAGGGCTGCAAATAAGATACAAAAGGCTGTCCTGTAAAAGAAAGACAAAAACCATCAGAATCACAGAAAATGAAGAGAGAAGAACGTTTAAAGAACAATCATTCATTTTGTCATTAATTCATTCATTCGTTTAGTTATTCATTTATTCATTAATTAACTAAGCAATTGATTAATTCATTCAGTTCTTTTCCTATAGAAGCATCGCTATCTGATAGATTGCCATAGTCTTGCGATTTGTCAACTACATTGTGCGTACAAAAATATTTTCGAAACAGGGGAAAGTAAAACATACCTTCCAATGGTATTGATGCAGTCAAAACAAGATGGTACCCCAATAGCGCATTCATCCTGGTCAACACAACGGCCTGATGACGTCGGTCTAAATCCAGACTTACACGTACAATAATAACTTCCAATTGTATTCTCACATCTATATTCGCATGGGCTTGCATGACATTCGTTGATATCTGCATCGATACACAATATGCAGGTTACAGAATAAACACATCAGCAAAAATTCCCAAATAATGCTAATAAAACGCTTTTTCACAAAGCTCACAATTCAGCACGTATAAGTTGAAAAAAATAAAAAACTGCATATGGGTTATTCACTTTAGAAATTAAAACTGGAATAGTATTACTAAATAAAACTTCGTCTTATTGGACATAAGAGCCTCTAAGTACAAACAATTGAAAAAGTTGACCTTATTTTTACAAGGTTATGAGGTGTTCTTTCATCATACCATAATTTGATTATGTAATAATAATTGTAGAGGATAACCAAACAAAAAAGTGTAATTCTACGTCATTGATTTTTTAGCATTGAATCACACGAAACAAGGATGCAAAAAGCCATTGAATTGAACAAAGAAATGTGGAAATATTAGAAAGAATTATGGAATACAATGAAAAATTGTGGCACTACGGTTGAAATCTTTCATAATTGTCTATCTCTGGTAAGCGTCAAATAATTCATACTATATGAGGTAGGTTGCTAAGGACATTTAACAAAGTAATTTAGCTGTTATTTCTATGGTTTTTGAACATTTTCTTGTCAATGATGAAGTGGCAAATAGCTACTATTAAGTATTTGTCTACTGCTCTGATTGAAAATTGATGAATAACTTAAAATTAAACAACCACGTCAAAAGTAAGAAAATAAATGACTACTTAAGGTTTTGAGAAGTGCATGTTCTAAAGACCTTGAATAAGAATAGAGGTACATAATAATGCATGTGGTCAAGCTGGCAGGAGCACACCTATAGTGAGTCTCTCTATTTAATAATAACAAGAAAAGATGTGAAGCCCCGGGGCCATTGACTAAAATCCATGCAAAGCCCAGGAGCAAACAGGAGTTCAGTAATATTATGAGGGGGGCGAAAAGTACGCAAAAGAACCTTGACAAGTTTTGCCATCAGGACCAATTTGATATCCTCCACTTGAGCATTCACATTTATATCCACCGACAAAATTCGAGCACTTTTCAGCACATCCACCATTCTTGTTTGCACATTCATTAATGTCTATAACAAACATAGAACAAAAGTAACTGATTTTCAGGTAAAATGCCATATTTTGTCAAAACAAATATCTGTCGACAGTATATACAGAAGTGAAAAAGGATAAAATTTCAATAAGTGATTACTATTGCATAATCAATTTCTTTGCAAGACCACTTACATATGAAAGGAACAATTGACCTATTGAATTACCTTGGCATGATCTTTTGTTACTAGTTAACTCATAGCCAGCTTCACAAGAACAAAAATCTCCCCAGAGGGGATGAATATTGCATCTATGTTCACAACCACCATTGCGAATAGAACATGGACCTTGAAATATGATAACATAAAAACTAATCAATTGGCAAATAAAAACCCAAGAGATGTAGGAAAATAACTGAAATAAAAATGATGAGAAAATAACTTTATAGATGTATATACAAAATGAATTATATTTGAAACCTGCGCAGTTAATCTCATCAGATTGATCTCCACAATCGTCTTGCTGGTTACAACGTTGTTCAAGTGTTATGCAATTCGAATTATTGCACATGAATTGAGATCCAATGCAACCACCTACAATTGGTTTTGCCTTTATTCTCTTGCGGGCTGGAGAAATGGTCGTAGTCTGACTTTTTGGGTCTAGAAAATCAGCAAGATTATGATTCATATTCAAAATGAGAAAATGGACACTTAAAGAAGCACTTGAAAAACGTAATGCTACTAAAGCTTCTAAGGATGAATGCTTCCATAAAAGAAAAGTTGAAGAAAGTGCAACTATGCGCACAGTTAAATTTCATAGCAAATTAAGCAAAGGACATTGTGATTACATAAAAAGGTCTCAAGATAAGATAATGAGGGATGTTAGATTACATGTGCTGCAAACATTTTGTTTGCTTTAAGCAACAAGACTCATAATAGTAAATCAAGACATACGTCAATAGACGTACCAGATAAAAACACTCCAGCTATAAACACTACACATCAAAATGCAGAATAAACACCAAAAGCACTATTAACTTCGTTCCGGCTCAATACTTTTTCTGAATTCTAACGATAAACATGAAATACCATTCCTGGAAGGATTTTTCACTAGGAACTTAATTGGCTTGCTCTGCTGAGAATATCTGATTACTGTAAATCATGTGACATTCTACTGATTTACATATAAGCATAATTTACATAACATGTGGCTGCAATATGTTCAGCTACTTTTTTCAAGTCTACAACTCCTCACCAGTGTGTGTTACTGTCGTCCAACCTAATCAAATAGGTATTCTGCCAGGACTTAGTGGAATACTACCTCTAAATCGTTGCCTACACTTCATTAATCACTGTCATACCTTATACCACTCTTCTAGCACATTTATACAATGAGTATATATGTAAAATTTACGATTAGCCACCAGGCCAATCAATCCATAGCGCTTTCTACAGGAAAAAATAAACTTACATTGTGCTGAAAACGTTAAGTGGAACCCTTTGCTGACGACAGTTCCATCAGAGAAGAAATGAATCCTCATCTTGTTCGTCTGCGATTTGATTTCACCTGGTGACTTGCTTCCACAAAAAATACCTAGCTGATTCATCTTTTCGTCGATGATTTCGTAAAATGCCAAAAAATCGTAGCATTGGTCTGCAATATCAAACCGAGACTTACTCTGAAATATATACATCTAAGCATTACTGAGTCAAATGCAAAATGCCTTTAAAATAACGTAATCATAATGAAGATTGAATTGAACCTTTAAGTTACAAGGAAACAAAGTCAGAATACAGGCGTGCTAAAGTACTGCAGTATCGCCATATCGTTAACCTTAACTCTCTGGCGATCAAGTATTTCTATATATCACATCTTTTAAAAATGCTCTATGAACAATTTAAACTGCAAACTAGTCTTTACCAGACGTGGAAATGCAAGGTTGAAAATGAAGAACTCCCCCATTTTGCCCAGAAATTTCTGAGTCTCTACATTTCGATCCTAGGGTTGCCCTTTATTACCCTCCTTGAGCTTCCCAGGCTAGAATCACTCTTGTTCCTTCATCATTTTCGAATGTTCACTATTCTCAACAAACATTTGCTTCCTGCACTTATACATCCATATCATCTTTCATAGGTATCCCGTGCAGAAAATAGTTTCGCCATTACAGACACATTTTGTAGACTCGCATAATTGTATCAAAAAACAAAGTTTTAGGTGCCATGGTACCTTCTCATTGATATTTAATTACTATACATACTTTACTTTAATTACTTAAGTAAGCACATTTCGTTCTTTGCTTATTATGAGCTTGAAACTCTGTATGGTAAAACCAGTTACTGTATTTCAATGTATTCTTGCCAGTGTGTGAAATACTTGCAATCAGAAATATATTGGCTTGAAGCTCAATCCAACATCAAATACGATAGAAAACCTCGTAAGAAGAGAAGAAGAGTTCACTGTAAACTGACGAAGTTACATAGACCTAGACTGAGAACTGGCTCCATCTATTCCTTAAAAACATCGGTCAATCAGAGTTCGCCATCTTCCTCTACTCTGTGTCACTTCAAATGTTTCTTCAAAGACATGCCTCATAAAGTTCAAATTTTCTTTAAACATAAATCTCCATAAATTTCTTATGTCTTCTATTTTTTCGTGCATTTCTTGGAACCCATCAAATAGCTTTTTTCGGATACCTATAATCAGGGAGTTGTATTTGTCTTTCAAGCAATTTAAGTATTTTTCTTAAACATTTCCATAGAAGGCGTTGACTCTACTCTATATCTCTACAGTTTTTCGCAAATCTTCACTGGAATACATATCATTTGAAGTTACATAGAATCGAAAGAAATGTTAGAATTGAAATATTATGACTAATGAACAGCCGTTGTTGCGCTTCCACAAGGTGGTTATGAATCATACAGGCTTACCTATTCCATCACCACTACCTTCCAGTTGAAACGATTGGAAAGTAACATCTATGACAGTCCCAACCCGTGTTGTAATTGTCCAATAGCAATCCGCATTCGAGTAATACTCCTTGGGAAATCGTGGACTTAAAATTGTACCATTATCAGCGTTTACTGTATCATTGCAATCTAATACAAAGTATAATACAAAATCACTACACCAAAATATCTATTGAAATATATAAGTTTGACTGGCATTATGTACCTCTTAAGATTTAATGACATAGGAATCCATCGACAGTGATCCATAGGAAGGTGATTTCGATAGAAAGATTGACAACACGAGAATGACAACACGAGATAGAAAGATTGACAACACGAGAATGACAACACGAGATAGAAAGATTGACAACACGAGAATGACAACACGAGATAGAAAGATTGACAACACGAGAATGACAACACGAGATAGAAAGATTGACAACACGAGAATGACAACACGAGGTAGAAAGATTGACAACACGAGAATGACAACACGAGATAGAAAGATTGACAACACGAGAATGACAACACGAGATAGAAAGATTGACAACACGAGAATGACAACACGAGATAGAAAGATTGACAACACGAGAATGACAACACGAGATAGAAAGATTGACAACACGAGAATGACAACACGAGATAGACAGATTGACAACACGAGAATGACAACACGAGATAGAAAGATTGACAACACGAGAATGACAACACGAGATAGAAAGATTGACAATACGAGAATGACAACACGAGATAGAAAGATTGACAATACGAGAATGGCAACACGAGGTAGAAAGATTGACAACACGAGAATGACAACACGAGATAGAAAGATTGACAACACGAGAATGACAACACGAGATAGAAAGATTGACAACACGAGAATGACAACACGAGATAGAAAGATTGACAATACGAGAATGACAACACGAGATAGAAAGATTGACAACACGAGAATGACAACACGAGGTAGAAAGATTGACAACACGAGAATGACAACACGAGATAGAAAGATTGACAACACGAGAATGACAACACGAGATAGAAAGATTGACAACACGAGAATGACAACACGAGATAGAAAGATTGACAACACGAGAATGACAACACGAGATAGAAAGATTGACAACACGAGAATGACAACACGAGATAGAAAGATTGACAACACGAGAATGACAACACGAGATAGAAAGATTGACAATACGAGAATGACAACACGAGATAGAAAGATTGACAACACGAGAATGACAACACGAGGTAGAAAGATTGACAACACGAGAATGACAACACGAGATAGAAAGATTGACAACACGAGAATGACAACACGAGATAGAAAGATTGACAACACGAGAATGACAACACGAGATAGAAAGATTGACAACACGAGAATGACAACACGAGATAGAAAGATTGACAACACGAGAATGACAACACGAGATAGAAAGATTGACAACACGAGAATGACAACACGAGATAGAAAGATTGACAATACGAGAATGACAACACGAGATAGAAAGATTGACAACACGAGAATGACAACACAAGGTAGAAAGATTGACAACACGAGAATGACAACACGAGATAGAAAGATTGACAACACGAGAATGACAACACGAGATAGAAAGATTGACAACACGAGAATGACAACACGAGATAGAAAGATTGACAACACGAGAATGACAACACGAGATAGAAAGATTGACAACACGAGAATGACAACACGAGATAGAAAGATTGACAACACGAGGGTCAAGTTTCTTGTAGTTATCCCACTGACACAAAAGGGCCATTTTCTTTAATTGGCTAAAAAGAAGAAATTCAAAGATATCCTGAAGAGTGAATATAAAGTTGCCTTTAAGTTGAGGTGCAACAACCCGCTGTCTTTGATAGCAAACAGGGAGATTTGCAGCAACCAACAGTACAATTTCTAGTTTACTTGTGGCTATAACCATCGTTGTGCAATATACAACTATTGAAGAAACTGTACAGCTAGCCACTGCAAACTTTCCACAATTCATTGGAAACTAAGACTATTCACGGGTGTTATATATATCAAGTTTAAACCAAACAATCCAAATTTAGTTTGTATCAAATGCAGTCAGCATTGAATATCATAGTACAGACTGAATGGTTGAGCAGCATCGATAGCAGATGGCAAGGCACTTACTCTGTTCAGATTTGTATTTGATTTTAAAACCCGAAAACGTCCTTTGCGAATCAGTTGTAAATTTGAGAAATAAAAAGGGACCAGTTGATCTCAAATTCCTTGGTATTTTTTCCTCGCAGTAAGGTGACTGGAAGGAAGTGGCTGTTTCATTTCTACCATCGTAAATCTGCAAGGCATCGTGCTTACAGTCAGGTGTTGTTCCTTGCAATCGAAACGATTCTACTTCCAACAGTATGTTATATCCATCTTGTGCTTCTATAAGCCACGTGCATGCGATGTTATTTGGGTAGTCTTGCGGATGATTTGGGCTCTTGATAAATCCTTGTTTGTTTTGCAATACATAGCGACATCCTTACGGAGAAGAAAGGTTATCTGAGAGGCAACAGGAACACGAAAATGTGTAAGTTAGAATTATGCCCAATGTGCAAAATGTGTGGTTTGCATTAACTTAGAAGTTGCTAGTAAACTCATAGATCCACAATTTGGAAGTAAATATACTGTTACACACCATGAGATTACTCAGTTCTTAGGCCAACATCTTTGTAGACAATAACGTAAGTAAAAAGCCATGTAATGATAATAAATAAAGTAAGGAATGCGTATAGTTACTCAAAACCAAAATAATCACTTTCAGTCAGAAATGCTTTCCAAAATACACACAGAACAATGATGATCTTTGGCAAGCTGCAAAAAGGACAAAAATAGGCAGTTCAAACAAACGAGTCTACATATTTCAAAGGAATAGACTACACTTTTTTCTACATAAGAATCAGTAAAATTGAGGTTCAGACTGGCTATTCTTCACTTTTCCAAAATGTCGAGGCTGAATTGTTCTTAATCTGTTCCTGAATCATAGGGATGTAGGCAATTTAGACATTAGACAATATATAAGATAACACTGGGTGCTTATGAAACAGGTATTATTTTTAATAACCTTAGCAGAAGACAAAAGTTATACGTTCTTACAGATATATAATCCTTGCAAAAAGTCTTGGTACACGTACGGTCACCTGATAGATAGGGTGTTTCAAGGACCTTTGGCAAACATTGCAGAGCCTAGACAGTTTTATATCACTTTCAAATGATTCTACGACAGTGCTTCAGCCTTTGCTTGTTCTTAATTTGTTCTTAATTTCCCATCAATTTTGAGGCTCGTGTTCTTACAAAAAAGCGTATAGCTCAAAAGAGCAAATAAACTGGGGGCGGATGTGAACAATCCGTTGGACGGAACTTTGAAAGTACTCATTGCGTACGTCAAGAATATGCAATAACATTTGCGGCATTACACATGCGAGAGAAATTATAGAGGACAACATAAGTCAATTGATTTCATGAATAGACATTGTCACAATAAAAGCAACACAAGTGTGCTATTGCCTGGTGCAGAAACATTGTGCTGTTGTGACTTTTTCAGCAGCAAATTGCACCTTGAAACCAATTTTGTCAATTTACTTCTGACGGTATGATACGATAGTAGTTTACTACTTCAGGCGGCCTAAATTTACATTTAAAACCCACCAAAAGAATAGCTCATTCTCGCTTTCAATAAAAGCACATGCGTAATCTACTTCGTCCCTTATATAGATATTGTCTGCAAAGAACTTTATTTAACTTAAGTTAAAAACCCTCAAACTTTCATTCAAACTAAACAGCATCAACCGATAAAAAGCCGTCATGAACACGTACTTCCTTTGAGCCAACCAATCAGCTAAAAAAACTGAAAGTTTCTTTCTACAAACCTGGTAGTCATGACTAAGTGGATCTTTTCAAATAGAAATTGGTGAGGTGCAGTCAGCATAAAGTATTTACTCCCACACTGAATGTCGCATCTCAGTTGGCATTCATAAAATCACAATTCAACTCAACAGATTATCAATGGGAGAACCACAACTATATCACTATCCTTTGTCTAGCCAACTCAATGGGCCAACTACTAGCTTACTCACTTCCGGCGTATTAAATTACTTAGCCAATGCCAGAAATAGCCTTTTCTTGACAGCTCGGAAGTCTCATAGTAATAACAATAGTGACTTTACACCACTCTCACTTGGGACATTCCGCAGGCACATCTCTATGCGCAGGCAACAGGGATATTTCCAGCCCCCCCCCCGGAACAAGGTATGAGCACTATCTCGAGGAAAGTCAACTCAAATTCAAACCCAACGAAATTCAAACCCAACGAAAGTCAAACCCAACGAAATTCAAACCAAACGAAATTCAAACCAAACGAAATTCAAGCACATGCCTATTGGCACGCAGGCTATGCTGAGGAAATTTTCCCTGACAATTTCAAGGAAATCCAAATAAAAGATGTAGAGTATTTTAGGGTAACTTATCGTCTTACAAGGAACCACTTTATAAGGAACCTACATTCAGAATGCCGGAATATTTAAAGAACTTATACTAATAACTGTAAATTCCCTAAGGAACTTTTCAATTTTAAAATTTTTAAAACAGTAAACAATCAAAAATTAAGCAGTCAGTTCCATTCATTTTCAGCCAAAACCAGCATAGATTGCTTGCCATGCCTGTGTCAAGTGTTTCATGTTTCATTCGTCACTCACTCTTAAGTTACAGCCAAAATTTAAATGTATGATTCAGAACTTCCATACTTACTTGTGTGTGCACCATATGTATGGCACTAATTGTGGAATGAAAATTAAGGAACTTTTAAGAACTACAATTTACCCAATGGAGGCCCAAAAATAAGGAACTTTTGGAACTAACGTGTAGTTCAATTTGTGTTTCTAAGAATGAATGGCCGGAGCAAATAGCTTGAGAAAGTACACTCTTCTTTCTTATAAGATCAATTTTATATGAACACAAGCCTCAGGATTGATGGGACATTAAGAACAAATTAAGAACAAGCTGAAAAACAAGAACAAGAATCAGTGTGTAAAAAGTGTACCGAGGCTTTTGGCAAGGAAGTATACATCTGTAAGAAAGTATATCTTTTGTCTCATATTAATGTTATTAAAAATAATAATTGTTTCATAATCATCCAATCATAAACGTGTTAAGACAGAAGCGGATATCTGTCGATTGGTGTTCACATTTGTCCTCAAAAATGCATCTGTTTGACGGCTTTCTTTATATTAGCTGTATTGGTAGCGTTTTCAAACTGTTCCACTTCTGGTGTTCACACTACTTGCATCTTTTGCTAGCTCTGTTTTCATTTAGCTCTGTTTTTGTCATCGTTTTCATTTAGCTCCGTTTTAGGGGCAGACTAATGAGAACGCAAAGCCAAAAACGGATTTAAATAGATCCGTCTTTGTTCAAACACGGATAGTTTGGAAGGGGCCTAAGGCGTATAAACGATACCAGACAAATAAAGTAGGGAGTTCGGTTTAATAGCAGGGACGGTAACGTCACTTCGCTGAACCAATATATAGTACACTATAGTATATTGTATGAATGTAGAGTAAAGATGACATCAAAAGTAGAGGTGAGTCTGGCTTGTGTGTCTTTATGTATGCTCGGCCTACCTGAAAAGTAGTACTTAATCGTATACTTGTTGCTTTGAGCTTTTACAGAACATAATGAGTGAAAAGACGTTTGCTAGTGTAGTTCAAGCCATTGCATTATCAGTAATTGACTATGGTGATCTAGTCATTGGAAATGCTGCTCCGTGCGAGGCTCAGTGTGTCTTATCAAATCTGCAAAAATCTCTCCAACATTAGTTAGACTACAAACTGGGCAGGCCCGTCGGAACGCCCCCCCAGCCCCCCCCGGTTCCGACGGGCCTGCTGGGTACCATTGAAAGAAAGACACCTTGAGCATCAATTGGATTTTATGCACAAGTGTAAAAATGGAACTGCTCCAGCCTATTTGAGTGACTATTTTAGAAGAAATAATGAAATGATTTGTACTATACAAGGAACAGTGTTTCACGAGCAATGTCCAACAGTGGACAGCAACTAGCTTTCTTTCTGACAGATAAATGCAATTAGGGTCGATGGTTTCCTCTCTGAACCTCATTCTATCAACTGTGGTGTACCTCAGGGCTCTATTATCTCGCCTGTTTTATTCATCCTCTTCATAAATGGCCTGCTTTCCTCTACGTCGTTCAGTACTCACTGTTTCACTGATGATACGTATCTATGTTTATCTTTCTCATCTCATCCACAACACCTCTCCTACCCTAATGTTTCACCCTATCGCAACACCTCAGCTTCACTTCTCACCAATGAGTTGTCAACTACAGAGAAGTAGGGCAATCACAACCTTGTTAAGTTCAATCTAGAGAACTAATTTGGAGAAAAAAGAAAATATGAGAATTATGTATCATGATGTGGACAAGGGGCAAACTCCTTTACTCCCCCTTGCTGTAAAGCATCGAGTATCAGCCATACCCCCTCCCTTTACCGGAAGATGTCACCGGCTAACCGGATCTCGCCTTGGTTACCTAAGCATCTAGCCTCCTATTCAACAATCCCTCTTGTTCATCTCGCTTCCAGAATGATTATGGTCATTTCAAAGGGAGCGGAAGCAGATATGGCAGGACAATAAGTACGAGGTATAGATGAATTAGCAGCTTGGTAGAGTTATGGAGCTATGGCAAGGCTTACATATGACTAGTGTTTATGTTGTTTATTGATTCAGTGTAATGTTTTGCTACAAAACTCTACAGATACTCCTTTGCCGAGCCACACCAACCAACAAACACCTGTCTTTTTTTGCGGGATTCATTCAATATTTACTTGCATTACAGATAAAACTGAAAACAATCGATGAATAGATTTATGCAAAAGTATGGGAAGTGCTGAAGGAGGCAGCATTGATTTTCAAAGCTGAATACGCGTTTGCTCGTGAAACATGATGATACTGGTACTAACGTTGCTTTTGTTGTTGTCTGACAATGCCATCACTTTTGAAGTTGTCAACAATTTCACCGAAGTACAGACAAACATCACAAATGCAGAACTAGCTAATGCCAACCCCTTGGATCTTTCAAAAAATCCACATCTATTATTTGTTCTCTTTGCATCTTTGTCGGGATGTATATGGCTTCTCTATATTGCATTCTGCCACTCAAGAGTCATTGGCTTTTTCGTGACAAAAATAGTCAATAAATTTGTCATCAAAGATGGAGAGGCCTATTTTAAACTTGGTATGTTGTGCTCTTCATCCTTGGCATCTCTGAATTATATATCTTGTTTAAACAATAGCATTTTCATGATTTCAGTCATTTTTGAAACACACTTACAGAATTATGTTCAGTGCATTTTCTTATACCACTAGGGCTTCAGTGTTTTTATGCATTACATTTGCTGCCTTAAGTTGGTAAACTGTAGTAGTTATTGCATTAAATTTTTTAAGGAAGTATGCAGTATTTGCAACATTAATGTTGTGAGTTGATTTGGAAGGGCTACTTTCTTTTCCTGCAACATGTCAGGAAATCTCAATTATTGTTGATCACTGACTTTCCTTGTATTTTATTTGTTAATTGAGCCAATGTTATCAATACTTTCAGTTAGTGAAATTACAATAAAAATTCTCTGTGTTTCTTAGCATTGAGATCATGAAACACATGCAATTAGATAGCTGTTGGTTATGTTCATTAGAATACCACTTACTAATCAATTGTACTACAACTTAATATCTATTGAGCTAAATGTAGTACCTAATTAGGACATGCAATTGGCTATGAAAGTATAAGTCAAGCAAGATTTGATTTGTCCTTTATTTGACTGTAAACATTATATAGGAGCACATTGTTGTGTATTTCATCCCTGTTGAAATAGTGATATTTTCATCTTGTAATTAAACCTATTTTACATTTACAATCATAAACCATACTACACAAAGTAGTTGATTATAAGATTGTTAAATCATACCTCAAGTAATACTTACCTTTTATATTTTTCTATGAAAGTTCTTTTCTCTGCATAAGTATATACCATTGTGAATAATGTAAATCATCTAATTGATCCCCACAAATGCCCCCCTCTATCATAGCCCCTATGCTAGAACTTTAAATTGTTGATACACACACCCCCAGCCTATATGATGATTAAGATCTTGATGTAGACTGATGCTTAAATCTGGAAGGTTCTTCTAATATTATGGAGAAGAGAATTTCTGACAATGAGCTTTGTATCCTGCATCTGTCAAATACTTATATCCCCCCTGAATTAGCCCTCCCCTCAAAAAGGCTCCCATCCAAAACATAGATAAACCCTGGTGGGTTGAATTTGAGGATTTGTGGTAAGGGTGCTACATAGATACCCCTTTTTGTGTTGAGCAATCATTTCTTTAAGACAAAGTAACACAATATTTACATACCGAGTATTTAATTGAATCAGATATTTATGTCCGAACGTGTCATTACTATGTCAGCATTGGTGTTTAATCTAAATTTTTAAGTGCATCTTTGTGATTTAAATTTTTTCAGGGTCATTCTCAATATCACTGTTAAATGGGAAGATCATGTTTCGTGATGTGAAATATATCACAAAAGATTACTCTTTAAGGTGTGTAGCAAGTTATTTTTTTAATGACATGCTTTAAGTTATGTACAACATGAAATTATTCATAAAGGGTGTTGCATTCTCTGGTCCCATAGTTACCTAATGTAGATTCCAATAGTGAGATTCAAATCTCAAAAAGAGAAAACAATTTATAAGTTGATATAGCATCTTTAGGAAGTCTAATGTGATTGTCAGTACATGGCATGTACCAACATGTAAGTGCATGCATAAGATTTGCTTTTAGAGGAATGAAATGTTTCAGTCTTGTCAGTCTTAGGAAGTGTGGGATTTAAATATCACTGGACAACAAATTTTGCAATTATTATTATATAGTTTATTTATCACTTTTATGCAAGATTCTGTGCTCATATGTTAAGAGTGTTTTTTTGACTGTTTTTGAATTCATCTTTTACAATGGTTTGTTAGAAAGTTTTCATGTTGCAAACATGAGTTAATTTATAGATCACCTGTTTCATAAACTAATTTCATGTTTTTGTGAATTTCATGGATTTGTGTTCTTATTTTTTTTTATTTTTTCAAATTTGAATGATTTTAATGATGAATGTATTTAAACTATTAAGATGGTTTTGATTATTAATCAAGAGGTGTTTGTTGAGTTATTTAACATGTCAATTATCAATAGCTGAAGTATTTATCCTGAATGTTCATGGAGCTAGTATTGATGCAGGTGACCAGATGTTCAATTTAATTTATATGTGCATATGTATTATTCTTCTAGAGTTGTGGATGGTTATGCAATTTTTGCATGGTGGCTGAGATATGTGCCAAATGAAACAAGAAATTATCATGCATTACAAAGACATCCAGAAAATCAAAGAAAAACCAATGGTTACCATTTGATTAGTTTTCACTTAAGTTGAGCTTAATTGTTATTTTTATTTTATTTTATTTAAAACTAAGTTTCATGTTAATAAAGAGGATACCATCCTCACCAAATCTCTCCCTCAATGATTTTAGCCTCAAATGATGATACAAGATGGAACATATAGCAAACAGTGCATGACATTTCTGCTCATTGGCTGGTTGCTGAGATGTATAATTCTCCTCATCCCTCTAAGTGGATCTAACTAGCCATATAATTTTTGTCCAAACTTTTTGTTTATAGTTGAGAGTCTTTGTTCCAAGGTACTATACATGGTAGGTAACTGAGTTTGCATTTTTTGCGTGTTTTAGATGGTGACTCAACTTTGCATCGACTGACATTTCACTTAAATGGTTTTGAAGCACACCTATACAACAGGTACCTCATTTGCTTATATATCAGTTCATCTGATTTGACTTTTTATGATATAAAAAGTGAACAATAGCCCAGTGTATGCTTCATATGTTGGAAACTATTTAATTTGAAGGACGTTTATGTTGGACAATTACCTTTATCACATATGGTGGCCAACTTCCTTCCTCGCGACTATTCGGCAACATTAGAATCAGAATTGCAACAAATAATTGAGACATTTCATCATCTTTTGGAGATGTTTCAGTTAAACAACATATACTGTTGAGCTAGGACATATCCTATTAAGCTAAGACATATAGTTAGTGTTAGATAGACTTAAAACTAGTGACATAGGCCTAAACGTTTTGATTCAAAGATGAGTCTTCATCAGTGAAGAGATGAGAATAGGGAAAATAAAGTCTTATGTAGACTGAACATGAAAGATGAGATCAGAATGATGGAAATCCCATAAGGCATGAATAAGGTCACACATATATTCGGCAACAATACTTATTTTGCTGTTTTTGAACTGGTTACCCTCCCTCTCTTTGTAATTTTCATATAAGTATTGAAGCAAATAGCAACTTGGGGATGTTTTACACTTTTTGAACTGTTGTTTGCATCTTTCTCCCATTCATTGTTTATTTACTTTTGCCCCTTAGCTTATTTGAGCTTGGCACCTTGAAAGATGTTTATACTGATGTTAGATCCTGAAAGGGTTCTGAAACATTTGTGTCAGAATAGTAACAGTTAGTTTTCCAGTGAATGTGTTATAGGATATTCTTAGTGAAAGTTCATTTAAGCATCATGATTCCCTTCCTTGTCATTTTGGTTCTGAGATTCACACTAGTCAGTCGCAGAAACTTGGTTGTTTATTGGGAGTGCAACTAGACTATGGAGCCTGGGAGTTGAGCTCCAAAGAGTACATTTGTTAAACTTGCCCTAAAAATTTCACTTTTCTTAAAAGGTAAACTAGGTGACTGTCCCCTTGTTTTCCCCAGTGTTTGCCACTACCTCTACCACCTAGATCCTTACTCTTCTTGTGTAAATATTTTCATACAAAACAAAGTATATTATTGCTATTCATTTGTATTTTGATGTTTGTTTTTTCCAATTGTGCTTCATTCATGAATTCATTCTATGGGTATTTTGTGCTACTTTGATCCTCTTATTCTATGAAAGGTCTCATCTTTATGATCGTTTGCATGAAATTTTTAAAAACGAAAGATTTGGTGATGCCAGAAAATCTACTTCAGGGGTATGTGCAAGTGATGATCCTTCAGGAGGAAGGTATGGCTCAAGCTTTAAAAGTGTTTTGCCAATTTTTTGCTTGTGTTTGAGAATCAATGTTTGAATTGAGCAGGCTGTGTGGTATGATATGATACCATGATGCAGTTAGGCCAGTCCCTTAGTCAACCATTTAAAATGAGTGTATGCTATTGCATGTTGCCTGCCCTTGTTCAGAATTTCTCCTTTTGTTCAGAGTTTTGATGTACTAGAATAGTTATCCCATTTGCAGAAGAGTGCATTTGATTTTGTAGATGAGCATGTTGTGAATAGGACTATTTTATTATCATGTTAGTGTATCTTTAGTTCTGTTTCTTCTATAGGTACATGGTTATATTTATGCATATTGACATAAAATTTTTTGCATAAATGTTATTATTAATTAATTTTGCTTTCTTCATAGCAATGAATCTGGAGTACATAGCCAGCACTTTAACTGGATGGATTTAATCCCAACAATAAAATTTTTCATAAATTCAGTAATAAAATCATTTATTTCCCTTTATGCTTTTTTGTATCTCTGACTGCTTGGTAGTTATCATTTTTTGCCATAAGCTGACCTTTTTGTAAGCAACTCTCATGAGGGTAGTACATTGCCCATATTTATCAGCTTATAAAAGTGATCACTCCTCGTAACATTTTTATTTACTTTCGGCTACCAAAAATTTTGATAATATATTATAATGCACCATATAGTACATAATTATCCATTGATAGCATACTATGTGAAAAGTCTGTTGTTACTGCAGAACTTCACTATAGCATGGAAAAGCAGGAACATTCTTTTAGCATACTGAAAGCTTTTTTCGTCCAGCGTTTCATACTCTGACGAGTGTTGGACAAAAAAAGCATTCAGTATGCTAGAAGAATGTCCCTGCTTTTTTGTGCTATAGTGATAGCAAACTGCATGATTTTCACTAATTCATGGAACAGCCATGTTGTATGACATAAATGACTAGATACTAGCATGTTTTATCAAACTCAGGACTACCCATTCCTGCCGTTCTATTACTTTCTCAGGCTGCTTAATATCCAATAACAACTGAGTGGCAAAATTTTCAAAGTGGAAAGACATTTTCCTTTTGCTTAGTGTACTAAGCTCCTCCTCAGAGCTCAATTCTTTTCCATTTTCCTGATTGTGTCTCAGTGTCAATATTTGATTCAGTGCCTTTGACATTGTTCTTGAGCTCAAGATTTTGTCACAGTTTGATGGAAGATCTCCTATATGTTGGCTCTGATACCTTCACTTTCAACCATCAAACTAATTGAATGCCTATGACTCATTCTGAGATTTCATTTCCTTTTGGACTGTTTCATCAATGACTGAAATCTATTCCATCTGCTTGTGCTGCATTGAACAGTGCTGGTCAGTCAATATGCTAGTTGGTTTGCTAGAAGCACAAACCTTTCAATGAGTAGATTAGATGTGAACTGCCAATAGCATGCATGGGAACATTTGCGCATGCCAAACATTCAATTGTGAGAGCTTTCCTTAGTACTTGAATGTATATAATATGCAAAGTGCATATGAAACTACATTCATTATGTTCTCTTTATGATTCTTGTCAATGCATAACCACTCTGATACAATGTAATCATTATTTAATGGCATGGAATCTGGATGAAATTTCCTAGTAGAATTTGAATAACTAGTTACCCATCTATATCTCGAGCATTGAAAGTTGACTCATTTTATAGCTGAGAATTAAATAAAGAGAGAAACTCTTTGCTCTTCTTGAATATTGTTCTCTTATTTTAGATCCTAATTTTTATCTGTTTTGTATGTTCAATTTATCTTTTGTGAGCAATAATGAAATGACTCATTTATAATCATAGGGTAAAGTTGCACTTGGAAACAAGCTGGTTGAAACAACATTTTGGATCCATTGCAACAATGCTACAGCATTATATTCAACCTCACCTGTATGTTTCCTGCTGTTCATATATAGATATATAACTATATATATATATAAATATATATTTATATACGTTGTGGATGCGGCTTAGGTTTAGTTTGTATATATATATATATATATATATATATATATATATATATATATATATATATATATATATATATATATATATATATATATATATATATATATATATATATATATATATATATATATATATATATATATATATAAACTAAACCTAAGCCGCATCCACAACGTATATAAATTACATAAATAGAATAAACCACAAATATACTATCCTTTAAGTAAACGTTTCGATCAGAATCTTCATCAGTACCTATATATATATAGGTACTATCAGTACCTATATATACCTGTATATATATATATATTTGAGGATAATAGTCACGACGAGTCACATGACAGATAAATCAGAAAAAATAGCCATTTGTAGATCTTTCATTTCATTTCATCAACACATCCAAGAGAAACCAGTTAAGACTTAATCAATTTTAGGACTAATCCATTACGACATATTCAAGTACATTTCGGGACGAGCTTGTCCCATCCTCAGCTATAGAGTGCGAAAAAACTTAGGGATACGTACTATTATTAGGGATAGTAGTTGCAAGGCTACTTATTATGGTAAAACATCGTATCATTTTATTGTTAGATGTAGAGAGCATTTAGGGGTTAATAAGAAAGGGAAAAGCATTAAAGGCGCCTCCTCTTGATTCTATATATCTGTTGAGTGATTACACCTGACTAGTTCATGTTAATGCGTGCCCACATTTCCATCTCTAGACAAGATGAATGAATCATTGAATGAACCTAAAATAGACGTAATGATATGTCAGTATACGAAATGGCTTTCATCTCATTTGAATAAATGTTTAAATGTTATTAGGAAGACACAAAGTGATTGCTTGCTTCTTCTGTTTCTTCCATTGTCTGTATTATGATGGGCTTCTCTTAATAGAAGGGATTAACATACTTCAAAAATCATTTACATTTTTAATTCAATTCAATAGCCCGCATCAGCTATAGATGAATATACACATGTCGTTAATGGGAAATGCGAAGATGTCCGAGTTATGCTTTCACCAAGTCCTGGCTTTTCAGGAACAAAGTCACAGTAAGTGATTTTTTTACGTTTTCTTGCATTTTATTATTTTTAAATTTATTATTATTTTTTTATATATTTTTTATTATTTTATTTATATTTAAGTTTAATATGCTCAGCATATGTGCTTAATATTGTGTTATACATTGGCAACTGATTCTTGACTCGGAAGATAATCTCCATATTTGACTTCTGATTTGTTATAGCAAGCTATGTTCACAGTTTTGTGTGATTCTGCAGAAAATGTTACCTCATAGCCTAGGCATTTGTTTGCTTTGACATAGTAATCCTGTATCATAAATTCTCAGCAAACTTTTTTATCATATTTTGTAAGAATATTTTTTCACTTCGAGAAGCCTGATCATCCTTCATGTCTTTTGATTTTAACATGATATTTACACTGTAATGATATTTACTCTGTAATGATATTTACACTGTAATGATATTGACACTGTAATGATATTGACACTGTAATGATATTGACACTGTAATGATATTTACACTGTAATGATATTTACGCTGTAATGATATTTACACTGTAATGATATTTACACTATAATGATATTGACACTGTAATGATATTGACACTGTAATGATATTTACACTGTAATGATATTGACACTGTAATGATATTGACACTGTAATGATATTGACACTGTAATGATATTTACACTGTAATGATATTTACACTGTTTTGTTGACAGGCCACCACGATTCATGGGAGAGGGATTTGTAGTTTTGCAATCGGGAAAACTTGAATACGTTTATCTCCAAGATGTCCCAGGTAACTTAACTACTTAACTAGCTTTATCTTCTTACGCCCCCCCCCCCCAGAAATAGTCATTTTTATCAGCCATATTTAGTTCCAACCTTGGTTTTAAATCTTCTATGCCGCGTTCATACCTTCGGGAATCCCTTTATGACATACCTTTTTTGTTATCCAATTACTTTCCATTTGTTTTCCGCATTTTGTACAGCAGTATGCTATCATTTAAAACTTACAGGAATACCTCCTTACTAAGATAGTCAGTTTGAAATTAAGCGAACATTGTTGTCCCTTAATTGTATCATAGTGGTAACTTATGACGTAGGGAGGTGCATTTTCAGGGATCACAGGAATACCTCCTTACTAAGATAATCAGTTTGAAATTAAGCGAACATTGCTGTCCCTTAATTGTATCATAGTGGTAACTTATGACGTAGGGAGGTGCATTTTCAGGGATCATCCCCGAAGATTTGCAAAGTGCACCAGAGGCTGATCCAATATGGAATCTTAATCTTGTATTTACAAAATCAACTACAATAACTTATGGACCCTGGGCTGATAAACAAAGGTAGGTAATCACAAAATATATGTTGGTATCATAGCCTTGTTTTCTGTCACTTCGGCTATTTCGTGTTTTAAGCCAAGGACTTCATTCAGCCGATAGAACTTGCAATTATTTGATGTACTACATCAATATGCATGCATGATAGCAGATTTTGTTTAGAAAAATGTTCGTGCTTGTGTGGCATATTGATTTTTGAAGAGAATAGCATTTTTTAGAGCTCCAGTCTCATCTTTTGCTGTAATAGCCCATTAGTAAGCAAATGCCAGTCAGTTTATTTGGTCTACTTTATATTACTTGCATTTCACTGCAGCTATTTGGTTGACGTGTTCAAGATATTGCCTATGATTTCCTCGGTCTTCCCAGTGCATTTTGATATTCAGTACCAGAGAGGATTTTATTCTAGCATTTAGGCAGAGAAATTAGTATGGTTAAGAAATTAGAATGGTAAATATGAATGAAAGAAAAGAATTTTGGAAATTTTTAGCGATTTTATCAAGTATATATTCCATATTTATCTTGATTCTTGTTAAGTCTTTCACCATTTTGATATAATTCTTCATTCTTATAATTGAAATGTTTTGTTCTAGAGAGAAAATTCAGAGGATGTTTTTGCCTCAAGATTATCAAGAAGTTCAAGCCGTTAGACCGGTTCAACCGGGAGAGAGAAGAGTGCACACAGGTTTTGATTTAAAAATTCAATTTGAGGCCCAAGTTGCCATGGATATTTTGTTTTCAAAAAACGATGTGAGCATTGCTTTTGTTTTCTTAGCTTCTTTTACTTCTCAATGCTTTTCCCAAATATTTCATTGTGTATCTTTATCACGGTATGAGTAGGAAGTCAACTTTTTATTGAAATCAAAGTAATGATTTTTATAAAGTAAAAACGCATCATTCTTTTTGATGATTTTGCCATCATAAACAACTGAATAAAAGAATTATGTGTGAAAATATAGAACTACATTTGAATAATTCCGAGAAATCGGATGAGTTCATCCTTTTTGGTTTTTTCTATTTATTCAATTTTCTAGTTTAAGAGTGTAACTATTGTCATCAAAATATTCCTTCATTATTTATTGCCGTTTTGTGCTGCTTCGTGCCAATTGGGTTTTTTTAAATGTTTGAAGGAACTTTCTGCACTTCACGTCTGCGCTGAACAATCATCTTCAATACATTTCTTCATGCCGTGGATTGTTAACGAATTTGGATACACATCAACTCTGCTTATTCAACTTCAGCAGCTTGAATTAACCACAAGTTTGGATTTTAGGAAGCTTTTGGAGTGTGGAGCAATGGAGGTCAGTATTGCGCATGCGCGGGCTAATAGTACATTAGGAAATCTATTGCGTATAGTCTATTTATTCTAGAGTTCATTCATTGCTCACCTTTGTGCTGACTATATTACGTATTATTGCCTAATTGCACATCAAATCGGCGATATAGCCTACCAGCATCTTCCTTTTTTGTGTCACGTAGAACACATTTACTAGAGCACGACTCTTATAATCGTCGTGGCAGTGGTTTTAATATTTACTGATGTATTTCTAGGAACCTTCTAATAATGTGAGTAGTAAATATTTTGCATGGGAGTATAAATTATACCAAATATCAACGACAAGACAAGAAATATTCAGTTAGGCATGGTTATATTTCATCACTTAGACCTACCTTGCATTGTTACTCGATAACTTCAATCTACGCAAAATTACATTTGATTGCTGTTATTTTAAATAACGACCTCATTTTTAGGCAGAGGTCATAATGACTGTGCCACGAATTTGGAACCAGTTTCAGCATTGGTCTTTTGAATTTGTTTTTAATGAAACATCTGTTTACTTCATATATCAGCATATCTCTTTCATTCAAGGTAATCTTTTATTTGCCTTCTTCAAAAGTGTTTAAATATACTTTTCAGTTCTTGTAGATGCCTTTTATAAAGCTGATGCAGACATTTTTGCTATAAGACCCAGTCTGATCGATTGTAGAATTCATAGTTGGAAAGTTAAGAACTGCTATATCTATCGTCATTTTTCTTGCTTTTTGCATCTTACCTATCAGTTATATTATGAAATGTTTGCTTTAAAACCACTCAAACAACACAAACAATCGAGGAAGTTTCGAAGAGTTTTTATCTGAGGAAAGTAGATCAAGATTCTTGTTTTCCAGATTTGATGAATGATTGGTCGAGCAAAGTACCAGCTGACATAGCTTACTTTGTGCCATACGAATGGGAATTCAAATTCCACTTCCGCGATTATGAGTTGATTTGCTTAGTTAATGAGCACAATTGGATTGATTGTACCAGTGAAACTGAAAATGGTATGTTTAGCATCTTTTTCTACTGGCATTGGTAAAAATTATAACTTGTTTTATTTTATTTGTCTCTGATCCATCGACTTAAACTACTGAGCTAATTATAAATGGAAAGGTAATTAAGAAGAAAGCAAATTTTTAATAGTTCTTTTTATTTTTGCAAGTTGTTCAACTAGTTTAGTTACCTACCATTTCAGTTTTATTTCATAGAGTAGTCATATTATCTCCCTCCGCATCGTATGGTACCTTTTTCAGTCCAAACCACAAAAGCAATTTACATTTAAACAATATCACTCTTGAAACGGGGCGGGGCGTAGTGATCTTTTGATCTATCATCTGCATACTACTTCAGCCTCCGCTCTCAGACTCGTCATCATATAGATTTTTATGTAGCTACGTAGCTAATTTAGTCCAAGTGTTGTACAGTATCCAAGGTGAATTGTATATGGCATTAATTGCAAAGGAGCTTATGTAGAAATCATTAAAACTCAATATTTGTGGATCCTGCAGTTGGTTGTAGTCAGAAGTTGTAGTTGTTGTAGTTGTTGTAGTTGTTGTAGTTGTTGTAGTTGTTGTAGTTGTTGTAGTTGTTGTAGTTGTTGTAGTTGTTGTAGTTGTTGTAGTTGTTGCATAGAATCAAGGTTTTATTGATATTTTTTTGTTGACCTGCGTTTTTATCCATGAATGTAATGATCTGTTCCATAAATGAAGCAGTAAGACTAAATTTAGGCATAAATTTCCTTGGGCTTTTAAATAGTTTGTGATGTCATTGCAATCCAAATGTTCAATAGGATAGTAATACTTTATTTTTTTCATTTTTTTTTTGTTTCAAATAGAGATGATTAGAAATTTTGCCAGATTTATTAGTAATCTTCTTTGTTCTTAGAAGCTTGATTCTCATGAGTAGAAATCCATTTTTTAAGATTGATGTTATTTTATTCTTGTGCATTGTTTAACATTTTTATTTCAGTACATATTTTACTGTATTTCTGTTAATGTTGCAGGTCAGCTAGCATTCTGCGGTGAAGCATTGGAAATCTCCTTCTTGTTGCCATTTACGAAGTTCTTGCCAAAAATTGAGGAAATACGATTTTTCTGCCGGGCCGAGTTTCTGTTGCTCCGTATGTTTATACCAGAGTCAAACACTTTGCGACGAAGTGTGGTTTCACTTGTTCGTAATAGTGATAATCGCAACCAATCTGCGTTGTCGCGAATGAACAGTGTTCTTTCCGATGCAGAAGAAACTGTTGATCGATCAGACGTGAAGCGAGAACTGCGTGATAACAGAGGGCCCGTAGATTCAGATTCCGCATTAAGCAAAGGATGGCGACGTAAAACAGGAGCTGATAATGGCTGGTTAGATGTTTGCTCAACTCCAGTGCTTGTTCTGAATATGTTTTATAAATTCCATCCATTCCACTTTGCAAACGAAAGTACAGAGCGAATTAATAAAAGTTTGGGGATCGATTTTAGTGATAAAACTCCAGCTAGTCTCGAACCGGATTTGCTCACTGTTGAGCTTGAGGCTGGCCCATTATCAATACGATTGCTTGGATCACTCTTTCGACAGTTTTTTCTTGGCTTTAAGGTATTTCATTATCCATATATAATATTGTTTATATAATATTGTTTGAAATATGCAGCAGTTCACATAAATGTTGTTGTAGCTTCGCCAAGAATACTGTATATTCTGGAACTATAAATTGACAGTAGGTAATGAAACGTAAACTTACAGCAGATGCTCAATTATTGATTTTGTTATCTCAATATTTTTTATGTTGACTATTCATTTTGTTGATTGTCAATCTGACTGATATTATATTTTAGACATTTTCTCAGTTGTAACATGTAATGTAAAACTTTAATTGCTATGGCTTCATATTTAATCGGTTAATTTGGTCTTTTAGAAAGCCATGCTTCTTGACTCATTTGCCTGTCATAATTTTATAATATTGCTGTTCATTAAAACGTCTTTTAGTCTAATCTTTACACTTTTCTTAATTTGAAGGAGAACTACTTCGGGGAGTCACAGATACCTTTTGAATTTGACGCGGTGAAGAATATTAAAAAAGAGTCCGAGGCTCGGTTCCCAGCAATGGACACGAGATTTACACACGATGCAAGATATTATCGTCCAATGCATGCTAAAATCACGGTTGTACTTCTTGACATTAAAGCAGAGCTCACTAAGGTATCAAAATATTATTTTATCGTTGTTTCCCTTTGACTGTACCCTCCTTTTTTTCTTTTCCTTTGGATTCTTTTATCAAATTCCCTAAGAGTATTCTCTAAATTCATATTGCAGCATTGCTCTGTTGGTGAACCATCTCCACCTGTTTTGAACATGGAAAGATTGACATTTGAAATGAACAAAACATACAGGGAAACGATGCTTCAACTAATAACATCACCAGCGACAATAACTGTAAAAGATGGCGTTGTGGTATGTTCTAACTCATATATGTGATGTGTTTTGATTTGGTTCGTTTCAACCTGCAAATGTTCCAGTTGTTCTTCGTCATCTTGTTCTCGCATGATTTCATGGAGGTACTTGCTTTATATTTTTACTTTTTGCCTATGTTTGTTTGTATTTGTACTTTTTATTGTATTTTTCATTTGTACTTTTTACTTTGCAGCGCCCTGATGAGCATAATCATTTATCCAGAGGATTCCTTTCGTTATCCGGTTTGCAATTCCGAGGCCATGCATTTTTCTCTGATAAAGACTGTAGTGTTGGCAGTGATACTGTAGAATATTCATGGCAAATGGAAATACAATGTGGCACCATAAGTGGAAAACTCACACTTCCTCAGGTATTTTGGTTAGTTAGAGCTATTTGCGTGACGTAAATTGGAACCATTTCTTGATTTGTTTAGGAGATGTCAACACCAGCATTTGAGCCAAAAGTTCCCACCACATTTGTTTACAAATAAATGTTTATACGAATTTGCAAATAATTGCAAACAGCTTACAGTATATGCTCTTTTCAAGTATCAAAGCTTGTGACAGGAAATAAAGAGGAGATGAGAGTTTCCTTTGGTTAAATAGCTCTATATCCTTTCATCTGCTGTTTGCACACTTAACTGCTAATGGAATTAAAGCCTTCTGCATACTTATTAGGTTTGCTTCTAGGAAGTGACAAGTAAAGCTAGTACTGTTTTTGCTTGCATGATGTAGCTTCATGACTGTATGCTACCATGATGGATTCCTGGTTAATATGTATATAAAAATATTGAGTGATATTAATAGATATCGACTAGTAATTATGGTTATCAATAGGCATAGATATTTATATTTGCGAGTATTGGTTGCTACTGACTGATATTGGTCAGTATTATTGAAATTGATTAGTATTTAGTATTTAATTCAAATATTCTTCAGAAAAAGAGTTATTTTTCCTAAAATGGCCGATGGCCATTTATTTTAGGTAGCTTAGTATTCATCTAGAAATATCACTCAAACTATTGCCAGTGTTTATCTTGTTTTTACATTCATCACAATTTCATCAATATTCTATTTCCTTTTTGTATTTTTGTATATTTCGTGGATGATTTTAATCTTGCTTATTCTCAGACTGGAACTTGAAAGACTGCTTGTACAGTTTTATCTTATATGTATCTTGTCTGAATGTGTAGGTTCAAGCATTGGCAATGTGGTCTGAAATATTCTTGTTGCACGTTACCGACGATGAAAATTCTCTTATTGCGCCTCAACAAGATGTCAAATGTCATCATGGAGTAAGTCAACGGTCTTGCAAACATTTTGAGGCTCCAGTGTCAAAATTCAAAACTGAAAATGCTTCCAATCCAATGTTATGTCCCACTGAATCTGAACTGAAGTACAAGATGACAAGATTTTCAGTTGAATCACTTAATTTGTTTTTTGTTGAAGCAGAATGTGCATGTAACATTAAGGTTTGTAGTATTTTACTCTCTTATGTTTAATCCTTTTCCATTATCTTCTCATCTCAATTTTTCACTGAACTAGTAAAAATACCTTGAACTGTCATATTAGAATTCGAAGAGGAACTAAGTCATTTATTGTATTATTGCTAGCAAGCTTTTTACAGCAATTTTAGAAGGTGTTTAATCGTTTTCATCTGTGTGCTTTTGAAAAGATGTGTTAAATTGATATTTAATTTTAATGATATTTAATGATATTTCTTTATTCCCGTTTAAAAATATAGGCTTCACCCATCCGATCATCAGGGTGTACATCGCATACCAGCAAACTTATTGGTGGCACAAGTGTTTTCATAAATGAACTCGTCATTAGACAATATGTGCAAGATCTCTCTCCACCAGAGGAAGTTGACCAGTTCAATGGTTCATCTCGGTCCCAGACTATCTATCTGCATTCAAACAATTGGCTTGAAGTTGGTGTATTTATGTTTGGCCCAATAACTGCAGATTATACAATGTGCAACAATGACTTATTTATGTTTAATGAGCAGCAAGCATTTCTTCAAAAACACGACCATTTCTTAAAACGGTTGTGGTTTCTATGGAAACCAAATAACTTAACTTACAAAATTGCTGCGGATCGTGCTCGATCTAATATCTGTGGCTGCGTGGGTGGTTCTAAGTTTTTTGGCAACAACGTTAATGGTGTCAGGTTTTTTACGGTTCAAGTGCTTGATGCAAGTGAAATGCGGTTCTCCCGGTATGGTAGTGAAAGCATATGGGGCGGTGCAAATGAGAGGCAAGGAATAGAAGAGAGGCTGCGATGCAAAAGTGGAACAATATCATTGCAGAGTCTTGGAGCCAGTTCTTTAAGATTGCGTAAAACATCTGAAATCGCAAATCGTCAAGGAAGTGGCAAATTTAGACCAATCAGAGGTGAGACTATATTTCACCAAACTTTAAGAAAAGAAATTGGCCGAAAGTTAATCGTTGTGTATTCAACAACTTTTCTTTTGTCTTTTGTCTTTTATTAGGAAATAGCAAAGCCACAAATTCTCATTTCTGTTAGTTATTCCATTCCTAGTACTATAGTTCATTTTATCTCACTGTAAATTTTCAACTTTTGTCATTGAAGACTCTGAAAGTGTTGGCATCTGGTCGTCAGCGAGTGGATTAGTGCCTCGATCGGGCTCCTACCGAGACAGTGTGGTAGCGAGGCTACCCAGACAAAGAACTGAAAGTGAAGGAACATTTTATTCATGTGAAAGTGAACTTGCCTCATTTAAGTAAGTATAGTCTCACTAGAATTTATTGCTATTAATAACGGCATAGATTAATAACGGCATACACTGCTTAGAATAAGTAAAAAATATATTGATAATTCATAAGCCATGCTTCTCTGCCAGTTATTGCTGTAAATCAATGCAATATGCAATAGAGCTACTTTCTGGTAATATAGTTAATTTATTTAGTACAGTCAAAATTAGTAGCACATTGACAACAGAAAATATATTTTCTCAAGTGTAATATATACATAAACAGTCGTATTATTATTACTACTACTGTTATTATTAACTGTGGAACATGACTGCTTTTGTTGTGACTCTGAGTTTCATGCTGATTGCGATCATCAGACACGGTAACTACTCTCTATAGTGTACATGTATTTGATTAAGTCCAACTTATGGGGAGTAGAAATACGATACAAGCAATAGAGGCCCGTATAGTGATGATGGTCTATCTGTTTTAAAAAACATGATAGGAAGAGATACAGATAAAATAAGTAAAGAATCTATAAAGATACTCCATTCCTTCGACCTGCTTATCACCATCCAAACCAATCTCAAAGCTGTTAAACTCTTGGACACCACTCTTAACTTAAAGAGCAGTCTATATTATCCGTATAGAAAACCGTACGACACTCCAGTATACGTACACAGAATACGAATTTTCGGATCATTGGGCAAGCAAGATCATCCTTCCATTTAGGTGTTCTGGAATCAGTTTGCGTAAAGACTCAAAAACCCAGTTTTGTATAAACAAAAAGAGTTCATTTTCTCACTTGGACTCTTCAAGTAAACTGTGATGAATAGGTGCCAATTAGCCAATCATGCGGCTAACTGGACACATTATTCATCACATCATGTGTACCCGCACCTGGCTATATATTTCTACTCACCTTTCGTCTGACGATTGTCGGACAAAAAGAGCTGTTCACTATGCTTATAGAATGTTCCCGCTTTTTCGAGCTATAATGAAATTCGGTAGTACCAAGAAACTATTCATTTATATATATTTATGAATACTATGTGTTGCACGCAATATGTTGTAGCACCTTACAGGAATATGGATTTTTAATTGCTCTAAATAATGCTTTGCTTTGATTTCTCATTCAATAGTTACGTGATTCTCTGTAATTGAAACATTATGAATTCATTCAGCTTAAATTTTTGTGTTGAATGAGTTGTTGAATCTAGTATAACCCATTTTTATCCTATGGGTCTCAATTCTATCCCAGATTAATGATTAATTTCTCATAGTTTTTTATTGATTACTGCGCAGCAACATTCTCGATGTGGAAGATGCAGGAGACGAAGGTAAACAGTCAACAGAAAGGTGCTCATTACATTCCTCCATGGAGTCATTTGTTTCTGCTGTTGCTTCTAAGGAAGATTTGGTATCATTTGATGTGACAGATGCACCTCTTCGTTCTTTTAAACCACTGATATCACCAGCATTAGCATCTCTTTATGGAGAGCATTTGAGAAGGAGCACTTGTAAGAACTGGAAGGTTGTACCACCACATGATTTGAATCGTAGATGCAGCCTACAAACTAATCTTAAGGTATCGTAAATTTATAGAATATATAAGGAGTTTGTAATGTTTGAGCTTTTTGAGTTTTTTGTCATGTTTCAAGATGCATGCACGCACACAAATGCAACCAAGGCTTCGGTTTGTGTTTGTATTTGTGTTTGTGTTTGTGTTTGTGTGTGTGTATGTGTGTGTATGTGTGTGTCTGTGTGTCTGTGTGTGTGTTTATATTGTGTGTTTGTATTTATATATTTATTTATGTATATATACACTACTTAGCTCATTAATCCTTTTATTTTGTTCTATGTTAATATAGGCAATCTATCTTCCTGTACGAATATCAACTTCAACAATATTGCCAAATTTTCAACACGACGCTAAGGGAAAGCTGCCATTTGCCATCATAAATAAGAGACAATGCAATGTACAAAATGCTAATGAACCAAATGAAATGAACACATCAGGTGACGTTGTGTTTCATACAGTAAATGACATTGGTATATGTAACAATGGAAGGTTAGTATTCACATTCAGGTTACTTTTGGCCTGCATGGTAAACTTTATTCACAATTATCCTTTGTGTCCTTGTGCTTGCTATTATGTTTCTATCATTTATTTCTTTTGGCAGTTCTATTCCTTTGATGGCCTAGTAGTTACAAAGGCAATTTATCAATTTATCAAATATCTCACAGATATTTCATATGCTTTTATTTCATGTTTTTTAGTGTTTCATCTTCAAAACCCGAACAGCATTCAATGGCTAATGTCAAGTTCCATAAAAATTTTGATATCGTTATTACACCACTTCTGGTTCAATGCGTTGAACGGTAACTTACTGTTTGTACTTAGAGACCTTTGCGTTTATTTCTCATAGAAACTATACTCATTAGCATCATTTACTTGTATTTTGTTTTAACGAGATTATATGAGTTACATTTTACTCATTGTTTGTTGGATTTATAGATCTTGTTTATGTATTTTATCTAAGTTTGTTTATTTTGTTTATACGTTTTCTTAAATGATGCATGAGCTATGCAATTTGTAGTATTTCTATAGTAATGCCCTCTTGAAATTTCCTCTTTTAGTAATTGATCAAAAAGCAAAATGAGTTGCATGTTTTTATATTATTTCGTTAGGGTTATATTCACTTGTTTTGCAAGTAGGTTTTTCAATTTTCTACTCGTGTAGAAGCTTGTAGGGAAAAAGTTATCTGAGTTATGGCTATACTCAAAATGAAACCATGCTTTGTACGATGTCTCTCTTGAAATAAATGTATTTGTTTTACTCTTTTTCAGGTATATTCATTCGTTGAAAGATCAAGATAGAATTCAGCATCCTGCATATATCTTAGATTCATTACAGCTGCGTTGTATCAGTGCGTCGAAGAATAAATACAATGAAAACCACGTGTTCAGATTACTGTCGTCTTCCAGTGATAGTGAAGATATTGTTGTGAAGAAGTCAATCCTCTCAAATCATTTCGCGAGGAGCAGTTTGATAGCATCTCTGCACATTCCATGCATTAATTTCATTACATTGCAAGTTTCCTCTGAAGCATTTTGCCCCTCTGATGCCTCATCTTTATCTGGCCAATGCGGAAGTAAATTCTCTAACGACTTTGGCTTTCCAAGAAACACTTGTGCAGTTGCTATGGCTTCCAGTATCAATAATCTCAAGTTTAGTTATACCACGCATGGAGAGCATAAGGCATTAAACGATTTGACTATCACATTGCTACGGCGAAGGTCAGTTTTCAAATCAAGTAGTGACTATTGTTTATTAAAATGTATTCACGATGTCGCTGGAAGTAGTGACTTTGGCATTGCAGGAAGTGTTGACAGCATGGACTTTCAGTTGCAAAGACTGGACTGTGAAAACCTGGCAGAGGATTCATCGTTTGTAACCGCCGTTCCTAATAGTAAGTCATTGGTACCCTTTGTAGTTTACCGTGGCGATGACGTAGATGTAGATGATATCAGCTGGTTAGAGCAGAAATTTAGCAATCCAGTTGGCAAGATTATGTTGGAATTTGGATTGAATAGCATCGTTATAAATGGTTTCGTTGGTACAGCATTATCCTCGCAAGCAATTCATAACCAAAAGATTTCACCCGACAAAGACTATACCCAAAAGTTAGAACGTGAAGGATGTGGAAAGGAGATAAATAGTTCAGAGATTGAAAGCAAAGATCAGGTGTCTGGAGCAGGAGAAATGTTTTCAGGTCCTTCTGTTAATTGTAAGGCAAAGTCTGCATACGATGAAGCTGAGGTGAACATAGCTGAGCCATCCATACTTGCAGATTATGACACGAATGAATCATGCTCTCTCTTAGATGGAAAGGAAGAGCATGTGATCAAGCATGTTGTGCTCCAAATACAGGAAAGCGAGAGCGATACGGAAAATATGATAACATATACCAAAACTGATAAGGAGAGGTCACAAATGGTAAATGAAACTGATGGAATTGAGAAGGAGGAAAGCAAGGAGTTTATTTTGAAAAGCAAAAGCCAAGGAGAAATAACTATCAGAAAGATTTGGTTTAATCTTGCCCATCCAACAGAATTGAAAATATTGCAAGAAGGGAAGGATTATTCTGTAAATTTGATTTCAAGTATTGTCCCGTCAATTTGCAGCTGGATTCCAGTTTACGTTGATTTGCGGAGGGCAACTGATATTGTTGTGTATAAGTATAAGAGACACAGGTGCAGTTTGATGGCTTACATAATGGGACAAGCATTGCCTGATAAAGGGAGACTATATGTCAAGGTGTGAAATTGTATTATTTTAATTTAATGTAGATCACACTAGAGATACATTGCTATGCTTGTTATGAAGTAGTGAACATCAACGGATAAAGCTTTGTATTGTACAAGACATGCATGGAAAATTAGAACTGTTTTATTATGTGATGAATGTATTTACACATTTGTTGGCTTTTTTATATTTTACTGTGTCATGTCTGTATTTTACTTTTCTCTATTGAAGCAATTGATTTTTTAGCATAATATAAATTCGATGGGAAGTGAACAAGCGATCTTTCTTCAAGAAGAACACTCGAGTCAGCTAATATTCGTGCTTCGTCGGCAACTACTTGGTTCAAAATTGCGTAGAATAGAAACTGCATTACGAAACAAAAAAGCAGTCCCAGAGATCGATGTCTTAGAAAGAGGTATTTACTGAAGTGGACTTGTGAATTAGAAAATTACAATGTTAAATTTGTCTGATTTATTTGAAATTATGTTCTAAACGTATGTATATATTTTGCAACATTGTATGAAATGGATTGCATTATGGTTGAAAGATTGATGTATTAAATACGATTGAAATTTCATTGCTGAGTGCACCAGATATGGCCTTGTTGGGTGCACATCGCAGAAGAGTTGCACTCTTTATTTCTTGTACATTTCATGACACCCCAAGTGTTAGAAATTAGGAGATGCGCTTTTACCATTGATGATTGATTTGCTCTACGTTATCAACAAGTTCAAGATTTTGCCAGTTTCATTTGTAACAAGTAATTGTTTGTCTTGCATCTTTGATTTCAGGAACATTTCGTTTAGCGTAGCACGTTACTAACGTACGAAAGGCAAAATTTTTGACTAATATGAACGAGTATCACATTATTGTGTTTCATCAATGAATGTGTTGGTTTTTAGGAATATATGCACTTGCGAGGCAATGGAATGCTGTCATTATTGGTTCAAAACGGACAGAAACAATGTTTAAGCCAGAAAGAAGAAAGCATGTTGTTGGACGTGGAGTTTTAACAAGGAAAGATATGGCAATCTTAATGCGTGATCAAAATCCAACCAATGAACAATTAGCTAGGGAGCAGAATAGAGTACATGCTGATTGTGAGACAGAAAATGGAACGAATACAAAATCAAAAGGCCCTCTTATTTCCATGGAACCCATTGAATCCACACCAGGTTTTGTCTGTTGCTTTGTTAACTATATTTTGATTAATTTTTTGATTAATTTTTTTTTTATTAAATGAATTATTTGATTTTTTTTTATTGGTATTTATCCTCTCGATGACTCATTCACTCACTACAATGTCCTCGCTCACTCATTCAGTTTAACGCGTTCAGAAGAAACTGAAAAGCATGTCCAGTGGTAATGAATAACTTTCATTTGTTTGTTATTATGATAGGTAAACAAACAGATATGAGCACACCAGCATTACCAAGGACAGTAAATGCCCGTACGTCACCAGAATCAGCAAGAAGTCTTCTTGGAAATCAGTCGTCAATTGGTTCCACATGTGAAGCTGAGTATCGTAATGAAAACAAAAATAAAAATGAATTGAATCTCTATGATTGGCTCTCAGCAACAAATTCACCAAGACAAAAATCAAACAGCTCAGAACAGAATATTCCTGCATCCAGTGCAATGCCTTCAGACATTGATCAAACGAAGTCATGTACGTCGTGCTAATTTTTTTAATTGAGTTGTGTAATTCTTCTAATTTATTGAATGGAACTTTTGTTCAATGATTCTTCTTTGAAGTTCAATTAAATTTTGTTTCAATGCAATCCATATGCCATTGTTGTACTTCGGCTCCTTTTATAGCTTTTGCGTTTGAGTTTGGAACAAACAGTATAAACTGTATGCTGTTCCAGAAATGATATTTCCTAATTTATGTGAATAAGTCATGATTGATAAAAGCAGGATAGTGCTAAGAGTGACTTCCTCTTTTCTCTTTTGATTAATTACAATTTCGATTATTTTGCAATTAGTTTTCTTGTTCTCGTTTATATAAATTATATCAGTTTGTGTTCAAATCGTTATATTTAAAAAAAATTTTAATCACTTCTCTTCTCAGCATCAAAAGCTCAGACAACCGCTGGAGACCCTGAGAGAATATTAATGACGTCACAGATGGTTAGTATGCCAACGAGTGGTATGCAATTGGAGAATGCAAGAGAGATCTTCAGGTGTATTTTTGATGCTTTGGGCTTAATGTCGTCAGAAGAAAGGCAATATTTTGCTGAAGATTCTTTTTCAAGCAATTTTCAATTAGATGAATTAGCAGTACATATTGTAAGCTCAGAGGAATCAAATGATGAGGATGAGTCACAAATTAGAAATACATTTGGTAAGGGATCAACCGCCCTAATCGTTAAGGGCCTAATAATAATCGGACATGCTATTCAATCTGATGAAATACGCCAGATTGGCGCCAATCGAACTGGGCTTCAAACAACAGAGAATATTCCTAGGGAAACCAAGGTAGACATAAGATTTGGTGATATAACACAGATCGTCAATATTGCTTTGATACGATTGCTAATGCAGGTTTCTGAGACTATTGATTTCGTAAAGGAAGAGAACAGATTCGCGCAGAAAGTGAAGTCATTGGAAGCTGTTACATTCCCAAATATTCAAAAAGGATTTTCGACTGAAAAGTGTATTGGTAAAGATGAATTGCACAAAGGGTGGTCGACAATGTTTAATGTTCTGCAATTGTACACAGATGATAAAACAACCGTAAGAAGGCAGTTTGAAAATCATGATGTCATTTCTGACACTCGTAAGTTGTGTATTACATCACTCATTACTGAAATATCAACTCTGCTACATTGTTTACGCAAGCCGTAGGATGTAGAAAGAGGCTGTTCCCATTCGCTTTCCTTGCATGTCTTCAAAGTTTGCCTAAGCAATGATTTTGAATTTAAGATAATTGTCATAGTGATCAAGGAGTTGGCAGCATATTGATCGAACAAGATCACCAAATGCTTGTCTTTTCTTATCATTATAAGCTGCAATATTATGGCCTTTGTAAATATAGCAAAAATTCATGTTTTTAAAGCGAAGATTCTATTTAACTCTTTTTGCACGAGTTGTTTTCTTAACTTTTTTTACTACATTTTTATTCTTCATATTTCATGACATTCTTGTACTTAGTTCATTTAAAAGCTTAATCTATGAACCTGCTCTTCTTTGACATGCTTCCTTGAGATTGTAATCATTTCATTGTTCATTTGTTACTAGTTAGTCCATTCACAATCTGTAGTCTCATTCCATGGGGCCTTTTTCATACTTGGAGCTCTTAGCATTTTGCTTCAGCATTATTGAATGTGAAATGAAATTTCCCTATGCCAAATGTGATTTAAAGTAATGCTATCTTTTTTCACCATATGTAATTATTGCTGACTTTTCTATTCTATTGGAATTCTGATTGAAATATTAAAGATATGATTAACTAAGATAATTTTTCTTTGCAAACGATATTATCGATACAATTGACTCTGGATTACAGCATTAGGACAGTTTAAAAGTTTAGCTGTTTTATAATTGCTAATTGCTTTGAATTTCATCCAACTTAATTTCAATTCTGTTACCTTTTCTTTATTCTGTTGTACTTCCCCTCCCCCTCCCCATTCATGAGCTTTTCAGTTTTGCCCGCACCTAGCCATATATTTCGGTTCACACTTCGCTCATTATCTGACATTTCATATTCTTATAAGTGTCGGACCAGAAAAGTAGTTTCTGTAGGCTAAGAAATGTTTTATTTTTTCTTACTTCAATCAAATTCTGTATTGCCAGCAGACTGTTCAAGTTTTTGAGTGTTTTGATTCACCTATCTATCGCAAAAACCAGCCCCCCCCCCCTTGGAGAAAAGGATTTTTTGAGTGAGAAGAAAAAATATTGCTTTTTATTGAATTGTATTTAGGGTCTGCAACTAGAGAAGGGGCGTCTGTTTGCATTGATATCCAGGAGATGAATGACAGCGCCAGCGAAACATATCCAGAAAGGAGAAAGAGTGCCAATAAAAGTGCTGATTCGACGGCAGTTTCAAAAGTTGTTTTGACACTGCGATTGGCTAAAGTAAGGTTGTTGGCTTATATTGGTGGAATGGACTTTCAGACGGAATTCATAAATCTGAACGGTTCTTATTTAAGGACTGTGGGTACCTGGCAAAATAGACTTGAACATAGAAAAAGTGAGCTATTAGAATTTAGAAATTAGTTTTTTTCTATTTCATTTTCAAATGCATTATTTGTTTTTGTCTATTCTTTCATTTTTCAATTTCACGCTTTAGCTGTTGATGAATTTCTGCTCGTACTTTTAATTTACTGTGCTTTGCCAGTTTGCGCACAAATTTATAAGATTGAGATTGAATAAATTGAATTTAAATATCTCTCTTTGATAATCCCATGAACACACTGCATTTTGATTAGCTTAATTCATTTTGACAGATTTCAATTCAAGTTCAATGTCTCTTCACTTGGACAATGCAAACCTCGTTTTGACTGAATCTTTGAACATTCCTCAAACGTATGTTTCTTTTTAAACCTTGTTTCTTCATTCATTGCTCCTTGATTTTTCTTTGTGTCGAAATGACTATTGTTTTGGGAAGATTCGCTTTCAACATTCTTGCATTTGGCTGTTCTGGAATCAGTTTCGAGTAGACCCAACAATTTCGCCTTGTTTGAACAGAAGAATTCCATCACTTTTAAATAGAATGCTAATCGAATTGTATCCTTATTTCTGAAAAATTCAATTCACTTTGTTTGAAGTACATTCCTTTGTTATCTTACGAGCACCAGCTGTTTAGGAATACAACTTTATCTCATCTCATTCTCGTTGCCGTATATAATCTTCTATCAAACATCTAAATTGTGTCTGTATTTATTCTGGTCAGCCTGTTTGCACCATGTTTATTTATAACGGTCACTTTGAGTACATATTTAATCTCGTAAGCCTTCTATCATATAGTTTACCTAGATCTTGGTAGTTTTTTATCATATGACAGTCAGCACAAAGTCATATTTTTCTATGTAATATCCGTGCTACATATATTAATTGTATTATAATCCTACTCTCCAGTCCGGAATAGAAGGGGGGGTGGCAATAAGCGGGGGGGTTGGAAAAAAGTCTCAAAGTAAATAAGCGGGGGGGTTGCAATAACCGGGGGGGTGGAAAAGCTCCAAGGTGAATGTCTATGGGGTGGGCTGTTATTAATGGATGTGGACAGAAGACCAACATATGCACTGGATAAAAAACTTTAACTTTTTGAAAAACAATTTATTGCGTTTATTACATATTTCTAGCATGCTAAAAATGTGTCTATAATCGGCGTTCAGAATGACATCATCATTGGCACAACTGTCGGCTGAGTTTTCAGTGCTTCTTGCAGCACTTACGCATTTCACGATAGCATTTTTTCAGCACAACAAACATTCACAACGAGTTACTTTCTCCGGACAATTCTTGGTCTGGTTGGGAAAATGTCCTCTTGGCTCAAAATTAATAAGCGGGGGGGGTTGCAATAAGAATGTCCTGGTGTGCATTTTTCGAAAAAATAAATAGTCGGGGGGGACGTCTATTCCGGACTGGAGAGTACTCAGACTATTTTACGATAAACTTTATATCTATTTAAATATTTCTGTTGTTATTATTTAACGAAATAGGTCACAACAGAATAAAATCAAATCTCCTCGTCTACTTGATTCCTATACGTAAGTCTATTAGAAAAATGTATTTTTAATTATAAGATTTTAAACTTAAATAATTTTCAAAAAAAAATTGTGTGTGCATTAAAAAATTTCTAGCAATTTGTTTGTTTCTTTTTCAGCTGTGAAATTTGAATTTTTAATTAAGTATTATATTTATATGGTCTTATCGATTAGTTCATATGTTTACAGTCTAACACCAATTTTTTTCCATTATTCATGTTTTCTCGCCTATGTCTTTATGACTTTCAATCACACTCATTTATTTGTCTCCAAAAGGACAATAGCGAATTGTCGAATCAACAGATCGCATATTTTACTCTCATCAAAGCCATTGATGGAAATGAAGACAACACAAAGGATGCATGTTATTATTGGTACAATTGATGTTAATGTCCCTCAGCACCCTGGAATACTTAGGACAATCATCACTAGATTTAGTAAACGACTGGAGAAACATTTCATTGAGATCAATCATTATCGTACCTCAAAAAGGTATCGTAGAATTCTTGTTAATCAATCAAATCAATTTGATATATTGATGCCATTCAGAATGAACATTGTAAGTGCCACCTGCAGTGGGGACTCGTGTGTCATGTAACACTGTGTGTCTTTTCTCGCTGCGGTTGCCACAAAATTTTGTATCAATTTTATTGTAGTTTTTTTTCTTTTATGATTTTTATCTGTAGTGAACTTTGTAGCTTTTCTTTTCTTTTTGTATTATTAATAGACATATAGAGTATTTTGTGATTTAATTGTGTCAGAAATATAGTATTCCATTTCAGTTTTAATTACTTGCACATCGTTATATTTTGTACAAGATTTTCCCATTGAAACACTGTAGTCTAAGACTCCTTACCCTCTACTCTTTGCTTTGGTTCAAAAACACCAGCCTTTTTTATTCTTCTTGCTTGTCCCCGGTGCTTGTTCCTAAATCCTGTTGTTGTTTGGATAGTAATCTCATGTTTTGTTTGTTAATTTACCTTACTTGCGTCTCGTAGAGCACTCAGAATTGAACCAAATGATGCCAATTTAAATGAGGAGGGCAGTGCACAAGGTTCGCTTTTCTCTGATGAAATAACCTTTTCATTACGAGGCTGTCTAAAAAGTGTTTCAATTGGTGCATATCTCCTTCCTTCCTTGCGGGTCGTTTACAAAGTAAGTTGACTGATTATATTAAAGTTTTCTACTTTATGAATATTAGAATATGGGGCTTTGAGTTATGAGGCATAGGAATTAGCTTTGACCTACGTACAGAAGATTTTTTAGGTTAAAATGCAGGTGCAGATATTCATACACCTAGTCTGTTAGTGGGTTCATTTCCAGACACAATTAGCAGATGCCAGGCTCAATTAGCAAGCCCTTAAGGGGCAATCATTATGCACGTATGCGAGAAGGAGGGTTCCAAATACCCGTGTTTGTACTTACGAGGGGGATGGGGTCAGATTTGCCATTTTAGTGCGTACGTACTACTTGAATGACCCCTAAGAACATTGTCGTATCTTGAATTCAACTAGAATCAGAGAAACAAAACAGTAATTCTGGTAAATCAATTGGTTCATATCCTACTGAAGTTGTTTTGGTAGAGTCTTTTTTTATCGAGATCATATTTTAGTATTCTTCAGTTGGCAGCTAAATTTTTAACTTGTTGCAGCATAGATTGTTGATATGATCGCAGTAAAGTATTTATCTGATCATAACTTACGGTCATTATTATGTCAGAGCTTAATTTTTATCTGGCCATATCATAGTATTTATCTGATCATAACTTACGGTCATTATTATGTCAGAGCTTAATTTTTATCTGGCCATATCATAGTATTTATCTGATCATAACTTACGGTCATTATTATGTCAGAGCTTAATTTTTATCTGGCCATATCATAGTATTTATCTGATCATAACTTACGGTCATTATTATGTCAGAGCTTAATTTTTATCTGGCCATATCATAGTATTTATCTGATCATAACTTACGGTCATTATTATGTCAGAGCTTAATTTTTATCTGGCCATAGCATAGTATTTATCTGATCATAACTTACGGTCATTATTATGTCAGAGCTTAATTTTTATCTGGCCATATCATAGTATTTATCTGATCATAACTTACGGTCATTATTATGTCAGAGCTTAATTTTTATCTGGCCATATCATAGTATTTATCTGATCATAACTTACGGTCATTATTATGTCAGAGCTTAATTTTTATCTGGCCATAGCATAGTATTTATCTGATCATAACTTACGGTCATTATTATGTCAGAGCTTAATTTTTATCTGGCCATAGCATAGTATTTATCTGATCATAACTTACGGTCATTATTATGTCAGAGCTTAATTTTTATCTGGCCATAGCATAGTATTGATCTGATCCTAACTTACGGTCATTATTATGTCAGAGCTTAATTTTTATCTGGCCATAGCATAGTATTTATCTGATCCTAACTTACGGTCATTATTATTTCAGAGCTTAATTTTTATCTGGCCATAGCATAGTATTTATCTGATCATAACTTACGGTCATTATTATGTCAGAGCTTAATTTTTATCTGGCCATAGCATAGTATTTATCTGAATTTCATCTCAGTTTAGGAGTCTTGCACTTTCATTTTTAGACTGGTGAAATTTCATTTAATGGTCAAGCTGGAATAAAGACCTCGTATCATATCAAAATGCCTTTCCATGGCTTACATTTTGAATCAATGGTACGAATGTCTTTTCTTTTCATAAACTTTCTGCCGGATTTGTGTCATTTTCTATCGATTTAGCTTTATCCAAGAACAGCTGCTGCTGCTGCTGCTGCTGCTGCTGCTGCAAGAAAATTTTAACTATCAGTATTGAGACATATATTTGTCATAATTATTTCTTTTATGTAAACTTATAGATTACTAATTCCTTGGATCTATCTATTTATCCATTTTTGATGATTCGTGTTTTCCATTAATTCCTCATATCAAAAAGTAATGACGTTCCACATTTTGCACTTTGTGACTATCCTTTCATTTTGAGGTGAAGGAACCATACTCAGTTACTGAAAATGAATCTTCTACATCTATTGAATTCCCACCCATAACAGTTAAAGGAGATTACATCATTAACCAAACTAGCCACGCCAGGCCAACTGATTATACATCATCTGAATACAGGCAATTAGAGCCAATGAAGTCTAGCTCGTTTCTCAGATCGGTTGTTGATATCGGACATTTGGAGCAAAATCTAACCACAGATCTTCTGAATCAACTTATATTTCTTCAGAGAGGATTTATCAAAGTATTTTGAACTTTTTTTCATTATGAATGCCATCTCTTTTGGATGCGATACAATAGAAGACAATTGTTTATGTATAAATTCACCTTCGATTTTAAGTGTTTGACGTCATTTAGCTTTTAAGTTAAGGAATCATTTCACTTTATCAGCATTTTGATGAACATTCAATGTTTTGATCTTCTACACAATTATGCTGTGAACCCGTTCACATTGAATTTAAGCTGCGGCCATGGTGTTCATTTCAAATATACCTGTCATTCAGTATCTTTTGGTGTAGTTTAAAGGCTAAATCTTCTTTTGCATTTATTTTGTTTTATATTCATTTATTAGTTTTGCATTTTTATTGTTTTCGTTACATATTTTGTATTGAATTCATATCTGATCCCGATGCAAAATTTTTATTCCTATAATGTAGATATTTTAGTTTGATGCGCTTTGTTTTCATTTAGGAAGTGAATCAAGTGATTCATGATGTTGATGAAAACGAACCAATTCCATTTTGGCGTGTTTCGTCACTAGAAAACTTGACAGATGAATCTTCTGCCACTCCTTTACTATATTCAATACAGATAAACTTGAAGGTATTTCATTCTCAACCCTTAATTTTCTGGGAGAACCTAATTTACCCTGTCATGAGCTTTTAGTTAAATTTGGCAACTGTGTTGTCATAACAACTGATGCCAGGTATCAGCAAATGCTCTTCAGAGGCCTCAAGGCTTTAAGAGAAGAGATATATTCTCATCTTTGCATGTAATATGTTATTTATTATCTTTATTATTATATGTTATCATTACTTTGATCACGTTTATTCATTGCGTATATCAAGTTTGATTATTGTAATTTGGTTGTGTACTAGGGTATTCAGATAACAGCAACAACAACATCATCTACTGCGGTGAGATTACACACGGGAATTGTCGCATTGGAAATCTCAAACAGATCACCGAACAAAGAAAGGAAGCTACAAATTCCAAGGCGTATGGTTTTTCTTATTTTCACACTAGATTTTGACAAATTATATTTAATTATATTATTTAGAAGAATCTGAAATATTTAAGTTTGGAATGCAAATCGGCACATGAAATATTTCTTTTAATATTTTGATAGTTACACATAAAATTCAACTCTTGTTTTAAAGGAGGAAGCTACATGAAATTATTTGGTCGCGCAGAAGTCGATCTAATGGTATCACTTGGCCAATATAATGAGGTAGTTTTTCCTTATAGTTTGGACTTTAGATTTCAGACTCTAGCATAACTTTGAAATTACTGAACTCCTTGGACGTAACACGTAATTTGACATATTACTTTTTATCATCATGCAGGTTACATTTCCCGAAGATGACAATGATTTTCAATCATTTGCATATTTCAAAACCCGTATTGGATTGACAAACACGCTGCAGGTATGCTATTTTATTGCAGCACTTATATGCTGAGTATTCTATGACCAATTGTCAAATTTGTTTTGGGGCTTTTTGTTTCTTATGTTTAATTTTGATACTTTAGTAAAATCGTGGTCTTGAGACATTTCCTATAGCCGTACCTCTCATGGATGAAAAGTTATTCTATGAAGCATGTTTAGGTTCTAGCACCCTCTAAGCTGTTCAAACGAATAGAAAGGTGATTCGGTGCTTATAGACGGACTGTGCGTGCGTGTGACTACGATTTATGATGTGTATTGTCTTTGATTTCTCAATAATTTTGATACTCAACTTGATTCATGTGCCAATTACGCCTAATGTTCGTTAATCATGTTTATAAATACCAAAGGAACCAGTTAAGACATGAATTGTCTCCTCTTAGAGATTTCGAAGTATGCAATCAAACTATCTATATTATTCATTGCTGCATCGTCTATTTATAGCTTGATTAGAATAATGTTATCTTTTTTCCTTTATTAGTTTTTATGCTTTCGCTCATTGTGGCTTTCCATCTTTCTCCAATTGTTACTAGCTTTTAATTTTGCCGTTGTTTTATTTAGGATAAGCCAATATTCCATCATGCTCAAGATAAAGAGACAGTAATAATCACCATAAATAAGCCACATATTTTTGTGATGCCAATGGCTGTTGATAAAGGTTTCTTATTGTCTTTTTTACTCTCTTCAAGTTATTGCCTTCATCGAAGCCCGAATGACTTCTTTAGATTAAAATTGATATATGAGAATGTACTTCTTAATTCATCAGGCTTCATTAGAACTCAGTGATGAAGCATTTTCGTTTCTTTAAAATAATTTTCAATTACTGATCATTCAATGTCAGGTTATGAGTTATGTAAATTTGTTTGATTTTTGAAGGCTTCTTGTTTTGTTTTGAAATAGCATGTTATGACATTGCTAGACGTTTATGTAAATGAATATCCTCTCCAGGTTTTTGAGTTTGCTGCTTTTTTTATTAGAGTTTTATTTTTGTTCGAGACTTGTGCGTAAAGCGAGAAAGATAGTCAACAAAATATTTATTTGATTATGTAAATACATCTCACATTTTTATCTGATAGTTTCTGCCCTTCTTAGGACTCCTAGTTTACTTGCATTATAAAAATGCATATGACCATTGGATTGAACAAACAGCAGAGGTATTATTCATACATTTCTATAATGAGTTATCCACCATTTCTTTTTGAGTTTTAGGCCTCGTTTTATAGTTCTACAATACCTTTTCTGATATTCCATATTTTTGTATCCTCTTTTGCACACATTTCATATAGCTTAGGATGTTATCATTTTTGCAATAGTCACTGAAATTTGATATTTCGAAGTAGACACGATAATTTGATTCTTTGAGATGATTTGTGTATGTGTAATATTTGCAAGGAAATTACCACCCAACTGTGAAAAGTGCATCTGGCCAGAATCATGATCTTCTTTTTGAAATTGATATTGTAGGTGCAAAAAGCAGCACAGCACATATTGAATCGTTTGCCACAACGCCCACAAGCTGAAAAATTGTATGCATCCTTGTTTCTTCAATTGAACGTCGACAGACTTGGACTGAGCATACCTTTGAGTGAAAATTCTAATCCGGTGAGTGAAAATTCAAATCCGGTGAGTGAAAATTCAAATCCGGTGATTAGGCACTCAATCCTAGAGATATAGAGTGGGGTATGAAAAACTCACAAGTTGCAATGAGTGCAACACTTTTTAAAGTATCAGTTAGGTTTCAAGTAGAAAACCTCAGGCTCTTTATCGTTTCGATTTTCGTTTTCGTGAATAGTTCTTATACGATTCGACTTTATTAATCTTCATCATTACTGAGTGTGTATGTGTATATATGTGTCTGTGTATGTGTCTGTGTATGTGTCTGTGTATGTGGCTGTCTTTGTCTGTGTCATGTCAAAGATGTTGAATAAGTGGATTGGAAACAGTTCCATACTTTTATTGGGACAGTCTTCGGTTGTAATGTTCTCAAAAATCATGTAAATTGTTCTATATCGTTCCTAACAACTTCCATTATAGAATAAATTTTTTTGTATTGATCTTATTACTCGTAGACTGCTGGGAATCGGTCCCCATTTGTTACAACTCCAGGTTGGTATATCTAACTATAACTTTTGTTCATTTCTTGAGACACACGATTAATTTCCCAATCATTAAACATCACTGTTTTCAATACGCACAACTTGTTTATTTCCTGTTTTCGTATTATTTTCGAAATTCCTTCAAGCCTTATATTCATTAATATCTTCTTTTTGAAATTCCTTGTTCATTAGTTTAGGCAGTTAGTAACAGAAGAGAGAGAGAGCAGAAGATTTTAGCATTTAAATCATATTTTTCTAATCAACTTCTTTTATGGTCTTCCTTGATTTTCTCTACTCTTTTTCTCAGATCATGAGCCATCTTGCTCTGCATTGGTTGCCACTGTGGAGGAGACATCTATCATGTGTTGTAGCAGTGGTTCGTTTGTGAGCCAAGGCCTGTTTCGAAACTTTTGTTTAAGATTTGCCAACGATTTTGACAGTACAGCAGAGGAATGGATATTCTCAGAGGAAGAGATTGTCAATACATGTATGAAGTTATTCAAATAATATTACTCGATGTCATGTTATTTTGCTGGAAAATATGGCTCTTTTGAATGATAAATTCAAATAATTAATTTTTTGAGCTAACAACTGATTTGTGTACTTAGTGCTAATTTTGATCATTTTTTATAAAATATCTATATTATATCACTTATTTCTTTTACTGATGAAATCGATATATGATGTCTTTAATCGTTTATACCATCAATGATATTTCCAGGTTCGATTCCAGAGGGAACTTATTCTTTGTGCTCCAGAACAGCAACTCAAATGCAATCAGGTCTGATTTCTATGATTGTTAATTTCTGAAATGATTACAACAACTCTACTCGTATAAATGTTGTCAATTTATGCAAGCATATTGGCTTTGTGAATAGGAAAATATAAATTTTTTCTATGTTCTGTTTTTGTTTTATTTAAATCACTTTTTTAATCTTTATTATTTAGAAACACCACAGGTTGATAAGTGGCTGATGAGTATATTTTGGAGAATGTGTGGAATTGAAATGCATTTTAATTCAAATATTGGCAAATGGCTTTCTGCATTGAGTGATTCATTAACATCTTTTGTTGGTGACGTTGATATAGCCGATTTATCATCAGTCAATGAAGCAGATAATGATGCGGATTTATCAGATGCCTTTATTGATGATGATGATGATTATGATGAATTTGATGGTATACAAAAGCAATATGAACCATTAAAAGATAAATCATTAAACGATTCTCATTACTATTCACTGGAGAAGCAACTCTGGAGGCAAACAAAGAAAATTAGCGAACTAAGGTGTGTAGTTGGTTGTCCCCTTTAGCTCAATGAGTTTTGACAGATAATTACGATAATCTGTAGACAAGCTCTGAATTTTTGCCCCAGCACAACAAAGAAGCTTGTCTTGTTTTCGTTTAATTTTGTTTACTTGCACCTCACACTCTCTGCCATTTACTTAAAAATTATAGTTAGCCAACTGTGTTTGGATATTTTAGATCTGAATTACGTTGCTACATGAGTCATGTGTTTCACGCTTTATGACAATTACGTTGTTACATTTTGTGTTCATGTCTCAATATTTCCTGTTTTCTGGTCATTGACAGACAAATACCTGCTACAGATGATGTTCTGAATCGTGAATTGCGGATATTGCAAGATATTGAAAATGCAGTTTCACTAGAATTTCGCAAAGACATGAGAAAGAGACTTCGAGGCTCAAATAGGAAATCTGGCTATTTTGATCGCATTCAGTCGCCTGGGAATCCGAGAAGGCCAGAAAAAGCATCACATAGAAGTCCGGCAAGCAATTTTCAAAGACGACATAGTAGTGTTGAAAGATATTTGGAAACTAAGGAACTTGATAGCTATTTTCCAAAATACATGGATGAGACCGATGAGAAATCAGTTGATACTGTAGATGCAAAGCTATTCGAAGTTGTTGAATTCAGGAGTCATCCAAATTTGTCAGACCATGAAATGGACTCGAGGTCAGATGTTCCAGAAAAGCCTAAGAAAAAGTCCAAGTTGGACAGTGAACAGAAAAAGGATTATCTTTCCCCTGTGGGAACAAAAGTCACATTCAGTGACAGCACATATGACGTCAGAAGTGACAGAGAATCTGTCACGTCGCAAAGACAAAGTCTCCCAAACATGTTGGACTTTCAGTTGGATGTTGTTGTTGATATTGATAGTGGGAGATGTGTTTTACACAGTGACAAAGATCATGAGGGTGATCCTCAACTAAGGTACTAATTGTAATAATAGTTATAATTATGATGGCACTAATTTTAATAATAATAATTGTCATGATATCTTTATCTTTGTCAGGCTTTCTAGAAAACATTTGAAGACATTTCAGTTTCTTTTCAAATTTTACATTAATTGGGTTGTGTAGTATCTGCTATATTGTTCTGGATTTGTTTTCTAGAGAGAACCACAGTAAGGGAGATCTCAGGAAAGCATCTGAACTAGGTTTTGCTGCTACGACTGGTCAGCTGAGAAGAGATCGTAATTCCGCTGGAGAAGCCACCCAACGGGGATTCCCAAGAAGGTCAAAGCCAAGTTTATTTAGCCAACCACAGAATACTCATACAAATGAGGATACTGTTCTTCTCATACCAGGAGTCAATGTTCGTGTGCATTACCAGTCCAAGACAACATCAGAAAGACCTACGAAAGGACAAACTGGCGCTTCCTCAGCTACAGGCTCTTTCATATCTAGTGACTCGGCTGATTGTACAGACAACCTTTCTGTTTCCTCTAGTACTTGGAGATCTGGATCAAAATCAGCCAGTCTTCATGCATGGTTAAATATTCAGCAACTTCCTCGGGAAATGATTCTGTTGCCCTCTCTTTTAGATTTTGTTGACAGAGCGTTGGCACCTATCACTTTAGCATTTCAGAATGTAGAGGACAAGAATGAAACTGATTGTGGTTCGTCAGAGGATGTTGAAAATGAGACCGAGTCGATGCTATCATCCTCGCTATCAGATCATACCTCGTTTCCAGTAAATGTTGTTGTTTTTATCAATATAGAGCCATCAGATATCCGCTTTAGTTGTTCTCCAGTTTCCAAAGTGGAATGTTTGTTAAGAATCCCATCACTAGATTTTGTCATATCGTCTACAACATCCCCAAACAGTTCATCAAAGATAGGCCAAATGTCAAAGAAAGGAAAGCAGCAGAGTGTGAATAACAGAAGTAAATCCGGGAGTAGTGAAACTTATGAGACTGACATTGGTGGATTTTCTATCACTGCGTGTTTATCAAGGTTTTCCTTTTGTATTTTTCACCCCTACGGAAAACAATACGGAAGTACATCGGAAAGGAGTTTTATTGACGCTGGATTGTTTCCAGGAAGGCGTAAAAAGCGAGGCCCGGTTCCACAACCTATTTCTGGTAGAAAGGATTCGTTCAGTTTGAATGTGGAATTTATCAAGTTCAATTTGTTCCGGAAGCGTATTCAAGAATCATCAAACATATCTGCAAAAATGAGGAGATCATTCTCATCAGAGTCTGCAGATCTAAAAACCGAAGTCCAAGTTTCAAGTAAATATCTTTTTTAAGCTTTTGGTACTTTTCGTTTATTTTACAGAGCATCCCTTGATTTATATTTATTTACATTTGCTAATTTAGCTCTCTGCTTTTGTTACGTCATATCAATTTATGAATATTAGTCATCATAGTCGTACTGGGTGATGATCTTTCTACATATCATATTTCGTGTCTTGTCTCCTTTTTTTAATCACCTAGTTTTACATATATGATATTTCATTGGTATGGCGCTTAGTCCATAGAAAGATATTTTTGTGCAATTCAATTTTGTGTTTTTGTTATTATTTCATTTATCAATAAAGGCAATTATTTTGCAAATTTTTCCTATTAGTAACTTGTGATATCGGCTCGGCGGCTTTTAATTATGACATGCGTCGTTTGAATGAAATCTTGGATGTTCCAAAAGCATGGTACAAAAGGGACTTGTATCGAAGAATGTTTCTTGGCAAATCTGGTGTTTACGTAAGAGAATCCGCTCATAAATCTCAGATGCTTGAAAGGTAATTGCCAACGTGTTGCTATTTTATTTGACTATCTTTTACAATTGTTGTGTTAGTGTTAAAGTAAATTGACCTACTAGCAATTCACAGACGAAGCTATGTAAATCTTTTGTAGATGGAAGAAATAACCTGGTAGTTCAACGATGAACTTTTTTGCTTTTTAGTGGTTCGAGTCCATCTTCATCAACAGTTAGTTCAATACAAAGTAGCAAAGTGAAACACCAGCGTGAGAATGATACTGTAACATTAGGAAAACAGAAAAGCTTTAGAAAAAATCCTGGTAAATGGACATATTATGCAAAGATTATTGTCTTTATTGATCTGTTTGATGCTCTAATCTTTGCTCACTTATTAAGCATTTTTGTTTCAATTAGCCACTGTATCTTCATTTCTCATTCGAAATTTCAAATACCTGACTTTTTATGAAATCCTTAACCTTCTACCCAATGTATCTTGTTTATCTATCTGCCAACGTATAGCAACCATCTTTCACATTTGCTGTAGGTACGTGTTAATTTTCCTATCATATCTTATGCTGACTGAGCTGTTTCCTCATTGGTATTCAAAGACTTGACTTGCAGTTTCTGCTTTGCAGTACTTCATTAATAGAAATTGTCTGTCTACCCAATGTATCTTGTTTATCTATCTGCCTACGTATAAACCTTTCTCTCTAATTAGCTCGCATTTAATCACTGTACATACTTTCATAGTAAGAATATTGAATGCTAGATCTGTCCTTGACCCCTTTTCGTTGACTATGAATTGTGTATATTGTTTACATATGGAAAATAGTATGAAGGAATGACTTATTTTATTCACATGTTTTCTACAGGACATCGTCGCACAATCAGCGGTGGTTCATTTCTTGGAAATATCATGGGATCTCCGGGCGGTTTATTCTTGCCGCGCGCATCAGCTAGTGTTGGATCACGTGCTGACGTTTTACAGCGATCTTTTGACACAAGACGTAATTATGAAGCTTACTTATTTATAATCAAAGAGTTAACCCTAAATGTTAAAAAATCTATATAATTGAATGTTTGAATTAAAGAATCAGTGCGCATTCGAAAAAGTACTTTGACTTATAGATTTCATGACATTCTTTGGTTCAAAGTATGAAATCACAAGATTTTGATATCACTCAATAGCATTCTTTGCCTGTGAGCTTGGAACTGATTACGTTCAGTTGAATTCACCTTTCATATCGGGGAGAAGCATTGATTTTCACTCATATTTCCGGTTATTTTTTTTCTGTATAGAATTTAAATCATTCCTGCTCTATTTTTTGTGATATCTTACATTTTTTTATTCCTTTGTTTATTTTTATCATTGCTTATTTGACGTACAACGTTGTTGCTTCTTGAGCATTTGAAATATCATTCAAACAAAGTATTAGAATTAGTGCAGTCGTTTTAATAGCCAGTTTGGGTCTCACTTGATTTTTGATTCAACCCAAGATTCACATGGCAGTACGTTAGCAGTTCCTAAGGAAGCTGAATTGGAAGTTGATTCAGTTGATGGCCCATCTTCACATTCAAAAGAGAAAGCTGTGCCAGAATGGCAGAACAAAGTTCTTTTTGCTTTGAATTTGTCGCGTTTGGATGTTTCAACAAACATGGGAAATGTCATGGGCCAGTCTGTGTAAGTACGATCTGAACAAGTTTTTACCGTTCATTTCCTGCAGTATGACTTGAAAATTTGCTGGATTGTTGTTCTTGCTAATAATTTTTCCCTATATTCGTAAACCTTGTCAGCATTTTTGTCACTACTTTATATTTGATTGTGCCGCAATGAATTCGGCGAACCATTGTTGTTTTTGGAGTCGTTCACTTTCCATCAAGGAATAGCAGTGAATTTGAAATTATACAATATTTTCATAGCTGGAGTACAGCAGATCTCCGAGCACAAAGTCTGATGATAATTAACAATGTAGGAATCAAATCATCGAATGTTTTGGTGACAGTGCGACAAGGCTCATTTGATGCTCATGGCGGTATTGTTGGTGGATATATTGATGTCAGTAATATTTCTGCTAAAGGTAATGTGACCGTAACTTCTGATATTTCCAGAAGAGTAGCAAAGTATCATTAATAATTATGAAATTAATAGCATAATTAATAACAATTATGAGGTTGTGATCATTATGTCCACAAGATATTTTCTCATCTGGTCACGATATTTACTTTAGAATTGTTTGACTGGCTTTATCGATAATTTATTCTGGAAATTTAGAGAATAAACCTTGTTATTAATATTATTAAAATTTTCGATTTGTTTTTAATTATTGTGCGAAATATTTGGATCAAATTTCGATTATTATCATTAATTCGTTGGTCATACATGTTATAAACATTCGACGTAATTGGGTAATTAGTGATGAAATATTAAGGAAAGTAGACAAAGAGATGACTACAGAGGAAATCTGGAAAGGGTATTCTGTGACATGTAATCTTTCATCCATTTTATCACAATGGATTTGTTGCAAACTCTCAAAATGTAATTTATTCATCGAAAGAATTTTGAGCTCCATTGGTTAAGTCTTAATTGCTGCGTATTTTGTCATTTGGTCTCCCTAAGGAATCTTTCAAGAGAACCTGAATGAGGATCCATCCCATAATGCAATAGTGGTTGTCAAAGGCATCGAAACGCGACTTGATTACATGGGATCTTGTATTCTGATGGCAACTTTGACAGATTTTGCATTTAAAATGGATGACAGTTGGATTTTCTCAAAACCACATGAAGAATCTTCATCTGGTATTGTCAATTTTTACAATTATATTGGCTTTACCTTCCTATGTTCTATCTACTAGAATTTTAAAGCAGGAGATTAGAATATTTCTGTTTGTGGCCCAGAATGGGACATAAGGTGTTTCTGTGGGATATTGGGGAAGAGGTGTGTGCAAGAGCAATAATCTAGCAGTTAGCTAGAAAAGTCATTTATTCTATCCAGGTCATATCAGTTATTTTCTCACACTTTACAAAGTCATTTCATTGTTTTTTTCAACAGGTTAACTCCTATTGTTCTACTGAGTTCATAGTTTAATATTAAGATTTAAATATTTTTAATATGAGATCTTGTAGACAAGATTATCTTCAGTAAAGCAAGCCATTGTTGATTCATCGGTAGAATAGGCCATGAACTATTTCTGCCCACATTGCAGGATTACTTAAAGACTAAGCGTTCTTGAAGTGATATCTATGTTTTACAAAGGAGCAAATCATTTGATGTTTTTATACAGGAATTTGCCTCATTTTTTCCTTCTTTTTGTCGTTCAAAAGAAGAACAGCTGTTTGCTTACAAGGAATCTACATCAAGGAGTTCCCCTGCTGATCTGAGAACAGAGATAAAAGTAGATGGGACAGTTGGATGGAACAAATTAAAAATTGTCATGTCAAGATCTACAACTCCAGACCTTATCAAAATGGTTGGAAAACTCCAAGATTTTTTCAGTCAACAGCAAAGAAGTGGAATGCATGCATTTGCAGCAAGACGCTCGCTGACATCGACATCAAGCCTTCCAATCACTAGATCTTTTTCTCGTCCTGGATTAAAGCGTAGTTTTGCTTCTGATGAAACAAACCTTGAATCACAGAATGACGGTATACCAGCAAACGTGTTATTTCAATACAGAATCGTGTAAATTATGTGGTTCTGATTATTTTAATGTGTTTGCCAGAGGTCACAATTCATGGATTACTTTTGATATTTTAACCATCTGCGCTAAGCCTCCCTATGTCTTTCCTTTAAATTTGTGACGGTATGTATGCGTGTTGTCTGTTAGAACTCCTTTTGCGCCAAACATACATTAATCTAAGGGAATATGTTAAGAATAAGCAAAAAGGCAAATTTCTAATATCCTCATACTTTGTTTCCTAGAGTGATTAATCCACTCTTTAATTTACGTGATTTCTAGATTCTTACTTTATTCTTTATGATTTCCATTTCATTTTCCTCATTTTTAGGTCTCAAATATCAACACTGGGTGGAGATTTTGAACGCTATTCCTGGCATGGAACTCATAAATGTACAAAGATGTTTTACAGATAAGAATGTGACTTTGGGGGGTAGCCTTGTTCTAAAAGCAAGTTCAGTACTGCTGACTTGCTTCCATGGCTCGAATTTCCGAGCCCAGACGTGGGCCTTGTTTTCAATTAATGAGCCTGTTGTTCGGTTTGATTCAGAGATTCTCTGTGTAGAAAAGAGTTGCCAAGTGGAAAGAGCTTTCTCCAAACAAGAAATTACCGTAAAATTAGGATTTGAGGAAAACATTAGAGAAAGAGCTGAGAATATAGGTATGGAAACATTATATTGTATTCATCGTGGTAGTTTGGTGTCTTTTTTCAAGCAATATCAGTTGATCTCAAAACATCTTCTAGTCTAGATCACGTGGATATTGAACAATGGCTATGATATTCATGTAATTCAATCTTGTTTTTGATCCTTTTCATTTTTACATTGTTCATTTTCTTTTTGAGTTGATTCTTTACTGTTTGGCACTTTTTCAGAGTGATTATTCGACCTCTAGCAAACCCTTTTCTTATTAGGCTTTATGGCTACAGTTCGCAAAGTCTCTAGAGGAAGAAGCAACCCACCTTCACTTGGGGCATCCGTTGTTGATTGGCTAACTTATGTGACGTCAACCAATAATAGTTCATCTTCACCTGACGACAGTGGGAAGTCGTCATCTAAAGTTCCGTCGTCGAAACGTGTTTCATTTGCACCAAAGGTGAAATATGAAAATGAATCAGAAACAATATTTGGAATGCCATCGTTTGAATTGTCATTGACAAATGAACATGATCAACCAATGACAACAAGAGTTTCCAAGATTCTTTCAAAGCATGAAAGGGCGACAGTGAGTCCCTGGCTTTCTACCGTTCCTAGCCCACATGTTGTCGAATCGAGTCTTAGATCAGATTTTCATGATGGCCTTTGTGTGACTATGGATGTTAGTCTGCTTTTCTTCCTACATGATCTGATTTTGACTTACATGAAAGAAAAAGACGCCGTTTCATCTGCATCTTGTGAGTAGTTTTGTTGTTTCCATGACAGATTGTTTAAGTTATTTTTATGCTCTTTTAACTTTCGATGTATCTTCATGCCATTTCCAGGCCATTCCACACTTCTTTTTACCATATATCATAGTCACTCGCACACTTTCATTTTCTGTCACTCCATTCAGTCGTAAACTGCTGGTTTGTTTGAATCTGGAAGTGCTTCCTTCCAATTTTTTTTCATTTTCCTCTTGTTGGCTCTTAAATCAATGATATTTCTATGTAGTCTAAACTTGTAAAGTTCATTTCATTCATTCAGCCCAGTCTGGACGTACTTACCGTGGAAGTAAAACAAGCGAAACGGAGCAACAACAGCCTCCGTTGCAAAGTACTGATGGTAAAGGAGCGACCCAAGTTGCAGAAAGCCAAAAGAAGAAAGAAAAGTATCGACAGTTTCGAAGCAAAATGTGGAAACTTGAGCCAAAGATTCGCCTTTTAGGATGGGTAGGAACAAGAGTTGACCCTGTAAACATTGACTGGGTATTGGACAAGCTTGGTTTTGCACATGCATCATTAACAATACCAAAATGGATACAAAGAGGAGCGATGGACCCTATGGATATTGCTTTATCTGTCTTGCTGAGAAGATTGCTTGCTGAAATGCAGGTGATCAAAGAAGCAGAAAATTGAATATGTAGTAAACTTTCGAAAATTATCAATATTTTGCGGTTTTAATTATTCAGTTCTTGTTTTAATACAGGATGTGTTTAGTATTATTTAGTATCAATAGGTATGACTGAAATCCATTTTATTTTTGTCAAAGATCCGTGGGTGGTACTGTTGAGGGAAAATTCCCAACATTTTACAATTGAAGAGAAAAATTACTAAATTTCTAAGGGAGAGGGAAGAAGTTGCTAAATTTTGAAGGGCAATCAAAGGTTTGGACCCTATTCTACAGCCCTGATAGATGGTAACACCCAAAGTTAGTACCTTCTTCAAAACTTGAAAGATTTCAGTGTAGCATACTTTTTCTCACAAGTGCCAGATCCACTTTACAGACTTTGGACAAATATGGTACAGAGGTCATACATCAACTGTATTGTTATCTATCAAACAAAATCAATTTGCCTCCTCTTCATTTTCAAAATGTCCTGTCAGTATTTGCTCTACATCAGACTTTTGGTGAATTCCTTGTCCACCAGATGCCCATCATTCTTATAATTCACCTCTTGCCTAATAATTCCAACATGTTGTGAATATCTTGTTTAGAGCCCATGCTTTAGTACCATGTCAGTATACAACAATATATTTTTGGAATTTACTTTGAAATTACAACCCAATTCTTGATTTAGGCTTATTTACATGCGTCTTAGTAACTTCACTAAATAAATCCATAATTGTGGTAGAGTTAAGTGTGCTAATTCCTGAGAAGTTGGGCTTTATTAAATACCAGCTACTGTCACCATTTAGGTTAGCAAGGTACCTTTTTATTTGTCTAATTCATTGACTTTCAAAGCAGATATGGACATCATTTATTACTAGATTGAATGCAACTATTTGGTCAAGATTAAATGTGGTAAAAGTTTTTGTTATTAATTTGTAAATAGATCTAATTGTTTGATTTAAATTATTTTCTTTTATCGTTTTTAACTAATATATAAGTGTGATCAATGTACATTTAGTATAAACATAATGGTCTTACGTTTTCTTTCACTCCATTGGTCTTACACAGTATGATAACAGTATGCAAATATATTTACTTCATATCCAACTTAGCAGCATAGAATATACAATAATGTTCACAGTGGAAATGTTCGAGTTGCCCAGATGATTATAAGTACACAGATGATAATAATCAGTCAATTTTATCAGGTCTTTGTTCAGCATGCTCTTCTTTTAAAGCAAGCCATATATACCAGCCAATGATAATATGAATTATAACAACTGTACTGATTGCTGAATGTAGTGCACCATTTTCATACCCAAGAATACCTATAATATTAAATGATATTGTCAGAATAGTAGCCATATCGTATTGCCATTCCATTTCAAAATGAGAAGATCTCCTATCTTGAATATCAAACAATTATCAGTAGTTTATAGGTCTGCACTTTTTTTCTTCACCAACTATCAGAACACTAAATGACATTTTGAAATTTTTACTGCAAATACATAAAAAATCTTTAGAACATCATTTATTATGAAATATTGCAAAGAGTCAGATTTCTGCATCCCATAAACTGTTTGAAAGGTAAGATAGATATTCTAAGGAGATGTAAAGCAATATCATGCATTCAATACTAAAATGTTCTACAACACAATATGAAGAAACAAACCTTCAAATAAATATGATTTCATGTAAAAATATGAAACCACTGGTAATACCAACATCATAACAGTGAATAATAGTAATGTTCGTAGTATACGCAACTCTTTCTTACTGAAAAATAAATAATATTTCAGAGAGTAAAGGGTATTCTGGTCATATTTCTCCTGTCTAAAATTCTCAGAAATTAATAGCTGGACAGATAGATAGTCAAACTAAACATCAATTAAATTGCTTGTATATACAATTTTAAGTCTGGCATCCAAGCTTCATATTCAAAAGATAAGATATCCAGTGTTTTTGACATGGAGTTTTAATTTCTGAATATATATATAAGACAAACTGACATCATAATCTGTCTCATGTACAGGTTTTCCTCCAGAATATACTCTTGGTTCCTAATAAACAGGGGGATCTTAGTAAATGGGGATGTGACCTACATCTAAGACCAAAAAACTGGGGTATCTTAATCAACAGTTGGGCCAGAAATAGTTCTACAATCAACTGAAAATTTAATTGTAAATTGCACTTCTGAAAAGCCACAAATGACACATTCATTTGGCGAAAGAAACACTATCATTTGGTGAAAGAATGCCTTTTCTCAAAGAAAAAACTTCCAGATCATTCTTCGTCCCTAGAAAAGGGGGTACTAATAAGCATGGGGTTCAGAAAATACCAGAAAAATTAATAAGCATACCCTTCCCTCATTTATTAGGAACCAAAAAGTCTTCTTATTGTATCCTATATTAGGAGGACATCGGCGACCAGCTTATGCAATAGATCGATCGATCTGCAATCCGTTGGAGAAATGTAACCCTTTGCGCAGGGGCGGCGGAGTCACATTTTCTGGTGGGGGCTTGAGTGGACATATTAGGATTGCAGGGATATAGCGGGTGCTAAAACGCGTAATAAAGCACATTTGCTCCGCCACCCATGCTTTGTCTTCCTGGCCTTCTTCCTGTTGTCTTGTCCGTAAGCTATAAGTGATGCTAGGATTTCCAATATGAGTACATGTACCTAATCAACAATAGGACCAAATAGCGATTAAGTTGTTCAGATTATTTTCGGTTCATAAGTAAGGATGTATGAGTTTTCTATAGCATTCTAGACAGTTTTATTCGACTATGTTTCTCTCCAGAAGATGTTTCTTAACACTTACCCTAGCACACTACTATTGGTGTTTGCCTCCATTTTTGCAAAATGTGATAGCCTCGTAGCAAAATTTCCTCTATACACGAAAACGAGAGCACTATTTCATAATTGTGATTTCTACAGCAGAAATATGGAAATGTCCGAGTCTACCAGCTGAGAATATACATATACTGATTATGTAGTTTATTTATTAAATTATGCCTCAGGATTTTTAATAAAGTGAACTAATATATTTATTGTGAACTTGTCATGTCACTGGTAAATTACTTGAAGCATTATGGCAAGAGGTTTTTGTACTGTTGTGATAATGCACTACTTTATGTATCTAGAAGAAGGAATGAGCAATTAACATATATGTTCCCAAGAAATAGATGTCTAACAATCAAAAGGGAAGGAAACAGTGATGGTCTAAAATTCATTGTCAGCTATTGGAGGAAACGGAGTGATGCTGGCCGTTATAGAACAGTGAAACCAAGTTTAGGAAATCCGCTATTGGCAGGCAAATATCTAGTTATTGGAGGAGTACTTTCCAGTGTTGCTTTCTGTTTTACTAATAAAAAGGGTGAGAGTTACCTTATTGCACAAAAGTTAATAGACCTTATTAAGTGATCGAAATTTTACCTCATATGTAATGCAGAATGTAGTTTACACTTACATAATTAATTGATGTCATCAAAAGTTCCTTTCTACTATATGCTCACAATTTGTTAGAATGTTCTCTTTCATCATCATTAATTTATTGGTTGCCACCCTCTTTGTAGCACTATTGCATATTCAACTTGAGACTGAAGTTGTTTTCAGTTCACTCTTTTAGTGAGTGTATTTGTCCCTGATACCATACAGAACTGTTTTATTTTAGGTCAGGTTGAGAAACTTTGCAGAGCAATAGGACAGGGAAATATGTATGATTTGAACAGGTAATTTCTGGTATTGTATAATATTGGAAGTAATATATCACATTTCTCCCAAATTTTCCCCTTTCTGGATTACATTCTTGTACTCCTATGCTCCTCTGTAGTTTACTGTTATAAGTGTCCAAGCTGCAATGTTTGGTACAATGGAAAAACTTCCTGTAGCCTAGCCATATCTTGCAGTGAGCACATGGGAGTCATCAGAACAGGTTATAGGATCAACAATAATTTTTCCACTGTTTACAATTGTTCATCTACCACTGGTCACCCTCTATCCCCTGAGAACTTTAGTATTGTCAGTACTAGTACTAGCAGCAACATGGATCATTTAATTCACGAGAGCCCACTCATCCTTAGAGGCCATCCCACCTTGAATTCTCAAATGTCAATGATCCAACTCACACTTTTTGTGAACTTCCAATTTTACCTTTGAATTTGACCACGTTGCCATTCATTGCTGGGATTAACCTTTATTTCTTGTTTTACCTTTTCTATTGTTTTAAACAAACATGCCATAGGCCTAAAGTAATACAATTTAGGTGATCCACCATTATCCAGTATGATCTGATATTTTTATCATAGACTAATAGAAGCTGGTATTGATGGGTCAGAAAGACATCCTCTTGGGTGGACAGCCCTTCATGTAGCAGCTGTCAATGGAAACCCACGGTTTGCTGCTTTTTCATTTTATATCTATATCCTATATATAATTGCAGTTGTGCAGTAATGAAAGGAATGTTTCATTTGATTTCTGCTTTCTGCTGCCCTGCAAATTGCATATGAGAACTTCCTCCAATCCTTTTGGTCCTGTGCTACCAATCATATGTGTTCAAAATCTTTTTTCTCCACAAAGATGGTATTGGAAAGGCTCTTTCAACTGATTTTGTTCTATTGATGTCTTTGCTCAATGTTGTTATGATAATTTCTCTGGGCCTGCCTCTAAACCCTTTCTCTGATCCTTCAAAGTAGAATCTCAAAATATCTTATGCACTTCATCATTTTTGAGTGCATTTTCATCTTTTTGTTGCTTTTCTATCAGGTTTAGCTGCAATTCCCTGCTCTGTATTCATTTCCTGCCCCTTATGTGCACAGCTTTTTCATTACCATTTCTAAATCATAGAGATCTAACAATTTGCTGATTCCATCCACTATTTTTTTTATTAGAGCCACAATTAAAAGATGAAGGCAAAAATTATCTCATCAGTTATGTTTAATCCTCCAATTAGACCTTTTGTAGTTATTTTGATCGTATTTTCTAGAGCTGTACAGACTCTCTTAGAAGCTGGTGCTGATCCAAATGCACAAGATGAATTTAGTACACCATTTAAAACAGCTGCAAGACAGCATAAAAGAGTTATGGAAGGTAGAAGTTCTCTGTGCTATCGTATTATTTTTGTGTAGTAAGTTCATCAATTCATTTGTAATATTGTTGTTTTCAATTGCTAAGCAATAGAGATAAGCAAATGCTTGAAACCCTGGATGTAGAAAGTACTTTTTAACTCTGATGCTAGTTTCAAATTTGAAAAGAAGATTCAACCTCTAGGATTTATGACTAACATGTTTTATCTAATGCTGTTCCATATTTAATTCTAAGTTATCATTGGAAGGGAAGAGGAATTCAGTTCTCGTTTAAGCAAAAATGCAGATTTTTGTGGATTCACACCACTTCACTATGCTGCATTAGCAGATGACTATGAATGCATAAAACTCCTTCTTGACAAAGGTTTGTCATATAATTCTTTATTGTTCAGCTGCTGTTTGTTGAAAATTTTTGGTAATAAAGTATATCATCACTTTGAAGTAAAGCACATATGATGTACAGTCAGCATCTCCTTCTCCTGCCTTACTCATATGAGTATTGAATAGCATTTGAGTAGCTGTTATATTTAAACTTCACATTACTATTTTTCACAGGGAAGGGAGATTAAGAATCAACAGATGTTGATAAGGAATTTTATGAATTTCAAACTTGTATTGTATTGCATATCAGGTTTGAGTAGATATACTCCACAGAGCTAGCATCTTTAATATTCTTAAATTCATCTTTATTCATTTTTACCATATATCAGACCTTTTCATTTCACGCAAGCAATCACTTGCGATCACGTCAGCACACGCGCAAACCAAACCAGGGGAGCTTTTGATTGCTCGTGCAAAACAGTAAATCTTGTCGAATATCACTCTGTACTTTTGGAAGAAAATCACTAGTCCCGTTATCATAATAGTATGTGAAAGTTATCAACAAATGCATTTCCCATCTGGGGTGGTCGCTGCTGGAATTTTTTCTATTCTCATTCATTTTGTTTTCTTGTTAAATCAACTTACACCACTTCTACTTCCAATAATTTTTGTGCTTATTTTTGATACAATAGCACACTGTTCGTGGCGTTTTTCCTTTTAAAATCAATTTCAAATTCAAAGCACATGAGTTTTGAAACTCAGAGATACAGATTAGAAACATCTTATAGTGCAATGCCTCTTGATTTACAGTTGTCAATGCATTTTAATGGGGTATTTAGCCATTGCACGAGTGCATTAGGATCATAATAATGGTTAATTTTCATTGACATCCAAGTGAATACTAACAGGGTTATACTGTTTTCATAAAGCTTTTAGCATTATGGGGTTGTTTTTTCTTGTGCCAAGCCCATGGCCAAGTAGTTCTTTATGTTACTTCTGAAATCAACATGATTGTGTATATGTATATCTTTACCTGAGCGATCACTTGCGCAAGAGAAATCACATGAACGTTTGTCCACTTGCGCGAGCTATTTCTTAGGAAAAGGCCTGATATATGCTTTAGAAGTAGTAAGAAAATGGGTGTAATTAAGTCCTAGATTAAGCTACTTGTTCAGTTTAGATATTCATGGTGTACCCTATAAAGGGTTTCCTATTGGACATGTTTTACCATCTTTATAATCTTTCATTATTTTGCAACATAATCCTTGATTATTTGGTTTGAGATATCCCCAATCCATGTCTGTAAATATGCAATATATCTACTGCTGTTGACTATCTCAGGTGCTGACCCATTGATGAAGGATGCAAGTGGTCATACTGCTGCAGACTATTGTGCTAGAGAACAAAATAAACAATTGATTGAAACACATAGTGAGAAGGTAGTATCTGAGTGTTCAATTGTGTTATTTATGCAATTTCAAAAACCATTTCCACTGTTTAGATTTATTGTCTGTTTTTCACACAGTTCTTAAGATCTGTATTAGATATGTCTCCTCAAAGGTTCTTATCATACCATAAAGCCTCAATTAAGCCCCCTCCTTTAAATATGCCCCCTCAAATAAGCCCCCACCCAAAAGATGGTTTCTGACAAATAAGCCCCCACCTCCAAATAAGCCCCCACCCTCAAAAAAGCCTCCATGTGACTTGTGTGAACTCAGTATATTGCAGGTCAAAAACAAAAGAAATCAAAGGAGTCAGCTATTTATCTGTTTATTTGGGCTGATATTTGACCCAAACAGCTGTCTTCACAAGTTTCCCCTCCTTGATGCCATCTGTATCTACATTTAACTCAAAGTGTTTCAGAGTATTCTTCTACCAGTTTCTTGTAAAGAATAATTGATATTCTTTCTCTATTCATCTCCACATGGTATTTTACTGGAATCACTAATCTAGCTTCTCGCTTTCTTTTCCCAATTACTTTAACCTTCAGAGTATTTTTGGGTGCTGCATTAAGGAAGTTCATCATTCATCATACTAGAATTTCAATAGGAATATGTCCAACTAGCCATTCGCATTTGTCTGTGATGAAAACACCAACAGCATTTTAGAGTGCAAAACATAATATAAAATATTGTGCTTAGCAGACTCCAGGACCTCTAGATTTAATAAACCCACCCTTTGAATAAGCCCCCCTCAAAAAAGCCCTCACCCACAAAATTGTTTCTGACAAATAAGCCCCCAGGGGCTTAATCTAGTCTTTACAGTAATGATTTTTGGCAGAAAAAGTTGTGCTTATTTGATGCCAGATGCATTGCAAAGCATCATTGGTAGTTGCTTTTTCATGCAATATGGAGATATTTTAAAGTCCTACATGGTTATGATCTGAAGTTTGCAAAGATATTTTATTTTTTTAGTTCATGGAAAAGAAGAAAAGAATGGAAGCTGAAGAAAGAAAAAAATTTCCATTAGAAAAGAGGTTTTCACATGTAATTGTTGGTCAAGATGGAGCAATAAATGCAGTTGCTTCAGGTTTATATCACTTTCCAGTAGAATTCTTTCCAAATTTGTTATCTTTGAATCATCATGTGTTGCTATTTTTGTGTAATCTCCTAACAGATATGTCTGTTTTTGCATTTTTTTAGCAATTCGTCGAAAAGAAAATGGATGGTATGATGAAGAACGCCCTATTGTTTTTCTCTTTCTTGGATCATCAGGGATAGGTAAATATTGTTGGTGTTTCATGTTAATTATGAAGCGATGTGATAGGAAAGTAGTGAAAAAGTGTTTCACTATAGCATGAAAAAGCAGGAGTATTCTTTATGCATACTGAAAATTTTCTGTCTGACACTCATCAGAGTATAAAATGTTGGAAAGTGGCCAAAAGGTGAACCAAAATATATATATTTATCACATGTATCCGCATCTGGCTATATATTTCCCTGCACCTTTCAGTCGTTATCTGACATTTCATAGTCTCACAAGTGTCAGACAAAAAAGCTTTCAGTATGCTTTAAGAATGTTTCTGCTATTTCATGCTATAGTGAAGTCCTATAGCACCAACAGACTTTTCACATTATTGGTGTTGTATGTATGTAAACTCATACTTGCATGTAGCTTGCTTGTAACTTCCTAGCTACTTAGTTTCTTTGCAATGTCAAAATTAGATGCAAAGATTTCCTATTCACGTTTTTCACTATGACATTATTAAGACCCTGAAAACATTCACATTTCAAGTAAGTGCATTTATTTCTGAGACAGAGAGACGATATTTGGAAGCTCTCTAGTACACTTTCATTCTCTTATCCAATGTTAAAAGAATGGAATAGAGAACAGATAACTATATTTTCCACAAAACTCTATGAACTTCACATTTCCTTTTAAATTAAAGTGATAGTATCATTACTTTTGTTATTTCTACTCAAATAGTGCTATATATCTTACTATTAATGCTTTCTACAAGTAGCATATCAATCTGTTATCAAAGGACTCTATTTTTTGATTTTGTAGTGTTTATGGAATATATTTTGAAGCAGTATATCATGTGGCTGTGCATTATAAATTGTATAAAACCATTTTGCTAATCCAATTTTAATCATTCTCCTCAGGAAAAACAGAATTAGCAAAGCAGCTTGCAAAATATCTGCATAAGGATTTGACTAAAGTAACTCTTTTTTGCATTTGTTTTTCTGTTACTTTGTTGTGTTTATCATACTTTATAATGTTATCGATTATTGTATGTTTCCAATGTTGAGAAATTGAATTGATTTGCATTAATGCTCTGAAGTAAAATAAATTACAGATAGAAGACAATGTTCAGTCAGATTTCTGATAGTTATGGTGACATTCATTTTGTATTAGGGCTTCATAAGGCTTGATATGTCAGAATACCAAGAAAAGCATGAGGTATGCTTTAATGTTCTATGATGTTGTTAAGTGATTTGTGTTTTGATATGTAAACTCAAAAATGTTCTCAAGCCTTGTTTTCAATTCCTCTTAAGCATCCAGTATAACCATTCAGATTTATAGGTTGATGAGCCTATCCATGATGTGGCTAGATCTTTATGATTTTTTGCTCACATATGTGATTATTTGATTTAGTTTTGTTGGTATATTTTAGGTCAATAGTTGTATTCATTAAGTTGTATGTTGAGAATTTAAAACATGAAATTAACTGAACTGATTGCTACAGAGAACTTCTGTAAGATAAATTTATGGTTGGTAGATCACATGTGAATATACTATCACTAGCCCATGAAGTACATATTTAGTTTTAACCCAGTTTGTCAATACTGTTGTCTAAAAGACAATGCAAGGTGTTTATTAAGTCTTGTGTTGTTTATAATCTTAATTATTCAAATGTTCACTTTTCCAGGTGGCAAAAATGATAGGATCACCTCCTGGTTATATTGGACATGATCAAGGAGGACAGCTAACAAAAAAATTAAGAGAATGTTCTGATGCTGTTGTTTTGTTTGATGAAGTAATCATTGTTTCTTATTGCCACTTAGTTTCCCTCAATTATTTTGAAATTTGCTGCTTTTACTTGATCATTTATGAGTTCACATTTGAATCATTTATCTCTTTGTCTTTTATTTTCATATTGTCAAAATTAGCAACCTGATATATTATACAAATGACTTGCATAATTGTTTTTGTGTTGCTACATTTTTCAGGTTGATAAAGCTCATCCAGATGTTTTGACTGTAATGTTACAATTGTTTGATGAGGTTTATTTCCTATTTTTACTTTCAATTATTATCTGTGTTTATGAAAGTAGGGTAAATTGTTTTTTCTAGTAGTGAAAAAACTTTTTATATTTATCTTATAAAAATCCATTTTTACAAGGTTTAATTGCATTGATTTTGAGACTGGAGATTTTTTTGAGATGAAATGTGGCCACTGCCTATTCATTATTCACTTTCTAGTTTACTTTTAACTTACTTCTCATAGGGTCGCCTTACTGATGGTCAAGGAAAAACAATTGAATGTAAGAATGCAATTTTTGTTATGACATCAAATTTGGCAAGTGAGAAAATTGCTGAACATGGAATGGAATTACGGAATGCTGCACGTAGTGCAGTTGAAAAGAAGCTTAGTGAAGAAATAGGTAAAGAGGTTGCTATTTATATATGGTCAAATAGGCATTGATATAGTTCTCGACAGGTTTACCATTTTTTCTGAATAACAATAAGTGAATTCCTGCAAGTTAGTTTGTATGCAACTTTTTGTTACTAGTAATATATTACTTAGCTGTACTTTCATTGCTAAATCTGTCATATGAAAATAAGTTACTTCTCAGTTGTTTTCTAGAATGTCTCTCTGTTAACTTCTGATATTGCTGTTGAAAGAATATGAAGTTCAAAATGGGAAGTGTCCGATGCTGCTTTGAACAGTCATAGGAAAGTTATATCTCAATCGTGGTGTATCATATACTGATCATGATGATGGAGAGAACAAATAGAACTATGCTTGAAAATTCTAGTCAAAGTATCTTTGAAGTGTGTTATTTCATTGGTTTTAGAAGAAGAAAAGGAGTTAGAAAAGATCACAATCTCAAGGAAATTTAAAGAGAATGTGATTTACCCAATTTTGAAGGTAAGAAACCTTTTCCAATCTGATTTGCATTTTCAAATGATTCAATGGAGTTTTTCCTATTGTATCTGACCTGATATCATGTTAGGTTATTGATTTACCTATTTAGCTCTATTAAGTTTGGTTCCAAATAGTTTTTGAAATTGATATGAAAAATCAGTTGTAAGTTTACATTACATGTAAGCACAATATGATGTAGGGTGCAAATAAAGAAAAGTATATTTATGCTTCAAGGCATGATTTGCATTTAATTATGAATATTTTTGAATTTTTAACAGAACCATTTTAGAAGAGATGAATTCCTTGGAAGGATAACAGAGATTGTTTACTTTCTTCCATTTTCAAGATCAGAATTAAGACAACTTGTTGAAAAGGAACTTCAATACTGGCTACAAAGGGTAAGCTAAAGCAACAGAACTGTGTAGATAATGAACTTCAATACTGGCTACAAAGGGTATGCTGAAGCAACAGAAATGTGTAGATAATGAAATACCTTTATTGAATCAGAAAGGAGGCTATGTCTTATAGGTCAGAATTTCACTTTTATTAAGTGCCAGATCTTAAGGCCATTCAGGGATAATATAAGATTTATAGTAGAATCTAAAGAGATATTTTTCATTTTCTAAAACACAACTATGAGGGAATTAGAGCTGTTTTTATCTTTGTTTTAGGCTCTTGACCGTCATGAAATGAAAATCATATGGGATAGAGAGGTCCTTGATCTATTGGCAGATGGTTACGACATTCATTATGGTGCTAGGTCAATCAAGCATGAGGTACTAAATAAATATTGGTCTTGTAGTATTGTTTTAATGTGTGATTTCTTTGATGTGATGTGCTTTGTGTGATTTCTTTGATGTGTTGTGCTTTGTGTGATTTCTTTGATGTGATGTGCTTTGTGTGATTTCTTTGATGTGTTGTGATGTAAAGACTCAATGTATTAATTCATTGTTGAACCACATTCACAGCAGTATAGATGACCATAGATAAAATGTTGCAGTGTTTTTGCCACAGAAGATCTTCATCAATAAACTCAGTAAACCATGGTGCTTCTTTGATGGAAGATTTTCTATTTCATGGTAGATTTCTATGTTTTTTTACATGTTTCATTTAATCTATGCTAATGAATAATTTCCTTGTTAGGTGGAAAGGAGGGTGGTTAATCAAATAGCAGCTGCTCATGAGAAAGATTTAATTAAACCTGGTTGTAGTTTAAAATTAACAGCTGATTATAGAGCAGTTAACAATCATTCATCAGAGTCACTTGAGAGTCCAATGATTAAAATTCAATTGATTGAAGAAGGTGAAGCAAAAGATTTGAACATAGGAGAAGTCTATGAATCAGATTTGCCTGTATTCTTCTAAAGTTGTCTCAAAGATTTGCAAACAGTCAAAACAGAAGTATTTATAGTATAGCCATAGTGATATATGCATGTTTCTTTTATTTTTTGTTTTATTCAAGCTTCAAGTTGCCTGGCATGATAAATGAAATACAAGTAAATCAGTAATCACTTGTGCTACCTAGACTTTTTGTAATGAAATATGATACTTGCTGGGATATACCTTGTCATGTTTGATGCACTATATATAAAGGATATTCTAGTTTACTTTTATTGTGAAAGCAGGTGATGTGCTAGAGTTCAGGTGTTCTTTTCACCTGAGTTAATATCCTTAGATTTCACTCTAAGTTCTTTGGTACTGCACCCATCACTGCCTTTGAAATAATGACTTTATCAAAAATGTAATGTCTATATACATGCTGTAGGTTAGTAATGAGCAGTATATATGTCCATATAGTTATTTACTTAATGATATAATTAGAACTTCACTCAATAAATGATGGAACATATAAAAAAACTCAATACTTAAGTGCATATTTTACTGCATATATTGAATCAAAAAGCCATAATTGCATTATAAATACATACATGCATTAATGTTGTTGATCATTACACTCTCACTATCGTTTCCCTACTGATGTAACTTAGGATTTCCCTCTCACGTAAACATGGCAGCTATATAAGTACTTGCTCATTGTACATAAATTGGATTAGTGCTCAGTTTCTGAAGCACCTCGACTCCTATGACGTCATAATCAAACTTATGACATAATTACTCGAAGCAGGAAATATCGGAGGCAGTGAAGGATATGGGTGATTACCTGCTCGCTAAGAATTTTATAAAATCAGAACGACGACATGTACGTATATATCAGTCACTCAAACAAGCTGTTCATAAAGGCGTACTGCTTGTAGCGTATTCCATATCAAAGTACTATATCAACATTTCTTGCTTTTTCCTACTTTTCTTTTTTTAGCTGTTGCTTCCATAATAATCATTTCTTTAGATTTCTTTTCCAAACCCATCAATTTACCGTTATGAAAATTTAAGAATCCATGAATATCAAACTTTCCCGCTGAATCTAAGAATTGTGTGCAACGAAGATTATTGTCAATGTCAACTTCCTCCATGTTAACTCCTTCAAATGCTTTCAGTTCCTCCAGCACATTTTCTTCATTTATAACAACAGGCTTTACTTGAATAAGACCTTTTACAATTTTCAGCTGCCCATTTACAGTGGGGGTATTTTTATGAATAACCGTCTGATTTAACCTTTCAAGTTTTAAAGCTCTCAGTGTTCTCTTTTCCCACCATGGTCTTCCGATGCCACTTCTTATCAAAGTTACTGCATGCAACTTATGAATTGCACTTGCACCACGAGATGCCATCTTGTCACATTGCCTCTTTCCTTCTCAAAAGTTTAAAACGAGGCTGGTTTGAAAACCTGGAGATTTTGGATTTTTCCAGAGGAAAAACTGGGAGATTTGGCCAAAAAGCGGGAGGCAACCAAAATTCGCTAAAAGTATAAATATAATTAGAAAAGTTGTACCCGGCAAATAGATAGCAACAAAAATAACCATGAACTGTAGAATGAAAAGTACTTTCATAATGATTCTAAGCGTCAGGACATTCATTTACAGGTCTTTTGCACGTGCACAAAGTCGAATGAAAACCAAGAAATTGTAAGTAAAAATCTGAAAAAAATGATTTGATTTTGCAAAACTCAACCGGGAGAAAATGGATAGCATCCGGGAGACCGGGAGAAAGCAGTCAAAACCCTGAGTCTCCCGGTGATACCGGCAGTGGCGTGCTGGGAGGTTCTTCTCTGGGAGGGCACTTTCATTGAGGAGGAAATGGCGCCCCCCCGTGAAATCGAATCAGATCAAATATTACACCTAATCATGCTCCAAGGTACAAAAAATGATGCAAATACTTTTACAACAAGAAACTACCGGAAACTAGGTACAAGCTGTGTTAGGACCGTATGGCAATCTATTTGAAGGGGATATTTAGCAAAGGCCGGTTCGAATTCGACATATTGCAAAAAAGATTTGCGTGATGCTAGCTTGAAAAATATTGAGGGAGAAATTTCTTTATTGCGCATATCGTGAGGGAGTCCTGTTTGTGTATTTACTCAAAAATACTTCTTGTTTCAAAAGAGTGTGCACTAGCCTTGTCATAAATTAAAAAAATTAATCAACTCATGAGACATAATAAGCACTGCAAATCTGTTGGAAACCTGGGAAATAAGCCAATTCTACTCTACAATTATTTACTAGTATAAGAGTGTTTTCCAGCAGAACAGTGCTTGTATATTGACAGAAAGATATAATGAACACCTTTGCTAGAATTATTAATATAGCTCGGTCTCTTCACTGATCATGATAGACTTTTTAAATGTATTCATGGTCATAAGCATACAATCATGATTGGTTATTACCCCAACAGTGCCTTACATAGCTCAGATGATGTCTTTGCAAAACTGTCAATGAGCATTGTTTTGTCCAGAGACATGCAAATCCTCCGTTCAAGGGACATTAGCAAGAGTCCTTCCAGGTGGTCCTGAGCCATTGTTGATCTCAATCGAGATTTGATTCTTTTTAATGCTGAAAATGAACGCTCAGCAGTTGCAGAAGTGACTGGAATCGCAACAAGAATGCTGTACGCTTTTGCCAGCTCCGGATAGGCGTCAATCAAATGAAATTTCATATCTAGCAATAGCTTCAAAACATCTAAAAAGGATTATCTTTTTGGAACAGACAGCATTCCATAGCCGATGTTATACTGGCCTGCTGAAACATCGCCTGCGTCTTCCAAATCGTCATTTATTTCATCGTCATCATCATTCTCTAGTCCAAAATCAACGTCTGTTGACTCATCTTGCTCTATTTCTTTTCCCACATGGCTCAAAAACGATTCATATACTCTTGCAAAGTTAACCAATTCCATGCCACATCTTGTTACATCAATAGCATATCTATTGCAGAAAGGAAGGAGCTCTTCTCTGATTTCATCTGCAGAATTACAGCTATCTGTAATGCTTTTGAAATTTTGAGGAGAAAACAGGTGATACGCTGAAAGTAATGTTTCATTTTTGCCAAATCGGTTTTTCATTGAGGAAATAACTTGGTCTACTACCACAAAGAACGTGTTTCTTGTCCACGCACCTTGTGGAGTCAGTGCAGGCTCATCTGGTGCTACTTCTCCATCCATTCGTCGATGAAACCGTACTATGATTGGCTTCCAATTCAATTTTTCGTAGCTATGACTCTGACTTATAATGCTCAGTATGTCATCTGGGCGTTTTCTAAGCTTTTCAAGCTGCATGATGATGTCATTAACCATTGAAATGGCTTTACTAAAGTCCAAATCCACCGACTGCAAATAGCGACTAAGTGGACCTGTAAACTGAAAGATTTCCTTGAACAGCAAAGCAGTGGCCACAAATTGCTTTGTAACAATATTTTCAAGCAAGCCAGACGCTCTTGACCTGTGGTCCCTTTCCAAACTCGTATCGTTTGCTGCCTTTTGTAACGTTTCCCCTATGCAATCGTACCTTTGCAGGAAGACATCAAGGGATAGTTCCCTTGAATTCCAACGTACGGTATTGACTCTCTTAAGTGAAATGTACCTTAAGTTCCTATCTTCTTGCGCATTGCGGAAGATCTTTTCAATTTCTGCACATTTTGTGAACAATAGATACATGCTCTCAAGGTAACTGAACAAATTAGCAGCATCGAGTGCAAAACTTGCACAATCAGATAAAACAAGATTTAACACATGGGCATAGCAGTGGACAAAAACTGCTTTCTCTCCAACTTCTTGCTTTATGAGTGCTTGAAGACCGTTATAACAGCCACTCATATTGGATGCTCCATCATAAGCTTGACCAACCAGTTTTTCATAGGTGATGTTGCAGGATTGCAAGGTCATTTTGATTAGCTGAAATAAATTGACAGCTTTAGTGCCAAGAGCGTGAACACAAGACAAAATGTGTTCAGTGCAATGTCCATTATTATGTACAATCCGTACGCATATGCTAAGCTGTTCTTTTCTGCTTACGTCTGGTGTTGTATCTGCAATCATTGACCACGCCATACAATGTCTTATGTCATCGCAAAGTTTCTCCTTTATTGCTTTGCTGATAATGTCAATGATCTTGTTCTGACTTCTAATACTAAGAAAGGTAAGTTTGGCACCTCTCCCTCTAACAACAGACCTCCTTTGTCCTTTCGTACTTGCGTTTCGTTGGGTTCTTTTAATTTGCTCTAAGTGTCCTTTTGTTCTCTGATCATACAGAGCGAGAAGCTTGAGTAACTCCAAAAAGTTGCCAGAGTTTTGAGAATCATCACACAGCCTTTCTTTGTGTCCTCTTAGTGCCATACCTTGAAGACTAAGGTACAATATGGTGTTCACAATTCTCTCCAAAATTTCTCTATTTGATACAACCTGTTCTCTAGTACGTTGTTTTTCCAATGCCAACTCTTTCTCTAGCAAATTGTTGATGCTTCTGTTTTGGAGAAAGAGGGCTTGTGCCACTGTTGAATTAATATGAGACTCTGACATTTCATGCTTCTGTATGGCTTCGTACTGTTTCTTCCAGTTACTGAAACCATTACTTGTAAAGCTGGACCCCTGCACCAGACGTCTTTTCTCACCCCGAAGATTTGCATCAGAAAACAGGAGACAAGGGATACAAAAGAGGGCATTTTTTGACATTGAGTATGAAACCCAATTACGACGAGAATCTTGGTTATGGAAAAAAGCCCATTGGGTACAGCATCTCTTCTTCCCCCCAAAATTTGTTTTTCTTCCATTAAGAACTTCTTGAGTTGGCTGACAACAACTAAGTTTGATTGCAAGGTCCTTGTCTTCAACACCCAATTTAAGTGCGACAAGATCTGCTGGATCAATTGCACCTTCTTTGATCAGGGTGACTAAAGCAGTATGTCGTGCCTCTTCTCTCGGTGCCAATTTGTGCTCTTGTGCATCACTGTCATCGCTAGGATTGTAATCACATTCATCATAGCTTCTATCTAGCCTGTAGCTATTGCTACATCCTTCTTCCAGTTGCTTATGCTGCTCAGTGTATCTAAAGCTACATCGCTTATCCTTGAATGCGTATTCATCTTCCAAAATGGTTTGGTCATTACATTCACTGTTTATCGTAGAAGTTTCATCAACTATTGATATATTCGGAGCAGTGTTAGAGCTGGTTTCTTCAGCCTTATCAACGTTTTGCTGCTGGAAACTTCCGTTTTCTCTTCTTGCTTTTTAACTTGTTTTCTTACCTTGTAGCCACGATAGATAAGTGGGAACTTAATACAGTCAACCTTGCATAATTCGGATCGGTTTTATCCGGATTTTTGTATATTCCGGACAGAATTGCTAAGTCCGATTGGTTTCCTATTACAGTGCAACACTGAAAATTCTTCTACGTAATCCGGATTTTCTGTAATCCGGACAAAATCAGCCAGTCCCGTGTGATCCGAATTATGCGAGGTTGACTGTAAAACAGTAATATACCTTACGTGTCATTTGTTAAGTTGCTTTGTAAACAGGAGGGGGGCGCCGATAAACAATACCAAAAGCACAGTTAATATTCTAAATTTAAAGTGTTGATCGGAATATCTTGCAGTACCCTCCGTCGTCATCTTACAGTTTCCGGCAAGATGCAGGGCCAACCTTGTTTCCTTCTTTAGTTTGGCATGGTTCTTTTGTATATGATGGTAGAATGGCAAACAAAAGATGGCATGTCTATTGCGTTTCCTGCCAAGTACCTAGCGTCCCACAGGACATTGATGCTGCTTTGGCGCCCCCGAAAACCTCTTCTCAGGGGGGGCACGTGCCCCCCGGCCCCCCCGGCCAGCACGCCACTGGATACCGGGAGAGTTGATAGATCTCCTTTCATCCCCCTAATTTTTGGTACCCAGTAATTTTTCTAGCCTTTATTAAGCAATTTATTGTTTGCAGCACCCACTTTTTATGTTTACCCCCCCCCCCCACACACACACACACACACACACACACACACACACACACACACACACACACACACACACACACACACACACACACACATACACACACTTCTATTGGACAGCGCAGTGCCTGATATTATGATAAAGCTTTGCTTTCTAGACTGGGACATGCAAAATTCTTTTAGATGTAAGGATTTATGATCTTTGTTCGGCATTTTCTCATATTCACCTAAACATTACTGGTGTCTTACCAGGATCTAGTGGTTGTTCTTACCTCTTGAATGCCGCTTTCGAGCTGAATTCTTTCCTTACTATGCTACATTCCATTTTTATAAGGGGCTATCCTATGGAAACTACAGTTTATCTTTATCTTGATCAGCACCCTCTTTACTGTTTCCTGCAAGCACTATTCATAATATATTTCGGAGATTTCTGGCATATAATTTAGGTTTTGTCTTTAGCACAATATGCTGCTTCTCGGGTCTTTATTTCATATTTCATATTTTTACAGGTTAATTTGTTCAGTAAAAAGAATTACTGTTATCAATCAAGGACCTGTACCCTACAAAGAAAAGTTTAACATAGGCCTATACGATAAAAAGTAAAAGAAAATTACAAGATTAAGATATAAACTAAAAAATAGCTAAAAATTCAAGTTTATGTTCTTGATGTGTGCTTTGAATCTTAAGATTGATGTTTCTGTTTTTAAATAATCTGGTAAGTTATTAAAAACCTTTGCGCCTTGGAACGAGAAGGTTTTACGTCCAGTTTCTGTTCTGACTTTAGGAACGACCAAGTTCTATGTTATTAAGTTATATTGGTCATGTATAGTAGAGAAAAAGCTCGTAGCTAGAGTGATTTGTTAGGGGAGCACAATTAACTTAATCAGCTGGGTGGCCTGGTAGCCCCCTGTGGTATTCAAAGCATTGTTTGAAATTCTAGGAGGGGCCTTACCCCCCAGGCCACCTCATGCCATGAGCATGGTATACTTAGACTTAGACTTAGTTCCTCCTGTGCGACAAGGCACATTGGGCAGCCAACTGTCTCCATCTTTGGCGGTCCCTTGCTGTATTTTCTGCATCATTTATTGAGATGTTGACTCGCTCAAGATCTTCTTGGAAGGTTTTTCTCCATGTACGTTTGGGCCTGCCTGTCTTTCTTTTCCCTTCAATATTCCACAATATCACGTATTTTGAGTGTCTTGTATCTGGTCTTCTAAGTATATGACCAGCCATTTTCATTCTACGTTCAGTTATTATTTCTGTGAGTTTTCTGCACCCAGATCTTGCCAAGACTTCCTCATTTGTTACTCTGTCTAAATATGTAATTTTCATGATTTTTCTCAAGCATCGTTGGTGACAAGCATTGAGTTTTTGATTGATTTTCGATGAAGTTTTCCAAGTTTCACATGCATAAATTGCTGTTGACAAAACAATAGAATAGTATAATTGGATCTTTATTTTCAAAGATATTTTGTTAGATTTCCATACTTTGTCCATTCTTTTGAATACTGATGTTGCTTGACCTATTCTACTTCTGACATCAATTTCAACATCGCCATCATCAGTTATTATACTTCCAAGATATTTGAATTGTTTAACATTATCAATAGGTTGATCGTTTACTTTAATGTGATTTGTATTTGCATCTTTCCCAACTTTCATGGCTTTAGTCTTTTCCACACTTATTCTGAGACCTACTTTATTGGCGTTTTGTTCTAAATTCGTTGTTAGCTCTTGTTGTTTGGTAAATGACTCTTCTAACAGAGCAATATCATCAGCAAAATCTAAATCTGAGAGGTAGGAGTTCATTTGCCATTTTATACCAAGATTACTTCCTATAGTTGATTTTCTCATGATGAAGTCCAAAACCATTATAAATAAGAACGGGGACAAAATGCATCCTTGTCGTACACCAGTCTCAATTGGAAAGTAGTCAGTGAAACCTTCTTCAGTTTTTATACAGCATGTAGAAATGAGATAAATGTTTTTGAATATTTTAATAAACTTTTCAGGTATTCCGTAAAGATGTGCAATTTTCCATATTGATTCTCGGTGGATACTGTCAAATGCATTTTTAAAATCAATAAAATTAATGTGCAATGGTTTCTGAAATTCGACACATTGTTCAATAATGTTTCTGAGGGTAAAAATTTGTTCACAACATGATCGACCTTTTCTAAATCCTGCTTGTTCTTCACGTAATCGGTCATCTATCATGTCTTGTAATCTCTGTAACATGACTGAGCATAAGATTTTACCAGGAATTGACAATAAGGTGATACCACGCCAATTACCACATTCAGAAAGGTTACGCTTTTTAGGAAGTTTTACAATAACCCCTTTTCTCCAGTCTTCTGGGACGAGTTCTGTTATTGAGCATGGTATGGATGGTTTTATTTGGATTGAAAAAATTTGACTGTGTTAGTGTTTCGCATGTACATAGTTTTTGCAAAGGTTCGTAGCAAAAACCAGAGTGCTCAATAGTGATGAAAGGTGAAAGCGACTCTCTCAATCCAAGAGTGAACCTGCTGTATAATTGTGAAAATAGAGCCCAGTCCCTCGAATGCTACGTTTATGGAACAACTAGCCAATCAACTTGAAGGATGGTTGGCGCGCAGCAACACGGGAATAATGCAAAAGCAAATCTGGTAGCAATATGGTGGACTTGCGAGACTGTGAAATACAAATAGGCTTACAATAAATGCATCCAGTTCATAGTACGTACAATGCCATATGTTAGCTGCTGATTAGCAATTTGATTGATAGAGTTTAGAACACTCAACGTTGTTTTCTATGCATGTTCCAGCAGTATTTTTCATGCCCCCGGTGCATCTTTATTTAACTTATAAGAAGCCGATTTAGCAGCTAGATAGATAAGGCTACCTGTGCAGCAATTTGATATTGGTAATATTATTTGTTATTCTGCTTCTCAGTACTTAATTGAATGATGCCATCCGTCTCTGTTTCCTAGGCGTCCTTATCATAGTTCCATTTCCATTGTTTGCTCTAGAATGTTGCCATCTTGCTCGTCGTTTGCAAGAGAATAACAACTATTACTCTCTTCCTTGTAGCTTTAAACGTAGTAAAGTTCCTGTGTACAATTTGCTAGGTGTGATTAGTGGATAGTTTTGTAGGGTGCCCTCTGTAGAGCTGCATAGAGGGGATGCTTTAACTTTTCTGTTGTCAATTCACCATGTTTAAAATGAAAGATGTCAACCAAGGAGTTTAATTGACATTGCAAATCAATTTTGTATGTTGGGTATTGTTGGGTATGTGGCCGTTAAAGTGTGGCTCTTAGGTATGTGGCTCGTGGGTATGTGGCTATTGAGATCCTTTACAAATGCCTTTTGCCAAGTACAATCTCTGAATGATGAGATTTACATTGAGCTTTATCCAACCTGGGTGACCATTGAATGACAAATGCAGCCTGGTGCACTTGATGTTTGTCAAAACATTCTAAATACGTTTTCATTTTCATGTGTAACAAATATGGTATAATAAATAAAGTATTGCAACTGAGTTTATTTTTGTATGATATTTTTCTTAGAATCCTACAAAACATGCCTGATTTATCAGACATTTCGAAGGGAAATATAAGGAGAGGAAAAATGGGAGGGTCAGCTTCAAGAAGTGGGGATAGGTTTTCAAAAAACCCATATCACCATGGTGATCAAGAACAATTCTCAGTTGATGAGAAGCAAGCTCTTAGTCTTGAAAGGCCAAATAGACCAACACCTCCAAACAGGCCATTGCCTGTTTTATCAGTAAGTCTATATTTATATGTTTTGAGCATATTGAGTTATTTCATTCAAAAAAGAATTCTTCATTGAGGTTACTAAATTGGAAAGAAAATTATGATGAAAAAAGCATTTGATATAGTGAATTGTGATATTCTACTGGGAGAGCTTGAGCATTATGGACTTAGGGGAACTGTCTTGGGGTGGTGCAAGCTGTATTTCATGAATAGACAATGGTATGTATGAGTAAATGGATCTCATTCCAGTTGTCTGAATGTTTCATATGGGGTCCCACAGGGTTCAGTACTTGGTCCTTTCATTTTCCTAATTTACATTACTGATTTTCCTCAACCATCATCAAAACTAGTTTTCTTTTTGGTTGCACATGATACAAATATTTATTTTGAAGCTGAAAATCTCAATCTTCATGATACAGTTAACAAAGAATTTTAAAATGTTAAAATGTGGCTTGATATTAAAAAATTGTCTTTGAATATCAATAAGACCAATTATGTTTTTTTCAAATCATCTCAGCATTTTCCATCTGACACTACCAATATTAAAATTGGGAAACTTCCTGTCAAAAATGCTTGTTGTGTCAAATTTCTTGGGGTTCTCTTAGATGAAAATCTCTTATGGAAGTATCACATGATTGAATTGTCTAAAAAAACTAGCTAGAGCCTGCAGCATGTTCTTCAAAGTAGGACATTTTCTACCAATTGATGTTCTGCCTCCCTACAATATGGAATTCTAGTTTGGGGTCATACACATGATGCTTGAATTAGTCCAGTGTTTTTGTTACAGAAAAGGATTATAAGGGCAATATCTTTTGAGCACTTTACTTCACACTCTATTCCTATCTTTCTTCACTTGAGAATTCTAAACTTCATGATCTCTTTCATCTAAAGTTAATGAGCTTTGTATATGAATCTGTTGGTAAAATCTCCCCTGTTTGCTTTCATAATTTCTTTAGGTCTCTAGAATCTGTTCATGAATATGGTACAAGGCAGGCTGGCAAGGAAGATGTTTTTCTACCTCAGAAAAGTACCAGTCAATATGGTCTTAGATCAATGTGTTACTATGTAGCAAAATGTTGGAATGGTATTCTTGCAGCTATAAAAAAGCCACCACCAGTTAAGAATTTTTATCAGAAACTGAAAACTGTCTTTTTTGGCCTCAACTTTTGAGTCAGAAAATTGATAGTGTTTACCTATAGTTTACTAGAAGTTATCTGATAAAAAGGAATGCTGTCTCCTTGATTAGCTTAGCTATTGAGAGAGTTCCTCCTTAAGAAGTCCTCATCATACAAATCCTCTCTAGAGTTATGCATCTTTCCTATTATTTGTATCATTGTTTTATTAATGTCTACATAGCTTTTTATTGAAGTTAAATGTTTAACTTAGAGATTTGTATGTAGTGGAATTTAACTGAATGAATGAACTGAACTGAACATCAATTATGATATTTTACTAGAATGAATGTATAAACTAATCAAGCTTTATGATCAAGTATCTATTGAACTGCAAATTAATATTTTTCTGCCCTATTTTTTCCATATCCATACCTATCTTTTTGGCAATGTTTTGTTGTTTATCTGATTACTTTTCTTTCTAGAACTCATCAAGTGAACCAAGGGACAGTTCATCAAAGTCTAGAGATTACAGCAAACCACTTGATCAAACCAGCAGTGCTGCTTCATCTCCTGGCACGTCACAGCGAAAACACACCCCAGCCACAATTCCAAGAACTAAATTTACCTCAGCAACTCCTCTGGAGCAAAGAATTGCCATCAATAATCTAAGACAAAAGTTGGACTATGAAGAAACTGAACAGGTTCAAAAGGCTATTTTACATAGTGCTGACTACGATGAATTGAATTATTTTGTATCATGATATTGATTACTCTTTGAGTTGTTTTGAGCCATTGTATTACTTTCTTATTTTTTTCCTATATATATATATATATATATATATATATATATATATATATATATATATATATATATATATATATATATATATATATATATATATATATATATATATATATATATATATATATATATATATTATATTTATATATATATTGCACTAAAGAATTTTACTTGCTCATAAAAAAGCAAAAATATTCTATTGTGTACTAAAAGTGCTTTTTTCATCTGAGTCTCAGCACAGTAGGAAATATCAGATCAAAATGTGTAACTTCATCTTTTGGTTTTTATCTGATATTTCCTACTTTAGCAATCAAACTGAGTAGACCTTTGCTTTTGTTTAATGTTTTGTTGTCCCAATTGCTGTTGTTTTCTTTACTTTTTGTTATATGCCTGCTATTTTGCATATTGGCTTATGTTGTTTTCTTACTGTTGATGGGCTAGATTTTGTTCTAAAACCTAGTAATCATGTCTTAATTTATGTTTGCCATTTCTTCAACACTATTCTTATGAGCCTTCTTCTTTCAGCTGCTTCTACTTTAAAATGGGTCATCACAATTTGTTGCCTGTGTCCATTTCCATCTCTTTTCCCCATGTGTGTTAGATGCACTATTACATATGATAATATATTGAACACCTGTTGTTGTGTGTGTTTGCTTGTTTCATGTTGCAATTTAACTGTCATAATAATTAGTTAAATGTGTTTAAGCTGGAATCAAGCAGAGGACCATCTGTGAAGGAAGTTGAGGTTCAAGGAAGAGGTGAAATAGGAACATCTGCTATTTATGATGAGAAAGCAAGTGTGTCAAGTGTAACAGATAGTCAAGCAGCTAGTCAAATGGAGAGTGAAATATCTGATGTTGTATGCAACTGGATTTTATTTTTCTTTTTTTAATATGTATATTATTTCTCAATAAAGTCTTGAGAGCTAGAAGAGCCAGTATCATTTCAGCTTCATGGGTTTGAAACCCAAGAGGGATCTGATTATTTGTACATTTTCTCTGACATTCATCTCATTCTCATGTATAACTTAGGTGATGTGAATTGTTCAGTCTGCATGTTTGATCCAGTTGGCTCTAGATATGGGCAGATTAAATTATCAGCTTACCCACAGTTTATTGCTTGCATGGAATTACTAGCCTTGCATACCTGTCATTCAAGGTTTAAATTTACTTGTTATTGTAGCAGTTTGTTGTGTGTTGTTGTTGATATGAGAATCAACTGAATGAACTAGGTATGTTGTATTACAGATGAATGAAAAAGCACATTGTGGTATCACTATCAAGAGTATTGTTCATACAGAAGTTTTATACTTAAATAAATTCATAGTGTTTTCATTAGCAGTATATAACACAGCTATTCTTCTGTTTCACCCAATTATTATACATTTCTACTTATCAGGTTGACACAACAAGAATAATGCAGAGATTGACTCAAGTTCAGGTGAAAATGAACCCCATTCCTAGAATAAAGGTGTACGTGTATTATGCCTAAGGCACGTATTATGACAAAAGAGCACTTGTCCAAGAGTGAAATATGAGGCAAGAGGAAAAAGTACACAGTGCTAGGTTACCAAGTGTGCGTGTGCGTGTGCGTGTGCGTGTGCGTGTGTGTGTGTGTGTGTGTGTCTGGAGAGCAGATTGTTATATTTATCTTGTTAATGTTGCTATAGTGACATCATAATGTCACCCAAAAATGTATAATACTAGCACTTATTGCCACCTATATACCAAAGTATTCTTGCCCTAGTAGATTTTGTTTGAACATTTGATAGTTAAGTATCCAATAATAATTTAAACAGAGTTGCTTTGTGTGTAGTACTATAACACTATAATACTATTCATGTTCAAAAAGTTTGAATTTATGATGGAAGTCTGGTTGAATTTTTGACATGGAAGAATATCTTATTCCCATACTGCAGATGATACGTATCCCCGGCCATTGAATTTTTATCTTGTGTAGCATTTTTTAATGTTCTTTCTTGTTATTGCTGTAATTTTAATACTTGTGTTTTTAGGATTATTTGAAACAAGCAACCTCCTTATATGTAAATTTATCAGCAAAAGTTGACCTAGAGGTAAGGAAGTTTATAGAATATCATGTGTTAGCTGTCAAATACCTATTATCAATTATGTTACCATTGCAAATTTTTTATCTTTCTTTAGGGCATTACTTTTTCTCCATTTCAAGGATTCATTTATGCTTTATACTGCTTGGAATTTGCAGCTTTTTCTTGTTTCAAGGGACACTACTTGCATCTCAATAGAAAATTTAACTTTTCTAGTTCATGTTACTTTATTAGATGCACAACATTTGAGCTGAATCATCTTCAGGTTATTCCAGATTACCAAAGTAAACTGCGTAATCATGAAATTTTCACCTGTGATATATGAACCATTTAAATCATTGTTTCTATGTATCATATTGATCACATATTTATATTTTAGGATTCAGAAATGGATCATTTAGACAAGCTTGGTAAATTGATTCAGCAACTGCGACTTCAAGAACAGGGATATGTTGACTTGCTGCAAAGGACTTTGGTAAAATACCCATTATTAATATTATCCATAATCAACCTTTGTCCCATTTCCCATTCTGACTGACTTAAGTATGGTTAGAAAAAAATTTTAAATATGGAATTGCCATAACTGAATTTGTCACCAGACTGTCCAATTCTGAACTGTGTCGAGTTAAATATCAAAGATAAAAATATGATTTCACTTTGTTGTCATTCTATCTTTAACTTTTATTTCAAAGCTGCAGTTCCTATCTTAAACATCTATTACAGAAGTAAACTTTTTTGCCCTTCCTAGGATGTAGATGAATCTGCTGACCTAACTCCATCATCAAGTGTTTTGTCATTGAGACAAGATGAGGTAAAAAGTCAAATTCTCTTCCATGTTCTTTGATCATTGTCATTGATTTTTTCCCATCCTTTCTAGTGTAGTAAGCAATTCCCTTTTCATTGGAAACTGCATGACTGATTTGTATTGTTTGTCACTCAATGTAGGCTCAGACTGAAGATAGCCAACAGCAACAACATCAAGAGCTCAAGAAGCTGCAAATGCAACATGCTCTTCTTAAAAAAATTGTGGACCAACAGCAACAGGTTCCATTTCTATTTCTTAGATTCCCTTGTTTTCTTGTTAGTATTACTGTCCAGCATTTTTCTCTCTTTGACAATTCATTCTTATTATTTATCATCTACTCTTATTCCAACATTGTTTATCATCTACTCTTATTCCAACATTGTTTATCATCTACTCTTGTTCCAACATTGTTTATCATCTACTCTTGTTCCAACATTGTTTATCATCTACTGTTGTTCCAATTTTGTTTGTTGCCATTTTCAGATTCAAGACTTGAAACGGAAGCAGGCAACTTTGGCATCTTTGCAGGAGCAAGCTGAAGACCTCATGAGATCAGCAGATGTAAGTGCAATTTGTATATTTCTCTTTTGTGAATCAATGGCTTTGGATGAAATTGATCATATATTTTTCTCTGAGTGAAAGTATAGCCTGATGTAAGCAGAAATATTAATAATATAAACTATCACTTCTTGAAAGAAAGTGTTTTCCAAAGATGGCAAAACAATTACTCAAACTTGATTTCCTGCTATTGGAAGGAAACATATACAGTATTTATATAACTTTTTATGGTTATTTGAAACTTAGATATGTAGAGATTTGAAGCTACAAAAAGTATGGTTATCAAATAGAAAGGAAGAGTGGTTTTTTGTAGGATGCAAGAGGAGAAGCCCTTTCCATAAATTGGAGTGAAGAAAATAGAAGAGCAAGTGATGCAAATGAAGTGAGTCACAGTATTACATTAAATATTTTATGTTTTTATGGTATATTTTTATGGTAGGGCTTGCATCATTCTCACAACAGTTAACAATTTTGTAGCAGATAATTCTATATCTATTTACAAGTACTTGAATGATTTGTTGTGATTTGATTTGATTGTATATGATTAAGTTTGATAGTATATGATTGTATTTTTGCACTAATTGTGTCAACCTTTTAGACTGCCCAGTGCATAACCACAGAGACTTGTCCCCATGATGATATTGATAATGAGGTACCTGACAGTTTGATGTACTTTAATTTTTGACCATCTCTCCTCTTCTTTCTATTTGATTCTTTTTTTTGACATGGAAAAATAGTTAAATTGTACGGCAAGAGCCCTAGCAATCTGTATGTGCCAATGAAGTTCCATGCTTTTAATCTGTATTTGAAATTTTTCTACATTTGATGACATTGTGTAAAATATATCATCATCAGGAAAAAACTATAGACTATCCCTGAAATACAAAGCTGGAAAGTGCGTGACCATACAACCTCCTCTGGGAAACACATATTTTAATTTGGCATTACAACAGAAGCTTGTATGCAAAATTTTATTGAGTTCAAACTTTTTACTTAAAAGATTCTGAGTTAGTCACTTGACACCCTGGAGGCATTTTGACAATAAATTTCCATGGTTGGAAGCATTGAAACATCTATTCCAGCCTGCCCTGCAAAGTTTATAACTATGAACTGTTAAATTTTTCAGGAATCTGCATTGTTTGATGCAGATATGGTGCAAAGGAGGTTAGAATTGGAAAGTAAATTGATGAACTTGCAGGCTAAGAAGGCGAAAATGGATTCGCTTTTGAGCACATTAAAAGCATCACGTGACACGATTGTTGGAGCCTGTGAGTTTTGGTTTTCAATTGTTACTTTGGTTGTCCGTGTTTATTTCCAATGTCTTTTAGTAATCTCCAGTACTCTATAGTACCCACATTTAGAACTCAATCTGTTATACTATGTTGAAGCAAGATGCTTGGAAAATAGTGTTTAGACATAAGTCAATGAGAAATACCATAAAAATCTTGAAGTAACTGTTACAAATAATTTTTTAGAGTTATGGGTGAGTTTGAAAAAGTTGTAAGTAAATTTTTTTGACTTATTTGTGTAATGCTTTGATTGTAGCAAACCCTCAGCCTGCGTCCATGCCAAATGTGCAGAAACCTGAGAATGGTCAACTTGAAAGTGAACTTGAATTGTTACAGTCAAAAAGAGCTGCTATACAACAACAGCAACAAAGTGCAAATCAAGCAATTCAGCAGGCAATGGATGTCCAGACTAAACTTCAGTAAGATATCACCATTTTTTTTCCATTTCTTTTCTTTCATTATTTGGTTATCATGTTAAATCCTCTTCATGAATCAAACATTGCTTTGCTCTCCATCTACAATCTTGAAGTGAGGTATCTATAGCGTGGCTTTTGCCATATTAGGGCATATTCTCTTCGTATATTTTTGTGTTTACTCTGTGATTATGGTAACTCTGTTATTGTTCTTTTTAACCTCAAACACGCCTCGAAACCAGCACCTTTTTATCATCTTCTTTTTCTATTGTTTTGATTTTTCTCGGACTGTAAAATTGCCCAATTGTTGTAGAAAGCTGAAAGATGTGAAGCGACGGTTAGAAGATCTTACTCATATTGTTTCAGAGTATGAAGTAAGCAAAGTCTATTTGACAGATTTTCTGAGTAAATGCACCATGCAACTAACTTTCCCCCTTTTATACTCTTAGGACATATTAGTTTTAAATACTATTCCGGGTATCATTATACTATTCAAATTTCAATCGAAATCTTACTATCTTATTTAGTAATTATGGTTTTGACATGAACGGAATAGGATTTCATTAAATATATGTCGGATGAGCACGTGAAATAAGACTTTTTCCTTTACTGTTTTAATTTTCATTATTCCTTTGACCTACGTTAAATTTAGTTGTTGTTCTACTATGGTATTGAATAGTTCCATGTTTCACAGCAATCACATATTCAACCGGTCTTATCTCCCAATGCAACATTGAGATCAAGTGAAAGCCAGATGCCTCAAATTCAGTTGCAAGGAGGATATGGTGGTGCTAGACCACGAGATGACGGCACATCCATCCATCCGCATGATGATCGTAATTCAAGAGACATGACTAATGGATTGGGTATGTGGTACCTCCTGGCAATTAATTTAGAATAAATATATAAATAAATATAGAGAAATTCAAAAATATACTTCCTTGTGTAGTAAACGTTTCGATTTATTATCTTTATCAGTACTAGCACTACAATCTTTTGTAATGTTTGTAATGTTAGTGCTGATGAAGATAATAAATCGAAACGTTTACTAAGCAAGAAATTATATTTTTGAATTTCTGTATGCTTTACTTATATACTTAGTTAAGTGCAGCTTTGACTTATATTATATATATATATATATAATATTTAATAATTTCTATTTCAGTCTCTTAGTGTCAAGAAGCAGCTTAATCTTATAATTAGTTTGATCAGGAACTTTATAAATGCATATTGATAAGTACGCAGCTATCATTTGTTAGATTCTTCTCGCTGCTTGTTTCCGGACTTCTGTCATTTTGTGATATAACATATTTTGCAGATAACAGAATGAGACCAAATCCACCTGGAGGTCGATCACAAAGAACAGCAATTGATGTGACAAGGAACCCGAGCTCAAGAGATGTTAAATCACCTTCTAATGTCAAAGAGACAGCAGTATCCATTGGGAAAAACCTGGCAACTGAAGACCAAGACAATGATCTTACTTCTAAAATAAAGTATTGATTATCTTTAAACTTCGTTTGCCTTTCTATTCATAGATAATTTTAAGGAAAAATCAAAATGTCCATTTATCCTTGGAACCGAAGGATACAAGCAAACGTTTCCTCGATCCTTAAAGATGGGAAGGTTTTCTCGATATTTTTCATGCGATTTTATTCTCGTTTGTCTAGTGAGAAGTTAAAAGGATTAGTTAAATAGTGGTATATCACAGCAACAATTTTTTCATCGTCAATTTTCCGTTGACCAGTTTTTATTCATTGTAAATATAGGCAACTGCAAGAGGCAAGACAAAGGCTTGCTTTCATTCAACGAAATTCTCAATTATTGGAACTTCAGGCTGAGAAAGGTTATCAGCAAGCAAAGTTAGAAGCAAATGTATCAAGTGCCAAGGAAACGGAAACAGAAAGTGAATCTGACAGTGTATCAACAGCTGAAGATCTCTCTTGGCAAGAAGACCCTGAATTCCAGGCTAAAGTCAGGTAATTTATTCCAGGTTTGGAATTGTATCTGGTACTGTGTTATGAGATTCTTAGGCCTGGCTCATACTTTTCTGTTTCATTCTTATCATTGTCTTGTGTTTCTGGGCGAAGTTTTATTTAGCAAAAGTGTTGTATATAGTTTTAAGTGAAGTATACTATCCATTTTTATGTGTTTTGCCTCTCCTTGTGTCTTGCTGTCGTTTCTCCTGTTTACTTTTGAAGTCAACATTAATTAAATTGTATGTTTTCTAGCGAAGTTTCTGATATCAGCTACTTGATAGAATACAATAGAATAGAATACAATAGAATAGAATACAATACAATAGAATACAATACAATAGAATACAATAGAATCACGGCATACTTTTGTATTGTCAGGAGACTGAATCAAGCCAAAGAGAAGTTGAAGCATCTGCAGGAACTCGTTAATTCTGTTCAGCAAGTGAGATGGACCTTTCTTTAACCGTATCAGACGGCTGCTCCTTTTGACATTTTTCAAATATATATATGAATTTAATATGTGTGCCTTTTATATCGAGAAGTTTGGCTGTAACTTATGATTATAACAAATGAAAGTTTGGACTGGTTGTGTAGATTGTCAGAAAGATAAAGATAATGAGCAATGGAAAATGAAAGAAATGAAAGTAGATTTGATGTTTTGTACTGATTAAGTGTTTCTTTGTTATATTGACTCTATTGCCATCTTCACTAGACTTGAGACGCCTGTTTTCTTTCTCCTTTCGTAGGATGGTTTGGTGATGGATGAACTTGCCAATATCTCAGTAAGTAGCAAGGAATCTTCTGTCAAAGGAGAAAATAGTGATAAGGATGGAAATGAAGAAGAAGCTGATGAAACTGATGAAGAAGATGAACTAACAAGCGAGCAACAATCTGACCAGGAAGATAATGACGGTGCGACAAACAGTGCTGTTGAGGAGGAGAAGATAGATGATGCTGCGAGTAAACAGAGTGACGGAAGCACTTTGGATAATGTACATGATTTTCAATATAACTTCTGGTTTGGTTTTATGTCATAAGGCTCTGGCCAATTTTTTTTGTTCTTTTTGAGACCAGAAGGACGACAAAAAGTGAAATCATTTCATCATTGATATTTAATTCGGCATATTTCCAGAACTGACAAGTCCAGTGACAAATTCAGTCCATGTTGAAAACGTTTCAACCCATACTTGAGTCATCCTCAGTTAGAGCGGGAAGTGTAACGAAGGTATATATATATATATATATATATATATATATATATATATATATATATATATATATATATATATATATATATATATATATATATATATATATATATATATATATATATATATATATATATGGGTTGGAAAATGGGAGATCAAAAATCATAATCACACGTATAAGGGACATGTAAGAGACCACGTAAGAAGAAGCTTCCATTCTTGACGTTATTATAAGCATCACTAAGGCATGTTTATGCTTACCAATTGAGTTTTTATTATCCATTTTTATAGGCTGTTGTGATGTTAGATAGAGAGATGGAATACCAAGCAAAGCTAAAGCAACAGAAACAAGAATTAGAAAAGCTTCTAATTGAAAAGCAGAAATTAATGGATGCCCAGCGCCAGCTAAGTGAAATAGCAAGGAGTACCTTAGCAGCTGATGAAAAATTAGCTGAGAGTGAGGTCAAGGTATTTAGTCCATTCTTCCTTACCTTTCTTTTTTAATTTGCCAAGCTTATGCAGTGATGCAGGTATAACTGTAGTTATCTTTTAATCCAAACTGGTTGATTTTCAGAAAATGGAAAGTTCGTCAAAAGATGTTAAAAAGCAACCTGCAATTAAATTTGATGATGGAAGAAGTGAAGAAAAACTGCCATTAAAATCCGCAATTGTGGGAAAAGGTGGAAACGGAGTTAAGTATGAAGGCTTGCAGGTTCCTAGGATTGTAAAGCGAACGTCAAATTTGTCCGTTGAGCCACAGTATGGATCAGATTCGGATCTTCGTATTTTTGGAAAGAAGAACTTCCTGCAAGCAAAGAAAAGACAAGCAGGTTCTGTATTAATTGCTTGGTTTTTCTTATTATTTGACTTTTTATTTTACTTGTTACCGCCTCATATGCTGTAAAGTCATGTTTTCTGGAAAACTTTAGGATCAATGTTCTCAAATCCGTGGAGTTATGATTTGAAAAACGGGAACTTTTAGCAAAATCTTGGAGCAGTGTAGTACTAATTTAAATGCAATCAGAATTATTGTAAGTAAGGTAAAAAGCAAAAATAGAGATTTTGTATTGAGTCTTAGACTTGAGTTTCATTTTGAATATACTACCAAGCATAACTAGATTTCCTTCTGTTTCCCACAATTTACATCTATTTCACGGTTTCTTGTGTATAAATCAGAGCTTGTGATTTATTTTTGTTGTATTAGGTTTCAATGTGGGTTCGAGGCCAAACCCCCTTGTCATGTCAGAACTTCGTCGCCAGAGAGAAATGTTTGAACAGAACAAGAAATTGAAGTTTGTTGAAAAACAAAGACGGAAACGAGATTCAGGAGATGACAACAGGTCAGATGGAGGCACATATTCGATACGGAGTGATCTTGATGAAGGTGTTGGACATAGCATGTTCAGTGCAGATGTGACTACTGCTGCTACATGGGGAGGATCAACTGAACAAAGCAGCTCCGAAGAAGATTCTGCTGTTGGTGAGGAAGATTTCCCTGAAGAAGTTGAGGTATTTCCCTATATTTGGCTTGTATAGTATCCTTGCGTATTTGAAAGAAGCATTGACATCCAAGTTTTTATCTTTGGCCTAATGTAATTGCTGATTTCAAACTAGGAAGTTGTTTTTGATACAGTCTGCTGTATATAGCAACAAATCTGTGCCTTATTTTATGGGGCAAAAATCAGCATAATCATAATCAGTTCAGACAAGCATGACTCATTTGACATTTTGTTTGATTTTGCAAATTTGATAGCTATTTATAATTTAAATGTTGTTTTTAATAGATTGATGACGAATATGAAGGGAACATGGATCAGCCAGAAGAGGAAGAAGAAGAAGAAGAGGAAGAAGGGGAAGGTAGAATTGAGGAAGAAATAGAAGGAGATGGCATAGCACCTTTGCTTGATTTTAAGAGGAAACGAGGAAAGCAAAAGAAGGATAAAATGTGGTTCAGGAGTAGAGATCGGGGAGACAGCCAGAGAGGAAAAAAGCGTAAATTGGAGTCTGGTCGAAGTCGTAAGTCTTTATGGCGAATTATCTTGAATTCTAAACTCTTCATTGTTCTATAAAATAAATAGTATAATAGTTAGTCAGCAAAATGGCCTTTTTTTAATTTTTTTGGATTTTACTCTTTTTAGTGTGCATTTTTGAATCAACTTATTTTATTACGAAAGTTGTAAATGTTATATAGGTTTCCACAATATTATCGAAAGTGTCTGCTGACCGCAGTGTCTAAAATATCCACGAAGAAAAATTTAGAAGTTTGGATTGCAGATGAAGTAAAGAATGGATCTTCCTGCAATTAATTTCCTTCCTGACTGTGTCTTTATGCCATTTAGAGATGAACATACTTTGTTACTTTAGACATTTTTATGTTTGATATGAGATATTTATGGTTTTAAACAAATCGATGAATTCCGTAGGAAGCACAGTTTCTTGGTCGATGAATGTATCGCCAAATTCCTCAACAAGACAAAGGCAAATGGTACGAAATTATTTTAAAAAGTAGCATGACTTAGTTTTATTTAGGATCGTACTTATGGGATTAAACGAAGATGCATGGAGGATGTTCAAATTTGCATATGTTCTTGCAAATGTATTGCAGCACAGCTTTGCTAAGAACTATTACCTAATGTAAATGCTTAAAATTTTAGCTTTTGGATTTATTGATATTATAGAATCTTACGCCTGCTCATAAATTGATGAGAGAAAGGCCATCAAGAAGACCAGACACTACAGACAGTGCATTATGGGAAGCTCAGTGTGATCAGCTGAGACAACAATTGGCCAGTAGCACATCTCTTAGCACATCACTGCTTCGAAATCAACAAACATTATTATCTATGTTGCAAAATCAGAACAGTCCGTTTGGTGCAGTTGGAGGATCCGGTATTTTAGTTAGATTAATTATCATTTAGCAGCCTACAAACTCTATGACAATTTACAATCTGTTTTAGCAACTTGCAAGCTGTTTCAACAAGCTACAAACTAAGTTCGCATTTTACAAACTGGTTTAAAACTTGAATTAGGAAGTATTTCAGAATGTATTGGTAATCATCTCACTGATTTGAAGGAGATTTAATTGAATTTTAAACACTTTTAGCCATCTGTTTATGTAGCGTCTATCATTGAGGAAGATCTGGTCGTAATTAAGACATTTAATATTATGTATTGATCTGAATACAAAGTTTTATTCCCTAACGAAAAACATGAAACTTAAATATGTTACATTACAGGAGAGGATTGCAACAGTTTGCAATCGAGTTTATTGTTGGAACAAGTTTAAATTTCTCTGCATTTTAAATTTAAATTTTCTTTGCAAATTCAAGAATTTAGCAATCATTAGAAAATTACGATTTTATGTCAGCATTGCAGCCCGTAAATTAATGGGTTTTTATTTAAACATTTCCTTATGAGATTATCCTATACGTAGTATGGTGATGTTTTATTTGTAATTCATGCCTATATTACGAATCAGACAATGATGGCGTATTCCGGTGACGTATTTTTGATGCTGAAAAAAGCATAAACAAATTACATGCTGTTTAAGGATGTCTTTTACTTTTTACAGGTTTTTATTTTGATGGACAATTTGCACGTGATCCAATGGGATCTGGTTTGGGTTATCAAAGAAACACTAGTCAGCAACAACAACAACAACATATATTACAAGCTCTAGAAAGATGTACAAATCAACTGGATCGTCAGCATCAAGAAATTCAGAGTTTACAGAGAGAATTCCAGAAACTTCTGCTGCGCCAATCATTTGTCTCAGATGGTAGCAATCGCGTTTATGCATGGGATCATCAAACTTCACCTCATGGCCATTATGACCAAAGACAAATATTTGATATGGATGGCCATTTTAAGAATGAATCACCATTTGTCTCTAGTTTCAAACCTGATGTAATTCATGCAGCAACCTCTCCACATATCTTCAGTGATGAAACACGAAGCAGATTTACACAGACGGAAGCTGCTTCTAATCAGACATTAACTCATGCTCAACATCCTGGGGTTGATGGGGTGTCTGGTCAGCACATTGCAACTTCAGCCTCATTTCTGCCTTTCAAGTTCAATGATTTCAGACAAGGTAATGAGAAATCTGCAACAGCTGCAACACCAGCTGACGATGATCAACTTGCAATCACAAAGCAGTCAAATAGTGGATATAATCCATTGATTTACACAGGTATCTATTTGGTATCGATTGTGCTCATGAGCTTTCGCTGCATACTTATATAGATAATAATCAGCGATTTGATTGGTTGATTACTACGCACTGGAAGAATTGAAAAAAAGTAAATCATAGATGACTTTTTCCATTTTCAATTTGCTGCTTTATTTATTGTTATTATGTTATAACATTTTGATATTTTATCCCTATGTTGATCCATTGCTCCATCAATACGGCATTGAACCATAGGCCAACTGCAGTGTGGCCAAAAGGCATTCGTTTAACAACTCTTTGCAGAATTTCAAGGCATTCATCATGTTGTTAGCATTCATTTTGACCCAGCTCTCATTTTGATAGATTCAGAATTAGCAAGTGTGAAGAAAGATACTGAGAACAGATCACGTGATGTGATAACAACTTTGTATCCCACACCAAGTAAATCGAAGGCAGCAAAAAACCTCGCACAGAGACAGAGAGCAACATGGCCATCATTTCTGAAAGAATCTGAGAACATTGATAGTCAATCTGAAAGAAGTACATCATATTACGGTGAAGCTGATAAGCAGGATGTAAATGATGATGAATTAAAAAAGGAAGTTAAAGAGACGGATGATAAGTTAGATCGGTCAGTTTTTCCTTTCTTTTTACTCTTTATAGTTTATAAATCCTAATCATCGGCATTCCATGAAATTATCCATTATTTATATACTACTGTTGGTATTAGTCCGTTTTTATTTGTGTATGTTATTTACAATTACCATTTTAGTGACAATTAATGGCTTCCCATGTTATAAAGATTTTTAAAACACCGAGATTTCTAACAACTTTTGCATGTATTATTAAGTCTGTATTTATCACTTTCATTAGGCCTCCTTATTCTTCAATGTTTGCTTTCATATCCAGATTATTCACATTTGAAAATCAGCTAACTATTCAGTTTCTTTCTGAATGTACGATTGATTTTTTCAGTATGATAGCTTGGAGATTTTATTAACTGGAATTTAAATACTTTCGTTTTAGATTATCAGTTGCCAGCAACTTTTCATTGTTTGAAACCATGAGAGATTCGATTTATTCTGAAGTTGCAACCCTCATTTCTATGAATGAATCACGTCCTCACTATTTGGTAATACTTCACTCTTTATTTTCACATTTATAACCAATATATTCTTTATTCATTTTATCTTATGACTGATTTAGAAATCATAGTTATTTAGCGCTCATTTTGTGTGGATTGATAACTTCTGACGAAGTTTTTACCAAGAAATATATGTGACTCTTTTCCTATTCCTATTTCACAATATCTAATATATACTAATGTTAGTTTTGGCTTGAAAATCCATTGTGATCATTGATTATTATTACATGCTGTTTATTCTGATTTCAAGGTGGAATTGTTCCGAGAATTGCAACTTTTAACATCTGATTACTTGAGACAAAGAGCTTTGTATGCCTTACAAGATCTTGTCACAAGATTCTTAACCGAAGATTCGGAAATGCGGCAATCAAATGAGCCAACAGAAGAGGTATATCGCTTCTATTCTTTCCGATTATTTCTATAAGGAAAATTTTGAGTTTATGCTATGAAACAAGATTTACAGTCTTTGATCAGATTACTGTTTGTCTAAAATTGATTAATAACGGTTTGTTTATTGGTGTTGTTTTTTATTTAAGGTCTATCGGAAATGGATGGGCAATGCAGCAATTGCTCAAACACCGAGTGAGAGTGCTGCTACCTCTGATGATGAGCGACAAGAAGCAAAGGTAATATCATTCTCTTTTTGTCTAAATACTTCTATTCCATTAAATAGCATGTACCTATGAAGATCTCCTTAAGCTTTAGATATACAGTAAGGCCCCGCATTTAAGAAACCAAATTTTTACACCTTAGGCTAGAAGGTTTCTTGTATTTATGGTACCTTTTAACTATTTAGGCTAAAAGTTTCCTAAGTTTCTTATTTCTTTTCTGGAAACTCATTGATAGATAGGTTACAAAAGAATGGAATTGGATTATTTGCAATATATCAGCCCACTGTGTATGTCATCGATGATTGTTAAAATTAGTTCAAACTTTTTGAAAAATCAGTTAAAGAACAAATATCTTGTTTGGCAGCAACTTGTTATGAAATCTGTATTAATTGGAATTCCCACAGAGCAGGATCAAGCCAAATATAATGGAAACAGAAAAAAAACCAATAAAGGGCTCTCCTCATCTATATCATTTGCATGTGAATCAGTACATTCAATGAAAAGTTTCAATCATAATAGTGTCAGCAGTGTCTGGTCTCAAGTTGGTCAATGCCTTTCTAGCTGTAGAAAGATATCTGATGCCTTTCATGGAATTTGCAATGAACTTGTAATCAATGGGAACTTCTAGTCCTTTGCCCTGACCCAAGTTGTATCTTGACCCTATAACTTCTGCTTCAATCACACCACCCCTGTCTAGGAATCTGCAGAAAATTTTTGATAGCTCAATTGGAACATGGCCAACAAGTTTGGATCCTTTGATTACTTTAACAGCATAATTATCATGATAGTTATCTGGCTCTTGGCAGCATGAATATACTTCTCCAATAACAGTGTGAACGTCCTTGTAGTAACAATGATACCCTCTCAGTGAACTTTCAAAGAAAAATGATGCAAAACAGTCTCCACTCATACTTGGGTTGGACAGCAAACCAACTAGTCAATGCTTGTACATATGTGCACAACAAAGCCAATTGCTTAAATGTTTCAATGAAAGAAGAATTAATAGTATCTCAATTCAATGACCACCACAGTGATTCAGTTCAGCCTATTTACCTGGCCTCACTTTGAGAAACCTATAGGAGGCAGAAAGGCCTTAGTTTTTGCTTTCCTTCTGAGTTTGCAAATATTGGCATGGCAGGGAAGCAAAAGCAGACAACCTTGGCATTTTGTGGATTTACAAAGTCTGTTGTTACAAAAGGAGGAAAACTATACCAGGTAACTTTACCAGAAGTTGTATATGAGGAAAATAAGCACCAACAACAAGCAGAATGCACCATTTGTAAGCAAACATTTTCTGCTTCAAAGTATTTGAAACAACATTGGATTTTCAAGCATCCTAAGCTTAACTTCCCAGAGGTAGAAAATTCATCATCAGATCTTTCAAAGCTGAATCCTGTGAGACCTGTTTGTGATGATGTAGTAAATTCTGTACCTGATCAGGATGCCTCCATCATCTTACTACAAGCTAGTCCAGTCTCAAGCAAGAAAGACAGAGGAAGATGTGGCCAGAGACATCGTAAAACTTACACACTTGATTTCAAGTTGAAAGCCATAAAGATGGTTGAGCAGGCAATGACAAGAACCTTCAAGAAGAAAGCCCCAATGAACTTTGTAGCAAGTGAGTTAGGAGTTACCAAGGCCCTTATTTCAAAATGGTATAAAGAAAGAATCAGACTAATTGATTACAGAGATGCCAATGTTGGGAGCTCAAAGACTCCTTGTAGAATTAAAAGAAACATTGAGACAATAAGAAGCTGTGCAAAAAATACACGCTATCCATTGGCAGAATCTATGCTCTTGGAGGAATATAAGCAACAACGAAGCAAAGGATTAAAGGTAACAAAGCACTGGTTGAGAAAAAAGATGAAATGTGCACTTAAAGAGAAATATGGTGAAGATGTGGCAAACAAATTTCAGGGGAGTAAAAATTGGCTGTATCGATTTACAAAGAGGAATGGAATATCAAAGCGTAGAAGAACAAATAAAAAGCAGCAGACTTCAATAGAGAAGATAGTAGTCATTCAAGAATTCCACCGAGAGCTGAGAAAAGCAGTCCAGTCAAAAAGAAGGCGCAGCCCTTCTTTTGATAAGAAGTGGGGAAGATGGTTGCCCACTAATCGATGGAATGTAGACCAAGTACCACTGCCATTCATTAATGAACAAGAAACAACATATGCTGATAAAGGCTCAAGAGCTGTCTGGGTTGCACAGCCTAGTAGTGGGTTAGATAAAAGGCAAGCAACACTTCAACTGATGATTCGTGCAGAAGGTGAGCAAACAGTTAAGCCAACTGTTGTTTTCAGAGGAGCTGGAAAAGTCTCAAGTGCTGAAGTTGAAGAATATGACAAGCGTGTTCATGTACTATTCCAAAAAAATGCATGGATGGATGAAGCAACAAATATGAAATGGGTAAATGAAGTTCTCATACCTGGAATATCAGACAAGAAAAATGAGAATATTCTTTTTGCAGACAATGTTTCATTCCAATTACTGGAAGGATTTCATCAAGTTTGCAGAAAGAAAGCTAATATGATAGTTTATATGCTTCCTCCAAACCAAACTGATAAAGTGCAGCCAATTGATCAAGGAGAGGGCTATCTCATGAAGAAGAAGATTGGAGAGTGTCTTGATAGTTGGCTTGAAGATGAAAAGAACTTAGAAGAATGGAACTCAACTATTTCTGCAAAAAAGAGAAGAGTTTTGTTAACAAGATGGGTGGGTGAAGCATGGCAGGATCTCAATCAGAAGTATGCATCTACCAGGAGAAAGTTTTTTTTAAAAACTGGCTGCCTAATGACAGCTGATGGCACTGATGATGATGAAATAATGCCACAAGGCATAGAAAACTATAACGTTTGATAAGACTCTAAAAATTTGTTCTTTTGGTTTTAAAGATTTTTTTAAACTTTATTTCCATTTCTGTTTTATCAACTTCAATATAAGAAACTTTTTTTTGAGTGCCAGTCTTAAGAGTTTCTTATGATTAAGGGGAAAAGTAATTTTTCAGTAGCCTAAAAGTTTCTTTTAGGTGGTTTCTTAAATGCGGGGCCTTACTGTACCTTGTTGTGACCATTATCTGTATACAGTAATATTTTTAAATGATGTGTCATCTTCTGTAATATATTTGTTTGTGTGTATGTGTGAATGTACATTTTGTATGTGATCGTGTGATACGTTTCTTACCGATCTAAATGGATACGTTTCTGGATCGAGTCTATACTTCTTAAAAAATCACTGACTAGTTGCGTCCAGAAGGAGTGATTGCAATACATTGATGCTGTCCAGCCTTTGTTATCAGATCTGTGATTTTTTTATAGTGCAGTTTTGACGTTTTTGTAAAGTTGACCAGAAGTATTTAAGGTCACGCAACTCTTTTCTCAACTTTAGGCATTAGAGGCACTCTCTAATCAAATTCGAAACAATGAGATGTATGATTACGCAGAGATAGCTGAATCTGGGAGCACAATGTCAACTCCAACTTCTAATCAAGATCCGCCATTTGCCGCTGAAGGCCTCGGTGATACTGTCATCAACCTTGATGAGGTTTGTTCTTTTATCATCATTTTTTATATTCTTCTTTGTATGAACAAATACTTGTGCCAAGTGGGTTTTTCTCTCGTTTCTATCAAATCAAATTGTATCACAAATACATAATTTGCAACAATATTTATGATTAGAGAAATTTTAGCAAACGTTCGTTCCTTCTTGCCTTAAAGCTAAGCAACTTTTTTATTAAATTATAAAAATATGGAAAGTCATTTGTTTGGAAGAAATGGAAGTGACTTTAATGAACTCAGTTGGTAGAGCACTTGACGTACAAAGTCAGGGGTCGCGAGTTTGAATCCCGCTCGGGTCGATTATTTTCTCGCATTTTCACTGTCCGTTAAAGTCATTTTTTTCAAAATCTGTCGACAACATTTATAGTAATTTTTTAAAACTTGTTTATCTACTTGGTTTTAGTTGCAAATTCATTCCTGCCTTTCTAGAAAGTACTTTTCTTATGTGTTAAAACAAGCATGTCTTTTGTCATCATTATCAGTCTTCGATTGAGTACTAAAGGTGAAATAGATATTATAAGTGAAAACGGTTTGTTTCCTCCTGTGTCAATTTGGAATAGGTTTATTTTATGAATGCTGTTTCCTCGTGCACTTTGTCCTTTAAGTTATACTGAATATTAAGAACTATTTAATTTGCATTTTATGTAAAGGCTTTACAAAAGATGCGAAGTTACGAAGAGAGAATGGCAGAAGCTCGAAAAAGGGCTTTAAATGAGAACGATTGCAGCCTTTCGATTGAAGGAGATGAAGCAATTGAAGCAGAAGCTTCAAATGTTGCTGCAAGTGAGAACAGTTCGGCGTATGACGTAGCCAGTGAAACGTCATCAGAGTTACAGCAACCATCTATTGATACACAAAAGCTAGACAGACAAATTAAATCTGTTATGATGGTAGGTTGTATTATTATGTTGAATTTTGTTTTCATGAAACTTTCAGTTTTGAACGAAGGATGGGGTTATTCAATTAGTACGTATGCGCTAAAAAGGCGAAAATGTGAACCCCTCCCCCCCTCGTACGCACATATGTGCTTATTACTTCTACCCGTCTGACCCCCCTCTCCAGCGGGAAGATTTTAAGTATCGTTTACGCAAATTATGTCATTCATTCATTAATGCTTGTTAATATAATTAGAGAAATTTTCCTCTCATCCTGGTTGTTTCACCCCCCCCCTCCGTTTATTAGGTTTTTAGGAAATACTTATTAGATGAATTATTCGGACTGGTGTTGTTTAATTGTCATTAGGTCAGCCTTTCATGTCAAGTAATTGTATATCACTTTTTGTTTTAATTTCCTTTTTAGTTACTTCATATCCCTTTCTGTGTGTGTATCCCTTATCGAAGTTACTTCATATTTTCAGGATCTCATTCCATTTTTCAATGAACACATAGAATCACATTGCAGCCCAAAGTTTCTCAGTGAGCTAAATGCTTTGATATTTAAACTTGCCAAGCAGAAAGAACCTGGAGCGGAGAAACAGGTTTGTATTTGTCTCTTGTACTTTGTCCTCAATTATTCAAATGAGTTTGTTTTTCCGTGGTTCACTTACAGGAATCCATCAGTTATCATGTGATGAGGCATATGAAATTGCATTTAGATACATTTTGTTTAAAGGAATTTTGGTCAGATATAGTTTCAAAGCCTAATGTTCCTTACCACTATCTGGTAGTTTGCAAATTTGGGTAAAAGCAAATCTGATAAGACACGATTGATAGGAAAGAAGGACAGAGCATTAATTTATTTCTTGACTTGTGATTGTTGTGCCCAAATATGAGAGCATTTTTGCCAACGTAATATAACTCTCTTTATAATCATGTAATCTAGGGAGTTGTTCTCATTGAATTATCATTCTTTTTATAAAGGAATTTGGTAGATCTTTTCATAGACAGTTGGAATCCGTCCTTAAAGATTCCTTGAGCAGATTTGAAGGAAGAAGCTTGAAGGAATGTGGAGAAGATATATTGATCAATGTATCCGAAATACTTTTCAATGAACTGGCATTTTTCCGTCTCATGCAAGATCTTGATAGGTATTTCTCTATGATATTAAAGACATTTAACTGATTGGGTTCAGCCTTGAAAGGAAATTACTTATCGGGTCTGCAATGCAACTTTCTTTTTTTCTGTAATGATTACATATATACTAGAATTATACATGTACTTTCAAGCAATTTACACCAAGTTGAAGTTCTCAGGATGGGTTTCAATCTTCGTACTTAGATGTTTACTTGCGAATTTCTGGTAAAATTTCTTGAGGAGTAGTTAAATTATGAATTGCCTGGTTTGTGTCAGTTCACTGTTTGTAAATAATAGTTTTAAGAATGTCGGGATTCATCATTTTGTTTTTTTGCTTTAATTTTAGACCAATGCCAATGTTGTCAAGAAGCTTTTTCAATATGGTAAACTCTTTTCATGATATGTTTCATATGAACTGTATTTGATAACAAGTTCTTTACGTATCTTTAAATTCTGAAAAAGTTAATCTTTCATCTTACGAGGTAGTATTTTTTTGGAAATTTGTAAGATACACATGTCAAAGACGTACGTTTTTTCTTTTTATATGAAAACTACTTTATACCCTGAGGCTGAATTTTCTTAGCAAATTACCTAAAGCTGGGCTCAACATTTCTAACTTTTTTCTTAATTTCTCGTTCTTTTTTCTTTTACTTTGCTTAATTAGTTACTCCTTTGTCTCGAATAATCGTACAGTTACTGATTGATTGATTGATTGATTGATTGATTGTTGATTGTTGATTGTTGATTAATTGTTGATTAATTGTTGATTAATTGTTGATTATTTTTTCAGTCAGATTTTAATCTGAATAAAACTAAACGCGTTTTAGGCCTGTTGGAAACAATTGTTTTTGAAAATCACAATTCAGAAGTACAAAACTGGGGATTCTCTTAAAATTTTCTGAAATTTCTCGGTTTTTGAGGCTCTTATAAAAGGCAAAACGTGTATGATTGTAAATTTAGGTTTTCGTTTAATTTGCCTTCTTTTTCTTTGTTATGACTGACCTTATACTTTCCCATTGTTTTGAGCCTCTTTGTTTTTCATCACACATTTTCTTTTCTTTATAAGGAGGCTGGCAGTGTCAGTGAAGCAAGAACCTTGCCAGGCCAAGCACAATTATCAGCACCTGCCATGAGGTCTGCATTCCTTCAGTCTAACATTTCCAATATGATTAACTGTTTTTCTTTGGCTTTTTTGTTGTTTACCCTTTTCAACCTCTCTTTGTTATTTATATTTCATATTCATCTTCGTTTTTTCTATCTATGTCTACAAAAATTACGAATGGTATAGCTAAATTAATAAAGAGAAATGTTCAGGATGTAAAAGAAACATGATTTAGTTTTCAAGAATTTTTAAGAACTTGACTAGATCTACTGCTCTTCAAGGGTGAGATCTTCTTGAAAACTGAATCCGGTTTCTTTCACATCTTGAGCATTTCTCTTTATTTATTTAGCTATACCATTTGTAATTATTGTTTTTCACCTCATTGATCTTTGATTTGAAATCTACCTCTATATGTCCATGTGTTTGTTTGTATAACAGTAGGTGTATAGACATACATAATTCTCTCTTTCATAAAATATGCCTTCTTGACAATAATACCAAATCAATTTTGACTTCAGTGTCTCAACCACTTTATATGATACTTCAAGCAGTTCGGTTGGATTTTTGGTTAATACTTCTGGAACTATTTTCAGTCCACCTGCACCTCGTACTCACGGAAACGGGCCTGAACAGAACCGTGTTTTTGAGGTAACGCATTCCCTTTATTAAATTTGAACAATATCAAATACAGTACAAACCTCGAATGCCATCTCAAATGATTGTACCTTGAACAACTTGCTCTATTCTCGTTTTTCTTGTATTTTTGTTCTACTCCACTCAAATTACTCTTAAATGCTGCACAATTTCAACATAAGAATATTTTCTATACTTTTTCTTATCGTCCCTTTCGTATCCAAATCTCTCGTATTTCCAAAAAATTGTACATGTTTACTATATGCTCCATTGGTCATATTTCTTATTGATTTTTCTTACATTTTTATATTTTACATAGGATGTCCTAGAAATTGAGGATGTTAAAGAAGATGAGGATAATGGGTTTGTGATTTGTGACAGTTTTGTGCCAGATATTCTATCTTTGAAAATGAAAATTATATATTTATGTGTGTGTGTGTGTGTGTGTGTGTGTGTGTGTGTGTGTGTGTGTGTGTGTGTGTGTGTGTGTGTGTGTGTGTGTGTGTGTGTGTGTGTGTGTGTGTGTGTGTGTGTGTGTGTGTGTGTGTGTGTGTGTGTGTGTGTGTGTGTGTGTGTGTGTGTGTGTGTGTGTGTGTGTGTGTGTGTGTGTGTGTGTGTGTGACTGAATCAGAGCCGCATCCGCATAGATATAAATATATAAATAACAGACAAAATAGATAGGTAGGTAAGTATGTCCAGCCCTACCATTGTGGAGAAATTATTAGGCTTAGTTGACTATTTCGTTGCATTGGTCTTTCGCCTAACAATTGTGGCGGCTGGTGTCTTATAGATACTATCTTATCAGCTGACTCAACTATTGATGACCATTATCTCAATTTAGGTATCACTTTTATGTATCTACTTCCTTATTTGTTAGTGGTCCTTACTCTTCGTACCTTTATGTTAGGTAGATTTGTTTTTGTTATTTTAAGCAGCTCTGATGCAGAAGATGAAATCGAAGCTTCAAGACAGGTACGTTTTTGTCACTGACGCTCCTAGAGTTAACTTACGTCTTTACTTCTCGTTCCTTCCTACTGTTAGTTATTACAATTCAATAGTTGTGAGTAGAGTCAGTGAGATGTAAACAGACGTAATCTCGTACTGCGATCACAGCTACTATGTAAACAGTCAAATCATTCTTCTGAAGTGTTCTGCAATTTAAATGAGATCCTAAATTTGAACTTAGAGTACCATAGCTACGCGTGTCGGAGACCCCCAGCGAATTCGATCAAAGCTCAACATGGAGCACATGGAGGGCCTAGTCAAAAGGCTCCTTTTTTCAATACACGATACAATCAAAAACTACCGACGATGAACAATTTGGATAAGCAAATCCATAACACCGAGAAACTGCTGTTAGCAGGAATCGAAGAACAAGATGCACAGATCTCAGCTCTTGAGAACAGGACAGAGTCATTGGAGGGCAAGCTTGCTTTTCTCGAAAGCAGCATTATACTTCAAAAGAAGCATGTTGATGACCTCGTCGGGTAAAGGCTTGGTACGTTCGACTCCATGGTATTCCCTTGGTAGAGGATGCAACTGCCTTTGATGTTCTCGTCAAAGTCAAGAATGAAATAAAACGATTGGGAGTGAAATTATCAGATGGTGATTACGATAGAGCACATAGAGTTTGTGGGGTTAAAATAAATAAACATGGTGAATCCCAAGCAGTGATATTACGAATGCCAACCTGGAAAGCATGCACAACAATATACAGATCGTATGAAAAGGGCAACAAAACTAAGACCAAGACCCGACTGCATTTGACAAAAAGAGGTCTTAGACTTCTACATTTTTGCCAACAACACATTGATAGATTTGGATATCCCAGATTCTTTTGCTTTTGACGGTGTCAACTGCCGACTTTGTCTAAAAGTAGGCTCTAATTAGATGCGCTATTTTTACTGAAAGGACGAACTAGCAGAATTCTTTCAGTACGTGAAGAAAAGCCCCAAGAAAGCAGTACTGAAAACTCGGACTAAACCAGCAACTCAATAACGTTGTTTTTGCCCCCACCTCAACAAAAAATAGATTAGATTTATGTTTTATTTTGTTGTTTTTAGGTTTATATAAAAAAATTCACCGTGTATCATTCTTTATGGTCATGAATAAATTTTCAATGTGCTTATTGCATGTCAGTAATGTTTTGCCTTTTCTTCATTCTTACCATGACCGTGGAACAGTATGTACATTTTAGCTATGTTTGTACAATACACTGTTGATTTCTCGCATTTGTCATTTCTTTATAGTTTGTGAATGTAGAGCTATCAGTGAGTGAATCAAGGCCAGTCGCAAGGTATGACTGAATATGTCTTGTCTTATTTTCTTGTTACTTTTTCGAAGAGCTGTCATTCAATCTCATTGCAAATTAAGGAGGCATATCTGATTACTATGGTACCGTAGTCTTAAATATACTGCAGTATCAGTTGGACACTTCATGCATTGATAGTTTGAAAATGAGGTTGATGAAATCATCTTTGTTCCCGTCAGTTTCTCACTACGGTGTAATTGTAAATATTATCTTGCAGTTTTAACAATCTTGTGTTTTGGGTTTGAACGAAGTGAACTTAAGAATCATTACACACGTCATATGGAAATTGTTTTCTCTTTTGAAATCGTTGTCTTTTTTATGTGCAACGTGACAGCCTTTTTATCTGTCATATGCGTGATATTTACATATGTAGATGATTTCATCATAGAGTTCTGAATGATGTTTTTCTAGCACTGGCAGTGGAGAAGAAGATATTGATGAAGATCAGCATTCATTTCCTATACAAAACATCCCTCCAGAGTCCTCTGTAGGTGCACAACAGCAACAGCAGCTACAACAACAGTACTCACAGCAACAGCACAGTCAACAACAGAGGCTTCTTGAAGAACAAAATGAAGGTAGTTTATCAGCTGCTGACGGCGATGATGACGTTGATGTTAATGATATGCCGGAAGATGATGGATTGCGAAATGTTCCTATACATGAAGCTACCTTTAGCAGAGATGACGAAAACGAATCAGAGTTAGATGAAGATGAACGAGGTGAAGACGAAAGAGAAGAAGATGTTAGAGATCAATCGAATACCTTGGATCATATGAGTGGAACGGAGGAAGGAGTAGCTCGTGACACTGGTAATGAGGTACTCACATTTTGATGTTTCCTTGTATTTCACTTCCTTTTATACTACATAAGAGATCAAATTACAAAATGGAAGTTTAATTTACATTTTTTTTCTGTAATCCGTATCTGTTTACAAACTTTTTTTACAGTTTTATTATATAGATTAGATTTGTATTGAAATTGTTGTAGAAGAACAGTTTGAGATAGTTTTATTGCTTTTTATCATATATATATAGATATATATATATATATATATATATATATATATATTATATATATATATATATATATATTTATATATATATTTATATATATATTGATTTGATTTTCTTGTAAAGGATGGAGATGAAAGTGAAGTGACTATAGATGATTTACCAACAAAATTGACTGGCCTAACAGAGGTATCGCTTTGCTCTCAATTGTAGCAGTTACTAGAAACAAAGCGGCAGTAGTTGTCATAGTTACACAACATTTGACGTTTTGTGATTCAAATCGAGTTTTATGAAGGTTCACATCGTGTGCACAGAGCTTTTAATTGACATGTTTCATTTTTATTGTGTAAAAAGTCGATTTTGTATTTTATATCCAGCTTTGTCTTTTCCCAAAGTTTTACTTTGTCTACTTTGGTCATAGGCTGATTTGCAAACTAGAATGCAATCTGAGCAGAGTGCTGTCGAAGGGGCTGTAGGCATCTTGTCACATTTGTCAAGCGAGCAAGGTTACGCTTTATCAATTTAGCACGCTAATTTTTCATAATAGTATTTTTATCATGCATCGTTTTATGAACTTTTCCTTTCTTTTGACAGTTTCTACTACCTTTCCCTTTTAACATTTCATATTCTAGCACCATTCAGCTATTGTACTTTAACCCAGAGGAACCGTAGTGGGCTCCCTTCAATGTTTGCAATTGTTGAAAAAGTACCATCGACATTATTAAGTGTCTCATTTCCTATTTTGGAATCATATAAAGTTTACTTATACTCTTTTATATCCTGTCAGGACCCTCTCTCTTTCTCGAAGAATCTCTGCAATGGTCGTACGCATGTGGGTGTGGCTCATAAAGTATCGTGTGCGGCATCTTTGCCCTGTAACTCTTGTGCTTCTCCACCTTCCAATCGCTTTTTACGTCACTACCTTTACACAAGAATGATACTAAAAGTAATAAATGGGTTTCTTTTTGTAAGTGATTTCATGTTGATGATTGAATCATATAATAATATCCATTTTAATCTTAACTCATCTTAATTTCTTTATTCATCACACAGAACTTGCAGATGACTCGGCATTACAACAAGAGCAACAACAACAACCGCTTCTGACACATGAGCAGCCATCATCTCAACAGCAGCAAGAACAATATGGTATGCTCATTTATGTGATATTTTTACATATCTTTCTACATGTGCAATTCTTATAAATCAGCAGGGCTGTTGAACTCCTTTTCACCGAGGGCCACATCAGCCTCATGGTTGACCTCAAAGGACTAGATGAACAGAAACTACACTTTATGATATTTAGTTGAAATTCATGGACACTTTTATTATAATATTTTATCAGGTTCATTTTTATTTCTGTTTACTCTAGGTTTCGTTTAGGTTACTTTCTTTGTTTTTCACTGGACACACACTGATAACAGCTTCTCTTAGTTGAAATGTTTATCCAGTATAAAGATTCGAAATTATTATTTATTCTTAATGTCTATTATTGTTATTTGCATCATAACTGTTTCAATATTCATTAAGTATTCAAGTCAATTGGGGGATGGGAGAAAATTTTAGCTCAGCCAACGTATGGCAAGCATTATTTTGCAAAACCTTAAGGTATTGCTGCCTGTCCTTGAACAAGCATGAGTTGGTCCGACCTCAACTTGAGATGCCATTTCACACATCCTCATAGATCATAGATCATTGATCATAGATCATAGATCATAGATCATAGATCATAGATCATAGATCATAGATCATAGATCGTGTTCTGGGGATAGCAAAAGTAGCAGACAAAATGAGAGCACAATCATGGAATTGTACACCTATTTTGCTCTTCCAAGTCATGCACATGATTGTGATATATATCAGAGTGACGAGCAAGCTCTCACAGGCCACATAAAATGATATGACGGGACACACTTGGCTGACGGAATGAGATCATCATACATTGTTCTCATATAGAATCACAGTATTAGCAATATGTTATTAGTGTCGTGAAATCCTCTTATATTCTTACCGAGAATTGTGTTCTAGATTCTTCAGCCGCAAGAAAAGAGAACGAATAAACAATCACAGTTATCGAAGATGTTTCTGAAGTGGAACATTTCGAATTGCTTTCTCTATTGTTATTGTTGTTTTGTGTTTGTAAAAATGCACTTGTGGCACTTATTTATTAGCAAGCGTGTATAAAGGTCCGCTATTGATTATGGCTATGTGCATCATCAAGTAATTGCATTCGATTGTTAGAAGATGAAGCAACTAAGTTGATAATTGAAAAGTGTTTGTTCCTTTTTCATCTGTAAACATGGAGAATTTTACCATATATAGTTGCAGAAACAATATGAAATAACACGAAGATAATGAACCAGTTGACATTTGACAGCAGTTCATTTGTTTTTTGAATCAGAGAATTGCAGGGTTTTAAAACAGTGACAAAACCTTGACTTAGATTTTTTCGCATTGCAGATGTTTGACATGGATTTTGCTATTTTCTTCAGTAGCTTAGCATTGCTGTTTCTCACCCTGAATGTTTCAAAAATCGCCATTTATACCCAAGGGTAAATAGCTGTTTTATCATAAATATCGTTGTTATTATTATTACTACTATTCTTTTAACCATCCATTTTGTTTTTGTTGTCAGGCCTTTATTTCTGCAGTTCTTTGAATGTCAAAGGTCAGTTCTGCAATGTACTTCATCCCATTATTTAGTTTGTTCTTTACTTTATCGTTCCTTCACTGCACTACAACTATTTTTTTCGTTTTATGCAATTTTCATACTCCATACTCCATGTGAATTCTGGCCAACATTAAAGGCTTTTGGTTTTCGGTGAAAATTGTTCATAATTGGCCATTTCATAATTGGCCATTTTCAAGCCCAACAACTCACTCCTGGATATTAGTATGCAATGAACAATTTGGGAATTTTGGCCCAACTCAAAAGCTGTAACCTTAAGCTATTGGTAACGAATGCCCAACAATGTCCAATTTCTGCTTTTCTAAACTATTTCTGTAGATTGCATTGTGTACTATGTGAATTGTTGGCAAAATCATAGGCTATAGCCTTTGGTTGTTCATGAATATTGCCCATAAATGACCAGTTTCAACTCCAACAAAGTATTCCTGTATATTACCAAACCATGTATAATGTGAATTTTCGCCAATATCAAGGTTATACCATTTGCTCTTTGGGACAATTCAAAAAGTACGCTCAATATTCATCGATTTTGGACTCACCCTCCCTCTTTGTACATTTTTGGGGTACCCCCTCCCGGGAACATACTTATTTCTTAGTCGTCAACCCCCTCTTAGATATTTGAATCTATTGTTTATCTGACTATTCTCAAAGATCGCAAAATTTGTTACATATACGAGAAGTCAAAGTTATCACGGGTTTATAAAGATCCATGGGAAAATGAGGAATGCAAGTAGTCTTGAAACAGCAAATTCGCCATTCAGAAAGAAAATTTCCGGAAATTTTTCACACTACTTGCCACTCTTAAAAGTCAGATTTCGCACCAAAATATGACAATACTCCCAAAAAGTAGCATAATTCCCTCAACTTTCAGATATATTGTTGTTCATGATGGAATTGGAATGTAATTTGCTTCATCTCCTATTTAATTATCGCTTTCTGAGCAAAGACAGAATACTCAAATTTTAACAGACGAGTTTTCTTGACAAGGGCACAACTATCATTTTGCATTGCATTTAAGTATCATTGATAATCCCTATGTTGCATGTACAAATGATATGGTAATACATATGCCCTGTTTCGAATTCTTCCATTCGCACTGGCACTGTTCGAACAGCATATTGCAATACTAAGAACTGATCTGAAAAAACTTTCCTGCAATATGCATGCGTTTAGTTTTCATTATTGGGACGATATTGCGTGTATATTCTTTAAGACATAGTTATAAGTTTTAGTTATTTACGATGCTTCTCAAGTAGCTAACATTTGACAATCACATAAGTCTTTAAGAGCGTACAGGCTTCTTCAATGGCTCATTGATGAAACCTACCCAAGCCTAGCAAATTCTCACTCCAGCAAATTGTAGCTGAATACTAATATACAAATTGAAGGATCGCATACATTACCACAATCAACAGCTGTAACACCTATTTGGTAACACACGGGTACACCTAGCACTTCACTCTACAATGTATACTATTTCACTTCTTCCCATACTAAGTCGCTATGCTCACCATTTTCTGTCAACATTACTTCACCTTCACCACTTTTTAAATCTACACTCAACTTTATTCAACCTCACTTTTGGTCATTTGTTGGCAACATACCAACCCTACACCCTTACTGTTACATCATCATTCACACACTTTGGTCCCCTTTCAACTTCTAGCCAAATTCAATAACTATACAATTTCGTCATTATTAACCAATGTACACGGGCCATATCCTATCTTTCTACCACCACTTGGCTCATTTTCATCACTTTTCAATCTGCAATCACCATCAATCAATTTCAAATTTGGTCATTTTTGAGCAACATGCCAAGGCTATAGCCTTACTTTGTGGCCACACATTGCAGATTGAGACGTGATGAAAATGAGGCATTTTTGGCCAAAAAGTAAGGCTATAGCCTTGGTATTTTGCTCAAAAATGACCAAATTTGAAATTGATTGATTTTGATTGCAGATTGAAAAGTGATGAAAATGAGGCATTTTTGGCCAAAAAGTAAGGCTATAGCCTTGGTATTTTGCTCAAAAATGACCAAATTTGAAATTGATTGATTTTGATTGCAGATTGAAAAGTGATGAAAATGAGGCATTTTTGGCCAAAAAGTAAGGCTATAGCCTTGGTATTTTGCTCAAAAATGACCAAATTTGAAATTGATTGATTTTGATTGCAGATTGAAAAGTGATGAAAATGAGGCATTTTTGGCCAAAAAGTAAGGCTATAGCCTTGGTATTTTGCTCAAAAATGACCAAATTTGAAATTGATTGATTTTGATTGCAGATTGACAAGTGATGAAAATGAGGCATTTTTGGCCAAACAGTAAGGCTATAGCCTTGGTATTTTGCTCAAAATTGACCAAATTTGAAATTGATTGATTTTGATTGCAGATTGAAAAGTGATGAAACTGAGGCATTTTTGGCCAAAAAGTAAGGCTATAGCCTTGGTATTTTGCTCAAAAATGACCAAATTTGAAATTGATTGATTTTGATTGCAGATTGAAAAGTGATGAAAATGAGGCATTTTTGGCCAAAAAGTAAGGCTATAGCCTTGGTATTTTGCTCAAAAATGACCAAATTTGAAATTGATTGATTTTGATTGCAGATTGAAAAGTGATGAAAATGAGGCATTTTTGGCCAAAAAGTAAGGCTATAGCCTTGGTATTTTGCTCAAAAATGACCAAATTTGAAATTAATTGATTTTGATTGCAGATTGAAAAGTGATTAAAATGAGGCATTTTTGGCCAAAAAGTAAGGCTATAGCCTTGGTAGTTTGCTCAAAAATGACCAAATTTGAAATTGATTGATTTTGATTGCAGATTGAAAAGTGATGAAAATGAGGCATTTTTGGCCAAAAAGTAAGGCTATAGCCTTGGTATTTTGCTCAAAAATGACCAAATTTGAAATTGATTGATTTTGATTGCAGATTGAAAAGTGATGAAAATGAGGCATTTTGGCCAAAAAGTAAGGCTATAGCCTTGGTATTTTGCTCAAAAATGACCAAATTTGAAATTGATTGATTTTGATTGCAGATTGAAAAGTGATGAAAATGAGGCATTTTTGGCCAAAAAGTAAGGCTATAGCCTTGGTATTTTGCTCAAAAATGACCAAATTTGAAATTGATTGATTTTGATTGCAGATTGAAAAGTGATGAAAATGAGGCATTTTTGGCCAAAAAGTAAGGCTATAGCCTTGGTATTTTGCTCAAAATTGACCAAATTTGAAATTGATTGATTTTGATTGCAGATTGAAAAGTGATGAAAATGAGGCATTTTTGGCCAAAAAGTAAGGCTATAGCCTTGGTATTTTGCTCAAATATGACCAAATTTGAAATTGATTGATTTTGATTGCAGATTGAAAAGTGATGAAAATGAGGCATTTTTGGCCAAAAAGTAAGGCTATAGCCTTGGTATTTTGCTCAAAAATGACCAAATTTGAAATTGATTGATTTTGATTGCAGATTGAAAAGTGATGAAAATGAGGCATTTTTGGCCAAAAAGTAAGGCTATAGCCTTGGTATTTTGCTCAAAAATGACCAAATTTGAAATTGATTAATTTTGATTGCAGATTGAAAAGTGATGAAAATGAGGCATTTTTGGCCAAAAAGTAAGGCTATAGCCTTGGTATTTTGCTCACAAATGACCAAATTTGAAATTGATTGATTTTGATTGCAGATTGAAAAGTGATGAAAATGAGGCATTTTTGGCCAAAAAGTAAGGCTATAGCCTTGGTATTTTGCTCAAAAATGACCAAATTTGAAATTGATTGATTTTGATTGCAGATTGAAAAGTGATGAAAATGAGGCATTTTTGGCCAAAAAGTAAGGCTATAGCCTTGGTATTTTGCTCAAAATTGACCAAATTTGAAATTGATTGATTTTGATTGCAGATTGAAAAGTGATGAAAATGAGGCATTTTTGGCCAAAAAGTAAGGCTATAGCCTTGGTATTTTGCTCAAATATGACCAAATTTGAAATTGATTGATTTTGATTGCAGATTGAAAAGTGATGAAAATGAGGCATTTTTGGCCAAAAAGTAAGGCTATAGCCTTGGTATTTTGCTCAAAAATGACCAAATTTGAAATTGATTGATTTTGATTGCAGATTGACAAGTGATGAAAATGAGGCATTTTTGGCCAAACAGTAAGGCTATAGCCTTGGTATTTTGCTCAAAATTGACCAAATTTGAAATTGATTGATTTTGATTGCAGATTGACAAGTGATGAAACTGAGGCATTTTTGGCCAAAAAGTAAGGCTATAGCCTTGGTATTTTGCTCAAAAATGACCAAATTTGAAATTGATTGATTTTGATTGCAGATTGAAAAGTGATGAAAATGAGGCATTTTTGGCCAAAAAGTAAGGCTATAGCCTTGGTAGTTTGCTCAAAAATGACCAAATTTGAAATTGATTGATTTTGATTGCAGATTGACAAGTGATGAAAATGAGGCATTTTTGGCCAAAAAGTAAGGCTATAGCCTTGGTATTTTGCTCAAAAATGACCAAATTTGAAATTGATTGATTTTGATTGCAGATTGAAAAGTGATGAAAATGAGGCATTTTTGGCCAAAAAGTAAGGCTATAGCCTTGGTATTTTGCTCAAAAATGACCAAATTTGAAATTGATTGATTTTGATTGCAGATTGAAAAGTGATGAAAATGAGGCATTTTTGGCCAAAAAGTAAGGCTATAGCCTTGGTATTTTGCTCAAAAATGACCAAATTTGAAATTGATTGATTTTGATTGCAGATTGAAAAGTGATGAAAATGAGGCATTTTTGGCCAAAAAGTAAGGCTATAGCCTTGGTATTTTGCTCAAAATTGACCAAATTTGAAATTGATTGATTTTGATTGCAGATTGAAAAGTGATGAAAATGAGGCATTTTTGGCCAAAAAGTAAGGCTATAGCCTTGGTATTTTGCTCAAATATGACCAAATTTGAAATTGATTGATTTTGATTGCAGATTGAAAAGTGATGAAAATGAGGCATTTTTGGCCAAAAAGTAAGGCTATAGCCTTGGTATTTTGCTCACAAATGACCAAATTTGAAATTGATTGATTTTGATTGCAGATTGAAAAGTGATGAAAATGAGGCATTTTTGGCCAAAAAGTAAGGCTATAGCCTTGGTATTTTGCTCAAAAATGACCAAATTTGAAATTGATTGATTTTGATTGCAGATTGAAAAGTGATGAAAATGAGGCATTTTTGGCCAAAAAGTAAGGCTATAGCCTTGGTATTTTGCTCACAAATGACCAAATTTGAAATTGATTGATTTTGATTGCAGATTGAAAAGTGATGAAAATGAGGCATTTTTGGCCAAAAAGTAAGGCTATAGCCTTGGTATTTTGCTCAAAAATGACCAAATTTGAAATTGATTGATTTTGATTGCAGATTGAAAAGTGATGAAAATGAGGCATTTTTGGCCAAAAAGTAAGGCTATAGCCTTGGTATTTTGCTCAAAAATGACCAAATTTGAAATTGATTGATTTTGATTGCAGATTGAAAAGTGATGAAAATGAGGCATTTTTGGCCAAAAAGTAAGGCTATAGCCTTGGTATTTTGCTCAAAATTGACCAAATTTGAAATTGATTGATTTTGATTGCAGATTGAAAAGTGATGAAAATGAGGCATTTTTGGCCAAAAAGTAAGGCTATAGCCTTGGTATTTTGCTCAAATATGACCAAATTTGAAATTGATTGATTTTGATTGCAGATTGAAAAGTGATGAAAATGAGGCATTTTTGGCCAAAAAGTAAGGCTATAGCCTTGGTATTTTGCTCAAAAATGACCAAATTTGAAATTGATTGATTTTGATTGCAGATTGACAAGTGATGAAAATGAGGCATTTTTGGCCAAAAAGTAAGGCTATAGCCTTGGTATTTTGCTCAAAAATGACCAAATTTGAAATTGATTGATTTTGATTGCAGATTGAAAAGTGATGAAAATGAGGCATTTTTGGCCAAAAAGTAAGGCTATAGCCTTGGTATTTTGCTCAAAAATGACCAAATTTGAAATTAATTGATTTTGATTGCAGATTGAAAAGTGATTAAAATGAGGCATTTTTGGCCAAAAAGTAAGGCTATAGCCTTGGTAGTTTGCTCAAAAATGACCAAATTTGAAATTGATTGATTTTGATTGCAGATTGAAAAGTGATGAAAATGAGGCATTTTTGGCCAAAAAGTAAGGCTATAGCCTTGGTATTTTGCTCAAAAATGACCAAATTTGAAATTGATTGATTTTGATTGCAGATTGAAAAGTGATGAAAATGAGGCATTTTTGGCCAAAAAGTAAGGCTATAGCCTTGGTATTTTGCTCAAAAATGACCAAATTTGAAATTGATTGATTTTGATTGCAGATTGAAAAGTGATGAAAATGAGGCATTTTTGGCCAAAAAGTAAGGCTATAGCCTTGGTATTTTGCTCAAAAATGACCAAATTTGAAATTGATTGATTTTGATTGCAGATTGAAAAGTGATGAAAATGAGGCATTTTTGGCCAAAAAGTAAGGCTATAGCCTTGGTATTTTGCTCACAAATGACCAAATTTGAAATTGATTGATTTTGATTGCAGATTGAAAAGTGATGAAAATGAGGCATTTTTGGCCAAAAAGTAAGGCTATAGCCTTGGTATTTTGCTCAAAAATGACCAAATTTGAAATTGATTGATTTTGATTGCAGATTGAAAAGTGATGAAAATGAGGCATTTTTGGCCAAAAAGTAAGGCTATAGCCTTGGTATTTTGCTCAAAATTGACCAAATTTGAAATTGATTGATTTTGATTGCAGATTGAAAAGTGATGAAAATGAGGCATTTTTGGCCAAAAAGTAAGGCTATAGCCTTGGTATTTTGCTCAAATATGACCAAATTTGAAATTGATTGATTTTGATTGCAGATTGACAAGTGATGAAAATGAGGCATTTTTGGCCAAAAAGTAAGGCTATAGCCTTGGTATTTTGCTCAAAAATGACCAAATTTGAAATTGATTGATTTTGATTGCAGATTGAAAAGTGATGAAAATGAGGCATTTTTGGCCAAAAAGTAAGGCTATAGCCTTGGTATTTTGCTCAAAAATGACCAAATTTGAAATTAATTGATTTTGATTGCAGATTGAAAAGTGATTAAAATGAGGCATTTTTGGCCAAAAAGTAAGGCTATAGCCTTGGTAGTTTGCTCAAAAATGACCAAATTTGAAATTGATTGATTTTGATTGCAGATTGAAAAGTGATGAAAATGAGGCATTTTTGGCCAAAAAGTAAGGCTATAGCCTTGGTATTTTGCTCAAAAATGACCAAATTTGAAATTGATTGATTTTGATTGCAGATTGAAAAGTGATGAAAATGAGGCATTTTTGGCCAAAAAGTAAGGCTATAGCCTTGGTATTTTGCTCAAAAATGACCAAATTTGAAATTGATTGATTTTGATTGCAGATTGAAAAGTGATGAAAATGAGGCATTTTTGGCCAAAAAGTAAGGCTATAGCCTTGGTATTTTGCTCAAAAATGACCAAATTTGAAATTGATTGATTTTGATTGCAGATTGAAAAGTGATGAAAATGAGGCATTTTTGGCCAAAAAGTAAGGCTATAGCCTTGGTATTTTGCTCACAAATGACCAAATTTGAAATTGATTGATTTTGATTGCAGATTGAAAAGTGATGAAAATGAGGCATTTTTGGCCAAAAAGTAAGGCTATAGCCTTGGTATTTTGCTCAAAAATGACCAAATTTGAAATTGATTGATTTTGATTGCAGATTGAAAAGTGATGAAAATGAGGCATTTTTGGCCAAAAAGTAAGGCTATAGCCTTGGTATTTTGCTCAAAATTGACCAAATTTGAAATTGATTGATTTTGATTGCAGATTGAAAAGTGATGAAAATGAGGCATTTTTGGCCAAAAAGTAAGGCTATAGCCTTGGTATTTTGCTCAAATATGACCAAATTTGAAATTGATTGATTTTGATTGCAGATTGAAAAGTGATGAAAATGAGGCATTTTTGGCCAAAAAGTAAGGCTATAGCCTTGGTATTTTGCTCAAAAATGACCAAATTTGAAATTGATTGATTTTGATTGCAGATTGACAAGTGATGAAAATGAGGCATTTTTGGCCAAACAGTAAGGCTATAGCCTTGGTATTTTGCTCAAAATTGACCAAATTTGAAATTGATTGATTTTGATTGCAGATTGACAAGTGATGAAACTGAGGCATTTTTGGCCAAAAAGTAAGGCTATAGCCTTGGTATTTTGCTCAAAAATGACCAAATTTGAAATTGATTGATTTTGATTGCAGATTGAAAAGTGATGAAAATGAGGCATTTTTGGCCAAAAAGTAAGGCTATAGCCTTGGTAGTTTGCTCAAAAATGACCAAATTTGAAATTGATTGATTTTGATTGCAGATTGACAAGTGATGAAAATGAGGCATTTTTGGCCAAAAAGTAAGGCTATAGCCTTGGTATTTTGCTCAAAAATGACCAAATTTGAAATTGATTGATTTTGATTGCAGATTGAAAAGTGATGAAAATGAGGCATTTTTGGCCAAAAAGTAAGGCTATAGCCTTGGTATTTTGCTCAAAAATGACCAAATTTGAAATTGATTGATTTTGATTGCAGATTGAAAAGTGATGAAAATGAGGCATTTTTGGCCAAAAAGTAAGGCTATAGCCTTGGTATTTTGCTCAAAAATGACCAAATTTGAAATTGATTGATTTTGATTGCAGATTGAAAAGTGATGAAAATGAGGCATTTTTGGCCAAAAAGTAAGGCTATAGCCTTGGTATTTTGCTCAAAATTGACCAAATTTGAAATTGATTGATTTTGATTGCAGATTGAAAAGTGATGAAAATGAGGCATTTTTGGCCAAAAAGTAAGGCTATAGCCTTGGTATTTTGCTCAAATATGACCAAATTTGAAATTGATTGATTTTGATTGCAGATTGAAAAGTGATGAAAATGAGGCATTTTTGGCCAAAAAGTAAGGCTATAGCCTTGGTATTTTGCTCAAAAATGACCAAATTTGAAATTGATTGATTTTGATTGCAGATTGAAAAGTGATGAAAATGAGGCATTTTTGGCCAAAAAGTAAGGCTATAGCCTTGGTATTTTGCTCAAAAATGACCAAATTTGAAATTGATTGATTTTGATTGCAGATTGAAAAGTGATGAAAATGAGGCATTTTTGGCCAAAAAGTAAGGCTATAGCCTTGGTATTTTGCTCACAAATGACCAAATTTGAAATTGATTGATTTTGATTGCAGATTGAAAAGTGATGAAAATGAGGCATTTTTGGCCAAAAAGTAAGGCTATAGCCTTGGTATTTTGCTCAAAAATGACCAAATTTGAAATTGATTGATTTTGATTGCAGATTGAAAAGTGATGAAAATGAGGCATTTTTGGCCAAAAAGTAAGGCTATAGCCTTGGTATTTTGCTCAAAAATGACCAAATTTGAAATTGATTGATTTTGATTGCAGATTGAAAAGTGATGAAAATGAGGCATTTTTGGCCAAAAAGTAAGGCTATAGCCTTGGTATTTTGCTCAAAATTGACCAAATTTGAAATTGATTGATTTTGATTGCAGATTGAAAAGTGATGAAAATGAGGCATTTTTGGCCAAAAAGTAAGGCTATAGCCTTGGTATTTTGCTCAAATATGACCAAATTTGAAATTGATTGATTTTGATTGCAGATTGAAAAGTGATGAAAGTGAGGCATTTTTGGCCAAAAAGTAAGGCTATAGCCTTGGTATTTTGCTCAAAAATGACCAAATTTGAAATTGATTGATTTTGATTGCAGATTGACAAGTGATGAAAATGAGGCATTTTTGGCCAAACAGTAAGGCTATAGCCTTGGTATTTTGCTCAAAATTGACCAAATTTGAAATTGATTGATTTTGATTGCAGATTGACAAGTGATGAAACTGAGGCATTTTTGGCCAAAAAGTAAGGCTATAGCCTTGGTATTTTGCTCAAAAATGACCAAATTTGAAATTGATTGATTTTGATTGCAGATTGAAAAGTGATGAAAATGAGGCATTTTTGGCCAAAAAGTAAGGCTATAGCCTTGGTATTTTGCTCAAAAATGACCAAATTTGAAATTGATTGATTTTGATTGCAGATTGAAAAGTGATGAAAATGAGGCATTTTTGGCCAAAAAGTAAGGCTATAGCCTTGGTATTTTGCTCAAAATTGACCAAATTTGAAATTGATTGATGTTGATTGCAGATTGAAAAGTGATGAAAATGAGGCATTTTTGGCCAAAAAGTAAGGCTATAGCCTTGGTATTTTGCTCAAAAATGACCAAATTTGAAATTGATTGATTTTGATTGCAGATTGAAAAGTGATGAAAATGAGGCATTTTTGGCCAAAAAGTAAGGCTATAGCCTTGGTATTTTGCTCAAAAATGACCAAATTTGAAATTGATTGATTTTGATTGCAGATTGAAAAGTGATGAAAATGAGGCATTTTTGGCCAAAAAGTAAGGCTATAGCCTTGGTATTTTGCTCAAAAATGACCAAATTTGAAATTGATTGATTTTGATTGCAGATTGAAAAGTGATGAAAATGAGGCATTTTTGGCCAAAAAGTAAGGCTATAGCCTTGGTATTTTGCTCAAAAATGACCAAATTTGAAATTGATTGATTTTGATTGCAGATTGAAAAGTGATGAAAATGAGGCATTTTTGGCCAAAAAGTAAGGCTATAGCCTTGGTATTTTGCTCAAAAATGACCAAATTTGAAATTGATTGATTTTGATTGCAGATTGAAAAGTGATGAAAATGAGGCATTTTTGGCCAAAAAGTAAGGCTATAGCCTTGGTATTTTGCTCAAAAATGACCAAATTTGAAATTGATTGATTTTGATTGCAGATTGAAAAGTGATGAAAATGAGGCATTTTTGGCCAAAAAGTAAGGCTATAGCCTTGGTATTTTGCTCAAAAATGACCAAATTTGAAATTGATTGATTTTGATTGCAGATTGAAAAGTGATGAAAATGAGGCATTTTTGGCCAAAAAGTAAGGCTATAGCCTTGGTATTTTGCTCAAAAATGACCAAATTTGAAATTGATTGATTTTGATTGCAGATTGAAAAGTGATGAAAATGAGGCATTTTTGGCCAAAAAGTAAGGCTATAGCCTTGGTATTTTGCTCAAAATTGACCAAATTTGAAATTGATTGATTTTGATTGCAGATTGAAAAGTGATGAAAATGAGGCATTTTTGGCCAAAAAGTAATGCTATAGCCTTGGTATTTTGCTCAAAAATGACCAAATTTGAAATTGATTGATTTTGATTGCAGATTGAAAAGTGATGAAAATGAGGCATTTTTGGCCAAAAAGTAGGGCTATAGCCTTGGTATTTTGCTCAAAAATGACCAAATTTGAAATTGATTGATTTTGATTGCAGATTGAAAAGTGATGAAAATGAGGCATTTTTGGCCAAAAAGTAAGGCTATAGCCTTGGTATTTTGCTCAAAAATGACCAAATTTGAAATTGATTGATTTTGATTGCAGATTGAAAAGTGATGAAAATGAGGCATTTTTGGCCAAAAAGTAAGGCTATAGCCTTGGTATTTTGCTCAAAAATGACCAAATTTGAAATTGATTGATTTTGATTGCAGATTGAAAAGTGATGAAAATGAGGCATGTTTGGCCAAAAAATAAGGCTACATAGGTATAGGCGAAATGCCAAGGCGATAGTGTTAATTGCTGCCAACAACTGGCTGATGTCGATAAATTGTCAATCATTTGTTGGCAAGATGCGAAGGCATCTAAGGTGTGAATGGGAATAAAAAATGACGAAGAATGAGGAAGTTAAACTGCAACAAAGTACTCAGTATAGTCCGTAGCTATACAAAATATTTAAAATCTGTGTAAAAGTGTAGAGTCTGGCATTCCTTGCAATCTGTAACTATAAGTGGGCAAATTGAACCCCAAAAAAAATGTCCTATACATTAAGATATAATGTATAATATGAGAGTTCTCTGAAAGTGGAAAGGCTACAACCCTTGGGTTGTAATGAAAAATGCCAAAAATGGGCAATTTTAACTAGAAAAATCTTGTCTTATATATCAATATAGTCTGTTTAATATGATCATTGTAGCCAAAATGGTATAGCCTGTGGCTTGTGGTGAAAAATTCCGATCAATGATCAAGTAACCTTCAAGAAAGTAATCTAGGATATAAATATACAGTACATAATTTGTAAAAATTGGTTAAAATCAAAGGCTATAACATTTGGTGTATGGCGAATAGTTTATGTTATTCGCTAATTTTAACATGAAAATGTTATTGCTAGGTATCAATCTACGTTTCAATTCTTTGTGAGGGAAAATGTAATACGAGCAGCTAGCGAACTATCAATAATTTGGGCGTAACAATCTACTGACAGCACGTTAAATGACATTGTCTAAATGTCACTTGTAACTATGACTGGCATGTGGGGAAAATCCAAAGCTATGTGAACTGGCTTTTGTATCCATTGAAAATAGTAAGATCAATATACACTCCCCTCACAAAAGTATTGCACAGGTTGACCCAAAATGGCGTCCAATGAAACAAGGTTTTCACAGGTTGACCAAATCCACAGCTTCTATCTGAACATCAATGAGCCCTGTGACCACTGTTTCGGCGGGAAAGTATTTGTTGCAATGCTCTCGTGACATTTCATGTATAAAAAGTGCGTGCTTTCATTTGGTTTGCTTTTTAAATGGCTCTTAAAGAAGTGTACCTAAATCATAAAAATGTCAGGTAAAGTGCAACTTGCTGTCAAAATATTGAGGAAGAAGCAGTATTTGCCTTTTATAAATTGCAGTAATTGCTGGTTTTCAGTATGGCAGTTTATTATGGGTGTACAAGAACTTCAGAAAAGCTGGCTTTATCCTGTCCACACCTAGAGGTGGTCGCTTAAAAATATTAATCAAAACACAGGAAAGATTTGTATGCAAATTTACCAAGAAGCTGAGGTTTGTAAAGTTGACAACAATAATATAGAAGCAATGAGCACCGTTTCCAGGAAAAATTTCCTGGACTTCCTTAGAAAGGCCTATTTTTCAAAATCATTGGATTCAGTCTTACAAAATACAAAGAAATAGCTTGTTTTTTTAACGTTTGGTAGCTATCACCTGTATTGGGTTTGGGTATTTGGTCACTGGAAGATAGATCAAAGGATAGAGGTTTCTTTTACAGAAGGATGTTATTTGTAGCTGACAGGGAATGATAAAATGCTCGTTATTTGATGTAGGATGGAAGACGCCAATAAAATATTATTTTCAGTTCAGTGTGGGTTAGTCAGTGTCTTTTAAGTTTTGGAGGTATACTAGGCCTACTGGTTTAGGCCATTTGCCAGAATCTGGTCAAAACCTAATGCATTTATATTACTTTTTATTCTCGAAAGTGAGCTCTTTCAGAATTCAAATACGAAGTCAAACAGAAGTAGGGTAGGCCAGCTATCATTAATCATGACAATAAACATCCATAGTGAACTAGAAAGACAAAAATTTATGTAATGTTGATGTCATTGCTGTGCTTCTCTGGTCAGAAAGCAGTCTTTACATAAACGGTTTTCAAAATCTTAAATTGTTCGTGAAATGCATGCAAGAAGAGCATTCTCATAGTTCACCAGCAACCAAGGATGAGATTGATGATCTTTTATTCCAGAAATAGAGAAGTATATCTAAGATTTTTATTGTCAAATTTCACTTGTTGAGTCCAAATAGTTTCAAACAAATCTCAAACACAAATGGTTGTCGCATGAAAAGTCGATAAATCACAGTTCTATAGCAAGACGAAATTTTGAAATGCTTGAGGATATCCAGATAGATGGCAAGGATTTGAGAATAATTAGGAACCTGTATTGGAAGCAAGCAGCAGCTATAAGAATCAGCAGTCATGTGGGCGAATATGTTGAAATAAAGAAAGGTGTAAGACAAGGATGTGTGATGTCACCAGACTTATTCAATCTCTATAGCGAAAGAATATTAAGAGAGTTAGAAGCTATGCCAGGACTTGTTGTAGGAGGGAACAACATTAATAACCTTCGCTATGCAGATGATACTGTACTGATAGCTACGTCGGAGGAGCAACTTCAAGTATTAGTAGACAAGGTAGTTTTAGAAAGTGCAAAAAAGGGTTTATGTTTTAACACAAAAAAGACAGAGTGCATGGTAGTAACCAAAAAGAGGGATATTCCAACTTGTAACATCTGGGTTCATACCACAAAAATTAAGCAAGTGAATTGGTTTAGTTATTTAGGAAGCTTGATCACAGCAGACAGTAGGTGCGACAAAGAGATTAAAAGAAGAATTGCAATGTCAAGAGAGACCTTTTCAAAGTTAAAGCAAATATTGTGCAATCCAAAGATCACCATACCAACTAGACTAAGGGTGCTGGAATGTTATGTGTTGCCGATCCTAAAATATGGATGTGAGACATGGACTGTGTCTACAGAAATGGAGAAGAGAATAAATGCAGCAGAGATGTGGTTTCTACGTAGAATATTGAGGATAGGTTGGACAAGTCATACAACAAATGAAGAAGTTTTATTTCTAGCTGACACTGACAGAAAGCTGATGAAATCTATTAAGAAACAGCAACTACAGTTCCTTGGTCATTGCATCAGAAAGGACGGAATGGAAAAGAAAATACTCACGGGCAAGATAGCAGGAAAAAGGGCAAGAGGTAGACAAAGGATCACATTTATCCAAAGACTTGCTGAATGGAGTGGGATATCAGGGATTGAGCTAATTCAGTGCACGGAAAACAGGAATAAGTGGCATAAACTGGTCGCCGATGTCATAAGATAGGGCACAAGAAGAAGAAGATAGCAAGACGGGACTGTTTTTGTTCAACTTTCTGAAAGTTGAATGAATTCTGTTTTGAACTGTTGTTATTTCATGAACAAGCAATTGACTACACTCGGGTAGGGCGAATTTTAAGTTGAACCTCATTTACGTCGACACCTTATCCGCCATAATGAATTTGGTCAACCTGTGCAATACTTTCGTAAGGGGAGTGTAAATCTTCCCTGTAGATATGAAATCAATGCAAAATAGATCAAAAAAGCTGCTTAGAAAGAAATGTAATTTAGCAACGATTGATGGACTATATACGTTATTGAAATCTGTTTATTCCCGGGTGTCAATATTGCTACTAATCACCCGTTAACGCCCAGGATGAGTTCTAGTTGAACAGAACTCAGATTAGATCATTGTAGAAAAGCATAGTAATTTATGGAATCATACTTTTGATAGGTAAATAAATAAATAACAAGGACATCATAATTATAACAATGATAGACAAGAAATCCTATTCACAATATATTTGAAATAAAATTAATGGATTTGAATAGTACGGTTCATATCTTATAAAATACATATTATGAACGTGTTATTTGTAGCTTATTATTTCTTTGCTATAAGTTAGCCTTATTTCTAGATAAGACTCCCAAAAATAAAGGACTCTTTAACAAGGAGTGATCTTGCACCATACATCAGGTGTTTTATGAGCGGAGAATGCTGCTAATGATTTTGGACTGTATAACAAGATCATCATAGAAATCTTGGAAAATTCATGTAGCTAATGGTGAACTGATTTGTCTCTGAATAGCTGCTAAACACCTACAAGTTTACAAACACATAGGATACCTATGCATACAAACAAACAAACAAACAAGCAACAACAAGCATACAAACATAAATAAATCTGGATAAGAACACTTCTACCAAAAAGTCGAAGCACGAATTGATCATAGGGAAAATCTATTGCTCATAGAAAATGTTCGAATACCTGGCTTGTCCATTCATTCATAATACACTGGGTGATTGATGCTTGGAGATGCTAAACCGTCATAAATCTTAACAAAGGCTTTCTCATTTGGGCATTCTATGTTTTGATCCTCAATTCTTGTGGCTAATTCTACTGCATTCACTGTATGTTCGCTAAGTTACGTCAAGTTTCTGCCACTGCCTCCAGGTCAAGTCAACCTTTTCCATTGTCATATATGGCCTTTCGAGGATTTTCATGTATTGGTTTCGTTACGGGAATTCGCAGAAACTGTTGTCAGGCTTTCTTCCAAGTACGATCTATCACGGTATTGGGTTTGCATCGATACAAAATTTTCATGTCTAGTTCTCGATGGAGGTACTATATCGCTAGCTACAATTCTCTTCATCACATCAATTTTTGTGAATGACGGCTTCGAAGAAGGCGGATGGGGAACAGGACGATTCGGAGGTTCACTATAAGATGGAGAATGCTGCCTGATGGAGCTTTCCATTAAATCTTCTTTAGGAGGTGCTGGAGGGGCACGAGTAGGCCAATCTGGTGCCAAAACTAAAGAAGAGAAACATATGAGGGTTGATGACATTTAGGTATCGCATTCTATCACACCTGGGCACAAAACGTTTCTAGTGAACACTCCAGTGAAGGCTTCAAAATAAAAGATCTAATGAATAAGATCTAATGAATAAAAAACTAACTAAATCACAATGAAGATAGAAGTAGAAAAATGTGACAAAGAAGAATGTGTGTTTAATCAAAGGAAGCAAAGCATAAAAATACAGTACATGAAAATAAAGTACTCTGCCATAGTCACATACACAACAAACAATAACAAAACACCATAATTCACAAATCCTGATACATCTAAAGATCAAATTTACGTCGCTTAGCCTATAGTATAAGTAAAACAGGGCCAATAAGCAGTTAGGTGTTCAATGATTGATTCCAACATGCAGACATTCAACTTAGAGGCGAATGATGTGCCAATTTTTGTACATACAGAGAGGAACAGGTTACAAAAACTGTATATAAAACGATCCTATTTCATTTACTAAAAGCAATGCAGAAAATTCGATCATATACAAGGAGAAATCAGTAACACTACTTTTATTCAATTTTGTTGAATTGAGCCGCTAATCACTTATAACAGAGAAATAAGAAAGTGAGAGGTAATATTTAACTGTAATCAATAAAAGCAAAAATACGCTGGGAAATGTCTTACCATGCATATTGTTAATAACATTCAACGACGCGGATTTGAAGAGACCTGGAATATTTTCGTCTGATTTTGATTCTCGTTTCAAAATCTGGAAATACAAGTGAGCGTATTCCTCCTTCTTCCTAGCTGCTCTTTGCAGTGATTGGTACTTATGCCGATGCTTTAAATTACGTTTTCCACGAATGTCTGATTCACTCCGAAGACATAATGCACGATCTGATTGTCTAAACCTGTCTGAAACAGAGCGGTTGAAATCTGACTTCTTTGAGCTAATTGCTATTTCACTCTCCTCGTTCAATGGCTAAAATCAAATGGAGCATAAATGAAGTAACCAAGTTTAGTTCATTAAGGTATATTTTTATAAGCAGACTAAAGATATAACAATAGAACAGATTGAAAAATTTGTTGGAAATTGCAGCTTAACTGTAAATTTAAGAATAAGAACATCAACCACCTTACAGTAATCCTGTCTCGAATCTCCTAGATTCCTCGAGTTTCTACTGAATATATCAATAACCTATCAACTGAGTAATCTTCTCTACAATAAAATTCTTCGTGTCTCGATCATCCTGTGTATCTTATTCCTAAAAAACTGCGAGAATGTTTAAAAGCTAAATAGATCAAAATTAGGTAAAGACAAAGAAAACCCATGACATTCAAAGCTGTGAATCAAACAGTACACGTAGCAAGGATAAGAAGTTACATGCTGTTTGGTAGAAATTGCAGAATGCCAGGGATATTTCAAATTGTCAGAGTAGAGTCAAGCTGTGCAATCAAGTTGGATATAAAAAAATTTAATATGACTTATGACATCCTTCTATAATGCAACAGAAAACAAACATGCCATCTAATGAACAAACAATTAACATACAATGAAGAAATTCGTGAAGGACAATATCATCATAAAAAAGGTAATCATATTCGATTCAATCATACCATTACGTATGAAGATGGAAACCATCCACTATTATCGTTAAGGTTTCCTTTCCACCACCCAACTTCGCTAACTTTATGAACTTCAATTATTTCTCCAACTTTAAATGATAGCTCAGATGAATCCTTCCCATCAAATCTGTACACTGACTTGCACCTTTTAACTGCCAAACAAGATGATTTTGACAATCAAGAATCAGAAAGTAACAATGATATAAAAATCGATGCACAGCAAAAATTACTTCATTTCATTTACTTTCATGCAAAGTACATCTGAATTGAAATAAGCCATAGAATATCAAAATCAAAACATATAGAAGCTAAATAAAAATGCAATTAACAAAAAATCCAGAAAATCTAATTAAATGCTAAATTTCATGGCTCATGACATCCATCAAAGTTTTCTGCACTTCAACATTGACAGGATTCCCCAATTTTATTTACCGAATGCTTCAAAGCTTCAAAATACCTTGAATTTTTATTTTATGTTCTACTTTCTTTAAATCCAAATTTACACCTTCAGCCTCTGCTTCAATTGCAGTTGCAAGCCCTGTGGATATATGCAGTATACATGGTTAGTCAACTTGTATTCCTCTTCCAATAAAATTAAGAGTAGTACTTTTTCAAATTTGAAATCAGATCATTTAAACTGCTAAATATTCAGAAACACTTTCAAGCTAAGCCTTGCAATCAAGTTCAATAAAATATTCTGCAATTGTCTCTCGAAACAAAGAAACTGAAAATATCTCATTAACGGTGATGATGACCGGTAGGAATGAGTACGGTCTAGGGTGGTCGTAATTACCAGGGCTTAGGGTGGTGGAAATGGGTAGGGCTTAGGATGGTCATGCGTTGGGTTTAGGGTGGTCATAATAAGTAGGGCTTAGGGTGCTTATAATGGGCAGGGCTCAGGGTGATCATAATGGGTAGGGTTTGTGATGGTTATCATGGGTAGGGATTTGGGTGGTCGTAATGTGCAGGATTTGGGGTGTTCGTAATTGGCAGTGCTTGGGGTGTTCATAATGGGTAGGGGTTACGATGGCCATAATAGGTAGGCTTGGGATGGCAGTAATGGGTAGGGCTTGGGGAGGTGGCAATGGGCAGGGCTTAGGGTGGTCATACTGGGTAGGACTTGGGGTGGTGATAATGATGACAATTTAATAACATTTTCACTAAAAATAAATCTAAGTCAAATTAATGAAAGTTCTGCCGATCATTTCAAACTAGGGCTTCCTCTAGCAACAATAAAAGCAAATAAAACCAACCCTTTTTAGTAGATTCGTCACATTCATCATCATCAGGAGAAGTAGCTGCAGAGGAGCTACTACCAGATTCGTTATCAATTTGTTCCAAAATATTGTCAAGAAATTTCAACGTCTGAATTGTAAGAAAGGAAATGAAAATATCATCAAACATGAACTTCATAAAAAATGCTCTGCAAAAGAGAAGGATGCTTCACATGTTCGCCTGCTGGATATTGTGAATTATTCTCCAAACACCCTGTTTGTAAATAAAATAAACATATAGACGAAATATGGAAAAACGATTCAGCGTAAGTGTTTTTGACAGCTGCACGTAAATGAAATATTTTTGACACAATTTGATAAGGCCTGTCTTGATATATTTGATTGTAATTGATTGGAATGATTAGGGATGATGAATAAAGCATTCCCCAATCGTTTACAATCATAATGAAATTTTGAAATGAAAACATGATGGAAATTGGAAAAGGAAATATGATGAATCAGTAAAATGTTATAAGCATACTAATTCAGTACAATTATATTCATAGTAACCATAAATCAAATAGCAAAGAGTGATGAAATTTCGATTACAATGAAATATAAAAGAATAGGTACTTTTCTGTTATAAAACTTTTCTAATTGATCACACAGAATATATACATTTATTTATATTTATATAAACTATGACGCTACAAAATTATACTTCTGAAAATACCTACTTGAGAAACTGAAAGGTGATATGCTTCAAGACATAAATAAATCCATATTGACATATCGCAAACAAAACTCAAAGTACTGTAATGTATCAAACCTCGACAGTTTCTTGTGTATCGGACAATTGTGAACGGCTTACATGAACAAGGAATGACTCCGGGACCCAACCAACTTGCTCCTCCGCATTTACTACCTTCATCCATCCACCCAAGTTCCTACTCGTCACGTGAACAATATCTCCTTGCTTGATGCTTAACTCTTGATCATTTTCTGCCTGGAAATTATAAACTGCCACGTGGGGAACATCTGAAAAATGTTAACAATAGTTAGTAACTAAAATACTTCCGGAATCCAAGGACATTGTTGCAAACCGTGACAATATGGGCCATTCTGCAAAAGAGGTGTACACATAGATTGACAGCACACAAAAAGTCCTCTTCGGATCATCCTATGAAAGCAACTTCTACACGTTAGTTGGTCGAGCTGATAGTATATGTATACGACCACATACTTGAAACTTCCAGACACTAATGATAGAGATCTACAAGTCAGTGAATCATTTTAGGACATCGGTTGTATGGGAATTTCATGAAAAGAAGCGTGGAACTTACAGCCAAAGGATACACGTGCATAATATGCCAGTAAAGTTTAATTTTAGCAAACACTCCTCCTTCTAGCGAATAGTTGGTTTTAATTAGCACAAGTCCATTTCTACTGTAAATAGCAACTTAAAATACGGCCTAAGCAAAACATAATTTAAAATCAAAAAAGCAAAATCACTAGCAGAAGTCCTGTGCATAAATTTTTAGCAAAGCATTCGAAATTCACATTCAATTAACATTAGATTGGGGGGATTCGCAAGAAGGAAAAACCAAAATGGTTTGCAGCCAAAGCAATGGAACTTCCTTTACTAACATCATTGAAAATATCGGACCATAAAAAACTTGAGAAATCTACCACCTTAACAACTGAAACTATGTCTGTGTTGCTCACAAACATCTCTTAAAATTCAAAGTAACAGATAACTGACGTCATAGTAACAAGGACAAAGACAAAGCAACACCAACATTTATCTTTACAAAATACCGTCCTTGCAAACAGAGCAGCTTCATTTAACTCAAAGCAATACTATATATCATAGCAATAAATGGCGTAAGCATACTCCCAAAAATCTCCTTCCAAAAAGCCAAAAATAAATTACCTTCATCAATTTGATCTAATATCTGTGCACTGTTATAATATTCTCCCTCACTTTCACAAGGAGGCACATCTAAACTTTCAGGAATATCATAAAACACTTTTTCTCCCTCTTCACATCTTTCAGTTGTTCTATTGAGTCTTATTTCACTGCTAGTAAGTTCTTGCATTGATCCAATCCCACTATCACGTTGTTCCCTAAACTCTGCAGCTGTGCTTAAACCTCTGAGATCTGCAAGTGAATGCTGACGCTCTTTCAGCCCTAACTGTCTTTCTAATAAACCACTATTTTCATCTAGTAGTCCATCTAAAGACACTTTTTGTTTCCTCCTATCACTACTTGGTATATAACTCTCCTCTCCGGTATCTAGGACATCCATATTTGAGTATATTGGGCCCTTTTGTAAATAATTGTCTTCAGGTATGACCTCGTAATCAAATGGCAATTCAACATAAGCGTCATTTAATTCATTCATTTCTGTCTTTAAGTGATATTCCTCAACTATTTGTTCCCTCACAGTAGCTCCAAATTGCAATTCCTCTGTCATATCTACATAAGACGCAGCATTGCCTGAAGAAAAGAGTGCCAAGTCCATGATTTAGGTTTCAGCTTTCAGAATATAGAAATATTAGAAAATATAATGTGGTAAACATTAGAATACATAAAATCTTAAGAAATAAGGCAATATACAACAAACTTGGCCACATTTCACCAATGTTCATCTTCACATGTAGCGAAAGGCACTTAACAATCAAAAGATAGCTTTTTATGAAATCTCTCCGTTTACCAAAAGATTTCATAAAAAGAACAGGTAACAAATGTGAGAAAATAACTTAAAAAGCTAACAATCCTGGATGACAGAAGTAGATCAGAGAAAAACCAGGGCAAATAAGAATGGATGGAGAATGGTTATTTGAGCAATGTCACTATAAATATCAATCTAATTAAAAAAACAAAGATAAACAATGAAACACAAAGCAATATCAAAATAGACAAATAAAGCAAATCAAAATTAATATGCCTTACCGCTTTTACTCCTCCCTTTCAATAAATATCTGTTATCTATATTAAGTTTTCCTAACTTTCCTGTCCTTACTGACTTCTCTAAAATATGGAGTGGATCCTGCACAACTGCAAGCATTATCAACACCATATCAACAATTATGCTTCCTTCCCTAAAAACAGGAAAGTAATGAGTTCAAATACTTGTCTTTATTACAAGTAACTTAGTTGCAAAGTCAATAATATGATAACAAGACAAACGATAAAAAAACAGTTAATAATTATAGATGTAATTATATAAAATAATCACCAATAATCAAAAGTCTAAAGCTGACAAACCTAAAAGCTGACACTTTTACTCCTCTGAATTCTTCTATCTTTCCGTAAACATCTTTGACCTTAAAGATTTGATGACCCATTTAGCACTAATTCAAGCTTGTTTTTCTAGCTATCAACTATTCAGTGTGAAATGAATATCCTTCTAATCAATCACTTTAAGAAGAGCTGTTGATGGACAATAACCATGTGAAAAGAGAGGTCCTCCCTTGTCAGCATTACCAAGGCAATCATGACAATGATGCTTCTTGGGAGAGGGGGGGCATGGCAAGGAAATTCGCTGACAAAGATCCTCAAGACATAGATGATTAGGTGTGGCTTCTGATACTGCAGCCAGTACTCTTCATTATGCTTCTAATACTGTCAACAATATACTAGACACATTATGGGGAAATCTCTGAGGGCTGCAGAACTTTCTAACAAGCTGCACTATTTAGCAAAAAATCATAGGACTTGCCAACAGAAAGTCAAGTTTTGCCCACAAAAGGCAAGCTTTGCTGATGAAGTGTTTTTCCAGAAGGGTGTGGTAAGGAGATGTAAAAAGTCAACTCCACAAAAGTATAACAGTTATGCAGCAGACAAAACAAAATACAGAGTCATTTTAGAAATAAATAATGAAAACATGGATCATAGAGCACTTACTGATTCTTCGACTTCCAATTTCAGCTCCTTGAACTGATCAGAATCATGGTCTTCCAATGCATCATTCCAATTTTGTAGCAATTTTATACTTGCACTGAATTCTAATTCTAAATAAGAAAAATACATAAAAGAGAAAAATTATATTTGGATTTTTTCTCCTTTCATATCAAAATATGTCTATTTCCTATTAAAGCCAAAAGATAATTTTTTTTTTAGTATGTAACGTCAGGGAAAGGCCAATAGAACCTATAACAAAGCCCTGACAAAGGGAGAAAGAGAAAGGAAAGTTAATAAGATAAGGAGATGAGATCCAGTTTGTTGATGTTAGATTTGAAGGAAGATAAATTGTAGGATTCAGGAAAGGAAGTGGAAGGTAAGGTGTTCCAAAGTTTACAAGTTCTTGGAATGAAAGAAGATTTGTGAGAGAGAGTTCGTGGATTGGATAGTATGACTTGGAAAGGGTGTGATTGACTAGAGCTTCTTGTGGGTCAAACATGTTTCCAGGGATCAGGAATAATACTCTTGATTTCCAATTGAGCAATGCCCATGAAAATGTCGATAGAAAATGGACAGATCTGCAACCAGACGACGATGATAGAGAGATTGGAGAGATTTGGTGAGGCTTGGATTATTTATGAGACGAATGGCTTTGGACTGGACTTTGTCAAGAAGATGTAGAGAAGATATGGGAGCACCACCCCAAACATGGGAGCAGTACTCCAGAGAAGGACGAATCTGAGATTTGTATATAGTCAGTAGCTGAGAAGGAGAGACGAAGCCACGGGCTCTAGAAAGGAAGCCAAGTTTCTGAGATGCATGTTTAGCAATGGAGTGAATGTGGGTTTTCCAAGAAAGATTAGATGACACTGAAAGACCAAGCTGAGTGAAAGAAGACGAAATGTCCAGTTCATGGCCACTCATGAATACAGGGGGGAAATCTCGATGATGTTTACATGAAATAACAACCTTTGTCGTCTTTCAATGATTAAACTTAACATGGTTATCATTACCCCACATCTCTATGGTTGACAAGTCATTTGTGAGAAGTGAAGATGAGGTGTTACGATAGGATGAGACATTGGAGTGGGAAAGATTTGGTGAATTAGATGAAAAAGATGAACTTAGATAAGTATCATCGGCAAAAGAGCAAATACTGGAAGATGTAGAGGAAAGTAGGTCAATTATGAAGAGGATGAATAAAACAGGCGAGATAACAGAGCCCTGAGGTACAGCAGAGTTGATAGAATGAAGTTCGGAGAGGAAACCATCGACCCTAATTGCAATTGATCTGTTAGAAAGAAAGCTAGCAATCCATTTCATGAGGTTGTTATGAAGACCAAACATTGGTAGTTTAGCAAGGAGACCTTTGTGCCAGACACGATCAAAGGCTTTGGAGATATCAAGAGAAATCACTCTGCTCTCACCATAGGATTCTAGAGCAGAGGACCAAGTATGAACAGCGTAAGCCAGAAGGTCACCAGTAGATCTGGCTTGTTGAAAGCCATACTGGTGATCAGAAAGAGGGTTGTTTGTTTCAAGGAAGGGAAGCAGTTGTTTGGTGATGATAGTCTCCATAGTCTTAGAGATGAGTGAAGTGATTGCCATTGGGCGATAGTTCGAAGGGTCAGACTTGTCCCCTTTTTCGGGGATAGGGAAAACGTGGGCAAGTTTCCAGGAAGAAGGAAATAAACCAACAGAGTAGGAAAGCTGAAAGAGTTTGTTGAAAACAGGTGCGAGTTCGGGGGCACAGGTTTTAAGTACTATAGCTGGGATACCATCAGGGCCTTTGGATTTAGAGGTGTTGAGCTGGAGAAGGGTTTTTCGAACCTTGCGTGTGGAGAACTTAACAGGTGGCATTGTGAGGGTGGATGTAGGGTAGAGAGGAGGCTGGGATTCTTCATCATCCAGATTGGAATTGGAAGCAAAGATAGATGCAAAAAGGCTGGCCTTAGATGAAGGAGTGCATGAAGAAGAGCCAGAGTTGTTTTTGAGAGGCGGAGACGAAGAGTAACAAAAGTTTTGTGAGACAACTTTGGCTAAGGACCAAAAGGAGCGAGATCCAGTCTGGCAGGAAGCAATTTTGTGGTTGATACGATGGACAAAAGAGGTTTTGGCACTGTTAATAGTTTTTGAGCATATATTACGTGCTTGTACATATAAAGCTCTGGATTGTGGAGTTTGAAGGAACTTCCACTGTTTGAAGCGATGGTTTTTGGTCTTCACAGCTTTAGCACACTGGGAATTGAACCATTTTGGAGAATTTTTTTTGCCAGGCTTAAAGGAGGAGGGAATGAAAAGATCCATACCAAGTAGAATTCCGTTTGTAATAGATGAGGCAAAAGAGGAAGGACCATTAGAGATGCCAGAGTGCCAGGGGTATGAGGAGTAAAAGGTGCGAAGAGAGTCCCAGTCAGCTTTGCTAAAGTGAAATACCTTTTGAGTAGAGAAAGACTTATCGTGATGGGAGACAAGGATGTCATGCTGCAAGATGATAAGACAGTGATCAGAGTGACCAAGAGGAGAGTCTAAAATGGGTTTGGAGTAAATGTTTGGGTTAGATGTAAGAAAAAGATCAAGAGTATTTGCCTTGTCACTTGGGCGATCAGGGATACGTGTAGGTTCTGAGATCAGTTGAGTCAAGTCGTTCACAATTGCAAAGGCCTCTGCATCACGACCAGCAGGGTTAGTAATGTTAGAAGAGTAAACAAGCCAGTTAGAATTGTGGATATTGAAATCACCAAGGATAATGATTTCAGAACGTGGAAATTGAAGGGTAATAGCATCAATTGATTTAGATACATGGTCAAATAGAAGGTCATGATTATTTGAATTTGGTGAGCAATATAGAGTGCAAATGAATTTAGAAGTACCAGGAAGGGAAATTTTCAGCCAGATGAGTTGAAATCCAGGATTTGAGAGTTCAAATTGTGTTAATCGAGAGGTTTGTAAATCAGAACGGATAAATGCACAAACACCACCGTTAGGGAAGAAAGAAGAAAACAGCTCATAGCCAGGGCATTTTAGATGAGGAGATAGAATGGAGGTGTTGCTAGGGTCAAGTGGTCTAAGCTTAGTTTCAGTAAGGAAGAGTGCATGGGGATTTGAGGATTGGAGATGCTGGTGTACAGAGTTGAGATTGGAGGACAGTCCACGAATGTTGCAAAAAGAGATAGAAAAGCGTTTAGAATGTGCCACATTGTTAGCTGCAGTAGAGTCGATATCTGTGTGATTGAAAGACATAGTAGTAGCATAAGAGTAAGTGATGATTAGGTCAGATAAAGCGACAGAAGCTATAGTTAGCAGTGAGCCTACGAGAGTTCCCATAGCTAACCTATGGCCTCAGAAGGGCCCCCCGGAGCTGTGAGCTAGGAGTGGCTCCAGTCGCGAACTGGCATAGCAGACAGCCCGAGATTATACACTAGGTGATAAGGCAGGCTCCCAGAGCGCTACCAATGGGTTCGGGCCTCTGTACTATCTGGCGGCAGGCCTGCAGTGCACCTTTTCCAACGGTACCCTCAAGTATAGCCTGGGATCAAACAAGCTCAGCAGCCTCCCACAGCCACTGATCACAGTAACCTTACCAATCAAAAGACCCGGACTCTCTATCCTAGTGCTGAAAGAGATAAAGTCCCTAAAGGCACCAATAGATAGAGTGGTGGTACCACCCCGGACGATGAGATAACTCATCTACCACCTCATAAACGCTATAATTAAAACATGGTACCGCTTTTTCGTGTTGTAGTGAAGTTCTGTAGTACCAACAGACTTTTCACGCTATAATTAGTTTTATTCGCACCAATTCAAGAAAATTAAATAATGATAGATAGGGCTCATAGTTTAATAAGCGAAGTAAACACAAAATATCATAAAACTTTATGACTGCTGGATGAAGAATTGGCAGTTTTAAGAAGAAACATGTACAAATAAACAGGCCTAAACAATAACAGACAATGCCTGTGACTATTACAATACACAGATCAAGTGATACACTAATCAAGTGTCTAAGCACCCAAATACTTCCTTCCCTTTTAAAAGGGGCACTAAATTAAGCTGGGCAAGTACCTGTGGGGGCCACTTATCAAATTGACTTAGGACAATGTCTATCTAATTTACTTTTTATAGACTCAGGCCTGGCTGTTCAGTACAGGTGATCACCTGCATGCACCTCCACAGCCCCCCTTGATCACTCAAGGTGGGTGATGTATTGCCCACTTCATTGATTATTTGCTCCAGAAACCATCCAGCGTGGTTCTATTGCAGTGATGTGCTATCCACTATTTGAATAGTCTGTTGGTGCTACAGATCTTGACTATGACTCGAAAAAGCTGGAAAATTCTTTCGGCATAATGAAAGACTTTTCTGTCTGACACTTGTCACAGTATGATATGTTAGATAATGAACAAAAGGTGACCCAAATATATAGCCAGATGTGGATAGATTCTATCTTATCTGTTATTGAATCCCTTTTATCTTAGTTCACATATATAAATGCTCTCATTTTACATATGCTTCAAGGAATTTCCAAACAAGTTTTATGCATTGTAAAAATCACTCACTTGACACCAACCAGGAGGGCAATCTATTGCCCACCTAATCAAATTCTTATGCCCATGCCTGTAGACTATAGATATTTTTGCATTATCCAATACTTGATCAATACCAATACTTATACAAAACTTGATGGCAGTAAGGATCGGGCACTTTTTTCCATCCAGCTTTAAAAGAGGGGCATATGGTCAAAACTACCATAAAAGCTTGTGCATAGGCTACATCTCTTTTTCTAAATTTGGTTTCAAAAATAGGTGGTGCAGCTTATATGTGGAGTGCATCATTCCTCAAAGAAATGTAACTCTTAATTCCTAAAAAGACATTTCCTATTTCCATGAACAGTTGAAACACAAATGACTATTACCACATATTCCAATTCATGCATCAACATTTCAAATTAGTTAGCACCAAGCACCACATATACTAGTAGCGGTGTATGCAGTTGCAGCGCTTTTTCAAAATACACTTTAGGCAGTGTTCTCCAATATCAGTTTTCTATGTATATGGACGGGCCTGCTAATGAAGGATTTTGATACACTTTTTGTTCATAATCTGGACCAACCAAATGCTCTGGATATGCAGCAATGTCGCCCTCCTCACTGGGTAGAAATAGATTTACATACAAACAGAATTGTCTTGGTAGAATCCACAAGCAAAGGGAAGATATTTACTCAAAGGGGGTCTTACTAGAATTTACATGAAGGAAACACATAATCAAGGTGGGTGGTAAATTGAGAAAGGCACTTGCCAGAAGCATTATGACATATCAACATTAATGTAAACACTTCTACAGCAACTCACCACTTTCAAGAGAACAAACTGATCTTGATTCTGAAGATGGTATTGCACTCACATTTGTGTCTATATTCACATGAAGAGAATCAAGTCTCTCAGAATTGTCATGATGGTGAGCAGAACTGGGTTTGGGTGCCCCATCAGGAAAGCGTGGACTTGGAAATGCTGGAAAATAATAAGCAATATTTACATGATTTTAAACAAAATAATATGGAAATATAAGTAACAAGCATATACATGAATAACATAAACAACTTTTAGAAAAAAACACGTGGCATGAAGAGTAGCCTCAGTTATATAATTTTACTATGATAGAAATAATCACTCCTAGTTTAAAAAAGTATAATTAATATGCTAATACTCTCTCAAGGTTTTATCTTCTACTATAATTTCACATACTGTTTGCAAGTAAGTGATCTTTTTCAAATAAATCTATGCTAAAAATCTATATTACAAATACATAAGTTTAATTTACAATTCAAGCCCTAAGAATAACTATTTCATGGAAGCAATGAAGAGCATAAAAGTAAAGAAGATTACATTAAAAATTAAATATTGAAAGTACATAGGATAAAATTCCCAATTAAACAAATAATGGTGATGGTAATAAAAAATTGGCTGATGAACATAACACATTGGTTCTATGACGTCTAAGAAATATGGGCAATTTTAGAGTACTAGTAACAGGAAAGGTTTCATTAGTGAATAATGTACTTACTATCAAGTTCAAGACCATCATTATGCAAGCCATCATGTAATTGTAATGTTGAGCTAGTGAAAATTGAGTCTTTTGATCTTAAAATGTCATTACTATCTCTTACTGATTCTATGCTATTCTCTCCTCGATTTTGTCTCTTCTCTTGAACTTTTTTACAAACAACCACAAACAAAGACATTGCAAAAATGAAAATAGCTGATCCAATACCAGCTCCCAACATGATATATGAAAACTCTTTATCCTGCAGTGCACTTCCTTTCCTTTCATTGCAATCATAGCATGGAGAAGGCCGAACTGTTGAATATGCACTGGCATTTGTACTCAATGATACAGATGTCCTAATGTAGTATATTTCAAAGTCAGATCTAGATTGGCTTCTATTTTCAGAGGTTTGAATGGAAGACGACAGCAACTGCTGTTGCTGAGGGGCTTCAGTAAACATACTGTAAGTTGGTGATGTCTCCACAAACCCAGTTGACTGACCTGCCTGATGCAAAGCTTTGGTAGGATTTGCAGTCGAGACTAAAGACCAATTCACCGGACCTGATGGGTATATTGTGATGGATTTCAAAATCAAATCTCCTCTCACATATATAATCTGATAAATTATAGTTAGAAGGAAGTACATCGGACCCATTATTGGTTAGTACGGATCATCTTGCCAAGCACATCTAAAAAGAAAGCAAACTGCTATTCAGACTGAGATTGACATTGTGGTATAATCTTGTCCTTGTGACTACCATTAATGAGTGAATAATATGAATATAATGAATACAAAACACAATTTTAAATGTTGCCGCATTTCTCAGCTTGAGAGGCTACAGGAAATGCAAGACTGACTGGCTGGACAGGAAGTACAACCCCAGTTTGTATTCTAAACGCGAAAGTGATATAGAGTGAATCATTCGATTATCACTTTGCTAGTTCATAGGTAAGCATAAACACATGCAATTACAATAGTTTTATACAATGGGATATGTGAGATTCCTACCTGCTTCCGTAAGACGTAGATGAGTCATGACTCATGACGAATACATCTGTGAAGACTTGCATGGCCTAAGTATGGAAAAATACTGCCGCAATTTCTCATACCAAGAGGCACCAACTCATCTTTCAGTTCCGTCACTATAATACTTTCATTCTAACTAAACCTACTGTGATATAAATTAATGGCTGCTATACGGTGCAACAGTTGTAAATCAAATTAGTAGACGCCGATATTTATATCCCAGCTCAGCTCAATACCAATGATTGGCTCCTTCCTAGCGTTATATCAACATAACCGATAACCAGTGATAAACTCATATTCAGCATGCTGCGAACAAAAGCGGCAGCAATAACAACATTTCTCAAGCACTGCGCTGGAAGGGGGGGGGGGGGAGGGGCTTCACCTTCCCATACTTTGCTAGCCAGTGAATTTTCTAGTCTTTATCAAGCAACTTTATTGTTGGTCGCCCACAGGCTTTATTTGTAGACCCCCACTTCTTATCTGGTGGCGCCGTGCCTGTTTATAAATATTCCGCTTTTACCGCAAAACTGCTGCACCACCAGATGGAAATACACTACCTGTAAGATGAAACAGCGATCAAAAAGACTTTCTAACTAATATTCTGAGTTTACATGTTCCCTTTGTAGACCTTTATAACCAGTTACCAGGAAACAGTACTCCATCCTACATTTCCATAGTCAGTGGTTTACAAACAGCCTGTTTCGTATAGCACATTTTGTCATTAAATTTACAGTAATGTCATTGTAAGACGCGGGCATTTGTATCTTTGTAATTTTCCAATATTCTTGTTCTTTCAGAGTTCTCCTTTGTCATTCTGAAACACGTACGTCATCCATGAGCATAGGCGGATCCAGTATTCGGTTTTGGGGGAACCATTTTGCAAATTAAATTGTGGGGGGATTTTTCATAGCCACGCCCGTCTGGAATGTTTGAGGCGTTGTGTAGAGTGTTGAATTCATTTCTTATTCATTTTCTGGTCTAATTCATGTGGCATGTCTCTGAACACAGGTTTTCGCGATACGAAATATTACCGTTTGGAGGGCCTTGGATCTGCACTTGTCCATGAGTTCAAACTCTCTCATTAACCAAAGCTCTCTGTTTTCCTTCCCTGTAATGCCTCTTGTGAATGTTCAAGTCAATAAAGCACTCTGTTCTCAAAATATGCCCAAAGTTTCAACTACTGCCTACTGACTATAGGTATTAGCGTTTTCCAGTTTCCACTTTCCTCAGCAACGTGATGAATGTAAACAACCAGTCACCATGAGGAACAGTATTGTGTATCGAAAGGTAAGGAAAAATAACTATCTTTGACAATCTAGGAGAATTGATTAAATTTGCTGGGGTATACAATAGAACTACATAAAGATACGCCGGGGCAAAATATAGATGGAAATTTCCTTCAAGGAAAACAAAGGAGGAAGAATAACCTTAAATGAATCTACTGTGGATGTTAAACGAAGATTAGCAAAATAAACGACGTGTGACATGAAGTGATATCAAGTTATGAATACTAAACGCTAAAAAGAACCAGCACAGGACGGGAGAAAATAGAGAAAATCAATTAATGAGAATGATAGAATCGCTAAAGCAGAGAACTTAATTTATTAGGCTTTTCAACGGGGAACAGCTTTAAACTGTAGGAACACAACAAGCACTTCATTTCTGCCAAGGTTTGAATTCATTAGTGTTAAGTGTCTACGCTTACTCAGTGACTCAGTGATTTAATGTAGATTCGAATTTTCATGAAAACCACGAATAGGTATGCACTATGATTGCACTTTATTCCGTGTAATGTCATATTGTTTTTATGCAAAGCAAAAAGTTGACTTTTCGTTGATCATGAATTTTCTTCGTCCAGCAAAGGCAAAAATTTAGCAAGAAAAGGGTCAAAAATCAATGGTATACTCACACATGTGGCGGTACTAAAACCAAAAACAGAAATTCTGAAAGCTCCTGCGATAGAGATACACGGTGATAACAGCAACCTACATTGTTGAAGTGTACATCCTGTATAAACATTCAGTTGGGTTTACACTCTCTATTTGCCAAAACAAGAGTAGACTCTACTTTGAGTCATCATCAATCAAAACAACAGCATTAAGCATTAATGAAAATATCAGATGAGGTAACAAAACACCTCCTAGTGATCAAAATCTAGTCAAAAAGTCAAGCATAAGAGAAGTATTATGCTAAGATTTGGAAGCATCAAAACAACTCATATCAAATATTATATTGTCTCTCAAAGAGCTTCAATATCCAGAAACAGTTCTAATTTCAAAAATTCAGGCTTTTCCTGATTTTAATACAACACAGATCTTGCTTTAGCTCATAAGTAACACTTTAACAAGCTTCTCGAATTATAAAACCAATTTATTTAATTCATAAAATACATAAAATGAAATACAACAGTTGGCTTACTAAAATATAATATTCCCAATCACAAAATGACAGAATCAAGCAATGATGAGAATTTCTTTTCAAAGAACGGGCGGGTAGACCATGATATCAGGCCTATAATCCTGTCCAATGCTAGGTATCAGAAAATCAGTTCCATTGATTTCTCTGCCGTGAAAAAATATTTTTCAATACCATCAGTGACGCTGCTGTGACCAAAGTAATGTGAAAATTACCTCCGCAGCATTTTGTAACATGGTTTGCAAACTGGAACCTTATTCTCTGAATAATGAGCAGGAAGATTTGACTGTCTATCGATGCAATGACTGCAAAACACTTGGCCACAGTTCCAGCAATTAAACTACAAAGAGAAGAACAGATACATGAAAAACACTACTGATAATCTTAAACAGTATGGAAATTATAGTCTTTTATCAATATATGGTGCAAAATCACAGGCTACGATTTAAGACTACATCGCAGATAAATTCTTATAATATATTGAAGTATGTCATTTAATATTTGCCTCAGTTTGTGAGAAAATCCAATATAGCTGATGATACTGGATCAAAGCATTGGCCTAACTGAAGGGAAAGTCAACAGACAGACGTAATAGGATGGTTTATAATTAATAATGCGTATTATAGCCTAAATTGAGGGCTCAAAATGTGCTACAAGCGGAACTTCTGTTTACAAATAACCATGATGATGAAAGAATAACTCTCAAATGATTAATAACGAACTCACTTTTCGTGTCAAATAATCAATAGGACTACCGCAAGAGCATTGAAGAATCCCTCTTAAAGATTTCCATTCAATTGAAAATGATTGCATTTGATCTAAAACATTGGATAACGCTTCCTCATCCTCATCTTCTCTATCTAATATATATCTTTCATTTAGGACCAGTGACGAACTGGTCGCTGGTTTTGTCTCATCTTTGACAACATCTGTGATCTCCTGGTCATTCTCAGCCATAACGTTAGCCTTCTTCTTCTGTAAGATTTTTCTCATCGATTCAACTTTCTTCAAATGAAATTGATCATAATAATGTCTACTGAGAGTTTGATTTAGGGAAATTGTTGAATTGCAAACCAATAGGAAAGAAGTTTATGAATAACTAAATAGTCTACAAAAAGCTAGAAACTGTTGGCCGAACGACGCCCTTACTTTTTACAAATAACAGTATAGTACCTGTAACTGTGATATTAATCATAATCTTGTATAATGTCTTGTAACAGTGCAAAGAAAACTCTAAGTTTCTTCTACTGTATAGACATCCTAAGGTAAATGTAAAAAAACTATCTTACTATTTGTACAAACGCGCCCTCAAACATATCAAGTTCCTAACATTATTTAAAATTTCAGACAACACCTATTGTCCCACTGGTAATACCAAATTGATTTAAATGAAATTTTAGCCAAGCAGAATATGACATACCTTTTTTAAAAGTTTGATATGGTCCTCTAGGGATTTATTTTGATCATCCAGAGCACAAACATGGTCCATACATGATTCTCTGGGGTGAATGTTAGTATCAAATCTTGCATACAAACTTCGCCACAATCTGCATAAAGGGTAAGCAAAAGTTCAAATCAACCAATTCAAATACTGTCAAAGGTCGAAATGAAAATTGAATGAATGAAAGATAAATCGAGGAGTGAATAGATAAATGAATAAATGAATGAATCAACCAAGAAATGAAAGAATGAATGAAAGTTGGTTGAGAGCTGTGTGAATGAATGAATAAATGGATGATTGAATAAGTGAATAAGTGAATAGATGAATGAATGAAAAATATAATCTAACTTGATATGCTGTGGTGACGTCGATGGTATAAGGATACCATGATCTTCATTGTAAAATGGATTGATATATTCACTAATATGCTGCCACATATAACCCCACAAGGAATATGTTTCTTCTGACAACCTGCAAAATAGTTAGAGTTTTAACATAATAGAAAAAGAGCATATGGTAAATCACTTGCAACCTGTATGGACGTTTTTAGTATGATGAATGACACATTTAATCTACCATTTGCTTCATCAGAAATCAACCAAAATGAGAAAAAAACAAAAAATATATTGTTAGCTTTTGACTTAACCAAATAAAAATTGGACGATATACTGCAAATTTGAACTCAATAATCACTCAAAACTGCACATAAGCTTTTGTAATCCGTTCAAAATAGGTTGCATTCAATCAGTACATTTTTACTAACAAATATTGTAATACTTATTGAAAAAGAAAAGAAGAAATACATTGAGAAAGAATACATAAAAAGTAAAGTCCCTGAAGATTATTCACTGTAATTCAAGCTTGAAGAACATGAAAAGCATGACCATTTGCTTCAAGTATGTCACCAATGCTTCACCATGTCTTCTTCTTTATTTCATTAAGAGTACATAGATGATAATCTAACCAAAAATAGGTCTGAGGCACTAACAGCTGAAAGACGCTTGTTCCTTAGCTACAATTCGATCATTCTGAACAGCACCTTTAATGCTTGTTGATAAGGTGAAATCATATTCAATTGACAAGAACCCAGAGAATTCAAAGAAAAAATATATGAATATGGAAAATACCTTAAATCTTCACGCTCTTTGTAACAATTGCCAAGAAATGTCCCAAACTTAGAAAAAATTCAAACAAAGTCTTACACTTTTGATCAACATTCCGATTACGACGCAAGACTGAGATTATAATTCAACAAATGAAAGTTTGTCAACATATTGACAAATACCATCAAAGACAAACTATTGCAACGCTAAATCCAGAAAAGATAGGAATAGCAGAAAATAATATTTTGCAGCTATAGCCCTCTTCTGATACCTTCCATGCAACGAAAATACCAAGGATTTCTAAATCATGTACCTTCTAACCACTAAACTAAAAGTTCCATCTTCAGAGGTCATATACTTTTACTTTCTACGAAACATCATCAGCTTTAAAAAAAGAACTGGTCTCTATCTAAGTAAATGTCTAAATCTAAAAAGCTTCTACAAAATTACTTACCTGACAAGAATAAACATGAGTATGAATGGTTAATAGGAATCTCTCATTGAACTGAAAAGCTGTCGGAAATTGCTGCGAGATTTGCCAAACACAATCCAAAAACTGTGTAAAAATTGGGGAAGTTTCTTTCACGTCACCTTTTATATAACCACATCTACAAAATTAAAATCAGAAAAATCTCTTAGAGCTAGAAATCTACCTCTATTCATAGATACTTTGATTTTATGCTTTCGATAGTGACTCACCTATCCGATGAAGTAATAAATTTACTGATTAGTGCTAGGACAAAACGCCTCTTTTTCTAATAGTTTTTATGCACTACAAAAATATTTATCAGAGTGTATCAATGTAAAACATTAATCCTAGCAAGTAGTGCCTATGTAATGTGGCTAGAAAATAACAAATTTCTACACTGCAATATTTTATTTCACTATCATATTTAATACTACATTATGAGACAGACAATTTCAAATGTTTGACTAGGTTCAGTTCATTAAGGTAATTTACAACACATAGAACAATGAGCTCAAACAAAAGAAAATAACTATTTTTACCTATCAACAAATTTGTGTCCAAAATGAAGCCATTCCTTTTCAATCAACACCTAAAAGTCGTCAAAACGTTTCATGGTAATTAAAAGTACAGAAACATTGAGCTATAAAATGTAATCATAAGCTGAATGTGACAAACAAATCGGTGGAAGGTGGTTATAAATCTATATTTATGGCTGAATTTAATTCAAAATTGTGTAACATCCCTCAAAGGAATAAAAATGTGAGAAAATAAATGGCCTAGAAAACAATAATAATTACTGAACCATTTGAATCATTCCTTGAAAAGTAATTTACCTTTTTCAACGGTCATGTCATCAGTCTTACCGTCTCTACCATCTCGGACAAATCTCTGAGCAAATTTATGCAATACAACATGGCAGTAATACAACATGGTTGCACAACATTGAGTAAATGCCAAAAGTACAAAGAAACTACGATAAAAACCTAGAGAACCTAGAGAGTAAGGCTAAAAATATATTAATGGCTACCTGAAATCCATTCATTGTTCTGTAATAAGGATCTAGCATAATGCCTGCTAAGGAGCATGTTTGAGCAGTTCTATCCCAACCATCAGAACAATGAACAAGGACACTGCATTTCTCCGTGTCAACTGCCTAAAAGTGAACAATAAAAGACTCACCATTACTAATTAGTCAATAAGTTATCACAAATGTAGAATCAAAACTGCACCATAACCAGGCAGTGCTGACAGATTATCTTTAAAAGTAAGTTCAAAACAAATCCAGAAAAGTAGGTTATCTTTTTCACTGAATTACTATTATCACTGAAAAGTCTGTTGGTACTACAGAACTTCACTACAGCACGAAAAAGTGGGAACATTCTTTTAGCATACCGAAAGCTTTTTTCGTCCGACACTCGTCAGAGTATGAAACGTCGGATAACGACCGAAAGGTGAATCGAAATATATAGCCAGATGCGGATACACGTGATATGATGAATAATGAGCCTATCTGCCACTATGATTGGCCAATTAGCACCTATTCACCATTGCTTACTTGAAGTTTCATACTCTGACAAGTGTCGGACGAAAAACGCTTTCAGTATGCTAAAAGAATGTTCCCGCTTTTTCGTGCTATAGCATTATTACTGTCTTCATTTGATTTCGATTCACCTTGCTGATAAACACTGATGTGTCCAAAACTGCTTTCACATGCTTCAACCATGAGCTGTTTTCAATAGTATTCAGAAAGGTTGACATTGACATGGCACTGGAATCGCATGCTGTAACGAAAAACGCACTTCAAACCTATTCAAATATAAATCAAAAAATAGCACAATTTGGAATATGTTACTTTTCTATCATAACACTGTCTTGAAATAGGAAAGTTGCTATATATTATATATAAACAAATAGATATCTGTAAATAGATAGGGTAATAGATATATAAATATTCACATAAATAAATAAATAAATACATATACATCAAGATACATACATATGAAGCTTCCTAATACCTGGTTCTTTAAGCCACATAAAGTTTTCTCGTTTTCACTACTAAAAGTAACCTAATTCTCTCTCTCTAAAATTATTTACCCTTTGCTCTATTGTACGATTTGCACTTTTCAACCCTCTGGAAACATTACACTACTTTTATCAATTTTCCCAAATCTCCTTGTAATTCAATTTGTGCTACTTTTGTTTTCTTTTCCAGCTATTCACTTTATTTGATTTATAAAGTTACGCAATACTGTAAATCCTCAAATTAGCTCCCTGGGGGGACATTTATTTTTGGCGCTTTTTGGGTGAGGGCTTATTCAAGGAGAGGGCTTATTCGAGGGGGGCTTATAAAACTATTTGACACACGTCACATAAAAAGCTCATTTTCAAAACTCCTATTCTTCATAACATCAAAAGAGTAGTCCAAATCTAAGGATTAATTTGCATCACCAAGTCTTCATCATCGACTGGGGTGAGGGATTATTCAAGGGGGAAGGGCCAATTCGAGGATTTATGGTATATGACAAAACAAAGAAATCTGAAGGTGCAGTAAATGAGATTTAAAACATTTGACCTTTCTATCCGATCATTAACTATACCTTCAAGCATTTTCTGTAAACTTTGTCGCATCACATGGATATTCTCAATACCAATAAACTGAAATTTCACATTATCATAATTCTCAACATTTTCATATCCTTTTCCAGCTGCTCTGTTTGCCATTGCATTGATCTACAAGATAATACTAACACCATAGAACCAAATGAACAAAGGCATTCCTTTTAGGCTAACCACTAGCTTCATCAATCCACTAGGAGATCAATCCAATCAAAAATGCAACATGATTTTCATTCATGTTTACTATTGTGTAATATTGGCTGGGCATTCGACTTATTACTAGTAGGTAATTCCAGAAGATTTGCAGAGCATGATTGATATTATTTAGAAATGATTGAGGTAAAGGCTCTCACTTTTCTCATCTAAAAGGCACTCCACATAAATCCATATGATTGGGAGTGCCTGCCAGAGAGGAAAATTATTCTAGACCATTGGCTTTGAAAGGATGGAAGGCCAAACACCTTCATTGTTGTCTTTATCTCTACAATGTTACCATTACTATTTGATGTTCATCATAATCAAATTTATTTTACCTTTGGGCGTGTATCTATGATATACATATCAGTTGATGCCGGATTTGACTTAACAATAGCCTGTAGCATCTGCTCATCTTCATTTGACCTTGTGTTTAGACCTGCCAATGGTTGGGCACATCGACAAATTGCAGCCTAAAAGTGCAAATAAGTATGATTTAGTATACATAAGAAACATCTTTACACAAAGGGCAATTCCAACTGAGGTAAAAACAGCCATGTCTTAAAGCATTACTTGGCACTTGGCATATATAGATAACCATATATATATATATATATATATATATATATATATATATATATATATATATATATATATATATATATATATATATATATATATATATATATATATATATATATAAACTGATCCTAAGCTGCATCCATGATGTATATAAATTGTATAAAAAGAATAAACCACAAATATACTTTTCTGTAAGTAGACGGTTCAATTAAAATCTTCATCAGTACATTCATTCATTCATTCATTCATTCATTCATTCATTCATTCATTCATTCATTCATCATTCATCAGTACACACACACACACACACACACACACACACACACACACACACACACACACACACACATACATACATATATATATATATATATATATATATATATATATATATATATATATATATATATATATATATATATATATATATATATATATATATATATATATATATTTATATATATTTATATATATAAAAATAAGTCAAAGCCGCACTAACTTAGTATATAAATAAAACAGAGAATTCAAAAATATACCTTCTTCTGTTGTAAACGTTTCAAATATTATCTTCGTCAGTACTCAAGAAGCTAGCAACATAAGCTAGACACTTTCACACCCCAGGGCCTTAATGTTAGGGAAGTAGACACATAGTATTATTATTTACTTCAGTTTATTGGTTTATTTTTATTTACATACTCTCTTTCATTCTCTCTCTACTATGTACTTTTTTTTTATTCCAGTTATTTAGGTTGCTCTACATTTTATTTATCCAGTCTTTCTTCATATTAGGTTTCTCTGCTCTCTATATAATCTATTTTAGTTTGTGTTTGGCTTTCTTTCTATTGCATTCCTTACTTACCTTTGTATTGCATGGTATTCTCCTAACTCCGATGGGAGGGACAGCATCATCCTCTTTAACACCCCTCTCTTCTGTGCGAACTCTCATTTCCCCTCTCTTCAATTTTAGGTGTTATTCATTGTAGTCCTGTTGTACTATGTAGAGTACAGTTTTGTTTTAACGTGATTATATATTGTTCCTTTGTATTATGGTTATAAATGCGCAAAATGTGGCTGGCATGATATTACTGATGAAGGCTTGTGCCGAAACGTTTGAAATGGAGTAATTTTATTTCTTGAATTATATATAAATATAAATATATATATATATATATATATATATATATATATATATATATATATATATATATATATATATATATATATATACATCAAAAAGCTACCTACAATCAAAGAAATTTTTAAATAATAAGGAGACATTCAAGAAAAACTTCATCTTATGAAATGCTTCAGCAAAAGCCTTCATCAGTAATATCATGTATAAATAACTGCGTATGACTGTTGGTGGTAAATACCTTATGACTGGCCAAAGTACTCCCAATTTTAACTTGGCAAGATCTCCTCTTCACTCATCAGTAAGCAAATAGATACTTCTTTCATCATAATATTTAGCTACTAAATTACTGGATAACTAGTCATCTAAATTTGATTATCCATGCCTCAGTTAACCTGTGAATAAGTCATTGACAGGACAAACATATTTACCTTTGTGCTCTTGTGGTAATATGAAAGGGCTGGGAACCTTCCCTTACTTCGAAATTGGGCACTACCAGTAACAACAGCACTTGATGCTGATGATGGTATAAACACAATTGGAGGATATGTTTGGGAGAGCTGAAAAAATTATAAAAAATTCAATTTACCTCCAAAAACAATACAGTGCATGAAATGTACAAATATACAAGTTACATGCCAGCCTACAAGGGTTGAAATCTTACATGCCATTAAACAAAGCTCTATCATCATTCAACCCACATGTGCTAAATTTAACCCAGTGGTCTTCAAATGTTGGAAATTACCTGGAGAAAAATTCTATGGAAAGTAGGCATATATCCCTTGAAATATGCTCATACAAAACAAACTAAGGTAATACCTGCACTGTATTTGATCCACAAACAGTATCCAGCTATACATAATAAGGCTAAATACTTTAATATTGCATATCTAAATTGCATGTCGGCAAATAGGCAGTTCACCATTCTAGCAGCCTAAACATAGTGATGAACTAAGTTAATAAAAACCGTACCTTGAAATCCTTGTTTAGCTTACTTTCAATCCATAAGTCAACAGGAGTTTCCATACGAAGGAATTCATTTGTGACATCATAAACCTGCCAACCTGCAGATTTCACTAGTTTGTCTTCCTGTGGACTATAGTGGAATGCATATAGACCTTCAATGCTATCTGCAAGCAAGATTAAAATTGACATCATTACCAACAGAAATACTGTTTGATTGTAAGTGTCTGTGTTTTGCAAGTATAATATCACAATATTTTTCAGTTGATAATACTCATTTAATATATCATCACACCACTTATATACTCATTGTAATAGTATAATGAATGATAGAGAGCTGTGATTCAGAGCATTATTACATGAAACAGGCATAAACTGTCCAAATCCAATAAGATCATGAGTAATGCTGAATGATGCTAATTATCTTTTCCTAATTAGGTCTAAAAGGACACATGTTGATAGCAGTTTTATTAAAATGAAATGTACATATCCTTTTAAAATATTCATAATACATACATGAGTTTTGATAATAGCTAATGATGATTTTGATTAAGATAATTATCCACAAGTGGTACTAGCACTAGCACTATATTCTATTTACCCTATTCCCCCACATATAAGCCCATGGGCTTATAAGCGAATTTTCCAAGATTTTGAATTTCGCTACATTCTTGAAAATGCCTCTTGCTTATTAGCCCAGTGGGCCTATACCCGGGTATAAGCCCATGGGCTTTTATGCAGGGTGGGCTTATATGTGGGGGAATAGGGTACCACTTTCATTCTGATGAAGATGATGTTGACACAGATAAAATTAATGCTTAAACTGTCAACTTCACATTGTCTGTTAGTTAATAGGGGCATCAGTGTAAGTAACTATGGTAATAAGAAGGAAGTCAACAATCAAATAGAGATGCTACTCAAGATGGTAACATATGAAAGTAATGTTGGGATCATCTCTATGATACTACCAAACTGCATAGCTCTTAGTTCCAGACAAACATAGCTAGCACATTTTATACTGGATTTGTTTTCAACCTGTGTAATAATCATAGAATAATAATTATTATTATTATCAAAAGAACTTGCACATTCTAAGAACTGTCTGCAAAAATGACCTAAAATAACCTTGAAGAAGTATACCTACTTGGAGAGGAAAATTCTAATAAAGTAGCATAAACATTTGCACAATCTCTTTCCCTTGATATAACAAAAGTGACAACATTGAAGGTTTTTGTCCTTATTTTCAGAGGAGATCCTGCAGCAGTTAATGACAACCGTTCAATGGAAGCAATATGGCTATGAAGTATCTGTAATGCAATCACAACAAAATAATATTGTTACAGAAAGGGAGCTGATACTATCAAATAACATTGCCGTCCTTCCAATATTCATCATTCTACTACTTTACATCATTAGTACTTCTTAACTTTCATGGGTACTTAATAGAAGGGTGCTTGATAGAAGTGGGTCTTCATGATAAGGAATTTCTGCACAAACAAACAAGTGGTAGGATTTGTTAAACAGGGGGGCAAAATTTTACTAAGCATATCATCCTGGTGGTCACCACAAATAGCAGATATATAAATATATAGACAATTCTGAACTAGTTATAGAAATGGATTTGTAAAGCTTTTTCCATTTGCAAAAATATACAACATTAAATGGCATCAAGGATAATGGAAAACTTGAAAAAGGGGGTCCATACAAGGTCCAATGACAAATATCCCAAAATTGTGAAGTATCCACTTAATTACTAAGCAACCAAGAATAAAAACAACACAAAGCTCTTCATTCTATTGTGTCTTCAGACTGGTCAAGCTTTAAAATACATAGCAGTAAAGCCAAGCCCAAATGACAAAGACCAAATTTGAATTAAAACTACTCTCTTTGAAAAGCATATAGAAACAATGCATGAGCTAGATCAACCATTCTGTAAAAGGTGGGTATTGTTATCAAGAAACAATTTCCCTCTCCAAAAACATTTCACTTCCAACTGTCATTAAATTTCCTGCATAGCAGCTTAAACTTTAGAGGGGAGCAATAGTAGAATAAACATAGCACCAAAGGAAAGGTACTATTCATCAAAGAAGGATGCTTCTAATTTAGCTTCTTGTTTTTAAACAAAGGTATAGTACTACCATGTTAGGAATATGATTGTGATATTATGCTTACTTTAATCAATGTTGCATATAAAATGTCCATATCACATTTAAAGATTACACTCTAATGCAACTAAATTACATTGTGCATACCCATGTTTCCTTCGCTCCTTGTGGATCAATGAAAATCAAATGTGTGGTTGTTAGGTGCAAAGTTCCTGCAACCCATTTACTTTTCTTTGAAGGATCAGCCAGACGTACATTATCAACCTGCAACAATTTATATGCAAAGACAATAAATACTTTGAGATTGGACAGCAAATCATCTTCCAGTAAATCCACAATAAATTTGCACAAAATCAGCGAAATTCCAATGAAGCATATGCAGACATATACAGCAAAAATAGAGATTTACCCAAACTAAGTTTAACTTTAAAAAATACTCTATAACTAAAGAAGTAATGGTGAATTTGCATTTACTCCTACCTTACAATCCTAATAAACATCGCAGATGTATCTTGAATCTACACAATTCTTACTGCAAAGATATGCACAAAACCTATCGGTCATGGATACCATTTCTGTGAACCTATTTCAATTACTGAGCCCCTTCCCTCACCCAACTTTTCTACAGCAAAACATTCTACTGTCACAAGTGCCAACAATCTCTAGTGTATTATCATCTCTATCAATTTTTAGATATCTGTTCTCGTTCTTACAGCTATTTAGTATTATAAAATCTCACCTTAACTTCACCCAAATTTTTTAAAAATTTATATCTGCTACATGTTTTTCTGGAGCATTGCCTAGTAGCAACAACACCAGAATTGAGTTTGATCTGTAACTGGCTTCCAGCCTTTATTACAGTAGTAGTTGTAGTTATAGTTATAAAAGGAAACACAATGACCAGGCAGGCCAAGTGACTGGGCCAAAAAGTTACATTTTCAAGGAATCATTGGTTAATGTCCACATAGGCTTCATTGTACATTATCATACTTACGTGTCTAGAGAATCAGATTCAGATTCAAAGTTATTGCGCAATACTCTTGAAGGAAGGCAAACTTTCCAAACATGCAACGAGAACCAACTTCAGTTTCCTATTACAACAACATACAGTGAAAGCACTCTCAAATACACCAATACAGTACCTTGTGCCATGTATAACTTTTTCTAAAAAACGATGTTTATACGAAATAGTACTTAGGCCTTATGCCTAGTGCTAACTCAACAATGTTGACCCCCATGTTTAAGAGTTAGAAATTTTGCATAAAATTCCTATTACAATAATATACAATAACAGACCTCTCAAATACACCAATACAGTAGCTTGTGCGATGTATAGTTTTTTCTAGAAAACGATGTTTATACGAAATAGTACTTAGGCCTTATGCATAGTACTAACTCAACAATGTTGATCCCCGTGTTTAGGAGTTAGAAATTTGGCATAAAATTTCTATTACAAGAATGTACAGTAAAGGAACTCTCAAATACACTAATACAGTTATCTGTGCGATGTATAGATTTTTCTAGAAAACGATGTTTATACGAAATAGTACTTAGGCCTTATGCCTAGTGCTAACTCAACAATGTTGACCCCCATGTTTAAGAGTTAGAAATTTTGCATAAAATTCCTATTACAATAATATACAATAACAGACCTCTCAAATACACCAATACAGTAGCTTGTGCCATGTATAGTTTTTTCTAGAAAACGATGTTTATACGAAATAGTACTTAGGCCTTATGCATAGTACTAACTCAACAATGTTGATCCCCGTGTTTAGGAGTTAGAAATTTGGCATAAAATTTCTATTACAAGAATGTACAGTAAAGGAACTCTCAAATACGCTAATACAGTAATCTGTGCGATGTATAGATTTTTCTAGAAAACGATGTTTATACGGAATAGTACTTAGGCCTTATGCATAGTACTAACTCAACAATGTTGACCCCCGTGTTTAAGAGTTAGAAATTTTGCATAAAATTCCTATTACAACAATATACAAAAACAGAACTCTCAAATACGCTAATACAGTAATCTGTGGCATGTATAGTTTTTTCTAGAAAACGATGTTTATACGAAATAGTACTTAGGCCTTATGCATAGTACTAACTCAACAATGTAGACCCCCGTGTTTAGGAGTTAGAAATTTTGCATAAATTTCCTATTACAACAATATACAATAACAGAACTCTCAAATACACCAATACATTAATCTGTACCGTGTATAGTTGTATCTACAAAACGATGTTTGTACAGAATAGTACTTAGGCGTTATATATAGTACTGACGCGACGATGCTGACCCCCGTATTTTAGAGTTAGAAAGTTGTCATAAAATTTCTATTACAAGAATGTAGAGTAAAGGAACTCTCAAATACACCAACAGAATGGCCTGTGCCATGTATAATTTTATCTAAAAAACGATGTTTATACGGAATAATACTTGGGCCTTATGCCTAGTACTAACTCAACAATGTTGACCCCGTGTGTAGGAGTTAGAAATTTTGCATAAAATTCCTATTACAACAATATACGGTGAAAGCACTCTCAAATACACCAAAACAGTAGCTTGTGCCATGTATGACTATTTCTAAACAACTATGTTTATGTGAAATATGGCTTAGGCTTTATACCTAGTACTGCTTGAATAATGCTATTGCTAGTACCAAAATTTGCAGTAATAGCTTTGGTTTCTCTTTTAGCACTATGAACGCAGCGCTACATCTAATCAAGCTTCTTTGCAATATATGATAAGAATATTATCTGTAGTCTATTGACATAATCACAGCCGATTTAGAAGGATATGACAGCTCAAAGCATAAGGAACTTGTAAACATACTTATTAAGAAAAACCTGTTCACTCCATAGATTACTGCCTTCATGCCTTTGAGAGTGCTGTCACTGAATATTATTGTACTAGAAATTTTATGGAGCATTTCATACTCTGAAATACGGGGGTCAGCATTGTCGCGTCAGTACTATGTATAACGCCTATGTACTATTCCGTATAAACATAGTTGTTTAGATAAAATTATACATGGCACAGGCCATTCTGTTGGTGTATTTGAGAGTTCCTTTACTCTACATTCTTGTAATAGAAATTTTATGACAACTTTCTAACTCTAAAATACGGGGGTCAGCATCGTCGCGTCAGTACTATATATAACGCCTAAGTACTATTCTGTACAAACATCGTTTTGTAGATACAACTATACACGGTACAGATTAATGTATTGGTGTATTTGAGAGTTCTGTTATTGTATATTGTTGTAATAGGAAATTTATGCAAAATTTCTAACTCCTAAACACGGGGGTCTACATTGTTGAGTTAGTACTATGCATAAGGCCTAAGTACTATTTCGTATAAACATCGTTTTCTAGAAAAAACTATACATCGCACAAGCTACTGTATTGGTGTATTTGAGAGTTCTGTTATTGTATATTATTGTAATAGGAATTTTATGCCAAATTTCTAACTCCTAAACACGGGGATCAACATTGTTGAGTTAGTACTATGCATAAGGCCTAAGTACTATTTCGTATAAACATCGTTTTCTAGAAAAAACTATACATCGCACAAGCTACTGTATTGGTGTATTTGAGAGGTCTGTTATTGTATATTATTGTAATAGGAATTTTATGCAAAATTTCTAACTCCTAAACACGGGGATCAACATTGTTGAGTTAGTACTAGGCATAAGGCCTAAGTACTATTTCGTATAAACATCGTTTTTTAGAAAAAGTTATACATGGCACAAGCTACTGTATTGGTGTATTTGAGAGTGCTTTCACTGTATGTTGTTGTAATAGGAAACTGAAGTTGGTTCTCGTTGCATGTTTGGAAAGTTTGCCTTCCTTCAAGAGTATTGCGCAATAACTTTGAATCTGAATCTGAATCTGATTCTCTAGACACGTAAGTCATTATTAAGTCATTATCATGGGGCAAATAGGATGGGTATTTTTAAGGAGTAAACTCCTTATAAAAACCTTATAAAAATACCCACCCTATTTGCCCAATGAAAAGGTGCAATGAAGCCTATGTGGACATTAACCAATAATTCCTTGAAAAAGTAACTTTTTGGCATAAAAAATTAGGGTCTGATAAAAATTTGCGATAATGATATCCGTCAATACTAGGCAATAACACTGACTATACTACTAAGCCTACCTTTGACGTTCTGATTGAATCCATTATCTCTGCTTTCTACAAACTCCACGATCTCTGTATCTTTCTACATAAAGTAGTTGACACAGAATACAAATACAAATAGCAAATACGAAGGAATAAGACTGCATCTAATAATTACGCTTCCTTGTTGATTTGCTGTACTTTATAACATTGTAACGGGATAAGGCATTCTTCCAACCAATTCGCCTCTTCATCATAACGAAAGAGGGAGGAACAACCTCCTTCTCATGTTTTTATTTTAATGGCGGACAAATTGGCGGATAAACATATCAGTGGGATAAACCGATAAGAGTCTTCCAGTGGAGTCTTCTTACAAGAGTCGAAAATAGGTTACCTGTTTTGCTAGTAACAGCCTGAGCCTTGTTTTCGTTTTTGGTGGCTAGTAGCAGAAAAGCATATCTTGAAGCTGTGTAAAGCTTATCTTTTGGCAAAACAGCACACAGATTTCCTTCAACTACCACTGGTTAGCGATTAGTTCATTAACTAATTCATTCTCCAGCCATCCATTCATCATAGAAACCATCCAGCGTCGCAGCTGGAGCTATACTCAGGGTCCTAGTATCAAAATTAGTCTATAGCTGTATAATGATAATCAGTAGCTGTTTCATTTGAAGTTATGTTTTAACTAACTATGAATTTATTATATATTCTACTTGGTAGTTGCGTGTATATATTTAACAACGACTGCAAAGTTAGGCCTTTTTGACGAGATCTCGAGTGCGCACGAGCAAAATGTCAGGTATGCAAGGGTGCACTTCAGAGCTCTCGAGTTTAAAAACTGAATATGAGTGAGATTGTATTTCTGCCTTGTCCCACTATTTTTCGGACACTTACTAAACTCTGCAGTCAGGAGTTCAACAGGCATTCTATGATAAATTATGCTATATTATTTTATACTACTTTGTGTACTATTAAGTTATATTTTGTTATATTCAATCCACAATATTATATGATATTATATCATATTATATTATGTTATATCATATTGTATTATATTATAGTATAGTATATTATATTTTATAACTAATATGGTATTCACTATTATACTATACATGTGTATATATGAATTGACTGTATTTATCCAGATACTGTTCCATATGGATTCTTATAGTAACTCAGCAAGAACTAAACTTGACCAAATTCTTCATGACTTGGCCGTCAAAGCTAAGGAAAGGTAAATATGCACAAACAGTCCACTAATTCTGCACTCTATCCTCTACACACCTCAATGTTATTTTCAATTAGATGCATAAAAGATTATTAAAGCACAAACTTTCTTATGTTTGGAGCCTGGTTTATCTCATATAATTGCTGTGTGCCCTTTTCAATTTTTTCATGCCCATTTAATAGTGTTTCAAATTCCATAGAAAACATAAGTATATACCAGCATCATCTAGAACTATTTATTGTGTCTTGCATTTCTATTGTCTGTTTTACAAGCCAACTTTCTTGATAAAATCCTAGATACCCATTGATACATAGCTTTGAAAACACTCATCTTTCTTCTCTATTCTAATATTTTTCTTCTCTGTTAATCCCTTATTTGTTGGTGTCAACCAAGCTCTATTTCATAGTTATAGAACACTAATCATTTTCTTTTTAAGGAATACCACAATTGAAGATGATGAAAATTTCAAAGGATCTCCAAGTGATAGGTGACATGCCCCTTTGTTTCTCATTCTTCAGTTCTGGTTCTGTTCTATGATAAAAGTCAATCAGACTGATTCACACTAACTTCATAAATAAGCATCCTAGTTTCATTGCAACTCAAGTTGAAAATCATCTTACAATATCTCAGCTGAAGGATATTCTTGTTTCTTTCCTCATGTATGTTGATGCTCATGGAGAGATTTCAATTCCAATGGTTTGTAATAAACCTCTGAACAAACAGATCATCAATCCATGTTCATCATATTTACATATTTTATGAAAAATGGTGACCCTATCTTGGAGGTTTGCTATATGGTGTAAAGTCATGTAATGTCAATTCTAGTGATGCCATGCCACCCCCAACAACACCATCAAAAAGATCAGGTGTGTTATTAAAACAGTTATGCTTTTGAAATGCATTGATATTCTTTAGTTTTAAGTACTAGTTCTCTTATTTTGTTTAGCAGAACGTTTCAAAATTAATGTGAATGCATATAAGACCTTATTTAAGGTCCAGGATTCCTTCTGTTGCCATCTATTGTATATTGTTGAATCCTTGGAAATGGAATAGGTATGATGATTGACATTCACTATCATCATCATCTGTCTATCTGTCTGTCTTTCTATCTGTCTGTCTGTCTGTCTGTCTGTCTGTCTGTCGATCTGCCTGTCTGTCTGTCGATCTGCCTGTCTGTCTGGTTTCCCATTACACCCATGGCGGGGCCTGAGCTGACCCTATGGGCAGTGATCACATGCAAATTGTTTAAAAGAGCTGATTGTGTTGGCTACAATCAATCCACTCTGTTACCCCAACATGTATTTAGCAGAATTACAACCTGAAGCTCTTGAGCTTGATTTTCACTTAAGGGGCCTAGTTGGATAGTTTGCCACAGGTCGTCAACATCTGCTCCAATTCTGAATCTCTGCTAACTGAATCAGTATATGCTTGAGGGCAGTGTCTCTCTGTGACTGCTCAATGCAACAATGTCTCCATCAGCTTCTTCATCATTATCATCTTCATCATTATCATCATCATCATTATTATCATCTTCATCATAATCATTATCATCACTTTGTCATTATCATCATCATCATCTTTATAATCATCATCATATGGTGTGATCTTTGATGTTAAAGTTATATTTAGATAGAAATGTTGTTATCACACTTGCTGCTGCCATTTTTAGGAAGGGCACCAAGAAAAAGAAAGAAGAAAGAATTATCATCTGATGGTATGTTTATCTCTACAAAGTTAATTGGTTTCCAAGAAAAAAGCTTATTTAATGTACCTTAGAGAGTGATGTGTTTTATCCCAGAGTTAACATGCATAGTAAATATTGTCTTTTCTACTACCAATAAGAATATTTTTCTTAGAGCACTTACCATATTTTGCTGAGTACAAAACACATCCTTATATAAGACTCACTCTTCAGTCCATGTTAGTATTGTAAGAAAGTTGTTGTTTCTATCTTTTAGTGTTTGTAAAATGCATTCCCATTCCTCACTGCTTGTGACATGTCACTTCCAGCCTGGGACGGGAGTGTTGATGTATTGATGTTTTTACAAATTTTCAGCTTGTGTACCAAACTCTCAGGCCAACCTGAGATATTAATAGGAATAATGTTATTTTCTGATAAATTGTTTCTGCTACATCAAATTTATTATCATATTTGAACATTATGTTATATTTGATAATTTGTTCTTTGATCATTTTTCAGACCTAGCTGATACCAATAGACGTGAGTATGCACCTTTCTGAAGTAGTTTTCTGAAAGTAATTGTAGTTGTGTAGCTTTCTGATATGTAGCTTTGTATATGTGTATGTCCTTAAAGCCTGGCCTACCAAGGCAAGAGGTAATGGCTCATTACATGCATTAGCTTCTGCAGAATACAGTTAATCTTTCACTCATCTTTTAAATTGAGAATGTACTATAGTCAATCATTTGTGCCAAGTTTTGAATTTTTCTTTTTAAGTTATGAAATTCATTGGGATGAATTCATTTTCAGTTACATCAGTAATCTGATGTTGCATTTATCATGTATTGTATACCTTGATCTCTAGTGAGATGATGAAATGAAGTTTATTGAGTAATTTACTCTCTATTCCAAGTTTATTGCTTTTCTACATTTGCTTGTCATCTTTTCATTCATCCACATACTTAATGTGTTGTATTTTCATGTTGGTTCTTGACTCTTACAATGAATGCAAATATTCCTGGGATTTTCAGCAACGTAAGTAGCAAGCATTCAACAACTTTTATGTTTGTAGGTCTTGTTATTGTTTCATTTTTCACTCTGCAAATCCCAATGCTTGTCTCTTAATGTCTGTCTCCCAATCTTGTATACACGTGTGAAATATTGAGAATTGAAGTCTATTGAGTATTCTGAACTGCCAAGTCTGTATGATTTTGAATCTATTTAATTCAATGTATATATGTGATATGTTATATATTATATTTATGTAAATATTGCGTGTTTGTGTGAGCCTGTCACAACCAAAATAAAGAGACGACAATTTAACTAGCTTCAGCACATGTTAACGTAACAAAACGGGACACCAGCAAAATTAGCCTTCAAAGACTATCTGAAGGCAGGCGAAAGGTAACAGAGGAAGACCAGAACATACCTGCATTAGACAAATAAACAATGAACGGAAGTCAATAAAACAGCAATAAATAGCCTAACTGAGAAGGACTATGAACAAGACGAGAGTAGAAGGACAGTTGTATGGCTAATATCTGGAATAGGACGGAAGAATCCAATAGGAAGAGAGTACACACATTATTAAATAGGCTGAATAAGTATTGAGATGTGCATAAAATGTTCCGATTAGCAATGACCTGAAATCGTAGCTAGAGTGTTAAGCATGCAGGAAAAGATGCGGAAATTATGGGTCTTTTTTGTTTGTGCAGGTATGTTTTGAAGCTGTTTGATCGGAGTGTAGACATGGCGCAATTTCACAAAAATACATCCATGTATGCTATGAGCCGATCTTGGGCCTTAAACAACCCATCAGCTACTTATGAAATAGGAACATGTGATGAACAGAGGTCTCAGGTATGTCACCCACTATAGTTTCAGCCAAAAATTTCAACTGATGAGTTAGTGTATGCTTCGTTGTCGAAGAGATCTTGAAGATTCTCGGATGCACTGCATGGTATTAGCTATAGGAAACAAGTGCAAAATCACCTTGCATATGCTGTTTGCATGGACCACAGTATGTACCCTTGGAACAGTGGCTTTCGTCTGCACGATAACTTAGTTCTGTTGACTAGGAGAAGTCTTGTAAGCATCCTAATGGTTTAGAATGAAAGAACCACCCTGTTATGAATGCTTTTTGTAGTTGTAGAGTATCTTTATCCTGCATATATTCTGGAGTTCTTCAGTCCATGCTATTCAAATTCTGTAGACTCTAGTCTGGAGTTGTAGACATATATTTGTGAATTGTCTACAATCGCTTTAAATGTATTACATTTCAAAGTTACCGCTCTCCTGTGAATTCATTCATGCTTTTAACAGTTATCTTTTCTCACCTCCTTAGCATGATGAACTCGATTCATTACATCCTTCATTGACATACTCTCAGAATGACAGTGTAAAATCGATGTGTTTGCAGATGAAGCCAAACCAGAGCACCAGTTGCCTTGACAGCGTAAGAGCCTATTTAGTACCTTTCTGCTTTCTGAACTCTCATGTACACAATGGGATAAAATGCCATGAACGAATCAATGTTTTCACATTGTATTTTGTCCTGTTTTGTTTATTTAGATGATTGATGCTGTTCGAGATATCGATATACTAAAAGCAGATAACTTAGGAAGATGGAGAAAAGTCAGAGAGAAGTAAGACAATTACTGTTTCTAGTTTTTATCATTTTGAATACCGTCTTGCCCAGTTATTTTTTATTTCCGTGATTCTATGTTTATTTCTGATTTATTTTTAGGCAGCAGCTGAAATTACTGCAAATTTACTACTCATGAACTCTCGAACACTTTTCTTCAGATATTTCTCAATATTTCTAGATATATTTTACTTATTTGTCATTTCAATCATGAGATGAAATGTTTTTTGCATTAGGCGAATGATTTCCATAATTTCTTGATTTTTTAGCTGGAGACAAGCATCGTTTGCCCTTCAAGAAAACCATTCATCAAGCCTTCTTGAATTGAAATCTCTATTTACTCAGCCATAACCGAATTGTATATATGAACGATCTCTTTTTATGTACGGAATGTTAATAGATTGTAAAGTAATTTTGGATTAGACGCTGTGCAGCTTTTCCAGAATTGTACTTCATAAACTGTGCAGAAGTTTAACAATTATCGCTGAGATATTTTATATCTAAAATAAATCTTTAAAGTGACTACTAGAAGAGTTTTTGTATTCTCTCTCTTTGTCAACCCAATGATGCATACATTTCTCAATTTACGAGCGATTGATTTTATTGCACCATTTTATTTACTGGTCAGCATTTTGTACCTTGGACGTGTTGTTTGTTTTTCTTATGAAGGTACTTGTTTTCGTATACAGAAAGTGGATCTCTCAGTTGTAGTTTTCCCCGAATTGCAGATTAATGAGAAGAAAACAAATCTTAAAAAGGATCAAGATTCTCAACTCTATGTATCAGACTTCATATTGGCACACGAATCCATAGACTACAGGGCTTTATGAGTCATGTTTCCTTTTTAGAGAAATGATATTCACGTTGCAGACCACAAAAGGCTTCATTGTCTAAAAACATAATATGCGATGGGTGTTTATTTAATATCCGAACTTTGAGGAAACTTTACCAATCAAACGTATTTTGATTCCCGATCTGCTTTCATGGTTGGAACTCTCGACCTTATCAATGACCACATCAGTGTTGTTTGAATGAAAAATTGCTACAACAGTGTGAGTAGAATAACACGTGAACTAAGGGCAGTGACTGATTACAGCCTTCCAACTTTTCAAACCCAACGGCTTACTATATACGATTTCTTTGCCAAGAGGTATATCGCTCGTAGAAAAGTGTACGATATTTTTTGACTTTTTGTGACTTTAGCGTTTTTTGATTTTTGCGTCTTTTAATGTGATTTCCGTTATTCGTTTGAGAATTTTTTTGTGACTTTTGTTATTTTAATGTTCTTTGTGGTTTTTTCACAAAATGTGTGAGATTTTTCCGACTAAACTGTCTCCGCAGAAGATGTGAAACTGTGATGGAGATCCTCGATGTCGAGTGTCGACACTTCAGTTGATAATGAAAAGATGGCGGAGAATTGAGGATGATGTTGCTGAATAATGAATTCTAAATGGCAACTTTTGATATAATAGAAGATGCCAATATCTACGAATCTATAGCAGGAAGACAGAGTGATGATGAAATCATTTATTCAGTACCAGAACCTATTGTTATACGCGGTGTTGGACATCTAACTTTGTACGTTAGACAACTTTGGTGTTGTTTTTCTTTCCAACTCATGACTCTGTCGTTGTTGCGTGTCAGTTATCCATCTTTGGAAACATATTATCTAGTAATTACTGTATATATTTTTTATATGATCCCAATGTAGAAGACGCGTTGTAGGGTTATTTTAAACCTAGTAGCCAAAAATTGAGTTAAGGAAGTACGACATCAGAAGTAGATTGATTTTAAAGTTGTTCGCAAACAATGGTAGCTGCTTGCCAAATGGTTCTGGCTTGTGTGTTCTGTTTTTTTATATTGGCGTTGTACTTTGTTATTCAACTTATAAATAGCTATTGACTTTATATAAGTTAACTTCCGTTCTTTCATATCAATTCTTCATAAACTAGAGTACAACTTGCCTGTTGTTTTAAGGTCAATCAAAGGAGCAGTATACTACAATTTACTTTGGACAAGTTGTAGCAGTGTTAATGAATTGTCATAGAATGTATTGGATACCTCTTACCGCTCAGTTTGGGCGAGTCTGTAAGTTAAAGATGGATGAAGGTAGAGATGTAATATAAATGTGATGTACTTGTCATCAAGAGATATTGCCATACAGATTGTTTTTTACTACAATTTATTAGTCTTTGACTTAGGACAATTAACTTTTTCAATTTGCTAGATTTGGTCTCTCAAATAAATTTGACACTGAATTCCCAACAAGTCTCTCTGGGAAGGTAAGATGTATTGATTTCTTAACTTCCTTTTGTGCACAAATAACAATTAGGTTTTGATCTCTATGTGCTACATGTTAGCAGGGATCATTAAGATGTGTGCCATTGCCACTTACAGCTGCACAAAATGATATGCTGTAGATTTCTATAGGCACCATTGATCTTAGGCTACTTACTTACATATGTTAGTGTAACTGCAATTAGTACAGCTGAGAATTCAGTAAGAGAAAGCTTTGCAAATTATCTGGATCTATCCATTTGTAGCATCCTGATATGTGCTTGCTAGCATAAAGCACTTTTACTGAGCCCTGCATACTTGTTTAAATATGTAAGGGAAAATGAGTATGTTGTTTACTGTCACATATCTGTGGACACTTGTTCTTACATTGCAGAGTTTGAAAATATTTTTTAAATAAGATAAAACACTTGTAGAGGCATTTTAATTTAACAGTCTTGCATTTTAGAATGTATTTAATGGTATCTTTTTATGCAGAAATCGAGAAACAAATACCTGTATATAGAAAGTAGGAGCTGGCTATCATGCTTAAAGAAAATTTTGACAGTACTTCTATGATTTTAGTCAGCAATTTCTGTAGGTAAAAAGAAGAGCAGATAAATAAGTGAATAAAATGAAATAAAAGATAATTTTGGGAAATTAATAAATGACAGTTTATTTGTTAGAAACAAAGTGATAAATAAGTTTGGAAACTGCAACTATAGTGAGTTTAGACCTATGGATTTATGTTATAATGCACAGCTTTTTACTTGGTATATTGCTCATTGAGAAACATTTCACCTGCTTTTCTTTTTCCTTCAATTTATCCAGTACCATGGCCATGGGAAGGTATAGAGAAGCAGTTGCCTGCCCTCCCCCTAGCTTTTGGTGAAGTATGGCCATCAGAATTCCTTTACAATTGAATTGAATGATGTCTCATTGGCATATTTGCCCTTTGAAAGAGAGACTGACAAACAATTCTCCAAGTTCCTATTTGCTAATGGTATGCATGACATTTTGGTGATGCATGACATTTTGGTGATGCACTCGAGGCCCATGTAAATGGTGTGACTCAAAGATTTTCCTTAGGGCACATCATTGAGGAGTATTACTATAGAATGAGATTTGGGGATAAATACATAATATAAGATTGCACAAAAGAAGCAGTAGAAATTTCTGTTTTAGTATTCATCTTTTCAATACATTGATATTTTTTTATCATTATTCATAATTGATGGAGGGTTTATATTATAATAATTTTAGCTTGCTCCAGAGGAATTTGAGTCAATACTTAAAAAAGTGAATAAAATCCTTGGAAGGACATTACCATTGAACATAAGATGGCTTTTGTGTGGGTGCATATGTTGCTGTTGTACACTTGGTCTGTCTATGTGGCCTGTAGTCTACCTGAATAAACGGGTAAGCTGCTTACATAGCTACTTGTGCAAGAATTTCTTATCTACTCCTATTTTTAAGCTTTTTGGATTATCTTTTGGTGTTTAATGCTGTGGGAAGTATCCCAAATATCTAAGGGAATTTTGGAGATTATGGTAGCTATTACATCATATTTTTTATTGTCATATTGAAAGCAAGATATTGATAGCTTTTCATTTTGACTTGTTTGTTTGCCATCAGTTTGTTTTCTGTCAGTTTCAGTTAACTCTTGTTTGCATGGACAAAGTCTTGTTAATGCACTGTTTTGCATTGCGGAAGATAAATTCTCATGCAAAATACCTATTATGCAATTAAACTTGTTTACTTTCTAGTCCAGAGTTGCAATTGAGAAGTTGTTAGATGCTGAAAATCACAATATTTTCCACAAGGTATTTTGTTTTCACATGTACAAGACCTTTGAGTAGGGATAAACAACTTTCTTATCAAAAATTCTTGAAATAGGAGCTGGGAAGTCAAACCTAATTGAACTAGGCCCATTGGTTATAGTGTTTATATTATCAAGGTATATTGTCATGTAAATTTGATTATGCAAATGTAAAACTTTTATTATTGACATTTGTAAAGCCATTTTTACAGTTTTAAATTTCATACATATTCTCTATTAATGATGGTTGATGCATTATTCTCTAAAGTTCCTTCTTCCCTATTTCTAGCTTGGATTGCACTGGAAATTAAGCAAGCAACTTGTGAATTCAAGTAATATGATGGAATATGTATGTATTAATTGAATTTGAATTTGAATTTGTTTGCACATTTCATACTATTAACTAACATCTATCAGATATATTTTGGAGCGTAATTCAAGGTAAATTTATAGAGTCCCAGTGGGAATTCAAGAAAGCAGTTATTAGAAACATTATAAAGAGCATGTTTTGAAATGAAAATCATGGAAAGTGAATGACTCAATTGGAACTCAAACTCAAAAAGCCTTGACTTTGTATATTGATTGCTTAACTACTTAACATATTAAGGATTACTACTTAATGTATTAAGAATCTGCAAATGTGTAAAATAGTTACGTTCAAAGATTCCAGCATAACAGTTGTAGATAAATTCAGACTACAAGAAAGTTTGGTGAAAGTATTATTCTCTAGGCTAAATATTGCTGGCATCCTGTTATGCTATCTTGGACTTAGATTGAAATCCACAGCAAACCAGTATCTCTGTGGACTTATAGCTGAAATTCTCACCTTATTTGTCAATGTAATTAAAAAGTTGTTAAAATTCTTGGAACATTTTTGCCTTGAACTTCACTTCTATCATCATTTTATTTTGTAGGTGATGCTAATAGAATTTCGGCCAAAACAAATAATATATAAGCCAGATTGAGATTGCATTGTTATCATGAACACAAACATAGTTTGTAAAACATGTTTTTTATCGTTCATTGCACAAAGACAAGTATTCTTCACATTTCCCTATGTCTATTGAATACCTTTAATCAGCATGTTGTCAATTCCTGTTTATCATAATCATTTGGTATTTTTCATTCAGTTTTTCTTTACAAACTTAAAAAAATTGTCGAAATTTGCAGAGTATATACTTTGAAATTTCCTCAACTGGTACAAAGAAGTGCAGATCTGCTTGGAGACTACTAGAGTCCTAATTTCTAGTTGTGCAGGTGCATGCTTCATTGATTGATGTTTACTGCACATAAATTCTTAAATCTCTTTTTAATTTTTAGTTTCTTGTTGGTGTTATGATCACTTAGGAAACCATTATGAAAATAGCAGTTTTCTTATTATGAGGAACACATTGAAGCACCAGCAACCCTTGACATATATTCCATACAAAGTGCTGTTTCGATTATTCAATCTTTTTAGTAAGAATATTGTTATACTCACTCAAATATGTTTCTAAATGCCCCCCACAATATTGCTGTGTTAATTTTAGACATGTCTAAATGGCTGCAATATAAAGTCATAAAAGCAAGTCAAAAAAGTATTTATCAAGTAAAATGTGAAGAGTATTTATCTTCTCACTTTTGAGACTTTGAGTTCTTTTCTGTTCAGAAATAGAAGAGGATATTGTTATCGTTAATACTGTTAATTTTAGATGTTTATAAGAAATGGAAATCATTTATCACTACCTCTTGTGTTGTTATGTAATTGATATTATTAGCCTTTCAGAGAATTGTGTCTTATAAGTTTTTCGCTTTTATTAATTCAGATTCTTTAGTAATCTTTTATTAGAGAAGTTGAGCCAGTTAAGCATTGTTGAAATTGTCAAATTCCTTTGATCACTTTCGTATCTCCAGGAAGAAGTAGAATGACGTCATATTCCAGATTCGTAGTATGTCCCAAAAACTATCAAAGACGGAACAAGTCGTCTGGCACGACATTTTAACGTTGTAGATCTTCGTTTTGGCCTTTTCCGTCATGAAATGGTTTGAAATATTGCTCAATTTTGGTTTGCGGTTGCCAAATATATTTAAGAAGTTTGATTATTAAGTTTATCATTGTTTCTAGAAATCTGTCATTTGTAACCCAGTTAGTTGTTATCCAAAATGCAAAACTCCTACTTTGGTGAAACAGTGCTGATCCAAATCTTTTCAAATCGAACTCCTTTTATACTCGTGATGTTGTTGTCATTTTTGGGAAAATAGTTAGTTGTTTTTTTGACTGAATTTTGTTGCTATTCACACTCTTCAGAATTCATCGAAACAATTCCATTGAAGCTAATGATATTGATATCTACTATAATCTTGTGAAAAACTTAAGTGTCACTGGACGTATAAAAGCGTAGTTGATTTTCAGTGACCGAGGCGTTTGTCTCGAGTCTTTCATGCTACCCTTGGCATAAATGAAATGCTGATTACTGTCGATTCTTACTTCGGCCTACTTTAGCTGTACTCTGTTTTCCTTTTTTTCCAAAGTAACTGATTAAAATGAATTTGTATTATCATAAGGTGTCATATATCAGCAATGATTAATATATGTAAAGGGTTATGTTTTAATAACGTCGCTGACGTACTTTATCTTCAGCCACGTAATTCGTTTACTAATTGCAATTTTAACCCAATAACTATAGTAGGCCATGCTCAGATTTCCTGAGTGGTATTGTTCCAAAGGATTATTTCACAAAAAATATCTCAAGCACTATGTTATGCCCTGCCCTGCAAATATTGATGTCTGTTTTGTTATGTTCGATATGTTAGAGGGGCGAAATTTCGCTTTTGAATATCCAATTTTTCGCAGGCTTCAAGGCAGACACATTTACTGAAAATCTTGAACATTTTCTTAGCCTCTTCCTTTGTTACTTAATTCGGTAGCCGTACAGTGTTATGGTTCGAAGTATGTATGCAACATTTAAAACGTATTTGTAAATATTCGTTATAAATAAATTGTTTTTCATTGAATCTGCTTTGTTTTGTATTGTCAATCGTATCTACCTCTTCTGTTCTCGTTCTCAGCAAATTCTCTGTATCAGTGTTGCCATGGAAGTGACTACTTTCAAAAACGAATTCACTTTGAGATTTTCAATGCTTAGGGCTTTCAGATGTAGCTACGACAAATAAACTTGAATGATCGAATAATAAAACTTAGATGTTTTTGGTTCTCATGAAATAAACTTAGTTGTGGGCGTGACATTAAGCGCGACGTACCCCGACGTGATCCTGCCAGGGTGCAGTATCACATGGTTACAGCGTCAAGAAAAATGACCATTTGGAATTAGATGACCAATATCAAAGATGAAACCTATTAGCAAGACCAGGCATACACGATCTTATATGGAATTTCTTTATAAAGAATTCGAGGGTGAGAATGCCCAGGAAACAAGGAACTTGAAACAACTGCCAGGCTCATAGGAAGAAACAATTTTTTCCCGATAAACCTTCTAATACAGCACAAAATGAAAAGGATATTTGGCCACTTTTATTGCAGCAAAATCATTTTTACTAGCAATACCATCCAGAGGTCAATCGTAAAATACGTCAGTCATTCATAATATACTGTAGAGGGTCTACGGACGAGCTTGCCCCCACCGAAAAACATGGGGTAACCCTAGCTGAGGATGGTACAAGCTCATCCCGAAATGTTCTACAGTATTTGTCATTAACAACGGTTTAGTCAAAAATAACAATGCATGCGTCAATGACAATTTAAAACTTTATTGCTATTAAACAATTTAAAGCTATTTTCTCTATTTCATCCTGCAATGATACTCATCATTCAGTTCATTCTATAAATTTATAACAAAGCTGCGCTTTCTAACTGATGTTTTTTATGACTATGTTGTCATTCTGTGTTATTTATTTTTGTGATATTGTGATATTGTGATTTTGTGATATTGTAATTTTGTGATATTGTGATATTGTGATTTTGTGATATTGTGATTTTGTGATTTTGTGATATTGTGATTTCCTTACCATCCGTACGAGATTTTTCCGAGTGATACGCCCTTTGCCTAACATGAGGAAACATTTGGCTAGTTCTAGAAATTCGTTTGGCAGGGATAGTCTTGACACAAACTTACCTGAGAAGATATTCCATTTTTATTTGTAAGAATGAAATTTGCCTATGGTTTTTGATTTAAAGAGCTGAAGTGTTGGGCTGGCCGTAATAACTGGAAGCAATATTGATACGCCAGGAATTGTCGCCATGTTGATCAGCAATGATAAAGTAAGCTTTTAACATAATAATTTCAAAAATATAAGCGAAAGTCATGATTATAGCTTTTCCTTTGTCATTTTGCCAGATTTCTGCTAGACAGAGGGAAGGGATTGAAGTAAGGAGTCGCAAAGTCTTGTAGAAAAGGGATAGTGAGTGATGTAATGCCCTGTCACCTTGTACATGTTGTCACAATACAGTTAATAGGTAGAAACAAATATTTATGTTTGCTTAAACTCTTGATTATCCCGTATAGACAAAATCATTGATATCCCTCATTAGAATTGATAGTACTCTATCTTACAACGGATACTAACTCGGCACAAATTAGCTGACAAGACAATCAGTAATAGAGATGACTCCCACAGTTTCCTGTCGAAAGAGGCCTGGTACCGACATAGAAAGCTTGTTCACTACACTATAGCTCTTGGGTCTGAGATTTCATTAGAAAACTATTCTAAGTAAAAGCTTTATGACAAGGGAGGATCCCAACAAGTTACTAAGATCTCACAGGCAAGAAAGACTTGACAAATAACAAAACTACATGTGCTAGCGAGATAAGCTAAAAAGAACTCCTCCACAATTTCATGTTCCTGCACAGGCATCGAATTAGTCATTCTACAGTTTCTTACAAATGAGCTCTCTAGACGAAATGCTGTTTTATCCTGAAAGATTTCAAATGTCTTGTCCTGAGAGATTTAAAATCTTAAGTGTATTCAAAGCCTATGTCTATCCTGGTGATGATATTTCAAGATGACTAACCAGGGGTCTTTTTGTTTACTGTATATATTTATTGAAAGAAACCAAGCTTTTGAAAACTTTATTCAAATGTAGTAGAGAGTTCAAATTAGCAACGTAATGTAGAGAGCAGGGTTTGAATTGTTTTGGTCAATATCCGGTCGCCAAGGAGTGAATCCCCCCTTAGACCAGGAGACATGCTCACATCCTAATTTGCACATCATTTTGGACGCTGTCAACGTTACAACATAATGGCTGTCGGTGTATGTGGTGTATGTAACAGAGTTTGTACAAAAAGGGAGTCACCTTCACGGTGGTCACATGTCAGACAGAGAGAAGAGAACGGATCATTTAGCGAGTGTTCCATATTCACTAATTTGCATTTGTGATCCTTTAGGTGGTTATTGCACGGGATGGAAGGCATAGCTAGATTAGGCTACTGTTATAATACGAATGAGTTTCAAAGACAAACATATTTATCAAGCTATTTAGATGGAGGAATTGATCGTTATGACATGTACAGTAAAGACAAATCTGCAGTGAATGGTCTCTACTCGTATGAGCAAATCCAGGATCAAAACATGCAGATTAAACCAGCATCAGTTCCAAATTCAAATCGCCATCAACTTTCTAGAACAGTTCCAGAATGGAATCCGTCATTATTCCCTCGCTACGAAATGCCTGATGCTGAATCAGCGCACACTTACACGATGGAACAAACACCTCAATCATGCATGTACCAAAATTCAAGAGGCTACTACGAACACTATGTAAACCATACAAGATCTCAATACCACTGGATCCGTGATCTTTCACAAGGTAGGGCACATTGAGCCTTCTATTTTTGAGATTTATGGCGATCACTTGAAAGAATACACCATGCATAAGTTGCATCGCCGGCGATCGCATGGATACGCACGCTCAGGGTCTTAATTTAAACTGTAAGTTTCAACTGCGAGACTAAACTTCTAAGCTTTATTTTGTCATTTATAAGCTTAGATAACATCAATAGCACGGCTAATTTATTAGCTACGAATGTGGTTAGACAACAACTGAGCAGGCTATTGTTCATGGGTCGCTCAAGCACACTTGAGCTAGTTAAAGGGATCGCAACCCTTAATAAACTCGGCAGTGGGGGATTTTGATACAATGATGGAAAAGAAGAATGTTCATTTGTGTATTATTGGTGGCGAATCTTACATATACTGCGCACACAATTCCTTGCAATACTGCTTATGTCAGGTCCAAGGTAAGAGTAATCGCTATTTACACTGCGATCTGTACGTAACTAGCGCGCGCCAGTGCTATCTCAATTTATCCATTTCATCCCTCTGTTTGCTTATCATTTAAGTTGTCTTTAGGCTGTTGTTCTATTTGATGCAGTTTATGTTTCTTCAAATGCATTATGGAAATTAAACTTAATGTATATACAATGATGTTCGTGCAGAGACGCATTGGTAATAGTCCATCGCTTTCATGTAATAGCAGAAGCGAAGTGGCCTAATTGTGACAAACCACCAGACACAGTTTTAAAGCATTCCCCAAAAGTGACTTTCTATCATCTATGTTATTGTATCACACACAATGATACACCTGGTCTGTCAGTCCTTGGTAAAGGTCTGGCGTTATTTAACTTAAGCGCCAGGAACAGTTGAAAAAGCTAGGAGATCCTTTATCTGTCAGTTGTGCCATATGTATGAATGTTTAGAGTTGCGAATATCTTTTCAGATAAAAATGCAAGAGAATTTAAAACTACAACGCTAGAAAGTAACAGAGTTCTAGCTTAATGTTCATACACCATGAACATGAAAACTTCGGAGTATTTCTTGGATTACTTACTTGAAAGTCTTGTCATGGACGGTTTACTAAGCGTTTACTAAACATTGTATCCGCTTCATATATACTATGAGTGATGCGACACGAATTCTCTTTTAGACTACGCAATTCATATCGGTTGATAGAGTAGTATCTAGCACAAATTGGCTGTCTTATGTAACAACGTTGCTTTTTAACATTCTTAGTGTTTATTTGGTGCCACAGGCGCTCAGATCCAACGGGTTCTCCCATAGATAACTCTTGATCACTAAATATTTTCTCACTAATTCACTGCTACAAATCAGAAGCATTTCAAGATGGTATAAACCTTGAAAGATCTTGTTTAACTTTCAAACAGAGACTGAACTGTACTTTTAAAGTGTTCCAAAATATATTGCAATTTTTTAGCATTGCATGAACAATACATGCCCTTGTTGTGACTGTTACACTATAAAGATATTGCCCTAGTGTTTTATTAGCAAGTTCAGAAAATTGCATGACTTTATGTAATCAATTTATTTCTTTTGCATTGCATTGAAACACATAAAGCATTGTTAAACCTCATGGAATTGAAACTGTTTTCTACTTTAAATGTGTTCAGTTGCAATACAGAATATTTCAAAGTGATGTATTTTGCAATCGTGTCACTTAATTGATAACCTCTTTTAATACCAAAACCATAGCTTATTTCTTTGCGTTCACATGAAATTCATCGTCTGTCTTAATTTTAGCTGCTGAGTCCTTTAAACTTGAGCATTACTGAATAGCTTTTGCAGGACGAAGACAGTACAATACCCGCCAAAAGATCTTGAGATGCAAAAAATAACAAAGACACTTATTCCGCTTAACTAATTCATCCTTTTGCCTTACACGCAGCCCCATCCTCTCTTGAAAAGTGTGCACTCTATTTTTTATAAGAACCAACAAAATTGAGATTCAGGCTGGTTGCTCTTAATTTTTCAAACATTTTGAAGCTGAATTCTTAATCTGTTCATAAATCTTTGGGGTGTAGGCAATATAGACATTAGACAATATCCAAGATAACACTGGGTGTTTATGAAACAGGTATTATTTTCAATAAAATTAGCAGAAGATAAAAGATATGCGTTCTTACAGATGTATAATCCTTGCCAAAAATTTTTGATGCACTTACCGCTTTCTACGCACTGATGTTTAGGGTGTTTTTTGAGGACTTTTGGCAAGCATTGTAGAGCTTTAAATGTTTTGTATCAGTTTCAAATCATTTTATAACAGTGCTTCAGCCTCAGCTTGTTCGTACTTTGCTCTTATTTCCCATTAGTTTTGAGGCTTCTGCTCCTATAAAATTGTTCTTATAAAAAAGAGTGTAGTTTCGTCTATGAGAAACTTGAAGTTGTTTTGCAAGTACAGTTTCTCCACAATCGCGTATGCATCTCCCAAAAGCAACATTGTTTAGGAATTAAGGTGGATGTAAGTTTAGTGCAGAATGTAAAAATTGCAACGTTTCTCAGGACTTTTGGCGACTATTGTATGCTTTGCATGTTGAGAGATAAATGCATGCTATTACTAGCAATAAGCTCAAACACAACAGATATTCATTAAACCTTATGTGTTTGGTGTAATCGACTACAAATGCAACAGTGTTAGATATTGGCAATTCAGGATACAACAAGAATCAAATATGTTGATAACTTGTTCAATATTGCAAGGGATAAGCAACTGATTATTTTAGTGAACATCGCAGTTTCTACAAATTTCTTTGTACTAGTTAAGGGGTTCCACTGGTCGAAATTTGGTGCTTTTGATCAAAATTGCAATTTTACTCTGAATGAATCCTTACATATCAGAGATAATGTCTATATAACTGAATTCTCGGTTTTCTAGGCATATGTTATGATTTTATGCACTTTTTATTGCTTCTGCGATAGTTTGTTCAAAAATCTGATGATTTTATTTAGCAGTTTAGTTTGTTTCTCCTGGCCTACTGTTGCTGTAAGTGCCCAACACCTATGTATCACCTGAAAGCCCTTTGTGTTGCGAATTCATTTACGTCATCAATACCAGTCTGTGGACTATGTACGTCACAATATCTCTATTTTAAACTCCTATGTAAAACAATAGATAATTCTAAGCTACAACTTGATTGGCTCTCTCAGCTTTGTTCTGAGATTCCATTGGCTGACAGCTGTCAGCTGCCTATATAATGGCTGACGGTTACTTCACAAAGTAGCGTGGTTTTTCACTCACCTAGCAAATACAATTGATTGAGTTTACTTCCACGATAAAAATGGCTAGAACTAAGAAAAATTCTCTAAAACAGTTCATGGGGCGACGAAAGAGGAGTAGTATGCGTCGAAATAAAGCCAAATTACTAGAACAGCCACCACAAGATGCTGAAGAACTGTCATCAACGATTGTGAAGTCAGCTATCGCTGCAAGCACCTCAAAGTTGGGAATATTTGGCATAAGTTTACAGCAGTTGGAAACAAATGTCATTGACGAAGAAGAAACCAATGATGACTGCTATGTAATTGTACAGACAACGTCAATACGTAAGTTTTTTAGCAAGCTGCTTTGCCCATCATGTAAACAAGCCTGTATAACATTTGACGTGGTGACGGATAAGACTATAGGATTTGCTGCCAAAGCCAGATCTTTCTGTACTGCATGTGAAAACAATGTGTCTGAGGACTTTCTTTGTAAAAGAGTGGGTGATTCTGCGTCATCTAATGTCCCATTTGAGGTCAACATGCAAGCAGTTCTAGCCTTCAGAGGCATTGGCTGTGGGTTTACAGCAATAAGAGAATGGTGTGGTATAATGAATATGCCTTACCATCTAAGCCAAGATGGTTATACTACCATTCATGAAAGGCTTAACTCTGCAAGCAAATCATCCTTCAAGGATATCCAACAGAAGTCAATTGAAGCAGTTTTTTCTGCCTATGCTGAAACAGGTGTGTACCCAGATGCAAATGGTGTACTGGATGTAGCAGTATCATTTGATGGTGCATGGCAACGTCGTGGTCATTCATCCCACAATGGTTTTGCATCGGTTATTGATCTAATTACTGGCTTACCCATTGATTACGAAGTTCTCTGTAACTTTTGCTTCAAGTGCCAAGCCAATGGAGGTAATGAAGACTGTGCATGGAAAGAGAAGCACAGTCTTAGCTGTCCAAAGAACTTTGATGGCTCAAGTAATGCAATGGAGGTAGAGTGTGCATTGAGGCTATGGAACAGGTCTGAATCTGAGCATAAGCTGAGGTACACCACCATGTTGTGTGATGGTGATAGCAAGGCTTATGATGCTGTTCAGAAAAGCAAAGTGTATGGTCCTTTCACAAATATTATGAAAGAGGACTGTGTCAACCATGTTTCCAAACGAATGGGCACTGCATTAAGAAATTTGATAGCAGTGTCAAAAGTACAAAAAGAGTCCTTATCAGGAAAAGGGAAGTTGACGCAAGAAAAAATAGCAAAAATACAAAACTACTATGGTCGTGCCATAAAAGACTATGGCAGTGACATTACATTACTAAAAAGGAGAATATTTGCTATTCTTTTTCACTTCTCATCATCAGATGAACACCCAAAACATATTCACTGCCCCACAGGAGAGAAATCTTGGTGTTTCTGGCAAAGAGCCATTGCTACATCAAAGGGTCCTGGGTCTCACAAAGAGCATGATACATTGCCATCTGAGATTGGGAAAAAATTGGTGCCCATTTTTCAAAGACTCTCAGATGAGAACTTATTGAAAAGATGTATGAGAACCAAAACTCAAAATCCTAATGAGTCACTGCACAGTACAATTTGGAAATACTGTCCAAAAGCAATTTTTGTTGGCAGAAAAACAATGGAGACAGCAGTTAGCTTAGCAGTTTGTCGGTTCTCAATGGGGTCTTCATTTCAACAAACTTTGTGCAGGATAGTTGGCATTCAGTCAGGCTCATTTCTAAAACAGGCAAACATAGAACAGGACTCCCAGAGATTGCTTTTAGCTGAGAAGAAGCATACAAAGGCATGGAAGAAAAGAAGACGCGAACTTAAATACAAAAATTCAAACCTCAACCAAAAAATGGCAGTCAAGGAGGGTGAAACATATGCAGCTGGATCATTTTAATAAGATGAAACCTTGCAATAAACTGTAGATAGCATGATAGGGATAAAAAGTCTTTCCTTTAACCACTGTGTATAGTTGCAAGTTCCTTTATTCACTTACAAACTTTTAGGTGGCATTTTCTCAGGATTACATTTTTAGCATAGTGCGGGTGTTTAGTGAATGCAAATTTTTATCAGAAATTATCATGAATAGTAATGTTTATATATCATTTTAATCCTTAGATTATGTAGAATGGGATGTAGGCATCTATTTTTCTGTGAGTGACAAACAGAAGCAAAGATCAACCATAGAAAAATGAAAAATGGATTGAAAAATTAAACATTTAGGGAAAAGCCATTTAAAAGAGACAAAACATACTCTGTAGAGGCAAAATGCACTTTATCCCATTAGCCCATGTATAGAGAGTATACTTATGCCACTATAAGCAAAGGATCCCTCACCCTGTAACAAATTTGCATTCACTAGCAACCATCAGTAAAAAGCTATTGTTGTGTTGTTACCATGGAAACAGCTAATTATAGACTAATTTTAATTTCATTTTTGAATTCTATGTATCAAATTACATAAGATATGAAATTTTCATTGAAATCTTACGTGTAACAAAGAAATTAGATTTCTGACCAGTGGACCCCCTTAATGACTTATTCATTTATACGATGGCAGTAATGATACAGCCTGGATAAGAGCGGTGTGTGAACCAATATTTTGAACAAGGAAGTTTTCATGCATTTAGTAATCTGATTTTGTGAGATCATTGCAAAACTGGACATAAATTGATCTTATGAATTCATTGATTTCAGTTACACGTTATCTCTTACTTGTCTGTTTATTTTGTTATAACTCTAAAGTGAAGAACTAAGATTGAAGATCGTTTATTTCCGTTAAGCTTTGCTGCTAGGATAATATTTGCTTGATGTCATCAAAATATCAACTTACCTTTGATACACATTCCAGTCCTTTTATGCGAAGCGTAGTCAATATATTGCGAGGAACCTGCAATCCCCAATTAGTTACTTGATACAATTTAACTATAAGAGAATTGAGATAGGAAGTTTTAAGATTTGACTAAGTTCAACTGTTGTTAAAACATTTACAAACGCATGGTCAAACAACAGCTCATTGTTGAACATAACCAGTTGAATAACAAAATGATGAACATCGACACTTATATACAATATAACAATCACTTTGAGACTAAAATATCAGTTTTGATTTAGTCTCACTAGGCTAATGACATGTGTCAAGAAATTCAACTGAAAGTGTGACAATCACTTCTTTTTACTTCTTTGTCTGATATTTGCATTATGTAGCATATGTTACATTATTTTTATTGTTAAAATTCATATAGATATTTATCATTATCTCCCACATTAGATATTTATCAATATCTCCCATATTAGATATTTATCATTATCTCCTTAATTTGATAAAGAACAATAAATCTCAATATTGGAGAAAATTTATTTCGTTTGTTATAGACAGGAAAGTGTGTAGTGCGCTTTGGAAAGAAGAGGAATTGACAATTTACAATAGCATTATGGTCCTTTATAGAACGACCTCTATGTACCTTGAGATTGTTTATCAGTTTAGTTTGCCCGGCTAGATAATGCCTCTAATATTATGTCGTAGTCAAGTGTGATAACACAAAAGAAAGAGATATTAAGTAGTTATTATACCACTGGATGGAATGCAGTTCTTGGGGTGGGGGCATTTGGTGAGGTAAGGTTGTATGAGATTGGTGAGGTTTTCATTAAATCAAAATCGTCTAACAGTTAAAGCATTTCACAAGAATGCAGACCACTCTGCTTCTTGATCTAATTTTAAGCAGATGAAACGTGATTGCACAGAGTTTTTAAAGGAAAACTTAGATTTGCAATAATTCTAGGAATGGCCTTTGAGTCTCATTTCATAAAGCAAAATGCACCTAATGGGCAGGCATTGAAATTATGCTTGTGTTGCTGTTATACTTGTTGGAAATGACAATGTATAGACAATACTCTACTTAAACTAGGATCTCTCTTGATATGTATGCAATGTAATCTGCACAGATCTATCTTTAGAACTGCATATTTTGTGTAGATTTGCATGTTTAAAAACCTTGTTATTGCGATATTAATTATCGAAATCCCTACAATCGGCATTTACAAACCTGGCTTAGGCCTGATTTGCATGCATTTTCACGCTATTACGCTCTGTAGGTATGTACACAGACGTTTGCATATGTAGCCAGTACAACGTTATACCATAAAAGTTAGATTACCGAATCAGACAGGCATGATATTGTCTTCCTGATAGGAGAGTATCTCTTAATTGTCCATGGGAAAATTGAACATTTACCAGGCCCATATTACTAGAAATTGAGGGTGTTAAGTTGTTAAAGTTAGTTTTTAGACACGGATTGGCTCAGTCCTTTATATTGTTATGTCTGTATTTAATCTGAGACCGTCGGAAGGTTAACGCAAACAAAATCAGACCGTTCTTGATGCCCAGGTGTCAGCGGCCTCCCTAGATTTATTTTGGAAATTGAGAAGCTCATGAATTTTAGATGGTCTACTTAACATTGGATATCAATGGTAGGCTTAAGAACATTTGACGGTGTCACTTATGGATTTCCGGGCGCCACACAACGACCTCAGAGGTCTTATTTGAATAAGACAATATTAACTTACAAGGTAGTAATGCGGAGGAGGGTACGTAATCAAATGTCGTCTCCGAGATGTCTATAAACACTTGACTGTGCACCAAGATCTATTGCTTTGAATTTCCGTCAGGGTGGCCAGACACTGAGCTAATTGTCGCTTGGCAATATTTTACGGGCTTGCTACTCTAAAACATGGCCCAGAATGCACCTGAGATAATTTCATGTTTCGGGTCTTTAAATCAGATATGTACTGCTTGTTTGGTGTCTTTTTTGATTTGGCTTTCAAAGTTGAGAGATTAAGTTGTTATTTTAGATCTAATATATTTGACCAAAGTGCCTATTTAATAGGGATATTTAGATCATATGACCGTTTTGTTACAAGATAGGGCAAAGTGGACCAACTGCTTTACTTAGACAAACTTTCTTAACATCATTGTTCCAAGAGTCAGTGCAGTTAGACTGAAATCAAACTAAGCATTGGAAAAAGATCGAACGTGTAGCCAGTAATGCTTCAAATGTTTTGAGATTCAGACAGGGTAAACTGAATATAAGGGGTATTTTATTATAGCACGTGATATACGTACAGTTTTCAATGTAGGACCACTGAAAGATGCATTTAAGTTGCTGACAATTATAGGTTGTGTATTCCTATTTATAGTATGAAGCATCATTGGCTTGTCAGGGGTCAGATGACCTAATGTGTAAACTCCTAATGGAGTAACTCGGTAGGCATATTGCGATACCACATGTCGTCGCTGGGAAACTGGAAATCCACAGCTATTACCGGTAACACTACCATTAAGACATATGTTCAGAGTTGTGGATATGAAAATCCACTCTTAATTGGTAAGATGTGTGTCCCTCGTGAAAGTAACCAAAGTGTAAAAGCTTCAGTTAACAACTGGTTATTATATTTGACAGCAGGAGCGTTTTGAGGTAGATCAGAAATTCACATCCAGTAAGGCTAGTCATACATAACCTATAAAATCCATTTCAGACTATGAAAAATTTCAAGTTGTGTAGATAATTGAACCACATACAGCAAAGAATTAAAGTAGAAGCGTCATTGTGATGGACATAAAAGAAACAACACGACAGCTTTCTTTAACAAACCACAATCGAATGCATTTCAGATTCATTTCAGAATCATTTGAAGATTGAAATGTTAAGCGAGTTCGTTCTTGGCTATGGATTTCTGGTGAAAAACGTCTGAAATCCGCCCTCCCCATCTTATACCAGTTTTATCATGTCAACTTGTGACAAACGCATTTTTTGTAGTAAAAAACAGGTTATAAAAAATGATAGGCTCAACTTTTCGAAACATAAGAAACAACCCTACCCAAAATGAATAAAGCTAAGAAACTTTTATAATTACGTCAAATGAGAGTCTTGAATTTGTTAGGGAGGATAGCAACTTTGTCTCAGCTGAGAGGGTGTTCCATAATTTTGCCCCTCTGTAAGAGAATGATATTTGTCAGTTTGAGGTATTTTCTCTGAGTGGAGTAGTGAGAATTTCTGCAAAACATTGCTTGCAAGTTGTGTGGAGCAAGGCTGTTGAGAGACTTAATACACCATCGTTTACCGTTCTTCGAATTAGCACATTAAATTAGTTGATCTCTGAATGTGAGTGAACTGTTTACTTTACCTTATAAGCGCGTTTAAAAACTCATTGCCTTAGACTTTTGAGAAACATATAAGAAACTTTTGATAGCAAAATGGCCAGAAAATTTAAGAAACTGCCTACCAGCACCGGACCTTAGTTTGTTATAAAAAATAAGTGTGTACTCTCATACGTTAACTACTAACTAAGGGTGATTTCTACGGTGATCTCACGATGGAGAACTACTTGTTAACTTCAACGGCCATTAGGGCTGTGCTCGTCCCAAAAATTGAAAATCTTCTGCATCACTCTTGCCATTCAAAGTGCCCTATTGTCGATCAAAGGTTCAAGATGCATTGTTTTCAAAAATCGTAATGTACAGTACCTATAATATGTAATTTATCTTATTCTCAGCACCTCTTCAGTTGTGGATAATTGCTTGTGATAAGTCCCGTTTTCCTGTGCTCCTTATGTTGTATCATCTTCACTCCGAAACTCTCAATAACAAGTGTAGATATACGTGTTTTAATTGTTATGAAGGTTCCATTTTTGACAAGTACTTTTTTAGGTTTTCATGATTTTAACACTGAAAATTTCTTAGAGACTTTACTAGCAGAAATATTCGACTTTGTATAGCACTACACTGTTACACAGGCAGATAGGTACTATATAAAAATAACACTGAGATACATAGATTTTCATAAAAAATCTATGCAGACTAGCAATTTTGCTCTTTTAAGAGATCATGGGCTTTTGTGACAGTTGGACTACAAAAGTAAATCAACTTATCAACTTTCCTGGGCGTTAGAAATCTAGTATTGAACTTTCTTAACTCTTCGATTAACTGAGTACTGCTTTCTTATAAAAATAAACCGTGTAATTGCTTATTTTCCCGTTAAAGCGATAGAATTGTTGGTTGCACTTATGGGTGGTGCCAGGGGAGGGCCAGGGGGGCTATAGCTCCACGTCGGAGCTTGCTAGCCCCCGTCAGAAGGTGAAAAACTCCTTCTTATAGTTATTTTAGCAATTCTAGTACCCTGCAAGCTTTGTCCTACTCCTCCCTTTGAAAGAGTCAATCCCTGTCGGAAAGTTCCTAGCGCAACACTCCCTGATTATGGGCATGGTTGTAAGAATGTACACAAATCACCGTCATCAAGAACAGTAGAGAAAAGACAACACAAGTGTTGCATGTCTAAGTTTCCATAGCACAAATTGTAAAAGTGTAATGATGGAAATTCTCAATGATTTATCAAAGAAGATACATTGCAATTGTATGGTTTACTGAAACTGAGACAGGTCCTAGAATGACGCCTCTCAATCATCCACCTTCAAATGAAAACCTCGTTTGATTGAAGCAATATTAGCGTGTACTTACATCCGAAAAGAAGTTGAGAAGATTTGTTTGACCCGACCATGCTTTCGGTCTGTAAACCCAATACTTTAAGTTGTGTCATTTAGGTCTTGGAATAACTTGCTAATCGAGTCAAACTGTCAAGATCCATAACTCAGGAATTATGTTAATTCGCTAAAACTTGGTCCTAACCTATCATTTTTAGAGGTCACAAGTTCGTAAAGGAATCCTAATTCATGTCATGGATCTGGTCAGTCAAAGGAAGGAATCTCATTGTAGAACAAACAGAGACAACTGATTATGTGGAAAGGAGGGACTATGTATCAATTAGGATAGAGCTTCATTCAGTAGACTCGAGTACTTACGTAGTCTAACAGAACATCTTGTCTCAGATGAAGTAGACAATATTGAAGAATTTAGGAACATCTAATACCATGAGTTTAATCACGTGCAGCTTTAGACGAGAATACTGTCATTTATAAGTCGACCATTTTTTAAATTTTTTTACTCATCGCTGATTTTTGCAAGGAGATTCATGCAAGAAGCTTGTATTCTATCAACTCATAAAAGCTAGCAGTCTCATTGGCTATCCTGTCAGCTTTTCAGGTGATTAACCGAAAAATGCGTTATCACAAGACATTGTCAAACTTTCTCTTTCCAAGGGGGTTCGTCGTGCTAATACTTATTTAATGAGCTTTCTCTACATATGCTGCTAACATGTTAATTGTTATTGGCATTATTATGACGCTGCGAAATGTAGAGGAGAACTATTATGTATGAATCATGAAATGGTTTTTCTTAGATTGTGAAAACAACCTATACCAATAAAATATAGTAACAATAAAAGGCAAGATTAATCAAGGCATCAATATGAACGAGCTTTATTACATTAGAGCTCTTTGCTTTCGAAATATTGTTTTCCAGTTGGGGTCCAAAGTGCTTGTATTTACAAGGCCAATTATTGTTAAGAATCTCACGCACAACGTTATTAGGGATCTTTGTCCCAGACTTGTAAAATCTGCTTCTGAAAACTTGTTTTTTGCAAATAGATCTTGTTAATCTTGTTGGAATGTGTAAGTGCCGACATATTATTTATTCGAGTAGAAGCAAGTTATGACTATCTCCACATTTTTAGTTCACACTAGGTATTTACCATTCTCATGTTATTGGTACTAAGCATTTAGACATATATTGACCACTCTAATAATAAACCTACATAAAAAAATCAGGCGTGCAGCTACTGGGTGGGTCCTGAGTGTCTATACCCATGCCCTTTCCTCCAGAAAAACAAAAGTGCCCTTTGTCTTGGAGAATCTTGAAACTGTTTCTTGTAGTTTTGTAGGATGCCTGCTGGGAATCTTTGCTAAAAATGACAGTAACGAATCCCTGAAGCGTCCCGTTCGATTTCTTTTGTTTCTAAAGCTAATCAAAATGAGTTCAAGATATATTCTGTTTAGGAAGTGTTTAGTGTGCCCTTTTTTATTTGTTAGACCCTTGCCCTAAAAAATTTCTAGTTGCGCTCCTGGATATAAGGAACATTATGACGTCTTAACTGATTTGTCATAACTGTCCCAGTTGGGAGGAGCATTTCCACGTGGCAGTTAAGAAATGACTGGACTTCTATGCAAAAATCCATTTCAAGACTTTTAAAGGGTCACTACTAGAAAAGACTGCTAACAAGATTGCAAACTTGAAATAGGCCACCCTCATTCAATAAATCCATTTAACGCATTAGATGCACCAGTGTCAGTCTAGATTTATTGCTATGATTTATGCTGATTAATTGTTTATGGCCTGCTGCGTTGAGGCATATAAACCAGTGGATAGGGTCAAGCCCTTTCCTGGCATCTTTGATGGATTGCCTTCTAAATCTGGGTGGTGAATGCATCACGAAATCAAAGTTGTTTTTAACAGTTATGGAACAATTATTCGCTGTGATGTGACACGAACCTTACAATCTTCATGTGCTAAGGTGCTCAAAATTCGATTAACTTCAAACGTACCGCTAGAAGTTGAAAGCAGAGAAGCGATGGTAGATATTTACGCACATACACAGAAATGGAATGGCAAGAAATCAGTTTATCAGCCAGTTAGAATTTCTGGGGAGCATCAGGCGGGGGAATCCTTTTCAAGTACAAACTTGTCTTGTCTATAACTTATAATAAACGCCTACTTGGCGTTTCCAGTCTCTTTAACAACTGTCCAGTTCAGATTTGAGAGTTTGGCAAGTGTACACTCAGTGACTGTTCAGCTCAGATTTGAGAGTTTGGGAATTGTGCACTCAATGAGGCATAAGACAATTACAAGCTTCTGGAGTGTTCAATGTGCGGTGACTTGATTTTGATGCGATTACACCGAAATACACAACAGTAACAACACCAACAACAATAACCAACAACAGCAAAGACAGAATTGTGATAATTACAGCAGCAGCAGCAGCAGCAGCAGCAGCAGCAGCAGCAGCAGCAGCAGCAGCAGCAGCAGCAGCAGCAGCAGCAGCAGCAATATTGCTATGCAATGAAATAGAGACGTCCTAAGTGGGCTACCTGTGAGGAGGAGGTCCCCGTTAATTCGGCACAAGGCCAGCCCTGAAAAGTCGGAGCAAAGCGCAGTAACAATTCCAAATCCCAAAATTCCTATAATGCCCCTTCTATGAAGCATCCAGGAGTAAAACCTTATCAAATGATAGCCATTAATGTCTCAACTAAAGCTCATTTTCATCTTATAATTGTTGGAGAGGCAAAGAAGGTAAACTCTTTTAGTTGGATTGCAGTGCCCCATAGCCCCCCTGTACCTTCGCGCCCGCCATTGATGACAGGCGTTATCAAGTTTTGAAGTGTTGGTTTATTCGTTGAAATGACATGTACCAGTGGTATTTAGTAACTTTATTTCAAAAGTAATTCATGAGGTTCTTTTTAAATGTACATTTCTAGAATGTCTTCTATGGGCAGATCGTTCGATCATTTTGCCCCTATGCAAACTTCTTTTATACGAATATGTAATTTTTTCCCGAGCCTCAGTATTCTTAAAATTTTTTATTTTGAGCCTAAGAATACCCTTAAATTATTGTTCAATTTTTGCAATTTTGAGCATTTAATTCTCGTAAAGTCTATAGCCCTTAAAGGTTTAAGATAAATAAGCACATTAGGACTAATGAGTTTTATAGTTCAAGCGGCGCTTCTCTGTACTTTGCATATTGGTTCAATATTCCATGAGTAGACTTTTAAACCCTACGGATGGTTTTCCCTCAAGCTTTGGTCAACAGTTGCGATAATAAACTATTCAATCTCTTTCAGCTGGATTTCATCATGCAGGGTCTTAAAGCATCAATCTTTACTCAAAACTCTAAAATCCTGCATTTGATTTTTTATGGATTGTTTTATTGGGATCTTTGCGATATTAAAATACACTGAAGAATTTTCTCACGATGTGATCAAATCTTTTACCATTCAAAGCATGCTTTTCAAGGCTTTCTTACCCCTAGAAAAAATGTCTTGTAGGACTTTCTTTTAGAATTTCCATATTATTGACATTGATTAATTCTCATAGTTGCTGGTTGCTTTTCAATGTTATCGTCTCATCCTGAATTTTAATATGTGCGCTCGTCCTGAATGTTATCGTCTCGTCCTCTTATGAAAAAAACGATGAGGTACTTCGTTGTTGGACGCCTTTGAAGTTCAAGACAGATGTGTTCTCAATCCAGTATTTGTAAAATGCTATTCTGACCGGTTTGTAACGGTATTCCAAAAAGTATGGGTAGGAAATAAGTTAGTGCATAGTAGTATAGAATGAGTCTTGTCATTTTCCTTCTCTACAGAAAGTCTAAACAACCTTTCATGTAGAGGCTGATGGCCTCTATGCCATGCTTTCTGATGTTGACACATCAAACCAAGCATGCACCTTACATGGCTATTAATACTCTTAATTTTTGCATTTGTTCATTTATTATGTAATTATTATTATCATTAAGTACCTGTATCATTTACAATAAGTCAAATGATTTTTTCAGCACAGCAATCCTCATTTGTATGTTTGATATTTCATAATGAATGAGAGATAATCTTTTAGATTTCTTATTTGATATCTTTTATCCATACCTCTCTAATATCAATATTATATATTTCATACCTCTGTAATATCGGTAATTTATATATCAGTCAGTATCCAATGGGATGTAATTTCCAGGCTTTTTCATGATTGAGAAGTACTTGTTTATTAACAGTTGTCTTCTACTTTAGATCCTACAATGAGAAGTCGACCATCCTTTACATCACAGCAAACACGAGAATTGGAGGAGGAATTCAACAACTGCCAATATATATCGAGACGGAGAAGAATTGAAATCGCCTATTCACTAAATTTAACTGAAAAACAAATTAAGACCTGGTTTCAAAACAGACGGGTAAAAGAAAGAAAAACCAGAAAATCATCCGATCAATCTTAAACAAAATATAATTCGTCATTCGAATTAAGGAATTGAATTGCCAACTTCAGGACAACTGTACGCGTGGGAATTACGTTCTGTAAATTGCAAATAGCTTAGGATTAGATAATGAAATTTAAGATTTTACTGAGGACTTAGTCTCAACTTATAGCTAAACATGATGTCACTTGCTTTGATGTCATCTGCTTGGGTTAATGGTGGTAACTTTGTATATCAGAAGCAATAAATGTAGATTTCCAATTATCTCAGGTGGAAAGCATATGTTTACTCGAGCCCAAATTTAAGTTTATATAGATTGTTTTGCACAGGATGCTGATATTCAAAGCTGCATATTTGCAAAACGAGGTAGTAGGGCTTACTTATAACTGGCAGAGGCATTCAGATAACATACATGAGATTTTGGGACTTGATGAGACAAAAGAAACAAAGAAACTTTGCTTGATCAGATTAGGACTAAATACAGATAGTTTATTGCACTAATTTGAGAGATTAAGATTCACCTTTTGACCATTCGATGATTAATTTGCTTACTCCTATCTAGAGGGGAGCTTTTAATGATTGCTTGGAAAGTTATTAAAAGCAGTTCATATCGTTCCTCAAGGTTGGAAAGGTCAGGAAAGCAGTTATTTTACATTTTTACGGCAATCGTTGCATAGTCAAAAGAGCCAATGAGTATAATGTCATTCTCATTGCTTATAATTCTCCTCTACCTACTTTTCATCTGCATTTACTATTTTCCAAATTGTTTATACTCACTGACCCACATCATAATGTCAGCCAATATCAAAGTTGAAGATTAATTTGGATCTTTAGTATCCTTTTAGCTTTAAAAATTAGTGTATATTGTATTTTGTTTTGTCTCCTCATGACAGCAATATACTCGGGAATTATTTCATAGTATTTTAAAAACTTATTACTATAGATGTATCCATTGACAGCTTAGTAGTGTGACATTTCTAAGTAAATGAAAATCATGATTTTCATAAGAAACCTCAAGACCAACACATAACACGCGATTAAGCTTGAGGGTACTGACGTAGGAAATAAATAATTTTTCACAAATAACTGTCCCTCTTTCATGCGTGCTATGGCTGTTTTAAGTGAGCTTCAATTCAATACGAAGATAAAGCTCAATTTTTAATTTCTATTATTGTCTGAAGCAGGTGAAATTTCTTTCTCAGTTTGGTTTATATGCCACTCTTTTACTAGTGTCCAGCATAGAAGTGTTCTGAACTGACAAAAACTGGAAAAAGTATTTCCCTTTAGATGATGAATAAGACAAGTATATCCTTCATGCAGTAACTACCAATCCACCACATGTGTTCTCCAAGAGTTATCTAACACGTTAAGATAAGCTCAGGTTTGTTGTAGATGCAAGGAATTTGATGATTGCTAGCGATCTCCATCAATCTCCTTCGATATCAAAGTTAGATTTTCGTATGTAACCTAGTTCTTGTTTTTGACAATCAGAGATGTAGATCAATACCGTTACGTTTCTGTACAGTTCACTTTTAGACGTCTATTAGCTAATGTTGGTAACAAATTTTAAGTATCAATTCACAAATGTATATGTATTTTAATATATTGCAAGTTGTCGATTTTGTTGTTATGTGCAAAAGCTTATTCTCAGGTGTTCCAAATGATTGGGTTAGACGGAATTAGACGGGCAAATTTCAGAGAGATTGGGAACCTGGAAAGTTAAAGAAAAATTAGAGTTCCACTGGAAACTTGGAGAGAGAGAGGGGGGGAGGGAGGGATTGGGGACTTTGAGAGAGCTGGGGGAACTTGGAGATGCAGATTAGAAAGTTAGAAGAGATGGGAAACTTTGGATGAGATGGGCAACTCAACGAGAGACAGGCAAATTAGGGAGAGATGGGAGAATTGGAAAGAGATGAGTAAGCAGGAGGCAGAGTGTCCAGATGGTCTGGGAAAGAGTATGCTAAATGTCTCTAAAAAAATTTATACAGTGCTAGCGTTAAAATAGGCTAATATAGAATTAATCTCATTACGTACATGCGCAAGTGAATACTTGGGAATATTGACGATACATTCTAAATGGAAGATGCATATTTGCATCAGAAAAAGGAAAACCATCTGCCGTAGTTTTGGATTACTATATTATTATTATTGTAGTTGATGATGACGGATCAAAAGGGTTAATTTTGAGCAATGAACCAATTACTATTTTTTCAAGCAACCTATTTGAAAAGTGGCTAGAATTGTGACATTTGGGTTTATAAAGGCCAATATGGTAACCATACATGAGAGAGAGGTTACTCGGACAGAGACGATGGACCACTTGGAGAGAACTGAGCGACTTGAAGAGAAATGGGATACCATGAGAGAATATGAAGAGATGGGAGAGGGAGAAAACGAGTAAGATACTTTTCAATGCCAAGTCGAGTGAGTTTATTCATTCACTAAATGTTTATCAAGCTAATTTCCTGGTTTTCTAAAAACAAAGCAGTAATGGAGAATCATGAAAACTAAGTAGTTAGCAGGCATACGATTTTGAAAATAATGCGAAAAAACTATTATACAGTTACTTTACTCATCGGAAACAGAGAGTCAAAGTAGATTCATCATAAAGTACTTCATAAAATATTTCAACAGGTGTTCCACATGGGTCTGTGCTTGGCTCCCTACTTTTGAATTTATTCATAAGCGATGTTGCAATTTTACTGACGACACAACAATTTATGCATTTGACACATCTATGAATACAGTCATAGTAAAACTAAACGATGGTTTACAAAAAGTTCTAGAATGGTTCAAAGAAAACGAAATGTGTGCCATTCCAGCAAAGTTTCAGATGATGTTTTTGGGTCTTTAGATTAACAATTCCCTCTGCCTTAATATTAATGGACAGAAAGTAAAACAAAGTGAGCATGTAAAATTGCTAAGCACCCAAATAGACAACAAATTAGATTTTGCCATGCATATGAAGGAGCTTTGTCAGAAAATGAATAAAAAAACTATGTGTGTTCTCGATTATAAAACCATTCCTCAATGAAGAAAAAGCTTAAATACTCGTGATATCTATTTTCATGTCACAGTTTTCATACTCTGTCCCCTGATATGGATTTTCTGTAACAAATCTGCCAACACAGAGGTAAACAGGACAAGTAAGCGTGTCTTGAAGGTGTCATATGAGGTTTATGATTAATCATTTGAACAGCTCTTTGTAAAGGATGGAAGCATTACTGTACATCAAAAGAATTTACAAAATCTCATGACTGGAATTTAGGAGACAACTAACCAAATAAATCCTTCATGATATATCTGGGGATTTTTTGTAGAACATGATATATCTTACTATCTCCGTACCAAAGTACTATACAGGCTATCACAAGTACAAACAAATAGACATGGACTAACCTCTCTCTCATTTAGAGGTAGTCTCCTATGGAATACTCTAAAGGATGCAATGAAGAGAGCTGGTACTTTGGCAAAGTTCAAAAATTGATCGCAAAATGGGATGGCAAATGATATCATTGTTCAATTTATAAATAATTATTTATTTATATTATAGTCAAATTTTTGCTTTGCTTTAATAGTTCGTCTTAACTAGGTTTTATAAGTTATCTTTTACAGCCAACTTTAATTCATGCTATATGAATGAAAATGGAGGGCAAAGAAGCCGTTAGTTTCACTCTTGAGTGTTAGGCTAAAGGCAATGAAAAACTTGAGTCAATAATGAAGTTTAACTTTCGTTACTAAGTAAAATACACTCAAGAAATTAAATTATCAACAATGCCAGTCTATTTAGAAAATTTGAAAAGTGAAATGTTAAACCGAATTTCCCCACGAACATACAATGAGCGAACGTCTTAATTTTCTAAAGAATGTCCATCCTAATCCGTTATAAGAGAACACAAATTTCGTTGGAACTATTCGTGCTCGTGCTTCAAGGTAACTAAAGAAAAATTGTTTAATTTACAACAGGTTTGTTCATAGTAAAGAATCGAAGTGTGTGCTATTCCAAGACATATCATCGTAAGGATCATGTTTAGTGAAATGTACTCATGCCAAGAAAGTGAGAAAAATAGCGGGAAGGATATGCAATTCCTAATGAAGCTTCACAATATGAAAAGTCTTAGTTGAACAGTTAGAAAACAATAAAACTCATTCACTTTGATGATCTGAGATATTGCTGAATAATGCCGTGACGTAGTTTTCTACCAATATTGTTCAGATTGATTTATAACAACGCTCTCCTTAGAACCGATGTGAAGTCACTTGTTTTGCAACAATTCTAAAGAACTTGATATAAGGTAATATAAAGAATACAGTGAGTTACAGTGATTGCATTCCCCTGTATGATCTTCAAGAATCTATGCATTTTTATCAAGGACAGCAGGTGTCTTATTCTATCTTTTTATTAAAATATGATGTTTTAAAATGCCTCTGCTAACACATTATCTTATATCAAGTCAGAATTTTTTGTTTCTTCCATATCCACATTACAATCTAGTTGAAATCGTTTTGCAGTGATTTCTTTCAATTCTGTGGTCTGTTTGTTCCGCAATTCAATAAAACAGCTTCATGTTAAAATTGGAAGGCAACTTGAAATTAACTTACTTTATACAAGACGGCAATTCTGGATTAATGATCTCATCTATTTTGATATTTGGACTGATCGTTGTAATTGAAAATTTCTATGTGTAATCTCCTCTTTCTATAAGAATGATGAAACCGTGTCTTCTAATTAAGTCAACCTTAATACTTTCATAAAGCTCAATGAATGGTTTTAACGCACTGTATGTATTGATTTCGCTAGGCCAGACCAACTCAGGATTAACACAAGCAGATGTTTCTTTAATGTTGTTCTTTTCTGCGTATCAATTTGACTCGTCTTTAAATTGACTTTTCTACTCACTTCACGGATATTAATTAACTTCAATTAAAAATTAAAAAGACCAAATCTCTAACCATTTCTTCTTTGTCTACCTTGTCTTTCTTTCTAACAATCTTTATTAAAGTAACTTTGATCGATTATCAACGTTAAACTCTTCAATTTCATTCGACAAAAATGTTTTATTCCATAGACTAGTTCGTAATAAACTTTTTCTTTTTGAGTTAAATTTAGCTATTACCACAGGGCTTTCGCAATACAACTACACGAAACAAGATACAGATTAGAGCAAGTAGTGATGTTGATTTGACATAATTTCGAATGTTATTGCTTTATTGCTATTACTGTATGTCAGACCATAACATCGCTAATGTGCATGATAACTATCTGATGAAAGAGGAAGCTCAGAGAAGAAAGAAATTAGTTTGTCCGTTGCTAAATATAATGATGTATCTGGGACAAACCCTCTTTACGATGATGTAGAGCAAACTTTTTGGCTCGGTATTGGAAATTAAAGCCATGACAAGAAATAGCGTACTAAACAATAGGTGATATGATCAACTGTAGAGAAGATAATCAAATAGAGTTGTAGGTGAAAACATGGTGGCATCAAATTAATTGAAGTGAAGGTTGGAATAGTTGTGCCATACTCTGGGTAACTTATTCTTTATTTTGAATAACTACGGATTTCAAGAATTGACATGTCTACTGAAACATGATATGTGAGAAGTATAAGTGTATATATTCAGCGTAGTTATATGACAAATCAACACACACACACAAACACACATACACACAGATATATATATATATATATATATATATATATATATATATATATATATATATATATATATATATATATATATATATATATATATATATATATATATATACATATATATATATATATACATATATATATATATATATATATATTTATTTATTTATTTATTTGCTTGTTAGTTTAAATATTTTAGTACTGGAATCCTTAACTACTGAAACGTCTACGATAGAAGGGGAAGAATATATTTAAATCTTCCTATGCCATGTTTATACTGTTGATAATGTGATAATGTTGATCATATGTGATTGATGACAATTCTAACAATGATCAATGATAGTGATGATGATGCTAATCATGATCATGATCATGATAACGATTGATAATGGTGATGATGGTGAATAATGATGATGATAATGGTGATGATTAGGATGGTAGAGGAAGGAATGATTTGCTATTGGATGATAAAATGTTTTTCCTGCGTTTAATGATTGTTATATTCATTCGGGTGTCCTGTGCTTTTACGCGCATGACTGCTGGATATCTTTGTTGTGAAAAGTGAGGTATAAATTAAGTTTGAATAGGAATTGTGCTGCTTGCCTTCTTATTCGATCGCAATTCAAATTGTTTTAATGTTGGCAGCTAAATGTGCAATGCGTTCCGCTGACTTCTTTTCGATCAGAACCAAAAACAGATTAAATTTGATGATACCTAGTTCTATTCAAAATTGCATTATATCCTATGAAATCTAACGTAATCTTATTTGTGTAGGATTAACTGATTTTACATTACACAATTGAGATAGCGAGATTATGATGAGCGTTCATTAAAAAGTGAGTGAGTAATTCCTTCTGTGGACTAATTCTATCTCCGTTTTCAGCTGCGCTTCGCCATAGGACACATTTAACTCGCCTTCAATGGAGATGAGTGGTTCTTATTTCAAATCCAAACCCATTAAATCAAGACACATAGCAATGTTTTGGAAATCAATTTTCCTTTTCCAATTAATTAAGAATCTATCGGAGTCTACACAGCCAACTGCGGGTTACCTTTGCTACATACAACAAATTGATCAACACGTTTATTGCTTCATAGCAAACTGACAGCATGTTGCATAACTAGACAGCTGAACTTGATACTCATTTCAAACGTGATTTCAAATTTCTTTAATGGGATCTTTCAAAGTTTCAAAACATTACCATGAACAGCTTTAAATGCTAACTAATTCTCCAATTTAATTCTGGCGAAAAACTAAGCCAGTCATTTTAAGTTTATTCAAATTCAGGTGGTCATTGTTTAAGAATGAAGCTGATTGAAATGGTTTAGTATGATTTGCTTTGGTCATTTTTAGATATTTTAGTCGATTCACTTTAATCTAAAGATGTCATACCATACTCCATTGTACGATTAACTGTAGAAATGAACTTCTTATAGTTTACTCTTCCCATTATTCCTAGAAATACGTTACTTCTAGACAAAAATAGGAAATGTAAGCAATCGCTAGTTTTTGCAGTAAATACAATCCTTGTTGCAGTCTTAAGGCGAATTCTGTATTACACTTCCGATATAACCAGCTAGTTTCAAAGCAGATGAGTTACTTCTAATGAAAATACGGTAGTGATAATCAAAATAGTGAGACCAAACGCTGCATACCAACCTTCCAATATGGTGTAACTCAAAGGAATGATACACTTCTCAGACGTCAGTCACCTAGTTAAACCAGAAACAAGTACTATCAGTGAAGACTTTGCATGGAATATATGGATGATGTAATCTCAGGCATTTTGCAAATAAGAGCACGTTTGCTGAGGCAGTTCGTCCTAGCACAGTAATAGGCCATTGAGGCAGTTCTTCCATGAGCAGTAACAGGCCATGATCAGTTGCTAGAATTGAACTGAATGAAAGATCCTTTTATTGAAATTCCCCATGCAAAGCACAACTATTGAAAGAGTGAAACATGCCTACCGTGACCGTAAGAAACAAATACATCCCCTAGAGGCTAGAAACTGAACAAAGAGAAACAAAGCAAATGGTTGGCATTTCAATATATGCAACAAAACTATTGCATTGAGAAACGCAAGTAAAACAGAAATCTTCCTGAAAGCTTTTCAACTGACTCTGTTCAGTGTATGACACGTCAGCAGGATACATGACTACATTGATTGCACTAAATTGAATTAGCACAGACAATTTCGTCTCAGTGAAGGAAATTTGAACAAGTTCATGATAGTGTATGCATTTGCAGTTTGTCTTGCAGCTCATACAATCAACTTCATCTCCCTTAGTCACAAATTTATCTTTCTTACCTAAGGCCACTCTTTTCAAATTCTTTTTGTACATATAATTCTGAGTGTGCAAGAACTTTAATTATAGTTTAAATTGTGCATGAAATAAATTAAAGTTCATGGAAACAAAATTTCTCCAATTATCATATTCAGTTCATCAGAAATTTAATGTCATCCAAGGATTAACTACTATTTTGACTAACTACCAATTCATGTTTCGAGAGAGCTCATTCAATGCACATAAAAGTATTGATACACATGTCCAAATTCATTATTCCATTTGAATTCCCCTGATTTGGTACCTTATGACTTTATTAAAGCTATACCTAAAATTCCTTTATCTTATCTGATTTCTAATATAAATCTAAGTCTTGTTGTAGCATTCTCTTATCAATGGCATTTTATTACAAAACACCCGTTTTTTGACATAATCATGGGCGCAAATACGAAGACAAAGCAATCAGAAGTGAATTAAAGACGGACAGCTGCAATTGGTGCAGTTATTTTATTTTGTGTATCCCATTTCCGGACAAAGAAGAAAGATTTTGTTTTATTAAAACGACGAATTCTCATTATCACAAAATAAATTATTCTGAACTTTCATCAAATGTTTGCTCTTTTAAGCAGCAGTGTATTCAAATGGACTTATCCAGAACATCTGCCGACTCAACTTAGATTACACTAAGAATGTATCACTTTTTAAAATCGAGCTACATACGTTATTAACGTATAGGATGACACGGGTGTATTTGAAGGGTATCTACTCTCGCGTACTTCGTGGCCAATATGCAATCAAATATCATGTCCTAATTAGTCCCTTTGATTCACACACACACATACACACACACACACACACACACACACACACACACACACACACACACACGCACGCACGCACACTCACTCACTCACTCACTCACTCACTCACTCACACACACATACCCACACACACACATACACACACATCGCAAAACAAGATATTCCTAAATTCAATATTCCCCGTTGCATACTCGAATATTTTGATATCCTTTTTTACAGAAAGAGAGGTTTTGTCACATAACTATTGCACTTTCATTTTATGAAAGAAGTTCAAAAATAAATGAAGATTCTTTTGTTGCTCACTTCAATACTTCAAAGATCAAGTAACTTCAACTAAAAGCAGGCCAACAGATTTCTAATAAACAAACTTCTAACGTCATTCCTGCTGTAAGCTTCTTCTTAAGGACATGTTTTGAGTCAATCAATAATTTCGTACTCGTTCAGTACCATTCAGGCTAACAACTATAATTTCATAATCTACATTAACACGTGATCAATCTGGGAAAATCAGCTTGTTTGACTCTCTAACTTTGGATGGTGGATGCATGACAAACAAATGGAGCGATCAAATAGTTGCAGCAGAATTTAAATGGATTTTAAGGAACAAGAGATGAGTTGATTGCAAAAGAACGTCTACAGCTGAAATTCTGAGTTTTGCTTGCAACTTTTTCAAGAGGATCAGATTGAAACGTCATATATTGCTTGACTATTCATCTACACAAATAATTGATCACAAGATATTTGACCTGATTACTATTACAGACATAATTACGAATACTTTCCAGCTATTAAGTGCCAAAATAACCATATAATCATATTATCTGGTACCACAGACTAGGGACTGCGAAGTGCATTTGTAATTGGTGGAGCTACGGAAACTCGCCAACCACAAACCAATGAGCGCCGAAGGCATAAGAACTTATTGGGGCAACGGGGTCATGCTCCCCCGGGAAATTTTAAGATCTTCTGAAATCGCCGGAAACGCGTTTATTTTTGTTTATTCTTGGGAAAGTTTAGCACTTTTTGATTAGAAGTGAACATTAAAACATTACTAAGGATATGGTATGACGTTAAACGATGGAAAATAAGGGTATAATATTTAACAGTTTTAAAACTGCGCTCTAAAAACTATATTTCATTGTCAGTCTTAAATTGTTAGCTTGACCCATTTCAGTTCATCATTTGCATTGATCACAGATCACTAGTTGGTTATACAGATAGATGATCGAGGTCAGCCTCAGTACATTGTAAAGATACGCGAAAGTTACGTTAGTGTCTGCCATTTCAACTAACGAATTTGTTGGCAACATAAAGTCGCAGAGCATCTGATCTTGTTTTGTGCACATCTAATATTGCAAGATGGGTAAATCGTTGCTGAGTCATCTTCGCTCGCAGCCACTTCTTGATTCTCCGCAGTTGAAAATGGTATTTAGCCTGTAGCTGCATTGGCTGGGTTGGGGTCGAGAAGTCTGCGAATCTGCGCATGCGCAAGCTTGCTTATCATTGATCTTTGATTCTAGGCAGGGCCCTTCATTTCACATTGCTTGTCAGAAAAACGATAGATTTTCTTCCCCTTTCCAAGAATCTTAAAACTCTCCAGTTGAGGAGGAAGGTACTCATACTGTCATCAGCATAGTTTCATTCACAAACTTTATTTGAGAAGAAATATTATCACCTTTTATAAAGTTCATGAGAAGACTTCCTAAGTTTTTATAAGGTATAGATATCGAAAGATCGAAACGTTCTAAATAGCAAAAGTAATTAGGACCAGAATTTCAAAATAGCTATGTCTGCTGATAGTGGTTTTCTAAAGTCTAGAAGTACAAAGTGAGCACTTGATTCAATCTAAACCTTTCAGGAGTCTTTCTCTTGCGCAGAAATTGAGGGTCCCAGGAGTGCTGGTCATAAAATCGTCACTATTAAATGATTTATTAGTCTGTGTTTTTCATCATTCAAGTTATTGCTAATGATTAAACTACTAAAAATTATTCATTCCTTTTTTATTGTTTCAGTCTACTCTTGCCATGTTTGCTTTATCTATTAGCTGCACTAGGAATCAAGGCAGATTATTGGTGGGGCAATAGCTCAACCAGCCCCATAGCTCTGCGGTCCATGCAGGTGGTAGCAGCTTCAGAATGGGCTCCTCCACAATCATCGCAGCACACTGTTGATGTCTATGTGTTTTAATGATGCTCTCTATTTGAAAAAAACTCGTGCATGCAATGATATTATTTGAATGGTCAAACATTACTCCCATCTAGATTATTGGCAGATGGGAATGTGGAAGAATGACCTTCTCTTTGATCGTTATCATCAAATCTAGAGTGGAACTTGACGCAAGAAAAGAACTAATTCTTGATTCATCGGTAAATAAAAGGAAACAGATTAGTGTATCTTAGTTTATTAATTCATGACTTGCAATTCTTGTATAGGTGTTGAAATTGAATTTAAATGCAGAGAAAGATAGAACAAGGCTGTTATGTAACAAAGAGCCGATGCGCAGCTGATATTCAATTGATAACTCAGGAGGAGCACAAAGAGTGTACGATTTAAGCATGAAAGTGATTCATTGATCATGCCATAACAAACTGATCCAAAAAGTCAAATCAGTCAAATCGAATAAAGTGATCGAAATCACATGTTGATCATGATTATATTGATAGGTATGAAATTATTGTCTTTTCTTCGAAGTTATGTAGGGAAAAAGTCAAAGTGGCCTTCCACGCAATTGCAAAACAAAGTCCATAACACAATTCGGTTAGAAACGATAAATGCACCTGCCAGAATAGTTAAAAGGAAAAGTGCGATAAGAGAGCATATTATAAAGAAGGTGAAAACATAAGTGGTTAGAAAACATGCTGAAATGAAATACTTCAGGGATGTTAATTAATTAATTCAGATTACTGACTTATGAAGAATCCTCAAACACCTTGGTCTGAGTTAGAATGTTGCTGTTTATATGTGACACGTGTTGATGGAATCCAAAAGCCCTATGGAAAATACAGGTCACAGTTAAGAAACAGACCAGAGGCTCCAAAAGTGATTAGAGATTAGTCATTTATAACCCTGGGTACCGGTGTGGGTTAGAATTTACAAAGTGGTCAAAAGTCTTGTACCCTTTACGTTTTTGTACAAAACGTTCATACCCCACTGAGAAGTATACGAAAAGTTTCAGACCCTAGTTGCAGAGTAGTACAGAACGGAAACTGTGACAACTATATACATATAGATATAACTATATAACTATATAACTATATACATATAAATATAGTGATCAATAGACTTCTGCACATTATTGAGTTGATTTTCTCCTGAATTTTTCTTTAGAGGATATCATACCCCACAATAATTCCCCACAAAGTCTCATACCCCCAATTGTCCTTGCAAAATTTCCATATTCTCCCAAATTCTAATCCTCCCAGGTACCCAAAGTTAAAATGAATGATCCCTTAGCAATGAAAAAACATATGAAATATTACTGAGATCAATTTAACCAGCAAGTAACTTAGCAAATATGCCGACGAGCAGAGCAGTTGAATAGCTACCTAAATTGTTCTATCGGCGAAGTCAGTGCAATGACTTAACTATTCGGAGGGTCATAACTGGATGACCAACGGTTGATGGCCAGAAGCTGCTGTATTGTTGTAAGATAATATATATGACCTTTGACACATATTTGACCCTTGAGACATATTTGAACCTTGACACATATTTGACCTTTTGATATCATTTGATGAGTCATCTATATCATGTAAGCAGCAGATAGATGAAGGGCCGTGCTGCTGACTTCATGCAATCGCGCCCAATCATCATCAATAGTGTCAATATAGGAACATCAAAGTTGCAACCAAATCAGATCACAAACAGGAGTACACATGTCAAATTTTAAACGGTTTTATGAATGGTTCAAAGACAGCTTGACAATAAAAGCAAGTTCTTCTATAGTGATGTCAAACAAGAACTAGAACAGTATGCAAAATTTATTTTGAAACAGTTCTAGATATTGTCGCGGGTAAAGTGAATTCCCTTGTAAACTAGATTCCTGTCCAGGTCAGTTGACCCTGAAAATCTACTTAGATAGTGCAACAGTTTCCTATTTGGTATAAAACTTTGCTAATCAAATTCATATGTATACGACATCGAAAATTAATTAAATGAAAATAGGATTAAAGAAATTCGAGTTCACTTCATTTTCAAAACTGTCATTCATATTATTTTGCTACATGAACAATTTTATTTCTTTGATTTTAGTCAATTGACAATGGTTATTTAAATTATTGATTCAATCATTTCGCATATAAAAGTTGTCCTGATCTACGAACATACATTTCTACAACAAATTGCCGAATGTTTAAATACACTACGATGAATTTCAATAAAATTAAAGAAAGTAGAGGAAGTTCAAATAGTGTTTACTAAAGCAGGAATTTTAGTCTCGGCAAATTGGACTCTGAAATCTCAACAGCTGATAAATTGATAAACTGACCATGTTAGTTTTACCTCTGATTGGTGCTCCTACTTGATCCTTGAATTTCCCTTTCATATTATTGCAGCCACCATCAAAAGAGGGTTGAAACCTTATTCAACGCAAGACGGATAGATCTGGTGCTCTGATCTCCTTCTTAGTTTTCTGGTTTCATCATTCCAATCTAAATGTGACTTCTCTCCTTATGAAAAACTACCTGGTTTCGCTCTCATACGGAACTACTTCTACTTCTGGTACCATCCACGGAAATATCTCTATATATTTTTGAGCCTACAGTGGGATGTAAAATCAAGTTAGGAGTCAATTCTAAAGAAAAACGTATACGATATGGGGACATAATTTGGTATTAAGAACCATTACATTAGCGTATTATTATGCATTCTGTAACAATGATTAAGGACTAGAGCAATCTCATACTGCCTATGTAGTCGTATGTCGTGTTTTAATGTTGCTTTTAGCTACCCTCCGTTTCTACTCAATTATATAAGTAGGATACACGTTAGGTTTCTGCAACTAGTCAACAGGAGATTACAGGTTTGCGATCATATGCTGAAGCGATCTACAACAGCCAAATTATATACATTTGTCTGTTTCATTCTACAGGTTGTTTTTCAGAGTCCAGAACAAGTGACGACTCCTGACCCGGAGGAAGATTTGGCTCTCTATGCCGTATAGGAGGGAGGTTCAGTAATTATTATCAGCAATCCAGTTTCAGCCAAGTTTATAGTTAAAATGACATAGGCAGTGAAACGCATAGCCCTTCTACAGCTCAAGTTTTCGAGACATACACAATGCAGAGTGTAAGAATTTTGGCTACTTTTGATTGTCTTAGAAGAGAAAGAGTTATGATGAAGATTTGACAGCCAGAAAAAGGAGCCAGAAAAAGGTTGGAAATTTTTCTGGACTCTGTTTTACATGTAGAAACATTTCCAATCTCATTTATTTCTAGCATGGCGTGTAACAGATTGCATTGTAACTCTGCTTTTACTCACTTTACTGTTTGTCCTCTGAAAAACATAACCTCAGAGTGAACCACGCTCTTACCAAAGTTAATTTTGTATTTTTAAAGTAGGTATTTGCTTGCTAATTTGCGGACCTCATGTCAATAAAGCCGTTATGATCTACAGTTACAGCATTTGGTTTTCCTAGCATTAAAACACTTTTGTCATCTTTAGTACTAAGATCTTCAATATTGAGCACATCAAGTCTTTGGGGATATACTGCTGCATACTTTCGCCATCCTCAACATGATACTTTTCTTTGCACCCACTGGCGAAGGAAAGTGTACGAAGGCCTACGGGGAGGTAGGTATACCCCGTGCATAATCTTTATTTATCATCACCTAATGTGTGCCAAAATGTATTCTCAAGTACCTTGTTCTAATCACCTGTACATCTTGTTCCATAATTTCTGGGATCTAATTAAATCGTGAATCTTCTAGCTCCAAAATGAGCTTATCGTGTTCATTCTTTCAAATATTTCTATATCCATTATTTTTATCTCCTCATTTCCTTCACAACATTATCTACTATCATATTTTTCTAACATTGCTCCACGTTACTCAATCATTAAGGTTGTTCTTGGCGGCAATAGCATCAAAATTATACTTGGTTTCTACTGACATATTTTCTCACTTTGATGGCAAAATTCGAACGCGTTAGTATTGAAGACAAGATGCTTCTAAAGGCTCAGAGAAAGGAAGCAAACAATTACCCAGTTTTAAGACACGACTTTGGCAAGAAAACAAAAAATTTAGTGTGTTAAGTTGCTCCTCCCCACTCTTCTTGGAGTACTTCACAATGGTTCCGAATTGGCTGATCGAATGTACAAATAGTTATAGACTGGCAGAAAATCTTTTCTTGTATGACCAAATATATTGAGTGCTACTTCCAGAAAGGAAATCGACTGAAATTCATTCAATTCAATTATTTTTTGAAGAGATTTTTTTACTATAATGAATGACTTAAAACTATTAACCAGTGAATATGTCATCTGCAGTGAATGTTAATATTGGTCCATTAATAATCGTCCCGCAATATTAGTGGCTTAATATTGGCTCCTTGATACAGGTGAAGTAATATGATGAATTAATATTTCCCCTTCATATTGGTTCCATAATATTGGTGTGATACTATTGGTTCCTTACTATATGTTCCATAATATTGGTGTTTTGATACTTATTCCTTAATATTGGTCCCATAATACTGGTGTCATGATATTGGTGCTTTAATATTCATTCTTAATATTGGTCCCAATATATTTCATGCCGTAATATTCGTGCCGTAATACTAGTGCTGTAGTATTTGTGCCTTAATAATCGCGCCATGATACCATTGCTTTAATACTGGTCTCTTAATATTAGTCCCTTGACATTGGTCCCCTACAATACAGCTTAGCATCGGAATTTTACTACTTTACAATCTAGTCAACTTACATTTTCTGATTGTCTGCAAGACGAAATTCGTTTCATTATCCAACTTGACATGAAAGTCCTTTATTTTAATCCAATGTAATTCTGAATTGCAAAAAGAAAAGGAGAGCACGACAGTACACAAAGAAAATATTCAAACAACTGTCTGCATTGGTATTGTTATTAATCAGCGTTTGCAGGACTACTTTCACAACATTTCCCTGACTTTTCCAGCCTTGCCAGGCTCCTGAGAACCCTGTTAACATGCTTGTTATTGAATGTGAAAACATTTCAGTTAGAACAACAGGGTTTAGCTAGAAGCTTCTTTCAAGAAAAAAGCTAGGTTCTCAGAGCAAACAGATGGAACAGTAAGTGCATTTCATCAAAGAATGATGAGATGAACACCGAAAAGGCACTAAAAAATTATAATAATATTACAACTAAATTGGCTCTAAACACAGTCTTTAGCTTGGAGAACTGAGAAGGCTGAGCCGAAATGACTCAGGAAGAATTGATTCAGTTCACTTTCTTATGAACAGTTAAGCAGTAAGAATAGAAAACGCGTGACAGTTAGCATATCAAATAAGGACACCCCCAGGCATAAAAATCATTTCATTGCAACAAAACGAAAGTTAAGTAGTTGGAAACGTGTGCAGTATGGGTATTTGCTTTATAAAAGCTCATGTATATACCACTGAATTACATCTGTTGTCTCCAATGAGGCCACAAAAAGCTTCTATGCTGGAAAGTCTGTTTTCGTATTGATGGAAGGAAAGAAACGTGGGAGAGATGAAAGAGAGGCGAGTGTAGGGAAGTTTGCAGCTGATGAGAACAATATATCAAGCTGAGTATTTTGGTAAGAAGTAAAGAGTGCCTTTTCTTTGAAGACGTGACTACTTGAGTTGTGGGGATTACTCGACAAAGACAATTAGTAGAAATACAAAGAATGGAATAGAATTGTAAATGCTGTATTCTATTTGATGCTTAAAATTATTGGATTAAAGTGAACTAAAAATAGAATGAATTGCAACGCAAAAATGCATAACAATAATAAAGTACTGACTATAAATCTAACAGCTTAAATGAATTATCAAAAAAATTTGTGATTAACGATCTCTACTTAAATATCACTAAATATTGTGATTATTAGTGGAGTATTGCTAAAAAAACAAAGAATCTATTGTCACTTTCGTATCTACGACGGAATGATATTCAAGTCCTTTGCAACACTGTTTAGAAATGGTTCTGATTAGCACTGTAATCTGCCCAACAAAGCTCAATTAAGAGTGACAATACTTTGATGAAGTAAAAATTTTGAAACAATGCTTACAATCTAGTAGATTAAAGAATGATGGCAATTCTTAAGAACTTTCGGTAACAGATATTATAAAAAACAAAAGCATTTCTATTTTTCATGGCATGTCTTATAGTCTTGAAATGCGATCTAATAACTTGAGAGTTTTAGCTGCGTAATTAATTAATTGCTGGATGGTCATAATAAAGAGACATTCATGAAATGAACAAAAGTGATCAGATACCATCTGCGCTTGATTGGATAGAAATCGATTGAATTTTTCCATACTTAAGTAAATCAATACATACAACATGTGCTTTGGATTTGTTTCAAGTTCAAAATGAGCAAGATTATTATTTCATCGCAAATACCAGTTCTGAATTGCTTAATGCTAGAATGGGTGGTGCTGTCCACTACACACTGTACAAAATCATGTTTGATTCATGCAAATTCAATAAGGTACTATGATAGCTTATCATTAAAATTAGAAAACTATTTCGCCTGACATAATAGGACAGAGATACATTTAAAAATAAACATATTATTTGAATGTGCCACCTTCCGTCCTTCTCTCCAGAATTCTTTTGATTCAATGAATGTTATCACTGTAATGAGTTAGTATTTATCCATAAACATTTGAACTTCATAGAAAGAGCAGTATGTTAGAATAGAGAAACAGCTATTGACAATGGATTGAATGAGTCAAATTCTAGTAATTTCTTATCCATTGGTTGATGATTCATGTTTAAATGCAAACATCTGCTCTACCTGATGTTTATCTAAAAAGCATCGATGTGATCGTTGCGGCATCTTTGCCAGTGCATTATGTAAGTAAATTAAAAAAAATTAGCAACTACTAATAAAAACAACAAAATTGGTTTAAAATGGCATATGTTTGTTTCCGAGGGAAATCACAGAGCCTTGTGTATCAATTTGTGAGGATCTGCCATAAATGGATTTGGGTCTCACTTCAATGACTGTCGAATTACTCGATACCTTTACAATGGAACTAATTGTAACGGAGGGCAGTTTTGTAGACATCGTGATTTTAGCATAAAAACTTTGAAGCAAGTGAATTAATCACGAACAAAAAGTAAACCTAAAAATCTGTTGATGGCAGCGGAAGAATTATCATAAGAAATGAGGTGCACAGAATACGGGGGTAAGTAGACCAGACCTAAGGCCTAAGAACCAACGGGCCTAGAATTATGAAGGTATTAAATTCACTCTTAAAAAGAACAATTCCATTGGCAACAGATTCTGGACCATTTGCATGATGAGGAAAATTAACTCTAGTCTCTTGCTTAACAACACAAACGATAATCTGAAGATAGAGTGTCAAACGTTCTGAAGCACATCTATGGATCTAAAACAGACATAAAACCTATTCGATATGCTACATTTTTCCTTCCGTAACACAAAAAAGAAAGAACTAAGGGATTCTGCACATAGCTCTCTAAAGTAGCACCTTACTCTCTAGAGTAACACCTACTTTTTCTGTTCCATTCCACAACTCCGATGGTCTTCATGAGACGGATACATGCCCAAACTGAACAAAGTTTACTTAGGAATCAAGTATCAATGCAGAGGCTCATGAAAATCAATTAGATAACACGCGATTTTATCAATAAACGAAAAGTGGATAGTTAATCATGAGTAACCTAAGCCGTATCTTATTCAGTCTAAATTAATTCCATGCCTGTGATGCTTAATCTAAGCGCATTTTGAGTAGCAGTTAATGTGCCTGGATCGCTCAAGGTATGAAACTACAATTTGCTATATGATGTAGTTTCTATGTGAACAAAGAGACTGCTAGCTACCAGACTACGAGCATCATTAACACAGGAGAAAAGACTATTTTTATCAGAAATATAATAAATTGCATCCAAGTTGGAGTTGGAATTATTATAATTGAGGAATGAGTAACTTTTCTTTCTTGATTTTTACCTAACATACCAATCACAAATAAAATTGAAACTTAATTTCTTACAGTGTCTTTATTCCTATGTATACGTATGTGACAAGCATGGTAAAAATTGCTTTTTGAGTTATCAACTTTGGCTCTTTATGAAAGTTGTTTCTGGTCAGAAATAAAATGGTTATTTAGGAATTTAAGAGATAATTACCGTAGAAAAACGTCATTCTGAATTGATCCATGAGAGAACCATTAAAACACTTCTGAAGAACTACGTATGATAATGTTCCCTAAAATTAACAAAGGGTATAAAAATTGGACGATGTTTAAAGTATTATCTACTAGAAGTTTCAAATATATGCTATGTAGTAAAACGGGCTTTGGTACCTAGCCTCTTATTGAACATAAGAAAGGTAGTTCCTCATTAGGAGACGATCAATAACTGGTAGTACATAAATAAATTCTTAAAAGAATATCAAAGGTTTCCTAAAAACTAATTGTCAGGAATAAATTCATAGAAAATGACCACCATCCCAAACATGCTGAAATTGCAATAGGAGCATCATCCACCAATACAACTAGTCTTAAGCTATGAAGGAGTAGATTTGACCAACATAACCCCCTGGTTGATGTATCTCTTTTTGATATTACTAGACAGGTGTATGGAAGGAGTTTATCGTCAGTGTTATTTTCTGAGAGGTCAAAGATAATGCAAAGTATGTAATAAAAGATAGGTAATAAAGTTTAGCCAAAATGTCATAGTCCATAATCTAGTGAGCATGAAAAAAACATGTCTTTTGAAACTATTTTTTGCAATTTTTAAAAAAGAATGGATAGGGAAGAAATATGATCGAAAGGTAATTGTTAGAAAGGAACATGTATTATGTAAAATTACATAATGTGATTTTAAAAAATAGAAAAAATTGCTGGTAATACAAAAATATAAAAGGGTTTGTCATCAGCAGTATGGATACGATACCATTAAACGGAGCGGTTCATGATGCTACCAATCAAACAATAGTGTGAATACCAACAATAGGATTGGATAATTTTATAATAGCCGGTTGCACGTGGATGCTTTTTTAGCGGCAGAGGGATTCTTTATAAGCAGGTTGATTATGCACTGAGCGTCAGTTTCAGTCGCCGCTGACTGGAGAGGGTCGATATTAGTTACTGGTGATCTATAGAAGCATTGAACAAGACAACAAAACAACATTTGCTTGAATAAAAACGCATCTTGTAAGTACAACTGAGAGATAAAATAAGGTTCAAAAGTGACAATTCAATGATGTCCAAGAGCTTCCTTATTGACACGATCATCCATAACAGGCCAAAAGTCGAGCACATCGATGCACCACCACCATTAATTCGCAATGATCAATCGACTCCAGAGCAGTCAAGAAATTCTAGCCCGGTCACTCCCGCTCACTCACCACCGCCACACCACGAAAAAAGGTACAACTCAGAGTCGACGACATATTGTACATGCTGTATGCCAAAATCACAGCAGTCTATGTGCCAATGTCAAATGTGCACAGATAATTCACCAGTCAGTCCAATATTTCCAAGTTATCAATTCTGTTCGCCATACAGAGATAGCTGTATAAGTTCCAGGCACCAGTTCGAGCGAGATAACCACAGAATGTCATATCCAACGATGAATATCTCCGATTGTCCACCTCATCTTTTACCATCTTACAGTAAGTTTCCGATTGTTTTCATATTTACCTCCTTTTTGATCAATTTCAGTACTTCTCAATATAAAATAAGGACAGTCGATGCATCACAAAATGAAAAGTATTAAACTAAAGCTTCATGAACACAGATAAATCAACAATGTCTTCCTGATTCAGAGAGTCAATGAAGAACATAGATTAAAAGTGATAGATTAAAATTTGCTATCTCCAAATGCTTTTTCCATCCTTGTGAAAAAGATGGAGCTATATGCTAACAAGCATTGTTTGTCATTGCCTTTCGATGAAAGGTTTCGAGAGAACCAGACAACTTTAGCAACGAAGATTCAAAATTGTTGCTAGAAGCAAACTGTTTAATGAAATATCAATGTCACCTTAAAAGTTATTAATGTTATGGTTACCAACAAATTGAAATGTTCTCCTCTCGTCAAAGGTGGGTAGAACCGATGACAAAACTGTAGGAATCTAGGATTCAAAATGAGCGCAATAAGATATCCTTATGTCAAATTGAATGCTCATTTTCAAAGGAATGCTGTGCTCTTTTCGTTCATTTAGATGAAATTACTGTTATTTCTCCCTTTAGTTCGAGAGTTGGAAAGTCGAAGGCTGAAAGCACAAATGCAGTGCGGAAAGTCAAAAAGAATTCGAACAGCATACACTAGTATTCAGCTCCTTGAACTCGAGAAAGAATTCCAAAACAACAGATATCTATCAAGATTGCGAAGAATCCAGATTGCAGCCATGCTGGACTTGACCGAGAAACAAGTGAAGATATGGTTCCAAAATAGAAGAGTGAAGTGGAAGAAGGACAAAAAGATGCCTCAAGGAAATGATCTTGAATATCCAAATTCACCGGCGTCACAGTAAGCGACAACGTAGAGCTCCAAATGAGAAAATAAACTGCTTTCAAAATCTAACCCAAAGAAGCGAAAGAAATGTGCTGTTTGAAGTGAAGAGTTGGTAAGGGTTGAAATAGGCAAAAAGCAACACGAGCAGGAGTCTGGAAAGATCTTCAGAAGATCGACTGACGAGAGTGGGCAAGAAGACAGGAAGATCGAAAGAAGAACTCGATAAAAAGACATTCAGGACATAGAATATTGCAATCTTCAGTAAAAACATAAGGTGTCAAAGGGAGAAAAAGTAGTTTTGCCATCTTTTAGGGGTTTTAGCACTTAGTTGTATATTCCTTTATGATTTTTTCAAGGAATAGGAAATCCGCATTATAAATGATGCCTGTATTGACTGCTCATGAATTATCGCTTCTCTATATAAGTATTTAAACGCATGCAATGCAATGATTATGAGAGTATAAAGTAATTAAGTATAATTTTTGATTATCAATGCAAAATGGGAATCCTTTTTTCAAAGTTGTGTGATCTATTTTAAGCATAGTGGCATATGTTGCTCTGAGCTAATTGATGATTGTGGGTTAAAGCGTGGATTCTTCCAAATCACTCAGACGATTAAAGAAAAATGACATAGCAAGGAACTGCCCATCATGGGTTACCGTAAAATTCACTATAGTTGTTGGAAACGCAAATTGAGCAGGAAGGCAGAGAAGACCGCGCCCCGTGGAGTGGCACCCAAGACTATCAAGTAATGACTGCCGACCTAGGAAGAAATTAATGCTAACTCAGTTATTTGCTTAATGATTGTTTACTTAACTCATTTCTCGTATGAACATCGCTAGCTAAAGTAAACAAGGTAATAATACAGGTGGCCATGTGCAGCTATTCGCAAAAAACGATTAGGCTTATCAGTTCTGCTAGTGGATTTCAAAAAGCGCTGCAAAACTGTTCAGTAGCAAATGCCAATCAGTTGAAATGTGCATGATCCAAAGCATTTTGCAGACAAAAATTACTTTTGAAGCAATTGATCTTAAAAAGTGGCATTCGGTTTTCCAAGGGAGAGGCTCTTACTTGGGGAAAACATGCATTCTAGGAGTATGATGGTAAAAGAGGCGGTCAGTTCAGTCTCTGATGCTAGGAAGCAAAATATTGGAATTCCAAACAGCAAAGTGTAGACAATCAATAGATGTATAGCATTGTCAATCTATTGTCGTTTTTCTTAAGTTTATTTCTGATATACAGCATAATATTCCATGCTTCAAAAACAATTCAAAACCTGGTTTGCAATTAGATAATTGATATGAACTTTCACTTAACTTTGCAATTCAACAACAAAAATTTACGGCGTAAAGAAAGGCATCTCATATTTGAAATGTTATAAACAACTCAAATGACGCTGGCTATATGCAGAAAGGAGCCAGTCGAATAGCTAACAGATCTGTGACACTCTAATTTTATCAACAGTGTCGTAGCACTTTGGGAAATATCGACTGATTGTCTTTCTCTGCACATTTCGAGTGAAAAGTAAACTTTTGTAGACAGTCCGTACCTTGATGAATAGTCAATGAACAAGTGGCGTGAGTTTACTAAACTCACATCATTTACTAGTCTATTAATTTCTTTATTCAGTCATTCATCTCTATTAGAACCTAGGAGTATTTGCAACTGAGACTTTCTTTCCTTTCAGCTTCATTAATGCTCAATTGATTTAAGCAATATATCCGATGTTTTCTTCTCAGAGGAAAAGTATCGAAATACAAAATCAGCGGATTGACGTCGATTCTTGTAGTAAACAAGTTCAATTGAATGCTACGATTTGATATGACGTATCTCCTCAAAGCATTCGTACAGCAGTGCCACCTTTTTTAAAAATAGACTACTTATGAACGGCAAGAGAATGCATATTGTAACCGAAATAGACTCCTGCTACAAAGTAACTGTTGATTCATAACCGGGGTCATGAAAAGGGGATATTTACGTAAACAAATCAGGGAATTAAGTAACCGTTGAATAAAAAAGGCAAGTGTAACGATGTCTCACATTTGAAGCCTCCTGCACACTCAGTCTTAATATTCCTTAATCTAGATTTAGACATGTGTTACAGTGCATTCTTTTGCTCATGTTCTATGGTTTACCTGTGGCCATCAGTTCACGAACAGATTTAATGGGTTTCACTTTCGCTAGCGATTTCAATAATCCTCACAGAGCCAATACGATGGCTAAAGATTGGCAGATGGCCTTGTACGCTTCTAGATTTCAAATAAACAATAACACTTGATTAATCTTGTAGCATCTATTTCTAGGTTTTATGTGCATGCTAGCTGAGCTGTCATGTAATAGGCTCAAGGACATCCATCTACCTCGTCCTCCTTAATCATTGCTGCAATTGTTGATGTGCAATGATGGCAAGCGGAGATTAGAGGATGATAGCCAATCCCATACCTACACTACAATAATGTAACAATCAAAATCAGGGTTGTTTTCTTCCAGTTGTCTTGTAATGTTACATGAACAAAGGCTCATTATGACAGATCTGATGACCAAGGTTACATCATTTGAATGGAAGCTCCATTAAATATTCAACGTTCTTCTCTTCGTGCACACATTCGTTAGGTTAAGCGCACAGTTATTTGCCCTCACCCTCGATGAAAATCGCTAAGTACCATATGTTTCAAACAAATCAGATCAGCCAGCGAGATTCACATTGACTTTATAAATCTAGACCTTAATCTTTCTTATATTTTTGGCATCGGGTTCTTTTATGTAGTTAGGCCGTATCAAAACTGCTCCGTTAAACTGATTTTGGAACGTCTTCAAGTAATTCCAATATAATTCTGTATAAAATGTGGTTACGCAATGATAAAAAAACATTCAAAACTAAGACAGATAGAAAAAAGAGGAAACAATTATAAAAGTCCTTTACCCATATTTGCTAGAAACCTCTGCTCACATTTGACTTATAATATCTATAATTGTCTAAACTGTTTCTTGATTTGGAAGACTGTATCTTTCATGATCTAAAATGAGAAGAGAAGAAACAAAAGGCAAAATACAAAGTTGAAACTCAAAAAGAATAGAACTAAACGAAGGAAATACAATAAAATAGAGAAGAGAATTTCGTGTTATGATAAAATTGACTGCCGGCAAGAGAATAAAGATGGCTTACTAAAAGTTATAGGTTTCATCAATTAGTACATTGAGGGGGCAAAAAGGGGTACGTTGCTTCGCACCCGCAGCCTGAGACAGGCCTACAAAAGTTGTGAAATTAGTTTTCACTGCTTGTAGTATCTCAAGATGTCAGATGGTGTCATGAGGGGCCAAATTTTCATTTGTCCCGGGCTCCACAATGGCTCTCGCGAGGCCCGATGGATCATCTGCAATAGATGGTCACTTATCTCGACACTTTTTCAATAATAACTGGCAACAGACTTAAGCCGGAATATTTAAGAGGATAAATTGGGAGAGATTCATGACACTTTGTTTTAAAAAATTCCCTCTATCACAAAAGGGAACTCCTTTTTTCTTTTTATTAAGTAATGTCAGGGAAAGGCCATAGAACCTATAACAAAGCCCTGACAAAGGAAGGAAGAGAAAGGAAAGTTAAGTAGATAGGGAGATGAGATCCTGACAGCTCTTTGGGAATAAGTGACTGATCAAACATAGATTCTCTTCCAAAAACTGCCTTCCATAATTTATAAATCAAATCAGTTATTCTTACGTCAAGCTGTAGTCAAATGGCGAAAAGAAATGGAGATGCGAACCAGAATTTAGGAGATCCTATTTATAGCACGATTCATACAATCTTTTTAAGTTAGTTCACCTACAAAATACTAAAAATGAAGGCCCGCATGAACACATTTATGCTCATACAAACCACAGCTCCTGGTCCTATCTTTAATAGAATACTACGATATTACTACGAAATGGATAGATTGTGAGTATGATGATGAACATACTTTCGTATTTGAATGACGTGGTAACCGAGTAGTTGGAGTTACCAAGAAGAATACTACCCACACACAAAGTGCCATGGAAAATTCATTAACCCTGCAAGATTGTTGAGGATGACATATTGTCGATACGTTGTTTTGGCTTTTGAAGAAGCCTGCTCTTATTAGTTCAAGCATTACATTCGCAAAAAGTCAGCTGCTATCGGTGATTTTGTGAACAACGTCATTTCAGAACCTCATTTTAACGATTACGTCGTACAATTGAATGGAATTGCAAAAAACAAAGGAGCATTCACTAGAGAATTCAATTGATAAAAGCGAGGCAAATGGCCTCTTTTTCAAAGTAAAAGAAAACAAATAGTATTCAACATAACAGTTGGGAAAGAAATGAAAAGCTTTTCTTGATATGTCAAGCTGACTTCAATCACTCTATGATACAATCATCTGCTCTAAAACATCCACAAAAGTCAGAAATTCCTTTCAAGTACCGTGGTAGGAGCACACATATAATAAAAGTTTAGCAGATTGTGGAATCATGGAAGTTTTGTGTAATTGAATATGTAGATAATATATGCCTAAAATTGAATAATTAAAGGGTGGACACGAATTTTGATTGAAAACTACAAAATTCTTACGGATCATTGCAAGTGAGGAAAAATGATATTTTCTAGCGATAAAAAACTATGAAATGAATACATTGTAAATAATTCGGATAGTATGGCATGCTAAAAAGGGGAGGATGGTAGGTGTTACAAGGAAGAAAAGTGCTGGAAGGTAGAAGAGTACTGGAATTTGGGTCATGAAGGAACATCTATGTACAGGCAAAATAAAAAGGTTTTAAATTGGTGAGGGTGGTAATTTCAAAATCTTTAAATTATACAGCGTTTTAAAAATAAAACACGAGTTGAAATTATGATCTAAGCGTTATCTTAACTCATGAAATTAGCAACTATCAAAGGGTGTAAATGAACAGTAAGTCTAAGAAAACAGCTGTCGAATTGTAGGTTATCATCGATTTTATTGATAAGATAGAGCACAACAGCCATTTAAAAGGAATTTAGTTTCAAATTACTTATGGCTAGCGAAAGAGACCAGTAAGGATAAATTAGCTAAATTGGGGACCAGTAGCTTTTTACTGGTTGGTACGAAACACATGAACTTAAGAAAAAGGAAACAAAAGGCCACCAAACGAGGGCGATACAGGTGGGTCAAACTTGTTGAATAAACAAGCGATTTGAAGGGGTAGAAAATTGGGTATAACATATGAAATAGCAGACGAAATGCGTAAACCCCCATTATCACATGACTGATATTCCTTATTAAATGGGATATCATTAGACAGGCAAGTTCATATCATTGTAAAATAGAGGCTTTCGCGTTATTCGGGTCATTTGTAATTCGATGCATCATTTCCATGTAATCATTTCCATTAAAAACAAATAAATATGTTTTGTATACTTTGCTATAGCATGAAAGTAAGGAGTGAATATGAAAGTACACTGTCGCAGATTGAATAAAAATTAGTATTGATTTAAATTGTCTTGAAGACAATCATTGCCCATGCAGTGTTTGCCAAGATCAAATGCATTCACATCTATCATACTTTGCATAATATTCTTTCTATAAAACCAGTATACAGCAGCAACGTCGTTGTGAATGGGGCGCTTCTTGATCTCGCTAACATGTGCATGAGGAGGAAGTGGAATTATGATTTCGCCACTCCCACAGACCCATAGACTTAGATGAAATATATCAGTGACACGAAAGATCACCCTCTTCAACTCCATTCTTTGGAAATATACGATAGACATCTGATGGATGATCATTAAACATGCTTAATTAGATGAATAAATGCTGACCAATACCGTTATGCAACTTCGTTTAAACAGTTTCTGAGATTCTTATATTACTACATATATAATACAAATAGCAACTTTCTAATCGAGGAATGATGCTGTTAGGAATATATAATACTGCAACTTCTTCAATCGTTTGTGCATAGTGCCCCAATGATCATGTTTTTTATGAATTTCTCAAGGTCTTGCTTCATATTCATAAACATCATTATAGCTATTATCACTACCACCTTCACCATGTACAAGTGGTAGATGAAGATATGTAGTATGCAACAATGCTAAAGATTGACAAGTCCAATCATTTCATTTCCATCCAAGTTTTCTGCCATATTTTTCGACATGTCAATTATATGAATGAAATTAAAACTTATGACGTATTGGCACCAACCAGCGATCTATATGAAAATCAGACCACCTCCAAGGTGTAAATCTTTATACGTTCCATGCAGTATTTATTCTACATTACCAGTTATACCTCACTTGTATAATGATTAAACAGTTAGATGCACAAACCGCTAGAGTAACAAACAAAAGCGAAAATTACAAATTATGGCACTTTCTGAAATTAAAAATTAATTTATTTATTTCTAATATTCTCTACATTTCATAATATGTTAAGGCATCTAGTTCTTATCAGTTGGCAGCTGATGATTGCCAATGCACTATGATGATTTTACAGCATAAAAATTCACATATTTTCAACGTGAATCAGACTTTAAAAGACAACATCCTCAGGGGGTGAAAATCTTTTACGCAATTTATGTACCATTACGAATAACTCACATTGGAAATTAATGAAGTTTTCAAAGAACATGTTTGGAGAAGGGGCAATGAAAATTAAATGAATTTCAATTTTATCTTATAAGGCGACAAAAGAAAACAAAAACGGATTATTGATTTATGAAGTCGAATGTAAACAATTATTGTAAAGTGTTGTTTAAGAAACATTCGTATACGATACCTTGATGATGCATTTAACACTGATAGCATCCAACCGTGGCCTCGCTTCTAGTTTCCATAAGAGGCATCCTCCTTTCAATGTTAACTGCGGTGTTGGGGTCATCATACTAAGATAAATTCGCACTATTAGCACATTTACCTAAATTTATTTAAATTTATGTACATTTATTTAAATTTATTGCACTTTGTCCGAGAATAAGGGCGTGTAGTACTGACCATAGAAATATATTCCAGTTACTCCTGAACCATCTCTAATCAAGGAGCAATTCCTGATTTTAGAATGCATATAGCATTGTAACAGAACACTTAGCAAACCCTCTAATATCAGTAAACCATTGCTGATGGTATGAAATAAATTAGAGACGAATTCCAAAGACGAAACGGAAACAAAGGCCCTCAGATATCACTGTTTACTTATTTCTACAATTTCTATATCTACTAATATTCCGAGATTTCCATCTAATTTAATCTTCTGATTGCATGCATAAATTTAAATTGCGTTGTAGGTTACTTTCCAAATTTTATGAAAAATAGATTATAACAACTACGAATATATATTGGACTCCAGGTTTCCAGACTAAAGAGCTCTCCATATACTATTGTGCCACCCAGAATTGTATATATTATATATATCATATTCATATAGATATACTGCATTGTGTTATATTTCATATAATGTACTTCATATGTTACATTCGTGTAGACAATACGCATTTTATCTGCAAAGCCGGCACCCGCCTTCAAAGATCTGATATTAGAAATTGGCGACAAGTGTAAAGCAAAAAATCTTAATTCAATATCAAACAAGTCCGTATATACTAATTTTATGAAAGAATAAGCCTGGAGACTCTTGGCCGGGGGCGTGAGGCCTATTAGGAGCTACAATAAAGATAATCCCTGCAATCAACTTTAAAACATTGCTGGATTAAGTATACTGAGTCCTCGGCGTCAAAACAAAGTGTTGCTTACCTACAGTAAACGTTATGGTTTCAATTGTTGAAGAGGCCATGATACCCAATACTTTCACAATGGATAAAACAGATGGAGCAGGGTAAAAATAGTGCAACAAAGGGGGGTTTATATGCAAACACTGAGAACAGATTCAGTCGCAAGAGATAAAAAGGGATCAACAGAATGAAAAACAAATAAAGCTGGCTTTAATAGACAAAAGAGGCGCGCGTTGTCTGTGGGCATAGTACTTGACAATATAGAACACAAGTAGCATGTGGCTAAGAGCATTCACTCAAAACCAAATGAACAACCTTAATATGGTATTTGTTTATGGCTTGCCTTATTAAACAGACGTGTTTTTAATTGACTATTTAAAACTGTTTACTTATGTTATCTAGCATATTTATACTTTTTATCTCTATGTACCAGTTAAAGCCACAGTCAATAATTTTTCTTCCAGGAAGGTTGTCACTTCAGAAGCGATCGTGATAAGATGCAGACTATTCCCAAGGCGACAGATGCATTACACCACAAAATGACCCAATTGAAATAAATCCCACATGCTTCAGTAAAGCTTTGAAGAGAACATAGATATAAAAACAGGCTGCAAAGAAACATTTAATAGATGTCACCTTGTGGCGAATAATTATTGTCAGCTGTCGATGATACAGTTAATTGTATGACAAATAAGTTCACATCTTGTTCCTTTGAAGCTTAAAAGCACGGTTAACATGAATATACTGTGAAAAGTAGCAATTTTTGAAGATAAAATTTAAAACTTTGGGCTTGTCCTATTTTCTCCTATCATTATCATGCCGAACATAGCCATATCCCTAAAGATGATAAACTTAAAATAGAGCATATGATTGAAAGAAGTCTTATAAAATTTGGAGAAGAAGAGCGAAAAGATGACATATTGACATTTGGGAGAAATTAGATATAATGAAAGCAGGTTAGGGAAAAAATAAGCAAAACAGAAGACAAGTTATAATGGGGTTGTTGAACGAAAGACTGGAGTTAAAAACAGCTTTCCTCTAAAGTATGGTGATTGAAATAAAATTCAGTTCATAAAACTGTCACTATTGCATGTAATTTACAGGCACGAAATTGTTTGCAGTGAATCAATATATGGAGAAATATCTTGGGACATGAATTTAACACTGTCGGTGTCTTGTGACATGATATGAAGTCTAACTGCAGCAAAAATGGGTTGCAAAAAAGCAGAAAATAATCAAATATCGGGGAGAAGTATGGAACAAGACATGGTTAGGAGAAGAAGTATCTAAATTAAGAGGCAGAGATGTCATATGTCGGCTTAAAACGCATAGAACAGCAAAAAATGTGTGCTACTTGGAAAAGTAAGGAGTTAACGCCCAGTGAGTAATTCATGCCCAGGTGTATAGCAGGCATTCTAGCATTTTGAGTAGGACTAAGGCACCTAATGAAATCGAAATGCTAAAGGCAGGTAACTAAATGGGCAATCAACTATTCAAATTATTATGAAAGATATCAGGACTTGAAAATAACAAGGAATTGATTCAACCTATGAAGATAAGATACAAAAGCAATTACACACTGGATACAAAAGCATATTGAAGAAGGCATGTGATGGACACCCGTTCAAGAAAGTAAGCGCTGATATTTAAGTGAGATCAAGTTAGCCATTCAAGCAACTAGCATGGTAGCCATATTCAGGGTTGCAAATATCCAGTTTCAAATGGCTTCTCAAGTGCCTATTATGAATCCCTAATTAACGCTCGTCAAACGAGCATCTCATTTCCACGCAACCTGCCAAGATAAACAAAAAAAGATAACGAACCGTGAAGTTCTCGTCTCAGGCAACTTAAACTAAGCTAGGAATATAAAGATAACGAACCATACACTTTTCGAGCGTATGACATCATAGTGCCCAGAAAATACTTTAAGTGTGTCCTACCACCTTCTAGCATTTTTCCTCAACGTTCTAGAGTTCATCAGTTCAAATCAATATTCAAAGGGTTTGAGCCTACACCCTAGTTGCCATGGAATGTAATTATGTTCTAACTGATCATGAAACTTTTCAAATATACATTTATCAAAGGCATCCAGCAAGATTTCTAACCACTACGGTTGATGAAGCTTTATGTCTTCGCTTATATTTTGAAACAAAAAGGTTTATAAAGAGTATCAACACTAGCATCCTTTATTACAAGTTTGATTTGGCAGGAATAATAAACATGCAAATTTATAAAAATCTTCTTTGCTGACCTTTTGCAACACTGAGGATAACTGAAAGAAAAAAAATGAAACAGAGTCTAAAGTGATGACTAAAAGAGATCGCATGGTAACAGAAAATAAGCTAAAAAGAAATACAGAAAACTTCTTCATAGTATGAAACAGCAAATGCTTTTCAGGTGGGAATATCTTAATGATATTAATAAGACTCAACAGGACTCAACAGACAAATAAAAGACTCAACAGGACTAAATGTAAAGGGTTAAGATTTTTTTAAGACTGATAATGGGTTATTCACTGAAATTTAGAAAACAATAAGGAATGAATATATTTATGAAGAGAGTAATCAAATATAAAAAATAATCAAAAAATCATCAAAAATAAAAAAGCAAATGGAAAACAAACAATGGGAGCATACCAAATATGATTTTAAAAAAACTTATTCCAGACTGCTTAACATTGATAAGCGATGCTCAGAATCTCTGACAAGTCTATGCTCAGTTGCTTTTTCATCTTTATTCTTCAGAGATGATAAAGTTTAGGGATATAAAAAGTATATTAGAAGACAATTGATTGTTATGTTACACCTGAGATTAAGAATAGAAGTAAATAGAGCGATAGAGAGAAGAGAAGGAAAGCTTCTGTAAGTCAATGGGATTAGTAAGAAAATAAAGGATTAATAATTGATAAACAATTAATAAATTAGTTAGAAAATTTTGAATGCATAAATAAATGAGCAAAAATACTCTTTCAAATGATTAATCAACTGGTAAAATATGTGAGAAAGACCCCAAAAGAGTTTCTTATAATGATAGTCTCTGGGAAATGGCAAAAACATATCCAAAACTTTTCAATGATGTTATTCGTCAAATAATCCAAAGTGCATGGAATTTATGATATATTTCGCTGGGAGCAATAGGTTGACAGGCAAAGAGAGGAGGTCATAGTGATTAAAGGTAAAATATTTGTTGCCACCGTGGCAATTTTAAGAAAGAAGATTCAGATTGATTTGGACATTGAAGGCAGACGGCAATGTCATTCTAAAGTGGTAGATTAAACATGCATGCAACCCTGCAAAACACCAATTGGCTCGAACTCACATAAGCAATGCAAAATACAGAAATCATAACTTAAATATAGATACATTTACTTCAACGCAAGCATTTGCTTTTTCGTTTGGAATTTTGTCAAGGATCTTATAAATTCATAGATTAATTTGGTTTTATAAGATATATATTATTTCATATAATTTGGTTTTATAAGATATATATTATTTCATATAATTTATGATATCACCTACATTGTAAGTCAAAACTTCCAATGCTATCTGAGAATTCATCATAGAAGGAGCTATGTTGACAAGTGCATTTCTTCCAAAAATAGTTTAACGGTTATACATACTAATTTAAGACAATACTTTTTCTTAACTTTTTAAACTATCGATTTTACCATTGTAGTCATCGCATTGATTAGTTTTGCCATAAAAATCATATCAATGTTTGATATAATTCAAAATTAATATTAAAGCTACTGTTTGGTTTAATAATTACGCATATTATTAGCAATTCTAGCCATCCATAAAAAATGGGGAAACCTTAATGAAAAACAGAGGGTCATTTAAAAGCAAACAGAATTATATCCATCAATCATATGCTTTCTGGATTTGTATTCTATTTTATACCAAACAGCATTCCAGACAATTCTACATAGAAGTGATCGGTATGCTCTGGTTTCAGCTGATAATATTACACACAATATTTACTCTATATTATTGATGACAGTGGATATTATCTGTGAATATTTTGCCTCATTCATGTTAGAAAGGGTACTTCTGTATTTGAAACTAATTTTCCTCACAATATCGCAAGAATGTATTTTACTAAAATAGACTGACAACGCATCGGTTATTGCAGTTTCATGCATGTTATGAATTTAATGTGAAAGTCTTTGAAAGGACCAGAGAAACTACCAACTGCATGAGAAACACAGTGGAAAGTTTCTTTCACTATAAAACACAAGAGTAATTGCATCAACAAATCAAACGCAAGACGGGAAATGGAATTTTTAAGAAAAGCTTTGTAAATCTGAAATATGAAAAGATATATGAAGAGAAATTGAAGGGAGTGAATCTATTGGTCACTTAAAATGTAATGAGGTTTCCAAAAGGAGCCATTTCCACAAGTAACATGCAGAACTCAGAAATGGATTTTGCCACCATTAACTGTTCTCCTGAAAGAGAGTTTCTACAGACAACGCATTAAAATCAGGACACTGGGTTCTTAGCGTATGCTCTAGCTGTCGTCGGGGCTACAGAAAACATTGAAAAACTAAAAGGACAATAAATGAAAGAGACAATAAGTGAAAAATGAGCATAGAAGATGGTACAATGGAATATTCTATGGTTAGAACATTGATTTATCAGAGTGAGAATGGTGTCAAACACAATAAATAAGAAAAAGGGCAAGAATTTCTCTATAAAAGACCTTTCAGAATTCGCTCCAAAAATTATATACACTGATTAGCTCCAATTGATTTGAATTGTCCATATTTATATACATTGTGGAATTTGATTTTCGAATTGAAATAAGAAGCTAATATTGCTTTGTTTTGCATGCAGTATCAAAATTGCTTTTACAACAGACGTGACATGAACGCTCTCTAGCCCAAGTGAAGCACAGGGGGAAAGAATGCGTTTATACTCTTTCTTCCTCATTCGTATAAACTATGGAACGTTGGCAGTGAGAACTAGCTATCTCTTTCACCACTCACAGTTAAATATTGGCTATCAAAGTTAGAAATAAAAGATTTTGAAATGGCAACTTTCCAAATATATCGGTCAGAAAGAATGTTTCAATTGTTTGTGCATCTGTTTCCTAATTTAGAATTAAAGTATAATTTGATATTGCAAATTTGATATTTTATTTTATGATATTACCCTGAATCTATTAGGTTTGCAATAAGTATTTTTACCACTTATTGTTATAATCCTTTATTATTGCTAATCCTATTATATCTATGGTGCCAAAATTTCAATAACTTATCGTAATTGCCTAAAACTTGCATGTGTAGAGCATCGCTTGCAATATGCCCAAGGATATAGATATGTTACATTTGTTTTTGATGTAATTTTTGGTGTCTCAGTATTTTGTGAATTTAACAGCAGAAGATATCAGGATATCATATCACCGTTATTTTCGATATCATAATACAAAACAAACTTCACTTAAACAATGGCCCAATAAGTAAGATATACTGAGGCTCTTTTTCTAACCGAGTCTGTCTTCCAAACGATGTCAAGTAAATTATCCATTCAAGTATATCTCCAAGATAGATTTAAAAGGCTAAAATCTTCACTAACCACGGTTAGATAATGGTTGTTCAAACCTCATTGGAAAAAGTACTTCTTCTGATCCCTCTTCATAACATCTACCGGCCTCCTTCTGATTTTCCTGTATTCCTCATCATAATTTCAGCTTCTATTGGCAAACAGCTACCACCCATTACTATTAAATGCAATCTCTGAAATGAGCTATTCCTGGTGGTAACTTTCTTGGCAACTAAATCTGAGTACATTTTATCATCATTGGCCTTTTATAGAATCTCTTGTGTTCTGCATTGTGTTTTGTGGCCTCCATGTGACCATGTGCTCAGAGACATAAGGTTTTCCTTCGAAAACAATGGCTAAGAATAGAAATGCTCTCCTTTCTGCTGCAGTCTGAAGCAAAGGAAGTAAGCACTTGTCAAAAGCAAGGCACCTGATTGGCTCTTTATGCAAAATAAATCGTTCATAAATTGATATCCACTAAATTAAAAAATGTTTACCAAGTTTAATCTGTCTGATATGAATAAAGATAATTAATCTTTTTTCAAAATATCTCTAACGATGACATCTGTGACTCTCCAACTTCGAGGCTCAAAGGGGCGACTGAAAACGAGGGTGAGATGTTCTATTTAGTCGAAGTGGTGCTCTTTGTGGCAAATAAGTAATTGGACTGTTCAGGATGTGATATGGTCATGTGGTATAGATGAAGAAAGGTATGTGATGTTTTGGGCAATATTAAAAACCCCATTGTAAATTATTTGATTAGAAAGGCGTGCTGTTAAACCACTTATGATCCTTGACACATCCTTGTAAAATATCCACGTATACAGTTAATTTATCCACGTGCAAAATGAAATAAACAATTCAAGAAAGTTTCCGTATATTCTAGATTGAAACTACTTGTTGTTATGTACCGTTTCCATTTATCATTATCAATGGACCCAACTACACTTAGGCACTTTCTAGATATTGCTTCAATCATGTCTCAATCAAGAACGCCCCCATAATGGCTATGTCTTGAAGTAATCTGACTGCTGCATAAGAATTCAAATTGCAGCATATAAGCTACAACTGGATCTGAGCCACTGCAAAGAACTTAACAAAAATGTGACGATTGTTTGGTTGTGTATTGAAATGACATTCAAAGTAATTAACAAGATTTTCATATGTGTTTTTTAGAAATCCTAAAATTTCCATCCATTGACATCAAATTGGATTATAGGATTTACATATTATAATGAATGGTGTTAAGGAAGCCTTTGGCAACATTTCTATAAAAAAATTCTGATATAAGGGCACTTCTCCAGTGTTCTTCTAAGCAAAAGAATGACATGTCTAGCATACAAATTTAGACTACATTCCCACCGTTAGGCCAACCTGGTAGATATGGCATCGAGGTTCTGGCACATCGAGGTTCGAAATCAAATATTAAATTCATTCCCCATGTGTCTATATGCAAAAGACAATAGGCACTGAATGCAATTGAAAAACTCTCTACGGATAAGGACAACATCAAATCTTATTTACTAATGAGAAAACGTTACTTACACCCTAATATAAACAAACAAACCCTTTTTTCGATACCTATAGCATTCCTAAATGTCCTTATTCTCTCTTGTATAGATGATCCTTTTGATTTTGACCTTTAACTATATATCGCTATCAAAAGCAAACATTAATTGTTGGACAGTGCTATTGTGTATTCTAAAAATGTCCATATTGATTTACAAATCCTTCATGTGTTTCAGGTGTCGGGAAAATGTTGAAGTTTTTCCTAAATATAATCACAATGCAAAAACATCTACTTATAGCTGATGCTGTGTAGCAGTCAATCGATAAAAAATGACAAATTGAACTTCAGAGTCAAAAATCGGCAGATAAGGTTAAAATATTATATGAAATAATGAATTTATTCAATAATGAAAATTAACAACAACAAAAGAGCAAGAATACATCCAATGGGGGTATTTCTGATGATTGAAATGTACAAATTTGTGTCTGAGCTCACAAAAAATAAACGTGATTTACATCAAAATAAATCATAGATTTGGCTCATTCCTAGAAAAATGTGAAATTCGAAAAACAATGCCTTTCATTCATATATCAATTTATGTTAATTTATGCGAATTATGAAATTTATGCTATTCAAGTGACTATGTAGCTTTTTATTTCACAAAGGAAGATGATCATCCAGAAACAACAAAGATGGTACATTTGAAAGCCTTATTGAAGAACAAATCAAGTAATTCAATGGACCTGATCCATTCCTTGCAGGAAATGAAAACAGTCACAAGTTTCAAAAGACTACTGAGTACAGGAAGAGATAATGCAGCAATATACTGTTATCAATACTTTGAAACATGTTAACGTTTTTTTATCTATTCATACAGGCTGGTATCAAAATTAACCAAAAGAAGCTCCTCATAGGGTCCAAATCCAGTTATCATGAGGAGCTAACACATTTAGAACTGTTACTTCGAAAATGAGTGAACTAAACCGATGAAATCATGCAAGTTTTAGTGCTCAACAGAAAACAAAAAAAAATTAGCCAATTTGTCTTAAACATAATATATCTAGTCAATTCTATCAAAGCATTTTTTCTTAAGCAGTAAAAAGAATTAGAATCTGGGGTATTCTTCTTCATGAATGCATTCCATCTTCCTCCAATTAGTTGCTATAATACCAAGAAAGCTACGAGGAATATTGTACTTGAAAAGTAATCCTCTAACATAAGAGCCCTGCTCAGTTTGATTATACAACTTGTCTTGCATCAAACGATAATCAAATTCGACAAGCAATTTCACGACCTGCTCACTTTGGTGACATCCAAATTTTGAAATATTTCTTCTCAATTTTCACTTCTCTTCCATTCCTATTCTTTACTTTATGTAGTTTCTAATAAACATGTCGACCAGTAGTTAGCATTCTCTAGGCGCTAATCCTATATGAACTACTCCTTGCCAATTCTTCTTGCACTGAATTCTACAATGAAAGCATCCTCAATAGAATGAACACCAATTTTCCTCTCTGTTGTCAAATAAGACATGACGATCACAGAATACGTTGATTTACTAACTCGTGCAATACCAGACATGGTAAACCATCTCATCGTCTCCTTAAATGCTCCTCCTTTTCTTGAGAATTATAACTGCTTATCACTACTAACTGGGAACTTGTGCTTTTGACGTTTTGGCATTGTTGTTCACATTCATCGTGGTTAACAATTTCTATTCTGTATTGTCTCAGGTATATCGGGCATTTTCGGTTGTATATACTACAAACCGACCAGCATTGCTCTTTGTTAGCTACCATCCAATTTTTCGCTAAGAATGGAAGCTCACAATTCCACTTAGTGCACTAAAAATGCTTCACCACTTAGAAATATTCTTCATGAAGAATTGTTTAATCACAACTTCCAACTTCCTTTTGCGAGTAATAACGAAACTTTTGATTTAACTTCTTTCCATACGATTCTCTCTTAGTGTCGTTTGGCTATGGGTAAAAGTGGTTGACAACTCTTCTTGTATCGATTCCTAACACGCGTCAGGAGGTCATAATCACATACCAATATCAATAGGAGCTTTACACTAAAAAGAACTGTTTAGCGGTAAAGTGGCATCGATGTTGCTTACAATATGAATTGTGCACGCAGGTGAACCACAAATTGTCAATACAGGATAAAAAACATCAATGATAAAAATGGCATAGAGATGGAAAAGATTGAATAAAGAACTATTAAAATCCAATCAACAACGGAAATTAAATCGATTTTTAAAGATAGAATAAAATATAACCGCTAAACAATCGATTTAAATGTTTACAATTAGTTATTATTTAATACAAAACTTAATGAAAATGTTGTTAGAATACTCAAATTCGGATTCAAAGATTTGAAACAAGTTTCGAAAGGAAATTTGTTAAATAATCATATTCTTTCACTACTGATATACAAATTTCATTTCTTCTCAATTTAGGCAACTTGCAGTAGTGCTTATAAACAGAACCCTCTCACTTGCATCCAAATAACACAGCTTACTGTGATATTTATACAAAATTTATCATGTTCAATGTGGCAGTCTGTGTAATAAATAAAGCGCCAAACGTTACTGAATTCCGTAACTTCACTTTAAATGGCTCTCTCCATACGATTTACATAATTTTTAACGATAAACATGTAAAGAATGATTGATTCATTTTGATGCAGATTGAAGTGATGAAAATGAGCCAATATGGCTATAGCTTCTGCATTTCCCAAGAAATGTCCAGAATATGGCACTCTCTTCTTCAATTTGTATGCAAAGATTTACATCATTTGCAAGTTGAACCTCCTTTGCAATGAGTGGAGTGTGAGAAAAGAGAAAATCGCTCCCTCAGAGCAAAATATGAACTGAAAAAATATGCTAGCAACACTGATTGCTTTTACAACAAACTTTAACAAAATGTTCTTGAAAAAATAAAGCAGTGACAAACGATGAATGAGGAAAATAGTAATTTAGTAGTGTTTACCAAAGTACTACGAAACTGTCGTTAAAAAAATGGAAAATTCTGCAATAAAACGATGATGGGAAAGAAATTGAAAAGATTCTGTGAGGATTGGATTGTTTGTCAGAATCTTAGTGAGAAATGAGGCTGTGCTTCTTTTGAGTGAAGTTTTAGTTAATATGAGTACTAGTATTAGCATAAATGTTTTGTCACGATGCCCTATCAGCAAAATAAATTGAAAAGTATTTCAAAATAAAACAGCTGCTCTTCCAAGGGGTTGTGCTTGATGGCTATTACCAATCTCCGCTTCTCAGGTGCTGTTTCATTTCCTTTTTGAATCGATTTAGGGAGGGGTAGTTTCTATGTTGTTCTGGGATCTCGTTTCCATGTTAAGACTCCTGTCAATTGGAAACTGCTCTTTGTAAATTCTAATCGAAGAGTGGGTAAATGCAAAGTCCGTTTATATCTAGTTGAATAGCTTGAAATCTGGGACATCTTGGTAAACTTATCTTGCAAGCTGTATCATATCTAGCTTGGTGTCTGTGAATCAGATAAAAAGACGAAGTTAGGTAAGTATAATCAGCAAAAGAGTAAATACTAGAAAATATAGAGAACAGTGCATCATTTCTGATGAGAATGAATAATATAGGCAAGAAAAGAGAGCCCTGAGGTACACCAGCATCGATTGAATTAGGATTAAAGAGGAAGCCATCGACAGTTACAGTGTGGCAGAAGACAAACATCGAGAGCTAAGTAGGAAGACCCTTGTACTAGACACGGCCAAAGGCCTTGGAAATATCAAGAGAGATCACTCAACTACAGCCTTAGGAGTCCAGAGCAGAGGACCAAACATGAAAAGCATAAACTAGAAGACCACCAGAAGATTTGGTCTATCGATCTTCAGGCTTGGTGATCAGAAAGAAGATTGTTTGTTTCAAAGCTTGGGTGAGTAGCTGTTTAGAGGTGATGGTCTCCATAGTCCTAAAGATGAACGAAGTGATTCCAATGGGATCATAGTTCAATGGGTCGGTTTTATCCCCTTTTTGGGATAGGGAAAACGTAAATGTCCAGGAAGAAGGAAATATACAAAGACTGTAGGAAAGCTGAAATAGCTTGTTGGTTACAGCAGGGGAAGTTCAGAGGCACAGATTTAAGAACTATTACAGGTATACTATCAGGACCTATAAACTTAAAGGTACTGAGATAGAGAAAGATTTGAAAGACTTTGTGTGTGTAGGGAATTTAGCTGGTGACACTGTAAAATCTGAAGTCGGGGAGGGGGGTTAGTAATGACATCGGGACTTTTGGAAGCAAAGATTTATTCAAAAATGTTGACTTTGAAAGAAGGAGTGCATGCGGAGGAGCCAGAAATGCTATCATAGGTAGGAGAGAAGAGTGACAAAAGTTCTGGTGACAACTTTCGCCATGGACCAGGGGTAAAAAATATCTACTTACGGTTCGTAACTAATTACACCAACTTTTTACAATAAACCTAAAGAAATAAACACGCCTTAGGTCGACTAAGTTTTGTATCATGTTATATTAGCCATTTTAGCGAAAAGGTATGTTTTCGCTAAATAAGAATTGCGTTAAAATTAATTTTGTCTAACTTTTGCATTAATCTTAATTAATTCAAGCTGCTATTCGCTAAATCAAACTTGCACAAAATCTGGAATATTTTTGTTCGCTAAATTAAGCTGAGGCAAAAAGAAAACGGCCCAAGGTAGCCACATTTTGCTATCAACCAATCAGCGGATTTATTTGCATCAATTTATCAACCAATAAGATGCTTCCATTTTTCTATTTCGTTCATTATGGCGCCATTTCGAAGCGGAGTTGCTGTGGGAAAATCACTACTCATAACTTTTGGCCTGGAAGAAAATCTACGTTAGTTACAGAGACGAGCTGTCGAGTGTAACCTCGTAAGTACATTTTACATTGATGTCTCGGAGCCCTAAGATTGGGTATGAATGGTTTCCAAGATATTCAACATATCAGATAAATAGAGTAGAGATAGAGAGTTCGGTTCAATGGCAAGGACGGTAACATCACTTCGCCGAACCATTATGGTACACTATAGTATACTGTAGAGTAAAGATCACATCAGAACTAGCAATGAGCAGCGCCCATTGTTTACCATATATACATACAAGAGGCCCTTCAACAACAATCATTTACTGTTAGAACGACGAGAACGTATTTATTTATGCATAAAATGTGAATCTAACTTTGGGTTGCATACGTAATGGTCAAACTGAGAATTGAGGCGAATGTCGTGTTGGCCTTAAAAACCAACAGTGACTTGGCGAAGAATGCCCAAGTTGATAATTCCTATATTTTGTGGCATAAGTTTCAAAAATAATTTGTCAGCAATGCTCTTTGACCATACTGGATCACAAGATAGTAAAAACATTGGTTTTGAGGATGATAAAGTGGACGTCAAAAAGCATATACCTTTTTTTTTATAAGAAAAACACTTCTTTTCATGAGGGTCAATTTTCTTAACTTTTTACGAATTTGAGGCTGAGATTTTCTTAAGATTTTCTTAACTTTTGCAGGAATAAAATGGCTGAAACAGGCTACTCTGTATTTGTTGGGCCACCATAAGTCTCGATCTTTGTACGAGAGTTTGCAAAAATGAACCAATATCAATTTCTGGCATGTAAAGAAGATGAACTGTGATTTTCCTAGTATTTTCTTGAACTTGAGACTTGTGATTTTCTTAGGATTTTCTTAAGATTTTGGCCATTTGAGCCTCATTTTCTTATAAACCTTTTTCTTATAAAAAAAGGTGTATCGAAGTCAGGTACTGACATGGCAGCTAACCTGAACTATTCTGTAAATTAAGACTTCCTAGCCCTAAACTGTGAAGCACTACGATAAATTTAAGCACTAGGTATGCAAGCCAAAGTCAGCTTCACATTTTGCAAATGAATAAATACGCTCTCGTCGTTTTAACAATAAATGATTGTTCTTGAAGGGTTTCTTGTATGTGTATATGGTAAACAATGGGTGCATCTTGGAAGCCATTCATTTACCAGCTTAGATCTACGAGACATCAATGTAAAATGCACTTAAGAGGTTGCAGATAAAAGTCTGTCTTTGTAAATGAGCCTAAATTTTCTTCCGGGCCAGAAGTTATGAGTAGTGATTTTTCCACAGCAACTCCGCTTCAAAATGGCGCCACAATGAAAGATACCAAAATGGAAGCATCTTATTGGCTAATAATTTGATGAGAACAAATCCGCTGATTGGTTGATAAGAAATGTGGTTATGCTAAAGTAATGCACACTCATTAACAATGAAAGGAATACAAGTGTCTACAAATTGTACAAAAGCAACTGGGTCCATCCCCAGTCTTAATTTCCTTTTTGAAAACTACAAACGACTCTATATACTTTGCATCATCATTTAGGGTGTTCTACAATATAGACTTCCTAAATTTATGGGAAAGTTCCTAGAAAACTTGCTTGCGGAAAGTTACAAGTCACAGGTTGGTTTTGGAGTTCTCCTAGAGATATGATGGATTGAAGTGATGGAGCGTTTTGTAAACTTCAAAGAAAAGTCCCCATTTAATTCTATTTTAACATCCTTTTGCCTGTTAGAGATTGTGCAGCCCAGTGGCACCAGTGCCTCAGTACAGCGGTTGCCCCTGTCTGCCCTGTCAATCACCCAACAGTTTTTATTGTTTGTTTGTATGTTTTATTTTAGTTGTGATTAGATACTTCTTCATACGAATATTGATAAGTAAAAGTTTATATACTGTTCCAACAATGGTTATGGGCCCAGAAGCTGTTACGCTACGGAAAGGGGCTCAGATAAGATTTGCGTCGTTGAGATCACCTTGAATCTTGAATGGGCGTGTTCTTGTGAAACAGCTAGTAAGTTTGGAACGTTTAGTTGTGCTACCGTTTTTTACCACAGAGCAGAGTTATGGCTTCAGATGATAAGTTACCGTCTATCGATAAGTTGAACGACTCCAATTGGCCGATATGGAAATTGCAAATGACTGCTTATTTACAAGCTAAAGAACTTTGGGGCCTAGTAGATGGATCTGTTGTTCGCCCAGAAAATGGTGCTGAGAATCAGGCGTTAGCTCAATTTATAGTGCGAGAGGCAAGGGTCAACTCAATTTTACTACAGACTGTAAGTACTTCTCAGTTACATATAATTGCTAGATCAGAATTGGTTACCCCACGTCAGAAGTGGAATGAACTGGTTGAAACTTTTGACAGAGCTTCGTTGTCAAACAAGTTACAGTTACTTTCACAGCTACTCGATTTAAAAATGAGATCAGATCAGACAGTGGATGCATATTTTAAGGATCTACAGGATATAACTGAACGATTAGCTGCAATAAATTCAGCCGTTTCTGCCGATTTCCAAGTTGCTGTTCTTCTTCGTGGACTACCACCGGAATACGAGAATTTACGTACTGCTTACGTAGCAAAAGGAGAGGTCACATTGTCAGAGTTGCGGGAAGGATTACGAACGGAGGAACGAAGAGTCATGGAGAAAAGGAATTCATCGTCAAGTTCGTCAGTAATGTATGCTGAAAATCGCAATTTTTCAAGACACAGCCGTGGAAAAGGTTTTTCTGGTCCTTGTTACAATTGTGGAGAGGGAGGCCACTTGAAACGTGATTGTCCGCACAAGTATAATGGTGACAGTCATTTTACTGGACGTGGAAGTAACAGGAAGAGCAATTCAGGTGACAAACAGACTCAACCCAGGAGGAAATATCATGCAAAAATGGCTTGTGAAGAAGACAAGGATGAATATGAAGAAGACACAGGTTTATTTACTGTTGTATATCTTGGAAGCTTACAGCGACGTAACCAATGGATTATTGATAGTGGTGCTAGTGCACACATGACTTTTGATTTTGATATTTTTAGTAGTTATGAACAGTTTAAGTCCCCCGAGCCTGTAGTTTTAGGAGATGGCAATAAGTGTTTTGCAGTAGGGACTGGAACAGTTATTCTTAATGTTTACGCTAATGATATGAATTCTAGCGAACTTACTTTGACAAATGTGTTGTTTGTACCTAAGTTAAATAATAATTTTTTCTCAGTTAGCGCAGCGACAGCACAGGGCAATTCGCTTGTATTTGAGCGCTCGTGTTGCTGGGTGTATGATCGAAAGAAAGAGCTTGTTGCCAAAGGAGAATCAAAAAACAAGATGTTCATTCTTCGTGCAGATACGCAGGTCAGCGTCGAAAAGCAAGCAATAAACGCAGCATGCACAGCCAGCAGTGAGGACGAGTTGACGGCCACAATGGATTTATGGCACAGAAGATTAGGACACTGTGGTGCGGGTCGTTTAGTACATGCAGTGAGGAAAGGCCTAATTCGAGGAGTTAATTTACCAAAGCATGGTAGACTACATATGTCATTTTGTGAGGGTTGTGCCCAAGCTAAGCAAACAAGAAAATCCTTTAAACCCATTGGTGAGGTACGTACAACTGATATATTGGAACTTGTGCACAGTGATGTGTGTGGACCGATGTCAACAGCATCTTATGGTGGTGCAAAATATTTTGTAACCTTTATTGACGATTATAGTAGGATTTGTCGCGTCTATTTTATGCGTACAAAGGATGAAGTTTTTTCAAAGTTTAAGGAGTATGAAGCGGAAGTCGCAAATCAAACAGATAAAAGGATCAAAGTACTACGTACAGATAATGGCGGGGAATATACGTCTAAGCAGTTTGAAGACTACTTAAAGATGAAAGGAATTGTGCACCAAAAAACTGTACCACATTCTCCCCAACAAAATGGTGTCGCAGAGAGACTTAATCGCACCATCAATGAAATTGCGCTTGCTCAGATTGTACATGCAAATGTGCCACATAATTTATGGGCTGAATCAGTGGGAGCTGCAGTTTATATTCGGAATCGTATGCCAATGACTACAACAGGCGTTACCCCCTACCAAAGATTTTTCGGTCGAAAGCCAAGAGTAGATCATATACGTATTTTTGGTTGCTATGGATACGCGTTGCTACCGGAAACAGAGCGAAGGAAGCTTATGCCAAAAGCTGAGAAATTACGACTGGTTGGTTACGGACCAAATTCTACTGGCTACAGATTATTTGATGAGCAAAACCGGAAGCTTGTTATGCGACGTGATGTTCAATTTAATGAGAACGACTTTGGAAGAGAAACAGTACTTGATTGTGATCCAGTTCCAACACCAGTTCAACAAAGTTCTTCGTCGAATCACGAGCAAGTTGAAAGTCAGAATCAACAGCCAGCTGATAATTCTGAACCAGCACCTGTAATTCGAAGGTCATTGCGTAAAAGGAAAGAACCAAATCGCCTAGGTGACTGGGTTCAGAGTGATGAACTAGATGTTACAGATTTTGATGAAATTGATCTTGCCGTAGCACAACCAGAGAGATGCCATTATTTATTTCACATCAGTCAGGATGAGCCTAGGACAATTGAAGAAGCTGTTTCTAGTAAAGAAAGTGAGAAATGGCAAGAAGCTGCAGACAAAGAGTACAATTCGCTGGTGAATATGGATACATGGGAACTTGTAAAGCTGCCAGAAGGTCGTAAAACAGTAGGCTGTCGATGGGTATTCAAACGCAAACACAAAGAAGATGGATCGATTGAGAGATATAAAGCAAGACTTGTTGCAAAGGGATATTCTCAGAGATATGGTGTTGATTATCATGAGACATTCTCTCCAGTTGTGAGATTCGATACTTTACGTACACTGCTGTCTTTTGCAGTACAGAATAATTTGCTAATCGATCAAATGGATGTTACAACAGCCTTCTTAAATGGTTATTTGGATGAGGAAATTTATATGGAACAACCCCCCGGTTATGCAGAAAAAGGCAAAGAAAACCTGGTATGTAAGTTGAAGCGTTCGTTGTATGGACTCAAGCAAAGCCCACGTTGCTGGAATCAAAGATTTACAACGTATTTACGGGGGCTAGGTTTTGAAAGATGTGAAAGTGACTATTGTGTTTTTGTGAAAAAGGACCCTTTGACTTTAATCACAGTTTATGTCGATGATTTAGTGTTAATGACAGAAAATTCATTACAGATGCAACAGTTAAAGTCTGATTTGATTAAAGAATTCAGAATGATTGATATGGGACCATTACATTATATTCTTGGTGTAGCAGTAAAGCAAACTGAAGATGGAATTCATCTTAATCAAGAAGCATATATCAATGATATGTTGCAAAAGTTCAAATTGGAAGATGCAAAAACAGTTGCTATGCCTGCTGATCCAAATGTTATTTTGTGTAAAAATGATGGATCTGAGAGCGTTGATCAAAAGAACTATCAGTCAATGATTGGAAGTTTACTTTATGCTGCACTAGCAACCAGACCAGACATTCAATTCGCAGTGGGAGCTTGTTCTCGTTACAATTCATGCCCCACCCAAACACACCTTACAGCTGCAAAACGAATCTTTTGTTATCTAAAAGGCACAAAGACAAAAGGTTTATTTTACAAGCGTGGGTCAAGTGAGCTTGTAGGTTATGCAGATGCAGATTTTGCTAGAGATATTGATGACAGAATCTCTACATCAGGATATGTGTTTATATTAAGCGGAGCTCCAATTAGCTGGTTTAGTGGCAAACAAAGAACAGTCAGTCTATCTACAGCAAATGCAGAGTATATTGCCTTAAGTGAGGCTGCAAGAGAAGGTTTATTTCTAAAGCAAATGTTCAGCGAAATCGGAGTAGAGATAGGCACAGTGTTGATAATGCAAGATAATCAAGCCACTATTGCAATGACAAGAAATCCAGTGCACCATAAGAGGTCGAAGCACATTGACATCAAACATCACTTTGTAAGGAATGAAGTAGCAAGGAAAAACATCAAATTGCAATATTGTGATTCAAAGTCAATGATAGCTGATATATTAACAAAGCCGTTGCCTAGAGACTGTTTTCAGCGTCTGTCAGAAAGTATGGGACTGGTGCCTCAGGTCTGAGTGGGAGAATGTTAGAGATTGTGCAGCCCAGTGGCACCAGTGCCTCAGTACAGCGGTTGCCCCTGTCTGCCCTGTCAATCACCCAACAGTTTTTATTGTTTGTTTGTATGTTTTATTTTAGTTGTGATTAGATACTTCTTCATACGAATATTGATAAGTAAAAGTTTATATACTGTTCCAACATTGCCAAGCAACAACATGCAGCCTAGAAAAAGTTCTCCAAAAATGGATTCAAAACCCTTTAATCTGAATTTTCACAGCACTCAGCTAAATAACAACATCAACAAAAAGGAGATAAGTTAAATGAAGGAAATGGTGTTGAGATTTACTCATAAGGACACAGGATCTACTTAAAGTAAACTATTGGGGGGAATCAAATGTGCCGTCACTATTCATAATAAGAACTTGTAGATACTTATGACTGAGACGTACAAAACTGAAAATGGCCCGGGTAACTCTTTCATGCAGGAGATTGCCTGTAAAAACGAAGGTCACGACAAATTACGAAGCATTGAAGAGTAAGATCGGTCACCTATGGCACAGCTAGTATCAGATTTAAAGGTTCACAACCCTGGCAACTGCTACCACAAAGTATACGAAACTCAGAATTTTCCCCCCGAACTTAGGCGTTCTATAATGAATATTTTCAGAGATTTGCATTTATCTTGTATAGTATCGATTAACGGTAACTATCTTCACCGCTGGATCTAATTAGCTAAAAACCCTTTAGCTATCACATTTTCTTGCGGAAAGTGAAGAAAATTTTTTTTTTTTTTTTTTTTTTTTTTTGAAACTTCATAATATCATGACAATAACATTACAGTTACATACAATCATACACCTCTCTACTGTTAGGTAGTGTATAACTGGCTTGTCTGCTATACAAAAATAATATTTAATCAAATGTTATAATGTAAGGAGACTGAAAGAAATATTAGCAATGAAATTAGAAGCAGCAAACATACAAATTAGCAATTAAAAGTCATGTAGCTCCGGACCTGGCCAAGATTTGTTTCGTCTACAGAAAATGAAATAGGTGCATCTTATGGCAATGTTGGAAGCTTTCATAATGATCTGCTGTTGACGAGTAGTGTCAAAGTGCAAATCTTTCAGCATCGATGAAAAGGAGTCAGAGGATCTACCAAGTATACCAAGAGCACTCATAGAGAGATTAATAAATTTAACATCATAAAACTTTTCCTGGAGGGCTAAAATAAGGGGGCGATATTTATCAGATTTGCGTTCACTATTGATCGTTATATTTGACTCAAAGCCAACAGTTAACTCTAGTAGGTATACAGTAGTACTATTTAGCACTAGAACAAGATCTGGTCTGAGAGAATCACCAGTAATCAAAGATGGAGATGGAAAAGAAGGAAGATCTGCGTACAACGAGCTATCTTGTAATGAAGATAGAGTTCTAGAGATATGCAAAAGAACGGAGTTATGGCGCCAGGTATACCTGCCATCTTCCAGGTAGGACTTACAACTAGACACAATGTGCTGGAGACTTTCAGACTGGAGACAGAACGAGCAAGCAGAAGAGGAAGAGAGGGACCATTTGCAAAGGTTCTTTTTTGTAGCCAGAGTGTTGTTTAGGTACTTTATGATAATAATAATAATAATGATAATATTGTTAACAAGCTGTAAAAAATGATGTGGCATTGTTGATAGCTTTGGAACAAAAGCTACGAGGGTGTTAAAATAACGCTCTAGGATGTGGAGTTTGAAGGCGCTTCCATTCATTGAGAAGGAAGTTTTTATCCTTCATAGCTTTGAAACACCAACGGCATGAAGAATAAAAGTTAAGAGAGTTCCAGTAAGTTTTGCTATGGTGGAAACATATAGTGGAGAAAAAGATCTACCTAGGTAGGGAAGAAGGTCATCTTATAAGGTGATGAGGCAGTGATCTAAGTTGTCAAGAGGAGAGTCTACAGCATGATTGAAATAAATGTTTGAGTTTGATGTAAGAGAGCTATCAAATGAATTTGCCTCGTCCCCTGAGCGATCAGGGATACGTGTAGGCAGTAATGTTGCCTATGTCAGCTCTTTCGCAGTAGCAAAGGCCTCATGTGCATCTTGATCAGCAGGGATGATGGTATTCGAAGGACAGGTGAGCTAATCACAGTCGTGGACATTGAGACCACCAAGAATAAGTACTGCAGAACGTAGAAATTGAAGAGTAATAGCATCAGTTGATTTAGGAAGGTGATCAAACAGAAGTTCATGACTATTTGAGTTAGATGAGCGGTACATGGTGCAAATGATGTTAGAAATACTGGGAAATGAAGCCTGTAGCCAGATGAGTTGAAAACCAAGCTAGAGGGGTCAAATTGAGTGAGAATTGAGGTTTGTACATTAGACTGAATAATTGCACATCAGAATGAATAATTCCACATCAGAACGAATAATTGCACAAACGCCATCATTAAGGGAGGAGAAAACAGCCCATAACCAGGGCATTTCGGATGAGGAGAGAGAATGGAGTTGTCATTAGGTTCAAGTGATTTGAGTTTAGTTTCGGTGAGGATTTGTGAATTGGAGACGTTGGTGCACTGAGTTGAGATTGAAGGATAGCCCACGAATGTAGCAGAATGAGAAAGATAACTGTTGAGAATATACCAGATTGGTAGCTGCAGTAGAGTCAGCATTTCTGCAGTTGAGAGGCATAGTAGGAATACAAGAGTAAATGAGGATTGGGCCAGTGAGAGTGACAGAGGCAGCGTTATCAGAGAGCCTACGAGAGTTCCCTCAGCCATCCTGTAGACTCAGAAGGGAATCCGGGTCTGCGAGCTTGGAGTGGCTCCTGTTTCGAATTTGCATAGCAGACAGCAAAGAATCATAAACCAGCTGACGAGGTAGTCTCCCAGTGCGCCACAAATGGGTTCGGGGCTCTGTATTTTTGGTGGTGGGCCTGCATTTCACCCTTTCCATAACGGTACCCTGAAGTACAGTCAGGGATCAAACTAGCACAACGGCCTCTGCAGTCACCGAGAACAGTGATCTAGTCAATTGAAAAAGTTGACATCCCTATCCTAGAGATGAAAGTGAAAGAATCACTAAAGACACCACAAGTTAGAGTGGTGGTACAACTCCGGACGACGAGAGATACGCTCATTTGCCGCATAAGCTTGGAGTGTAATGCTCAAAAATACGGAGATTCAAATTTCTGTTCAAGGGCATGGTATCCAGTTATAAACTTAACACTAGTTCATCACGTAATATCAACATAAGGGCTTAAATTCAAGTGATCTGTAAACCTCTAGCTAAGTACTTTATAAATTATTGGAGGGAATCTTGATCATTTTGTTAACGTATTGTACTTTGAAGAGCCTCAACAGTGAAAAATCGCTAGTATTTTTCAGCAATCTTTTATTGCTCTACTATTTCTTTCCACAATATCATCAAATTGATCTTTTTCAACTACGATGCATCTAAAACATCGCTTTTCTCGATTTGGATTCTGCTTCTGAGTCAATCGAAGATCTAATAGCTCTTGATGCGTGCAATTATTTGCACTTTTCTTGGCTATTTTTATCCAAACAGTAGCAAATCATCTACATACATCGCATGCCTAAGCTCTTAACCTTCCCATCAGCTTGATCCCCAGTTGTCTTAGTGTGTGGGTTTTCTCTTTGTCCATCCCTGCAGAACTTCACCAGACTAATTTAATATCCAAATCCTAGACAATCCAAATCTGAGACAATCTCAATCTAACCAAATCTGATTTGAAATCCTCAAGCTGATTAAGAGCGGGGCGCTCAAAACTCTTTATTTTACCTAATCTTCAAATTGCCATAAAGGATTATGTACTGACATGTAAATATGCATAAAATTCATGAAGGATTTCTTTCATTATCTACCATGCATAGCTATCAGAGTTGTTCGATTTTGGGCATTTTCCAACGCAAGGGTGACATTGAAAAACCAAAAAGGCAAATTGTCTATTGAAGATCAAAATATTCGGAACAATATTGTAAATTTGCATATGAAATGGAAGTGCTATAAATAATAGAAACAAGTATAATATAATTAATATCATATCAGATTAATAACAGTATTATATAATCTTGCATCCAACGTATTGCCACTGTCAGATGTTAATGACAGCTTTGGGCTCTAGATCCAGGCAGGGTGTATTAAAAAACAATGCACTTATGGAGCCAGCAAACAGCCAAATCATCTCACTCACACCCCAGCCTTAATCAACATTAACTGCGCTAATGATATTTGCTAGATGTTAAAGTTTCATGTTAAACGGACTGGCCACGAGCAATTAAAGGTGTGATCCAAGTATTTCAAGCATTGCAAACATGTGGCCGAACACTACAAACATGTGACCAAACATATTACAGTACATTATCGTCCTGGGAGTTTGCTAACACCCCTGTTGGTATAAGTAGTATATATGGCAAAACCTGCCTTAAATTTTTCTATTTCACTTAGTCTACTTCTCCTCCAGGCATTACTGTGCCAATACGTTGAAAGAAATCGTTTAGAAAAGTTATCAAGAGGCTCAAAGCTAACAGTTACTTTCAAAATGTGATAAAAACTTTGGCATTGAAAGTACCTTACTTTACATGTTGTTATTTCTCTTCTGTGTAGTCTACCACCACCAACATCATCAAGATGATTTCAGCATCCTGTGTGGAACATTAAAAGACTTGTTTACAAACCAATGAATTTTTATATCAATGATAAATTTTAATGGCCAAAGCACTAAAATATCTTAAATTTCTGAGTCTAATTCAGGTAGGAGACTGACTTAGTCTAAAAGCCACAGTAACTAGTGTCTCTATTTCACATGGATCTTTTAACAAGTGAACGTTCCATTCGAAGATTGCCCAAATTGGACTTCTTGCAGATACTGAATCTCAGCTCTTCCAGTCAGACTACACTTGCAATTTTGATTGATTACATCTTGACCTAGAGAAAAAGTTAACAGTGACTTCCAGAACCTTGATCTCAGAGCCTTTCTTGGCCATCAATAGTATATCAGCAGAGGTGGATACGTTTGACAATTCTGTCAGGCAACAGCATATGGGAAGCAGCACATTGTGTAGACTTTTATTCAGACGTCACTACTAAATATGCAGTTTGAAAATTTTGTATTGTGTTGTGCTGTGTTGAGTTGTGTTGTATTATGTTGTGCTGTGTGTGTCTGTGAATTATATTCAAGGGTATCATTAAGCGAGATAGACAAATGACATGGTTTTTACTAAACATGATCTTAGATTTTGACTAGAGTTGAATAATGACCAGTACAATTTCAAGCATGCAGTCGTGACCCAACAGCCTATGTTGATATCCTTTCTACATCCAGCTATTTGTGTTGCGCTTAGCTGTATGAGTATGGCTGTATTAAATATTGGTCAAGAGCAAGGCTGTCAACTCTAATACGCAAAGATTAACGGCAGACGTCTTGAAAATGACAAATAATCAGTTGGAAATAATTGAGCATTCTATTTGAAAAAGATTCAAAGACAAAGAAAAGCTTATTATATGTTCATAGAATTTAAGCTGTTCATAAAAACTTTAAACAAATATTTTACATTTTATGACACAAGAACATTCTGCGCTCGTTTCAAAGAGCAAAACCAGCTGTTTCTATTCAAAGACGACGATGATAAGGCGACCAGGGCACGGAGTCTTTACAATGGATTAAAAAACAAGGATCTATGATCGGTTCTTAAGTTATTTATTCAAATACACGAGGTTTCAAATAAATTCTTAAGAAACTATCAGCATTAAATTCAAAATGAATAACACCAAAGAGAGCAGGTGATTATTGTATCAAATTGTAAGGCCCGATTGTCTCTGTTTTCATCTGGTCTCTCGATTTACTCGCATTTTATGATAACAGATCATGCAATCCCTATTGTTCTGTTCATTTCTTGAAGACTCAAAATACCATGGCGGCTTCCCACCACCCTTCATAATTGAAACAGTTCTATAATCCTGCCATGCAAATCGTCGCACGCAGGTGCGCTCACTCTCCAAAGTGAACTATCTAAATAGTCATCAACGTAAAATGAACTCTAGCTAGAGATAACAAATTTAATACAAAGTCTTCTTATCCTCTTTTAACGTACAGTTCGCAAAAGCGTCATGCAGTTAATTTCATGCTTAATTAAAAAGTGGAAAACTCAAATAGCAAAAATCCACTAATTTGTTGAAATTACTCGTCAAGCAACAGCAGCTAGCAAACGTCCTTCTCCATGGTTTTGTAATGAAAAGTGAAGTGATTAACTGATTTGATTATCCAAGTTGCTTTCTGAGATTGCTGTCCAAAATTAAAATTATCTGTACATCACAATTGTCCCATGTCAAAATGCTTGATTTTGGGTCAAACACACAATTTGTCAGTGATGAACGCATGCTTCTTCTTTAGTAGTGACCTTCTCGTAAAATGTGAGGTTCAATGAACTGATGTTAGTAATGAAACATTGTACACAAATATGAATTCAAAAAAGCTGAACCAATGTAGTGCACCTTCAAATATGACAATATGAACGGGAGATTCAAAAAAGGTAGCCTTAAAGGGCAATCTTAAAAGGGATAAGTTCAAAAGTGCTTTACCCCAAAAAGACTGCTTCAAATAGATTCTTATAAATTTAAGGGCCATTCACAAAGGATGTGTGGCAAAAAGATGAATTTTAGACTCCCTCTCCCTTTGCTTCTATTGTTCGTAGTCATAGAATCCCTTCTTTTCCTCGGACATACACCTATTTCATGCCAAAAGCTATTACAGCATGTATATGTCAATTAAATGTAACAAACTCTTCCTTTTTTCGGCCATTTCCATTTGAACATGTCATATAAAAAGCAGAGCAAGTCTTGTAATAATTCAACGTTGTCTACGTAGTCAGTATCTCTGAATGGCTGCTTCATTAAAAAAATTGCAACGTTGACAATAGGAGCTATGTCACTCGGTGCTACTTCATCCTCCTGATTTGTTGCGTCATCATCTGCAACAGTTTTCCAATTGATTACGAGGTGCTTTTCAAAAAATGAGACTTGAATAGAAATGTCTCGTTTTAAAATTCTGAAAACCTGGACATTTGCGCTGCTTAAACACTCCCTTACTTTATGTCCCATTTTCACCAAAGCCCCTCCCCCTCATCTCGGATGTCCTTTGTGAGTGGCCCCTACCAAAGCGAAATTACATTTTGATTGCGCGGATCCAACTGCGATTTTTTACTACATTGAGAATATTTAACTAACATTCCCTCATTAAAATATTTCTAAACAAAGACGAATGGGAATATCATAAAATTTCGTGAACTATAAGGCGTTTAGGTTCTGAAATGATTGCACACATAATGCAGAGAATCGGAAACTGAACTGAATTGAATTAGAGCTAAAGTTAAGAATAGATCTATCTCTCACAACTCAAACGTCACTAAAGAAGAATGAAATAAACAGACGTTAAATTCTTTTTAATCTCGTGCAAAGATGGTCTGAAATCTCAAAAACAATGGGTCTGGTCCGTTCCGAAATCCAAAACAATCTGTAGCTAAATCTATAGTTCTCTCTTCCTTTAATCTTTGATGTCATTATTAATGGTTCCGAAATAGTCTATTAACGTCATTACAGATCAGGGGGCGGGAAAATTGGCGTGGATAATGTGGACTGTTTGATATTGTGAAAAGAAATCTGACAATTAGGCTGTTGTCTGAAAACCTCATATTGCGGTTTGGTATAAGCTTCTTTGATGCGATGACCTCTTGAGTCATAAGATTAACTTACTGCGCATGGATATGAAACAGATTAAATAAATAAGAGGATGAATTCAATAAACGAGCGTTATTTTATTTTCTAAATAGTTTGAAAAACGTCAACTTGTGGTGTGCAACAGGTATAAAACAAAGTAACTACGGGACAAATATCCACTTGAGCATTGGAAAGTTGACAGAGTTATCAAGAGAGTGAAGGGGTCTTAGTGAATCATGAACTCAACTGTGGTTGCAGCAGTGGCCACTGAACGTAGAGTGCGAAATAAAGGTAAGGAAGATGTGAAAGATTAAGACGATTCCAGGTATTTATGCAAGATAAATGATTGGTACGACATAAATTAACCAGCTGGTATTCAGAGTAGGACATCCTTGCCTTAAAAAGGCAGCGATGGATTATAGAAATCCATATTTCATTTCTATGCAGCCTTAAAGAAGGGAGTATATTTATGCCTCTTAAAGTGAAAAAATGCTTTTTGAATAAGGATTCCAGATGAATCAGCAGTGTATAAATAGCTTTTGTAATGCAATGAGATCTCTCGTTGTGACTTTAGTTTTCCATACGGAATTAATCCACAATCTACTTCTACAGATGACAAACAAAAAGACAGAACCAAGGGAAATAACAGACACAGTCCAACAGTTCAACTCATTCCTTCACTTCAGCAATCACCAAGATTGTCTCCAAAGCTGAAAAAGAGCCAATCACCGAGGATGCCATATTCACATACAGCAAAACCAAAATAATGAAATAATGCCTTGATGACGGGAATAGGACTTAAGTTTTGCATTAATGAAGTGCATTGTGTTAATACATAACATAGAACAAACAACTCAGTGCAAAAAAGCAAAAATTAATAGTTTGTCTTGCCCTGAATGTAAACGAACCATAGTTTACGTGCAAAAGGTTCGTCAAGGGGAACTCAACACGACTGGGAAAGAAATGAATTAACTTTAAGGAACATGGGACAAGGGGTCCAGTTTCCTCTCTTTCAAAATATGAGAGAGCAAAAGGAGTACTATTGAACTATCGATCTGAAACACTATGTACAATAGCAGGCAGAAGTGTTCATGCAGGTGCTCAAAATTTGTGATAATGTATGATTAATTATGACTATCTATAACTACTGTCAGGAGAATTTACTCAAATGTATATACACGCTTTTTTACAAGAAACCTAGCTCGAGGCCTAGTTCCAAAAGTTCCTTATTTTCGAACCTCCAAGGATCAAATTTTAGTACTGAAAGTTCTTTAACAGTTCCTTAAGTTCTACTCACTACTTATGGTAAAAGACACATGAAAAACATTGAAATTCTGAATTTTGCCTTTAATTTTGGCTATAACTTAAGACTTATGAAATATGAAACACAGGACACAAGCATAGCAAACAATCTATGCTGATTATGGCTGCAAATGAATGGAATCGGCTTTTAATTCTTGATCGTCTGCTGATATAAAAATTGTTCAAAGTGGAGAGTTCCTTAGGGAATTTTCCTTTAGTAGTATAAGTTCTTCATATATTTCGCCACTCTATAGGCAGGTTCCTTATAAAAGTGGTTTCTTATAAAAAAAGCGTTTATATTTAGAGATAACAAATCCTCTGCTTATTTTATAACCTTTAGAGCCTTGTTAGAAATCGTCGTTTCTCATTTAATGCTTAGTATTATTCAAAGGACATTACTTCAATTTAATTTTATTGACATTTGATTCCTTAAATTATTTGTATTCCTAGGTTGATTCTTTTTCTCATCATAAAAATCATATTTAGGTAAAAAAAAGTTTGAAACGTTTCAAACACAACTGATTTTTCCTCTTAGTTTCAAGCCCAATATATTTCGCTAAGCGCCATGAACCACAGTAGATATAGGAATAATACTATATTTGATGGAAAATATATAAATATATAAATATAAATTCTACAAGCCCACAATAATCTGATTGCAACTATTCAATTGTTGCTACATTTTCCATTTTAAACCCAGTCTATCTTCACATTTACAAGGGTCAAAGGGTAATCCATACGATGGAATTATTCTCCTTTGACAACTTGGCCCTTTAACGTTTGACCTCTGATAGCTTTTCCCATTATACCCTGACTCTTTTCATAAACTCTCCTTTCACTAAATAGTTATCATTTAAAACACTATCCAACAATAGAATGCCTATAGTATCTCTCTTACCGTCTGGTAGTAGATATTTCGTGGTTTTGGCGCTTTACTGATTAGCAAACGCCAAAAATATATAAAGCTATTAGCCAAACACAACCATCAGTACTTGAATGACGTGTGTGCTGCATGTCTGTACAATTGTGAAGAAAAGAAGCCTTGTCAAGTCAATGAAAGCTCTGTGAACCGTTTTGAGACAAGTATAGATCCTTTAGATGGGATGGGGATGAATTTCATTCCATTGCAAAAGGTCAACACCGACTAAGAAGTAAATCTTGCGTCGTATGAAGTGAATATCTCATTCAGCCAAAAAGGGTGGCAGAAATGAAAGTTAAGTCTTCTTTTGCTAGACCAAACTAACTGGTAGGCAGCAACTAATAAAGATTTATTATATATATATATATATATATATATATAATACAGAACTCTTTTTAGGGGCTGTAGAACTTAACCTTTGCTGAAAAATGGGCATGGTTCATATCATTGAAGAGTATGATATATAAATAAATAAATATATATATATATATATATATATATATATATATATATATATATATATATATATATATATATATATATATATATATATATATATATATATATATATATATATATATATATATATATATATAGAAAAGAAAGAACTATCGAATACTATTATTGACTACCTACATAATGGAAAAGTTTGATGTTACATACTCAAAGAAGAACATACCACTAGCAAACCATAACGAATATAGAATTCAACTTATCTCCAAGGTCGAAAGCTTAATCAAACGTATGCGATGGAAAACACTTCAGTTTTTAGGGAAATTAGAGTCGACAAATAAAGACACATTTGGCTTCAGAACCAGAAATTGTCCGCCTAGTGTAGAAGAACTAAATGATTTTGAGAGTGATATGATGGCATTAATTCATAATATTCGATTTAAGAAAGTTCAATAGTGAGTTCCAAAATATGATGAAGAGAGATATTGCAACAATTAAAGAAAGCAAGCAAATTTTTGTTCCAGCTGATAAATCAAGAAATGTGTATAAAGTAAGTCCAACAGAATGTAAGAAGGCATTATCAGAGAATATAACAAAGACCTACAAGAAATCTAGCCAGAAAAAAGTCAACTCATTCAATATTGAAACCAAGAAAATAGCAGAAAAATATTCCATTGACGACAGAATAGAGAAATTAAATGAAAAACAAGCATATATTACAGTAAAAGATCATAAAGAGAATTTCCCACATATTAAGTCAGTTAGATTAATCAATCCTTCAAAGTCAGAGATCGGAAAAATTAGCAAAAAGATATTAGACAATATAAATATGAATATAAAGTCCGCTACACAAATAAATCAATGGAAGAATACGAAAGATGTTATCAACTGGTTTAGTAGTATCAATGATAAAAAGAACTGTACATTTATTACATTTGACGTAGAAAGCTTTTATCCATCTATATCCAGTAACTTATTCGAGAGCGCCATTTCATTTGCAAAGGAATATACTATAATAACCGATGATGATATTGGCATTATTATGCAGTCAAGGAAGACATTTCTTTTCTACGACGGGTCTCCTTGGACAGAGAAGGATGGCAACGAGGATTTCGAAATACCAATGGGATGTTTTGATGGAGCAGATGGCTGTGAATTAGTTGGTGCTTATATATTGAACCTTCTAGGAGAATGTATTGATAAAAACAGTATCGGGCTATATAGAGAGGAAAAAGAAAAACATCATCAAAGTTTTTAAAGATTGTGGATTAAAAATTGCCGTTTCTGCTAACCAGAAGTCCGTGGACTTCTTAGATGTTACACTTGATCTAGATACAGAAACATATCAACCGTATAAAAAGCCAAAGAGTGAAATAAAGTATATACAAAAGAACTCTAATCATCCTCCGTATATTATTAACCAAATACCAAAGTCTATTGCACTACGATTATTGGATATATCATCAAATAAAGAAATATTTATGAAAAGTAAAGTCTAATATAAAAAAGCATTACACGAAAGTGGATATTCAACCAATTTAGAATACACACCACATGATGATTGCCAAGAGAAACAGGAACAAAGGAAACGAAAAAGGAATTTAATCTGGTTCAACCCTCCATACTCCAAAAATGTACTGGATAAATAAAAATTCAGGAAAATTTATTTATTCTTTACATCAGATTTTTCGCATGTAAGGGCTTCATCAGTGATAATGATACAGTCATAACTTCATATGTATATTTATAAATATAACTATCATGTATGTATGCATGTATGTATGTATGTATGTATGTATGTATGTATGTATGTATGTATGTATGTATGTATGTATGTATGTATGTATGTATGTATGTATGTATGTATGTATGTATGTATGTATGTATGTATGTATGTATGTATGTATGTATGTATGTATGTATATATATATATATATATATATATATATATATATATATATATATATATATATATATATATATATATATATATATATATATATATATATATATATATATATATATATATATATATATATATATATATTACAGCGTAGCGTTGAATTCCGTGATACAGTGCTCAATACCTGGATGGTAGAGCTTTACAAAGTAATAGAAGAAAACGGCAAATAAAACTACCATTTCATCCCTACAAGCCTGTTTCGTGGTTGCCCACTCATCAGGGGATAAACCCTGATAATATCCCCTGATGAGTGGGCAACCACGAAACAGGCTTGTAGGGATGAAATGGTAGTTTTATTTGCCGTTTTCTTCTATTACTTATATATATATATATATATATATATATATATATATATATATATATATATATATATATATATATATATATATATATATATATATATATATATATATATATATATATATATATATATATATATATACTTATATACATATATATGTACATATATACACACACACACACACACACACACACACACACACACACACACACACACACACATATATATATATATATATATATATATATATATATATATATATATATATATATATATATATATATATATATATATATATATATATATATATATATATATATATATATATATATATATATATACACTCAAATTGCTCCAATCATAAAGAAATTTTTAAAGACATAAATAGACCCTCAAGAAAAAATTCCAACTCTTAAAACGTTTCGGCACAAGCCTTCATCAGTTATCACGATCACGACCAAGAGTTGGAATTTTTTCTTGAGGGTCTATATATATATATACATATATATATATATATATATATATATATATATATATATATATATATATATATATATATATATATATATATATAGTAATGCACAAGTAGAAGAGGGCAGAAACTCTTTCAAGAAATAGGCATCAAGTTGATCTTTTTGCGCTTTTTCATCAGTGCTAACTAGTTTCGGCCTTTATCCGGCCATCGTCAGAGCAACATATATATATATATATATATATATATATATATATATATATATATATATATATATATATATATATATATATATATATATATATATATATATATATATATATATATATATATATATATATATATATTCATATATATATTTATATATATATATATAAATATATATTTTATTGATGAACTATACTGGACTGATTGTCTATATTATATATTCGCATATATTTTCAAGCTTTTAAAATTCTAATACTGATTAGATTGTGAACACCATAATAAGAAGGAACGCATGTCACGAAAAGAAATAAGGTATACCAGGAACAGAATGAAGACATAACAGGAAAAGAAAAAAGAAGCAAATGGTCCTTAGAAGGAAGATGAACCTGCTAGTAGGAAGATATATGACGGATAGAAATAAAATGAATGAAGAACAGAAATAAGATGACATAATATGAGATGAACTATGCATTAGTTATTTAGGTAACCGATAAAAGTAATCCTTCATAGTGTTTTTGTACCTATAATGAATGCTATGCTCATATAACAAATTCATTACTTATCATAGATGCTCTTAAATATGATAAACATCAAAGATTTGTAGCATCTTAGTGACGAAGGTAAAAAGAGTAGATTAAGCTAGAATTGCAGTAAACTTCGTTTGCCCTAGTGCTGTTATATCATCATCCATGTTAACAGGAGAGGATCCAGAGCTGGGATTTGGGGGAGCCATCTCATTCATTTTATTGTCGTCTCATGTGGGAGTTTCTTAACACTGTTGTTTGCATAGGAAATACTAACGTTTGGGGTGCCATGTTCCCACCCCCCGACCCCCCGACCCCTGGATCCACCCCTACATGTTAATCAGGCAAGTCTCAAACATCCACAACTGAACTTTCTTAACATTTTTGAGCAGTCAACAACTACTTTCTTATAAGCCACCTTTCTACAAAAAGCATGTAGGAAGAAAAAATGCAGGTGGATTTTATCGATAGCATAACACTTAGCAAGCTCATTAACTTTCAATCTTCTTTATATAATCAAAGGACAACTAGCAGCATTTTATTCTAACTTTTCATCCCAGTCAGGTTTGCTAGAAAAGGAGAGAGTATTATGAAATGAAATCGAGGCATAAAGACGTCAATATCTATTGAAATTATGATTTCCTTGTTGTTTCAAAATCCAAATATTTTCCCTTTCTCCTCTACATAGTTTCTTATAGATAACAATACAAGACACTAGTTGCTCCCTGATTCTATTCTCATATTTGAAGAAAATACGAAATCATGTGACCATCAATTCTGTATCAAAACTAAGTCTAGTTTCTACCAAAACCCACAGGTGTAAGGTTACGGTAACCCAAATTTCAGACAGATTTTGACGACAAACACAATCCTAAAAGTATTATCACGCACAAATGACATACTGAATCCTAAGGCAAATATCTCAAAAGGTTTCACTTTCATTAACTTATCATGCAATCAGGAAAATAATATTTGGAGATAATTACAAGCCTACTTGTTAACTAGATGAAGATATCAGTTTCTGATCGCAGAATCAATGATTGGTTGAGAAAGGTGAACAAGACACCAAGAATACATGCGAAAATGAACTGTTTATATTGTTTACGTTTTAACCCGTTCGTAATCCTTACTGCTATTCTCCATTACAGGTAGTTAAATCCTCAGCTAATAAGTAAATATAAATATCATTTGATATGATTGAAGCCTGTTCTCTAGATTTGGATATGGTTACCAAGCCATAAAGATAACAACACTCTTTTGAAGGGTGCCACATTCAATGCGACAATAGGCGCCTATGAGCTGTGCTATGAGTTCCAATCATGGCATAACCTGTAATCCTTAACCTTCTTCTTCCTTTTAGTATCACTTGACTTTATTATAACTGGACTTTGAAATTATGGGTGAATAGAGATAATGAAAGGGATTCTCCAGTGAGTCATTGCTTTGTATGCTCTAGATCTGCAGTTGATCTACATCGCATGTACTCACTCTTTTGTAGGTTGAACATGATGACACGAAAAAGATTTCAAATAATCTAAGGAAACTTCTCTAAGTAAGGCAGGAACACAAAAATGAGAACATGTTCTATTCTTCACGACAAAAAGCTGAGAAAAAAATCACAGAAGCTAAAGGTATTTAGAAAGTCTCAAATCCAGTTCTCCTCTTCATATAGAGTTCAAATAGAAGTCAAACCAGTAAATCATAAAAAGGTAAAAAGAAATGAATTTCAGAAACAGAAATAACTATAAACATATAAAGATATATGAACATATAATGAAATTCAAAAGTATACTGTCTAAGCTTCGGTAATCTTCAATATATAACACAAACCCTATATATATTGAAAGTATATCTATGTTTGTATACACACACACACACACACACACACACACACACACACACACACACACACACACATACGCACACACACACACACACACACACACACACACACACACACACACACACACACACACACACACACACACACACACACACACATATATATATATATATATATATATATATATATATATATATATATATATATATATATATATATATATATATATATATATATATATATATATATATATATATATATATATATATATATATATATATATATATATATATATATAATTACTGATGAAGGCTTGTGCCGAAACGTTTGAAATGGAGGAATTTTATTTCTTGAATTCTCTCTGTACTTATAAATTACTTGGTTGATTGTAGCTTTTTGACGTTTATATATATATATTTATATAGTATATATATATATATATATATGTTTATATATTTACTAAAATTTATTACAACATCTCAACATTTTAAAAATAAAATCTAAAATGTTTCCTCTTTCGTCTTCTTCAGTTTTGAATGTTAGAAAAGATGGAAGCTGAAATTGGAAATGTTTAACAAGTTCAGACTTTATCTCTTGAAATCTATTTATAATTCAAAATGTAGGTTGGCTGTAGCTCTGAATTTTTATATTTACATATCTATGACTTTTCATTTTACAACTCAATCAGCATTGCAAAATCTTGCTTTTAACTTTAAGCTGATATCTTAAATTGCTTTTATATTGCAAAACGAAATTTCGTATCTTTGCTGCTTTGGCACACCATGAATATGATTCCTGTTACAAATCAACCATTAATTATCCGAAGCCTATTTCAGTAATACATACTAACGAAATTAAATACGACAAAGTGTGGTCCATCCGATATATTTTTGCATCTGTTGAAAAGGTTGCAGTTCAGTAGTTTATCACATGCACTTTCAATAGAGACTGTAAAATAGGGATATCATTTTTCTGTTTATTTACCCAATATTGGACTGTTAGAAATTGTTCTGAAAGACACCAGACATCAAATTTTGGATTCCTAGCAAGGGCACGCCTCTCAGTGGGACACCTCTAGAATAAGGGAATGAACATAGCACGTATTAGCCAACTGATTTTGAAACTGACACGGAATACTACTTAGAAAAAGGCTCTTGGGTGAGGGAATAAGGTTTGGTACTTTTTCTAGAAAAATGGAAACTTAAAATTGGGACACAGTTACAACATTCTGGTCTTTCATGACGAAGATTCTCTTATTAAATACAATTAGAAACGATCTTCTAGACAGTTAGTTAAGACAAAAAGAAGATACAATAGCCCAAATATCTTTATAGCTTGAGGGGAAGAAGTTATATGAACATAGCTATGTGACAGTTCGATAGTTCTTCGAAGCTTTCATTCGCATGACCTATTTCAAGTTTAATTAATAAGTACAAGTTTTTTCTTTATAAGAAAAAAGCTTATAAGAAAATGAGGCTCAAAAACCAAAATCTTAAGAAAATGTTAAGAAAATCACACGAGGCTCAAATTCCAAAATTTACATTTTTATGTGACAGAAAGCGATACTAGCTCATTATTTCCAAACTCCTTTACAAAGTTCGAAACTTTTCTTTGATAATCTTGGATAACAAAGGTCAAACTTTTCGTAACAAATAATGGTAACCTCTTTTAGCCACTTTGCTTCAATAAAAGTTGTGAACATCTTAAGAAAGTTTCAGCCTCAATTTTAGGAAAGTTAACAAAATTGAAGCTCAGACGAAAAAGTGCAATTCTTATAAAAAAACGTGTCTTGAGTCAAAGTACAGCTAGAAGCATGCACTTGTTCAAGCTTAATGGTTGTGCATATGAAACGTTTTTTAAGTGTTTTTCTTATAGTTCAAAGAGATACATTTGTATTGCACATGCATTTTATTGAGAGACGACTAGACGTGAGCTTGCATACTCCCAGATACCCGCCACATTAATAACGTTTTAATTGACCACTGATTCAACTTGAACACTTCAGTTGGAAGATCGCAGTAACAAAGCGATATCTGAAAATGGCGGTGGACAGCAGTGAATAGGAGGAATGGGGATCTGGGCGCAAAGTTCGCAAGAAAATTTTTGAGAACACGCCCAGTAGATTCTACGAAAATGCCCTTTTTTGAATGTAGAGATATACCCATTCTAGAAAGAAAAAGAAATACTAAATCATTGATATGTGTTTGAGAAACTTTAATATTCTGGTTGCTTTCAGCTAAACTGTCTATTTTCTAAGATTTTAGGTAGAAACTTACTGTGAAGATATTAAGTCTGCGGGGAGGGTGGAAAAGGGGCAAAATCTTCCAGCTGGGTGGGCAATGTCTGCCGTGCCCACCCCTAGCTTGGGGCCTGGTGTGATCAATATCAGGTTCACTTCAAAAAGAGGAAAACATAATGCAACGCAACGTATTTTCTGTTGGCGAAGTGAACCTGACTTGTTCTTATGAAGTAATGCGTAATCAGGATTAAAAAATCTTGAAATAAGGATACGCGGGAAAACAACCACAGCAAAACTGGCGGAGCCATGTGGCTGCTTCTTCGATTCGTCAGGAAAACACTTGGGTTGATGGGAAACCTTATCAAAGAGGCGCCGAAATGTGATAAATGACCACACCGACAGGCACCAACTGGTCGCCAGACTCCTCATGTCTGTAAGTCACCTATTGCATCTGTTGCCACCTGCCCATGGGCCTCCACAAAGAGTGGCCGACAGCACTGACGAGCTTAGCATTGAACATGCGACAACAAACCACTTCCATAGTGGATATGAAAAATTCATGAAAACGGAAATAACAGGACACATTAAAAATATGGCAGCAGATCGTCTTAAAAAGGATTCCCTGCAGACAAGTCTAGAATGATTGGATCTGCTGTTTTGGTACTACCTACAATACGGTGCGAAAGACTTCTGGTAAGAAAACACCCATTTCTGAAGCCCGAACGAAACAATTCACTTTGAAAATGTCCTTCGTACGTCTGTCACGATGGACAGTGGATAAAAGCACAAACAGGAATGCCGAGAAAGATAACAAATGCAGCACTTGGCACAAGAATTTCAGACAATTGACGGCAATTTCTTGCACTTTTAAACTTGTTTTTGCAATGAGGGATAACCCAATTCATGATTTCACACTGTAACCAAAAGAGATACTAAAAATACCAAAAATACATTTGGCTGTTTCAAAAGAGATTGACTATACAGTGGTGATTTCTAGAATACTTCGCAAAGAAGGCTCTAGTTGTAAGGGGCCAGTCATTAATTCTTCGAGGGGAGGGGCGGAAGATATCTAGGAAGAGGGGTCAAAATTCTGCATACTCAAGGAAGGGAGAATGAAAAACAAAGAGCATTGTAAAAGATGGAGTATGGAGTTTCTTCTGAAGTCTGACGTAAGCACCAGTATTCTTATATAAATCTGAGAGGGGGCTAAAATTCCGTCAAATATACGAGAACGTTTTCCATCCCGTCCCCACAAGTAATTCATGGGCGTGAAACATGAAGAAACATGAAAAAGCAACGTTCTTGGAAAATTGGCTCAGCCCCTAAAAATGAACATCGATATAATAACGGGTGCTCCACCCCTTCATTTCCCCCTTAAAAATCACTAGTTTGATCATTCATTACTTTAATACACTATGAGATGATGATTACGTTAATAGCAATGGTAATTCCAATGATTGCGATGAAAATGATCGAGTTGATCATGGTGATCATGACTATATGAAAAGATAGAAAAGATGATAAGTAATGATGATATAGATTCACGCCGCTCTACAAACAGAATAAAACATTACAAATTAGAGGCACGGCGCCGCCAAATTAAAAGGGGGGCTACAAATGAAATTGCTTCGTAAAGGCTTGAGGAGCCGTTGGCTGGCAAAAAGTGGATATCCATTTAATAACAGGTGCTCCACCCCTTCATTCCCCCTTAGAAGACTTCCAGCTCCCTAGCAGCGCTGTAGTTGAAATACGATATATTTGATAATGTATCCATCAAAGTTAGCAGCAAACGTTCTTTCTGAACAAATATTGATTGGAAAAGAACTGGAATTTTTAGTGGTTCCAAGTAGAGAATTTTTAGTTTCTTAGACACAGAAGCCAATTCCGCTTTAACCCACAATTGCGGAATCAAAAATAGCTACTAGATTATCATTTTGGTTATGGTTTGTAATTAGATTAGTTACTTTGATATTCATAAAAGTTAATCTGATCCATTAGACAATTAATTTCAAAAGTCAAGATCGAAACGCTCTCATCGCTGGCAAGGACAAAAACCCCCCGCAAAAACTAACCGTAAATCATTTGATACAACTTTGTATGATCACTTGGAGTTCATGTGATGGTAAATAAGTTCAAAGTATACGAGCCTTTGGAGTAAAATGTTTATAAATTTTATTTCGTATCGTTCTGCTGAGTTAAAGAAGCTTTGGTATTTATGTCAAGGTTGTGATTTGCCATGTTTGTCAACTTTCATAATATAGCGATTGAGAAGAATCGGCTGCGTAAATAACAGGGAAATCATTTGCGGTGTGTCGTAGAAGCGTATTGTGCATTAATATAATTTTAGACATTTGGAGAACTTTAATAGGAAAATGTCGAATAGACTAGGGCAGACCCAGGATCAGTGGCAGAGAGAGGAGTTGTGAATTCAGGGTGTTACTTAAAAACCAAGTTGAAGTATAGAGAGATGATCTTCCGGGACGTGAGAAGTTGTCCAGTTTCTTTGAAATGACTAGGAATGGAAACTTTAAAACGTGCTGAGTGAATCCGATTTGTATGCTCCTTATGCGGCTGTGCTTGTTGCTGACAGTATTCAAAGCAATAGGCATTCTGCTCTGCAGAGTTTGGCATTTTGCACACAGGCTGAATGAGGAATGATCTGGCTGTCCGCCATTGATTGTATGACTGCTAGAGTTACTATGTAAAGAGAACGATAACAGAGAACGAAGAGAGAACGGTAATAAGTTCTTAAGGTGGGGGACGTGCTATCCACCTAAAACAATAAATGTCTTCAGTGGTACAACGCTTGCCTTGCCAGCACTAATTAGTTTCATCCGTTAATCATCTCAAATTCCACAATATCGGGTACCCGTTAACTGTGTGTATCTAGTGATTAGCTGTAACATCGCCCGTGCTTGTTGTTCTATTCAATGAAGGACAACGGGCTTACGTAATGAGCACAGAGCCGCTTGCAGCTCATTTTTGTAAAATACGGACCACATCTATTGACCGTCACCAGCACCAGTACAATGTGTAATCAATGGTTATCTCACCAAATGATGTTACGTTGAAAACAAGACAGGGAGGCCCATTCGTCAACAGCTTGCTACAGGCACTGTTTATTGTTAGCCGAAGGAGGAAGAAAGAAGGACAGACCCACATGGAAGGTGGAAGCATGCATGTTGAAGATATGACAACACAGCGCCTATATTGGTACAGAAAGCAACGACTTACGCACAATGGGCAAGCAACAAGAGGATTTTTACCACACCAAATGGGAAATGCAAGCGAGCAGTACAGACAAGAATCTTTATCATGCAGTGGCAGTATAGACTATACTAATGGAGCATGTGGATTAGCAGTAAATACAAATGGAAGTGGACGATTGAGCTCGTGTCGTTTCGACAGGAATGACAGGTACACCGACAGGAATGAGAGGTACCCACATGCATCAATTGATAGTAAGGAACCAAAAAGTAATCAGCCAAAAAAAGATGTAAGCAATTTGCCACCGCTTGATATATCTGAGGTGATAGAAACTTTAACAACATTGTCAAGTGAAGGGAAGCTAGGAAAAGGAAATGCATCGTCCAAAGAGGATTTGGGTGAGGATTCCAGTGTCAAAGTTAAAGGTTGGTTTCAGAGTTTCTCGTGTGCTATAGTTAATTGGAAAAAGTTAATTACCGACCTTTCAACGGTGACTGGTGCTTGTTGCTTTAACTTCAATAGTAACATAACACTTATCAGGAGATTAAAGTCTTGTGATGGTATCTTTGGGTGTGTGATGAAATGTCACGTTTTCAAACTGTCCAGTGTTTCCATTCTCGTCTTCTACCCAAGATTGATATAGTCAAAATTGCAATTTTATTGAAGTTTAATAAGACTAGGAGATTTTCCAGAAGAGACTATCTAAAAATCGTATTACATTCTCTTTGGAAATAAAAAATTAAGAGCAATTTTGAAACTACATCTTTGTGGTCTCCATATTTACTGTCTACCAACGATGTCTTACTTCCCATATCCAAGGAAATCACTTTTATTCAGGCAAATAAGCTCACAAATATAACAATGAATGGCTGCTAAAGGTACCTAGGTGACAATACGTCAAATATTCATTACAGATACTTCTAAAAACATTCACTTTGTTCAAAGTTTGGACATACTGATGTAACTTCTGAGGCAAACTTGTTTCTAGAATTACAGAATAAACTAGGCCTAGAAGAATCTGACATTTGTTCAGCTATGTTGTCATTTGCCCTTCCTCTGCTGTATACCTACACGTTAAGTCATGCTGCGTTAAGTAGTACTGTAAAGGCTCTAAATGGCATTGAACCATAAACAAACATCAAATAATAAGTCCAGCAACACCAACAGTGAACTCGTCACCACTCAACAGGCGTCTAGTTGAGTTTCTGGGTCAAAAAATTGTGGCACGGGTCGATTATAGACTTACAGACCCTATGGTTCATAATGAATATGTCCACATCAAATTTATTTGCTTCTGCTTGATTTTGACGACTGGAATATGTTGAGGAAATTGCTATGCGATGCAACTCTCCAAAAAACAAAAATCAGAAACCATTTGAATGGTCAAATAAACTAGAATTAAACATAGTAAATAAATAAATATATATGAACTTAAAGAATGTATGATTTCCAACAGACAGTAGATGAAAGACCTACATAAGTATCTGAGTCTTAAAATAGAAGCAATGCAACTAAGTATAATGTGGTGAGAGAGAAAATCTCTCTTGAGATCAGATGTTATTGACAAAACTAATGCAAATTAAAATACCAAAACGAAAACCTGGGAGCTCGTGCTTTCTGGTGTTTGGTTATTAATGGCAAACTCACAGTGTGATATATTTACGCTGCAATTAGTTAAATCACGTGGTAGACGATGAGACAACACCGGAATAATTATACATTCTAATAATTATACATTCTAATAATTATACATTCTAATAATTATACATTCTAATAATTATACATTCTAATAATTATACATTCTAATAAATATGGAGACCAAATGGCAAGGAACTACTCGCGCATATTTTGTTTTCAAAATATTCCAAAAACGAAAGTTGCCAGGATATACATCACAGTTGAATACAGACAAAAGGTATTACTATTCATAGCATGCTGACCAGCCTTTTAAATTTATGTGATTGGAGCAAAAGCTAGAAATATGTTAATAAAGGGGATGGCAAGTAAAAGTGCTTCGTTGCATATCGCAACTAACAAAAATAGGATGTTTATAAGTCTTCACATACAAAGTACAACAGTCGCAAAAAATGATTTTGGGATGCTATTGTTTGGGGACTAGCTTACGATCAGTATTTAATTGTCTGCTATAATATTGCTCCTGGATTCATATTCATCCATTTGATCATTATACCTGGAAATTACATTGACTAGAGCAACCTAGATACAACAAATTGAGTTTTAAGCTATAAGGCCTTGCATCAAGCAAACTAGTGCGAAACATGTATGACACTCGACGCTATTCCGTTACCACTAAAGAGAGGAAATTGTCAGTGTTTATAATGTTTTAAAACATCCATTACTAATACTGCTGCACAAGATAATGCAGGGTCGAACAGGAGGGTGGTGAGTAAAGGAGGAATGGAATGGGCAGCAAAGACGTTGAAATCTGAGCTTATCATGACATCTTCGTGTACTAATAGTGTAAAATAGGCACTAATTTTTTTGCCTAAAAATTGCCCTTACCGTGCATATAAAAAATAATAAAAAAATTAATGAATGTAACATATAATAATATTTAAGGAGAAGCATTTAAGGAGCATACTCTAATTTAGCAGGTTATCCGAAGTCCTGTGGCATTTCGAAAATGTATGGATTTTATCCTGTGCTTTCTTGTTCACGTGACTATGCAACTGTTCTTAGCTGGTTCATTTTTATCATAATGGTATGTTTCAAAACTGGTAAACAAATCTATGGTAATAAGCTCGTAAAACTGTGGAAACTTCCAACAACAATAGGAATATACTCGTAACGTGTAGTATTTTGCTTAAGATGATGGCGGAAAGGAGAAAACTGGCTAATTTTCTATACCATCTAGATATTAGAAAGACTAGTACATGTGACATTGCAGCAGAAAATGTTGACTTAAAGGCCTAACGCTCAGTTCAATATCTTCTGCTTTGCCCATTGTATAAAATTGCCTGAATTTCGAGCCACTCTTGACTTAAAGTATTTTTTTCATAATGGAAAAGTAACCAATGAACGGCGAATTTTGCAAAAAAGAATGATCCAAACATTGATAATTGAAAAATTAAGAAGATAGTTGAAAATCAACGAGAGAGGCAAAGGTAATCTTGTAAGTGCAGAATGTTTTGCAAAACAGGGCTACCCATAAAATTTATTTTGAAGTCACCGCCAGAATGAGAAAGGAACACAATTGAGTATTATAATTTATTGGGATGCATCATTTAAGAATTTTTAAGTTTATATGAGAAATATCTCATGACTTTTCCTTGAATCATATCAAAAACAACTCTTACACACGCAACAGAACAGGTTGATTAATTTACTCATATTCAGATATCATTTTACTTCATCATTCAGTTGATTATTGATTGAGTAGAACGTACTCAACCAAACGACTGCCTTCAAGTGTTCCCTGTCAAGTGTTGTGTTCAATTTGACTTATATCATGGACTAACGTGCATCCCTACGAGACTTATAACTAGATTTAGTTGCGGCAATAGTACAGATTTAGTCGGGCCTTTAGGAAACAATTAAATAAGCATCGAAAACTCCTCCTCTGAGTAAAAGTATAAAAAAGAAATTTAGTGCTTCTATTTGATTTCTTTGTTGCATACAGCAATTGAATATCTACTGTGGAAATTTTAACTTGATTGCCGAATCACAATGCTCTCATGTTCAAATGTTCTCATGGAATTTATGAGAAAACAAATTGCAACATAATTGAATATGATTTATATGTAAGTGTATCGCTTTATGGATTAAGCATGAAGTTTAATAATAATTATGATAAAAGAATTTTTATCACCATAGGATATGTTTAATGTAAGTGTAACGATATATATGTTTTTTGATTGAAGTAGCTAAACTATTTACGGCTCTAATATTGTCATGAGTCTTTCAATGATACAGATCTCTGCTATGTTATCCAGTATCTTCTCCAATGAATGTCCAAATCACAGAATTAAAGAAGACTGTTGTAACTTGCAGGACAAAATTCACAACCTCCTGTTTGATGCAATAGTTACAAATAAAGTGATTACTTTAGAAAGAGTTCCAGCAAACACGAGAAAAAGATTTAAGCAATGAATGAGATAAAAATTTCACTTCTTTTAGAGATATTCTTTTCCTTGATTTATCAATCCAGAAAATGTTTTCACATTATTGGAAAGGGGGGGGGCAGGAGTTTCTATGCACTTCCACGCCAACATTAATCCTTGACAAGAAATGGGTCGATAGACAGAGTTATCTCAAAGTCTATACATATATATACAACATCAAATTATGCAAATCGTAAAACTTTGAAGCAAAACAAATTGAAAGTTAATGCATCAAAATGATATGTCATGATACGTAAAATTTCTATTTGCGCATGTCATTATACTTAATTCACTATATGTAGCATTGCTATATTAAACTTAGCTCATATTTTATTTCACACTTTAAACCTAAACGAAATTAACGATGACTGAAACAGAATAATGTTAAGAAAAAATAATTTCTCGCTCAAACACAGTTTTTAGAGCCTGAGCTTTTCCCTGGCTATACATAATTTTCTTAGCGGTTGTTTGCATTCACCATTTAGTAGACACTGTTTTAAGTTATAGAAATTAGACTCAAAGCTGCATGGTGACTATTGGTTTGGGTTGCAAATAAGATCGTAATACAATTTGCAAAAGGTGGATTAAGGCTGGCAAAAAGCGACCATGAAAACCATCATGATTGATGCCTGCTATTAGATAAATTATATGATACTCAGAACTGATTAGATTGTCGTGAAAGTAAAGAAACAAAAACTTCCATCTGATGTAACTTTGATTAAAGTTTTTCATATTTGAGATTTTTCAGGCAAGTAAATCATACGAAATGAAAACTTCGCTAAAAATGGAATTGTACTTTGGCTGAACCTTCGTCTTTGACAAAAACGCAAATAAATGCGAAAGTCAAATAAATTGATGTAATTTTTAATACATAGAGCTCAGTGATGTACAATCATTTGTTCTTACTCATACAACTTGTGAATGAAGTTGTACGCGGATTGTGATAGTGGATAATATGGAATGACGAGGAGCAGGACGAATGATAAATTAGTTTTTAAGAAGTTTTTGAAAATTTATATCTCAAATGACCAGTAGCATAGCTACAAGTCTTTTTGATAATGCTGGGTACTCTGGATTCGGCCAATTTGAACGGATTTCTTCCACAAAAAACTAAAAGTATATTAATTAATTATGTATAGAAAACTAAAAGTATATTAATTAATTATGTATAGAAAACTAAAAGTATATTAATTAATTATGTATAGATAGAAAAGTTATTAAATAACACTGAGGAAGTGATCAATAATAATAATAATTGCTTAAAACTTCTCTTTTTATAGCAAAAAAGTTATTTATTTAAACTGAGCTTTTCAGTAATTGAATAAAAATCCACCCTCGTATAGGAAAAGCTTCGTGGACGCAAGACAACAGTACATTTAAGTGAATAGAAGATCAACAAATTAGGATTTGATCATGGCCTGTCTCAAGCCTGCCTTTTCTTGTAAATATGTAAGACGTGGGCGATAGAGGGGTTTCCGTGGATTTTCCTCAGTGAATTTGTTTTAGTTCAATGACAGTTCTTAAAGCATTGCAGTGCTAATGTATTTTTTGTGTTTTCACTTTCAAATTGTATCTCAAAACTCCCTGCCAGAATATGAAACCTCATTATCAATATCAAACCTCATTATCAATATTAAACTTCGCTTTCAAAGGTACGTCGAATTGACCAGCCTAGTTACAAATGATATGAAGAAATATGTAAATGCGATTTATTAGAAAGAAATCATAATGCTAATGATCATAAACATAATAGTAATATTTGAAACATAATTTCACAAAAATTATAGTGCATAAATTTTATACAAACGATACTAAATTATATGTACTTTAAAAGCATAAGAAAATGGTTTATTTCAACTAATATGAGTTCAGGGTTTGGTCGATCATGAATGACCTTGCAGGAGATGGAATAAAACTTGAATAAATATTGGCATTTATGAATTAAGATATAGTAAAGAAATCTTTATGAATAGCAAGAGAAGATTAATGAGCATTAAAATTTGACAATATTATGCTTGGTATTACTATGTATAGACTTCTAATCCTTGGTTAGACTTGTTATGGGCGTATGAACAATCATGCCCGCCATGTACTTTTCATATCAATCAACTTCCAATGAAATTTCTGCCAATAAGTCTAATAATTGACTAGGTGTTCTCCCTGTATCTACACCACCAAGTGTATCTAATGATACGGCGTCAACTTTTGACACACCTGAAGCTGACACACAGATTTGTTATCAATATTTTACAAGAATACATCATAACATGTATAGATAAGTATAAGAAATAGTCGATAATAAGAATTTTTGCAGTTTCTAACGCCATGCGATAAGTGTCGAATAATTCAGTACGAACGACTCAAAGGTGGGATTACCATTCCATGAATAAAACAAAAACAAACAAACTATAGGAAGAATTAAGACCTTTTCACCAATAGTTTTGATGTTCATTAAAGACCAATTGTGTGGATTATATAGCTCATTAGGATGGCACAGAAATAAATCATGAATTGCTGTGAAAATAGGCTTTCGTGTGGAGAAGAAAGAGGCTCGTGATTTATCATTTTCAGTTTCCTAATCGAGGATAAACGGGCTGTTTTCGAATTCATGAATAATGACCTGAGGTACGCACTTTTTTACGTCGTTACATTACGGCATAAAAATGTGTACATGAACTCAGGATCATGAGTCTGATCACGAACTAGCTTTATCAATATCCAGTTGTAAATATCACACGATGAAGTCTCGGGGATGAAATTCTTCAACCTGGAAGCTGGCAGTTAAAATACTCTGTTGATCATAAATTAGAAACAAAGCTCTTTGCTTGCAGCGAATCCAATAGTAATCCCTCCTTGGGCACCAACTACAAAAGTGCGCTAATATCGAACTAACTATCTTCAGTAAGCCGTATCAGGTATAGTAATTAGGATAACAGTTGAATTGGAAATACAGTTCTAACGTAAAATTATTGAGAACTAGATTGTACAACTGTATCAAAATTGGGTCTTTGGCTTTGAATTTGAGCATCTAACTCTTGACCTACGCGTCATGAGATTATTAGTCGTTGCTTAACTAAATTCCGTTGCAAATCTGGGAATAATTTCGGTTACATTATAGAGTTTAATGAAATGCGATTCTTGTCAATTAAATACTTGACACTCTCTAATATGAAAGCCATAGTGTCGCCAGAGCATGTCTGGGCTGCAAACTGGAGAAGCAAGATAGTCACTTTTAACCGCAAAGAATGGAACACAAGTACCAGGAAACAGCATTTCTTTCATATGCAAAACCGAGAAGTAACAGCTAATTGTAGCCTTGAATAGTTGGGTTTTTTACAGCGACATTTTATGACTGTGAAAACATGTGGTGTTCCAGAAAAAGACAAGCTATAGACCTGATCAAAAAGCACACCACCATGTCTACAGTCCATACATCCCAAATGCTATTACCTTTCATGGTATCTTATCACTCTAAAATATCACTAAGTCTCAATACAAAAGGTCCGAACAGGGATTGATCATTCTGATTGTCATTACAATGGGGTTCATTGGAGACCAGAGGACGCAAACTCATATTTGAAAACTAAAAATCTTCTGTTTTCGCATGGAATATGTCTTACCAACTGGAACAAACAGATAGTTATTTGAAATACTATAAGAAAGAGTCTGGAAAGAGAAGTAAAGTGATTCATTTTAAGATAAACTCTAAAAGATAACAGTACACCTTTATTTAGACATGCAGAATACCCTTACAAAATCACTTGAATTATGACCATAAAAAATCAGTTGTGAGAGAGATTGCACACCAAAGAAAATTCTGATAAGAACGTCTACTTGGCAGTTGTTATTCAAGGCAATAGCGAACAGCGGTCTAGCTAAGAAAGAGTTATCAAACAAAAAACTTAACTTCCTTCTATGATACTGGTATGAAAAACCCAGCTATTCTTCTCGGTATCAATGTTGCTGGATATTGTTCGACAACTGTTATACTTAGATGAGTCTTGAACCATCTATGACGATAAATTTCTTACTATTTTAGAAGAAAAAGCTGACGACCAACCACCGAAATCATGGAGATCCGCAAAGGTGAAAAAACGTACAAGAACAACGTACACGAGAGCGCAGCAAGTTGAATTAGAGAAAGAGTATCATTACAGTCGATATATTTCAAGAGCTAGACGAATAGAGCTTGCAAGAGCATTAAACTTAACAGAAAAGCACATCAAAATATGGTTTCAAAATCGAAGAATGAAGGAAAAAAGAGATGAAGATGATAGAGACGAATCTGAGTGCTCAATGCCTAGAGACATTTCGTAGGCATGGAGACAAATCACTAACACGCGGCTTTGAAAGACCTATGTTAGAGGACAGGGAAGATGTTTGCAAGATCTCACTTTAATTGCCATACAAACAAAGTAGGGTCAATATTGGTTGGGGTAGACTGGGAGAAGGGGGTTGTTCACAAAGCTATGTGTACTGTTATAAAAAATTAATTGTAAATATCTCATTCCAAGGATCCACGCTTGATGCTTTTGCATTAATGATAACAAGAAAGTCATGAGACAATATTATAGTAAACAAAGGTAGGAATAGGGTTTCTGGTTAAAACAGACGTAACGCCTGTCAGTTTTACCATAATAATGATAAATTTTGTTTTGTTAGAAAGAATAAAAGCAGGAATTTAATCTCAATGAAAATCAGCAGATGACATTGAGTTTTTTAAGGTAGAATAGGACATTATTTGAAACATATCATAATTTCGTAAGCTAAAGGCAACCATAAGTAGTAAAAAGAAAAATTATAGACAACGAACGATACAACCAGTAATTGATATGAGTGAGACTTCTTGCTATCCCATGAAAACACTGTAAATTCAATTCAATACAGATTCAGTGCTTATTAACAAAATTGAAATTCAATTCAATAAAAATTCAATTCATTAGATATTCCGAATTACAGAACACTTTGGATAAATGGGTCCATCTCATTCTCAGGAAATGTTCACTTAAAGAAGATGTTGTTGTAGATTAAATTTATTAATAAAATTAAATTGATGGGATTATCCCAAAGTATTACTAGATAACAGTATCACGTGAACATGTTCACAACGCACGTCATTTTGTCGTTTTCTCCTTTTCGCATGTTTCCTTCAAACATTATATACTTTAATCTAGGTACCGATATTTCGTTTCATAATGAAAAAGTTTAGCGCATTATTGATATTTTAGCAGCATGTTTGCTTTCAGAAAAACTGCCTAACACTTAAACCGTATGCTTATTTTTTGGCACATGGAAACAAAATTTGTGTTTTTTTACATGCATGCTCATCATCATCATCATCATCATCATCATCATCATCATCATCATCATCATCATCATCATCATCATCATCATCATCATCATCATCATCATCATCATCATCATCATCATCATCATCATCATCAGGCAACTGCTCCCATCCCAAGTTTTGGTTTCCTTTGATTGAAAACTGTAGCAGACTCTATGTTCTTTGCCTGCAGCAGATAAACAAAAAACTCACTGATACACAGATTCTCTTATTTCAAAAATCACTTGTAACACAAGTCAGGGTTCATACACATCCTGCCTGATGTTCTTTCCTGACCTTTCCTGACATTTTTCTTGAAAATGAAGGTGTTTTTCCCGACTACATATTAGAAGTACATAACATTTTCCTGACCAACTGTTGTGACAAATGACGCGAGCGACAGGCCCATCTTTTAGGACTAAGTAATTAAGCAAAGTTCCAATTTGGGTACGAAAAGGAGGCTCTCTGCTCAGCTGGAACAAAAAATATCCCAAACTGTGCAATGTGTAGAGTTGCCTGTGAGTACCAAAGAATTCATCAGCATGGATGATAAAAAGTCCTGACTTTTTCCTGACTTTCTTCAAGTTTCAATTAAATTTCCTGACTTATCCTGGCTGTCCAAAAACAATTTTTTCCTGATTTTTCCTGACCGTATGAACCCTGCAAGTGAGGTATCCTAGTGTTATTCTTCAGCTGAGATTTTTCCATTAAAAATTAGATTCGTTTGCCTCAAATGTTGCAAAAGAGTTATTCTATTCTATCAAACTATGGAAGCAGAAACCCTTACTATAGTACGTAACAAGATGTGGCTAATTGCTGAGACTCCAAGTGGCTATAAACTGCACCAAATGGTAACCACGAATTAAATTTCATTAGCAAGCTTAAAATAGACTAGTAATATTGAATTGAATTCTGCTACATCATAAAACAAAAAGTTTCATCTCCTTACTATTCCAATGCAAATCCAAAGGAATTTTTATTACATTCTATGACATTCAAAGTATATATTGTTCCCACATCAATTTCTGTTTTTCCTTATTTAATTACGGGCTGACTGTACCATAAATTATTACCAATAGCAATCACGTTTTCGTCCTCAAATGAACAGTCATTTATATCTGAGCGATGAAGCTCTGTGAGTTTTTGAAGCTGTTGCAGATTCAATAGAAAAATATAATACATATTGCCAACAGGGATCAGAAAGTTGAAATTCTCCTTCACAAAGCCCATTTCTTACAAGGAAAGAAATGCTGTCCTAGAGGCTACCTTTAAGTTTATCCAACTAGTGTCTCAGAAACATTATTGAACAATCCAACGTTCATGGCGCTTCATATCTCCATCAGTGCAGAAATTGTGGCACCAATATATTATGGATTCAAAAAGGTGTCAAAACACGTGTCGATACAATGCGGTATGGAATAAATCCGTCATGTGGATAAACTGTACAACGAATTAAAAAAAACACCCTATGAGAGAAACTATCAAATCTGATCGAATTAACATTATGGGAAAAGTATCAAACTATGGCATGTATTTTTGAGAAGAGATAATAGTGCTATGGAAAATTAATTCATTCATTGGGCATTAGTACTAGGTAAAAGTTCTATCTACAAGTAATTGCTGATTAATACTGACTTTTTCAACCATTTAAAGGAAAGAATTAGGTCTACGAATAATGTCAAAACAGGTAAATATCAATATTTAAAGTTGGTATTTACAATAAGATAGAGGAGAATCCACCAAGGAAGATAGCATTAAGAAATATTGATAACTCAGTGTGATATGTTGTTGCGGTTAAACTTTGAATGGAATTTCCACTTCTTTATGGTCATCATCTAATCTTTCAATTCAAGAGTAACAAGTTTGCACATTGTACATCAAAGCTAAAATTAGATAGACAATCCAAACTTCAAATTAATTCCGCGATGAAAGATATACCTTGCTAGTCGACCATCTAATCCCAACAATGAGACTAAGTCGAAAAGGCGTGTAACAGCCCGATACCAAACATTCTATTCTCGTGTGAACAGGCAAACATTGTCTTATTTCAAAAGGTTGTAAATCAAATCAGTAGGTTCTAAATACATTTGTCTGTTTATGTCACAAGGACAGTACAACCTCAAGGTTTAATTTTGTATCTAGTAAATTAAATGCAGTGGACCAAGCCTCTAGTTCATATTTCTAAATTACTAAAGAGGTGCCAAAGAAACGGACGCAAATGGAAGAGGCAAATCGAAAAGAGGCCAGTTGAAAAGAGGCCAATGGAAGGAGGTAAATGGTAAGAAGCTGTTTCCTGAAAATGATGCAGAACTGGAAAAAATCCATATGTATCTATATTGTAATCTTGATGTTTTCAATCAGCTTATGTGACAGTCAGTTATTGCTGAGCTGCTCTACTACTTGCTAATGAAAACATATTTGATTACCAGCACCATAATTTCGCTGCATGGGAAATTCCACGACACATTTAACTGATGAGATGCTCTGCTCCCCTCTCCCCCTCCCCTCTCCCCTTCTCCTCTCCTCTTCCCCTCTCCCCTTCCCTCTCCTCCACGTAATACATGAATCGGATTAAGACAATTGTCTGCATTAAGATTTAGCCAGCTCAGTGAAAAGAAGTCAGAACAGTTACTAAGCGTAAAATATGAAGAAACGACACCAAGATTGGCAGTAAGACTGACACAGCGTGTGTCAAGGAATGGTCTTAGCAACTTATAAATATGAAGAATGAGAAGTGTGTTAAATAAAGAAATTAATTTCCTAACGTCGAAGAAAAATAGACCAACATATTATTCATATGACGTAATTAAAGTTCTCAAAACAGCTGCAAAGTGCTTTGCAGGTTTGTCGAAATCCCAAGAGAACTCAAGATAGACTGGTATAGAGATAATACAAGCAAATGCAAACGAGGCTTCTTGCTCGCAACAAATACAAACGAGGCTTCTTGTTCAGAATGCAACCAAACGTCTAACAAGCTATAGAGTATTTCGCTGAACTTGAACATACACCCGAGACTACAAATAAACAACAACGAAAACTTCATTGAACAACTGTTGGGTCGTTTGGCCACCCATTCGTATTCCCTTCATTCAAGAATGATCCAACAGATATTGATTGAATGTATGGTATGAAATGTTGGATCACTAAACAAATGGTGTAATCTGTGCACACGTCATGAGAAGTGGAATTTCACATGGGAAATCTCTGCAGAAAAGCGATTAAATTCGGTTGTAACGTAGTTTAAACATGACACAAAGATAATTCACTCTAAAAACAGAATGACTGTCTACGGATTTTTCTTCCAGTCTACGAATCTCTAAAAACCCAATGATCAATGAATCAATCTCATGTGGGTGAAAAGGCGAGAAAATCACCCAACAACCACAGGTCAATCCAGTAGGTTGACTTGTCAATCGTCATTTCTTACTTAGAAAGAACTAGCATTTCTAATTCCACCATCGTCAAAATAACAGTAGACGAAAAGCTGCCGATATATCCAACGGCGCCATTTCTAACCAATGGAAATCCCCAACAAGATGCAAGTCTACAGACTTACTTTTAGAGCGGTTAAGTTGAATTGTTTAGAAAGAGACAAGCAAAGGAATGGATAGACTTTCGTAAAAAGCGAAAAAAACAAGAATGTCAAATGATGCGCCATTTTGAAAAGCATTTAAAAATCCTAATCCAAAGCAGGATTTGCAACATAATCCAACAAATAATGCTCATTAACTGTGGTATTCACAGGGATCACGGCATGGAATGAAATCCTGCAGCGGCACAGAAGCTTGCTCTTTCTAAATTGCTTCAAAAACCGACGTAAAAATCTCCTAACTAGTTGAAGTGGATGGATGCATTTAGGTCCCTCTGTCCTGGTGGCCTTCTGTGGGTGGTGGTGCCTGTTTGGTCTTGATAAGGTCTTTATGCACCGAGCAGGACTTGTAAGGTGCCGTCTCTCTGGATGCTTCGGGAAATGGTGAGCTGGAAGTATCCATCTATCTTAGTGGCAATAAATGGCAGACCCGTTGGAAGTGCAGCTCAATACATTCATCAATTTAATGTAGTAACTTATAAATATCTTGATTTGATTATTTTCTCTATCTGTAAGGGTATCGTGCCTAAACATTTATATATGATATGATTGATACGATATGATATTTGATATATGATATATGATATATGATATATGATATATGATATATGATATATGATATATGATATATGATATATGATATATGATATATGATATATGATATATGATATATGATATGATATGATATGATATGATATGATATGATATGATATGATATGATATGATATGATATGAAAAAATATGATATGAAATGATATGACATGATATGATTGATATGATGTGATATGATAGTTTCAAAATTAGTACTATTTGATGGTAATGCGCGGTGAAAGTCACCCTAGTGTTAATCATTGTGGGGGTTGATTTTTCATTTTATTATTAATTATTGTCGTTTACTTTATTTTGAATAGGCTGTTATACCTGGCATTTTCAGCTAATTTAGGCCTACTGTGCATGCCACATCCAGGCATGAAGTCCCCTCCGAAGGACGGCAGAGTGAGTTGATTTGGTCGTATATCTGGAAAGTCGCCCATCCAGTTGCCGACCTAACACAGCCAAGCTTAGCTTCAGCTAAATATATGATGACAAAGAGAGGAAGTTACTTATCCTTAAAGAGGTTAGTGACTCAGGGGGATTGAAAATTTTCCCATTCACTCAAATAGAGGTATTTAATCGTGAACAATACGACACCTAAATATGCATTTTATCCTTAAGAAATATTACTATGTTTTACATTTTCTTCTTTAAAGTAATAACTTCTGGTATGTATGAAGAAACAATAAATTAGGCAATATAAACATAGAATTCAAGCACAAGAAATATAGAATTTCTGAAACCATCAAACAGACCTCAAAACAAAACAAAATCATTCAAAGAACTTCCTTACGTTTCGTCGATAAATCTCTCTCTTCTGTCCATGTGGCTTTTAATTATTTTACCATACAGTTCTCTGCTAAGCAGTGAGTAAGCGAGTGGTAGTAGCTGTAAAATCTGTCCCTTGAAGGCCTCGTTTCCATAGCAAAACAAATCGATACCAAGTTCTAGGCCCATCCCATAATCACATTCATCATTAGCAAATTGTACAAACGTAATCAAATCATGTAACTCATCAGAATATTGATTCTTTTCTCTTTCATTTTTAGCACCACATATTTTATCCAGCAGTTTCTTCAACGCATCTGTTACAAAGAAGACCATAACTATAAGGATAATTGTTTGTCAAAACTTAATTTTATCCACAAATTTACTAAATACAGTTATAGGTCTTGGTAAAGTCGGCAACGAACAACTGGCTGTCAGGGCTACAATACTAAAACAAATGTCATATATAACAAAATCTAACGGAATTAAATATCACTCATGTATATTCATGATGATGTAAAGATTTGATCATAGCTAACTACAGCAACAGAAAATATAGGAATTACATCTGATAGTAGTTCCGTCTTACGTACTGAGCTTCATATCAAATTATCATGCCAATGTGAAGTTTAGTACACATGATGCACTACGCAGAGACATCTGGTAGTAATATTGATGAGCTTGGATAAACAACGGTTTTTGTAATTTGTTGTTAAAGCCAAGACATCTCAGAAGGCTAATAAAGTACCCAGAGTAAGAACCAATAATATCAAGGGGGCTCCGAGAGAAAGATTGATAAATTTAGCTTTATTATAGTTTAGTATTTGCTAAGTGTAAAACAGGTCGATTTCTGCATATGTCACTGTTATACACCGGGTGTAGATCCAAACTGTCAGGCATTCGACCCACTAATAATGTGTCTTACATAACATTGATACTGCTGGTACTGCGTCTAAACAACTAAAGGGTCTCATGAAAATGTTGGGATATCTACTCGCCACAGTATTAAAAGTTTAATAATTATCCATTAACTCTATTTTTCCACGTCATAACTTGCTTGCAATTACAAACATCAAACATAAAAGACAATTTTATAAGCAGTTCCAAGAAAAAGAAGCATTTGAAAGTGTAGTTCTATGGATTAGTTTTAGTTTCAATTCAAATATAAATTACAAACATTCATAACTTATAAACTCTTGACGTAACCCTTGCTAATTTTGCATTGAAGATATTATGATAATATTGCAAATTGAATCTATGATCCTATGAAATTCAGCTCACCTGAAAGGTAGCCATGCCTAAAATTTTATGAACATAGAGACAAATGCAAAGTAAATTCTGCCATTGTGAACTGCAAGCCACAAATACATCTTGAGTATTGTATATTATCTTATCTCTATAATGTAACATAGTTCTATGACATTTACTGCAAATTCATGCCTTATTTTAAAATCTCTCGAGTTCACTACCCCATTGTCTTTTGAGTCAAAAATAGTGTTACCGTGACTACAGCCAAAATCCCAATCTTATTGTGAACATGAACAAAGTTCCATATATCTAAGATGAGAGACTTTCCCTCATATTCATGACACAAACTTTTACTAATAGTTTACGCTTTCAAAAGTTGGCTACAGTTGTAGAATGACTGCAAAAAATTACTCACTGTCAGTGAGATTCAATGGTCGATATCCAACTTCATTGCCATCAAGAGGCACAACTATACCAGCTTTATGGAATGATTTGGTGACCACTGTTCCCTTCCTTTCTTTAACTTTACTTGTCACACTTTCCAAACTATAATTTAACTTTTTGGCAACATCTTTAAGTTGCTTAATGAGTTCCTGGATGTTCTTTTTCTTTGAGCTATCTCTGGTGTCAGTCAGAAGGTTTTGAGCATAAGAGCTACAATTATAGAATAAAAGTTCAAATAAGGGAGAGCTTCAAAAATTACTTCTGGATGAATGTGTTACAGTCATCGTCCTCAGCAATGGAAAGAAGACTTATGCAGCTTCTACTACAATCATTAGAGAAAAGGACATAATATAGAACAATATATAGAAAAGGACATATGACAGTTTTTGCATAGTAATAATACAGTTAATACTGAACCTGGGAAATAAAGAGTTTCTAAGTTTTGAAAGAAGAAACAATATCAGAATTTAGCATTAAAATATAATGATCGTAAAAGATATATTTTGACTGTGAAATTGATCACATGTAGTTAGCTACAACTGAAAACAATCAATGCCCTCATAAAAATATTTCAATGGTGTTTTTTTTGAATCTTCTACCATGTTTTACAGAAATTTTTTGAAAATTGAAGCATACTATGATGCAACAATTATTTTGATAAAATTCCTTGAATACAAACAGTGGTACATAAAGTGCATATACCAGTTATGTCAATTTCTATGGAAGTTGTGCAAATCAAATAATAAAGTTTCATACATAAAGTGGTAGTCTAGGGACTTGTCAATTGAATCATTTTGATACAAAAGGCCAAGTTAAGTGTAGTAATAAAAAACATCTGATCAGTATAAAACTAAGATCCATTTAATAACTCTTGTTCCTGTCAAAATACTATTTATTAAAATACTAAATACTATTTACTATTTTCAGAAATAAATTTTGAAATCATAATCAAAGGAATTAAACACAAACAAGGGTATAAACTACAAAACATGACTTACACCAAATACCAAAGAAAAGCAAGAAATATTGATTAAATGTGAAAAAACATGCACTTAGATTGTCTCAATACAGGTGTAAAGTGAGATCGAACGTGATTGGTGGATTTCCTGGTCCTTAGATACGTGGTAGCAACCGGCTTTCTCTGGAGAAGATTACTATGGTCTTGCACTTTACAAGATAAGGGTAGAGTGTTTCTACCCTGATATTTCGTCAAATTGTTTAGCCTGTCTATTTATTCTTCCTTGGAAGCTCTATATTTCAATAGTTTTTATTTATTTATTTATTTATTTTTGCTCTGAATAACTCAGGCTGACTGAGTTAGGCCATCTCCATAAACAGATCATTTTGTAACCGTTCCAGTATTATTTCATTTCTAATACAATCATTCAGGCATTCATTTCGTGCATGTTCATTACTTTTTCTTCTGCAGCAACTTACCGTTATCATTCTCCAACAATAATTACTCCGTTCATTACTCTTACCAGGGCAAAATGAGTGATGAGATCATCAACATGTAAGAAATTGAATTGCAATGCAAATCATACCTAACTGCAGCAAAAACATTGTCACCACACGGAGTGAAAATGCAATCTATATCAGCATTGTTAGTTGCCACAATTGCTGGTAGCTCATTTGGATCATCTCTGAAAATCAAATTTAAAATTAAAATGGAATATTGCTGGCTGAGGATGAGACAAGCTTGTCAACAAATATCTATAGATATAGTTTAGTTCTTTTCAATTGATTTGTCACCTTAATGTCCATGGATTTGTCCATGTAATGGTTTTGTCAGCAAATATCAACTGTGTCATCTATCAATAATATCTAAAGAAACCAAGAACTTGTGTCTGTTTCCAAGCTCCTAATGGTTTTGAGCAAATTCATTGTAATCATTCCACTCATCAACTGCAATTAATATTGACGTTTGACATAATCAAAAAGAACATAAGCTATTAGAGTATCACAAATAAAAAGATCTTTAAGGCAAGGCACTTCAGCATACTATCAGGTTTGAAAAATCAATGAAAGGAATACTAATGGTCTGTGAGCTGGGGCTACATTCACAAAAAATCAATTGGTAAACAAAGTACTCAAGCAAGACTAGCCTTGACTTAAGCAGTTACCACAATTGCAATGTTATGATTATACTAAAAATAACAAAGGAAAAAACCAGGTGTGATAGTTAAAGTAGATAAGAAAAAACTAACATCTTATATCATATCAAATATATCATAACATATTGTAAATTTAAATCTACCAAAATAACTATTCTGAACAAATACTGACACCTATTAACAAAAAGGTATTAGACAAGTCTTCAATTAAATTCTGAACACATGTAAATGGTGTATTAAAAATACAATGCCTCAAAAGACATGGAAAATACATGTTTTACCTGAAGTACCCAATATGAAAACAACTTCTGTTGCTTGATTCTTTGATAAGAGTCATAAATTCTGGTGGATCATAGAAAAATCTTGAATGTAAATGATAGCTGAGTTGTCCATTATCATCATTAGAACCATCATCCATGCCATTCATATTCTTGATGTTTTCTTGATCACCTTCATCAGATTCTTTTACAGGCAATCTTCCTGTAATCATATCATATGGTCCACAAAGCTCTAAGCCTAATGTTTCCACTAAAGCAGCTGTTGATAAACATTAAGATAAAACCAGTTGACATGTGATGGACAAATTAAGAAGTTATATAATATAAATTTAAAAAAAACCAAAATGAACATCTGTGCACCATTGCACTTATATCATGCAGCTAGGAATATATATTTAGCTAATGTCAATTATTTCAAAAAAACTGTTTATAATGTCATAATATTTCATTAACTTAAAATATTCCTCAAAACAAAATTTCCTATTTTCTCCTTAATAGACACATTGAGATGAAGAATACTAAGAAAACTAAGGTACTATCCTTTCTATTCCAATCTCTTTCTCATTTCCTAATATCATCATTTATTTCATTTATTCACAACTAGGTGTAGAACATATACATTCTTTTCAATCACAAAAGAGTACTTTGACTGAAATTAATCTGTCAAACAATATGGAATCCAAAGGAACACAAACTTACCAGTTCCTAAATCAGGCTCTAACTTTTTACAGAAATCATAAAAATCATAGAAGTCATCAGGCATTTCCATCTTCAATGCTTTTTGTAGTTTTGTGGAGAACTCATTCTTTGTTTGAGAATCTGAATCAACAAATTTTAAGTCATTAACATCAATGGAAATATTTCAGTTATACAGATCTTATTCCTATCCCTTATTACTAGTAAAGGTCATCATTTCAAGATACAAAATCTTTGCCATATGTAACTATCTTCGTCATAAACTACTTTTTGATTCCATCAACAACCTATTGTTTTGACTTTTATTGATTTTTTTCTCTGATCAACATCTCATGTGTTGATACATATTCCTGTAAATCTTTTAATATTGTTCATTAATGCACAACCAAGCGTACTTACTTGTTCTGTTTAACAATTGTGCATTTAAACTAATGATTGCTGTAGGTATGATAAAGAGATCGAGAATGGTCACACATTGTGTAGGTAAGCTTGGTGACTGGTTTAGACAAACAGCATATAAATCCAACTCTAAGAACTGCTCTACCATTATGCTAGAAATAGTTTTCAATATTTACACTCTTGGTAAGCTAAAGTATCTACGTTTAAGCTACAAAGAAGAATTGTACCTCAAGCAAAAAGACAAAACCTACCTGAAGCTTCTCTCCCAATTGGTTCATAAACACTTTCGACCTTCTGCCTTTTTGCTCCCTGGGAGTAATGCATACAAAGTAGTTCATTCGTAAGGTATGCCTACAAATGCAGTGTCAAATGGAATAAGCCTGGTAAGATAGCTCATTCAGAGACATGTGATAAATAAAGTCAAGTGCTTGCCGTACCTGGGACTATGCTGGGACCTAGGCCAAAACGCCTGTTGGGAAATTAGCGTTCAACTTCTTCACTTCACAATCATCCTATTATGGTTAGAATAGCTATGTAATTATACAATTCAACTTTAATTTTCGTTATCTATGGCATACTTTAATAGTCAACTACAGACCTTGGACTGTTGAACACTCTTACTTCGGGATCTCTTCTTAGATTTTCCCGCCATGTTTGATTGCATACAGAACTATGGAACATTTGCTCCTGCACAGCAAACATATTTGGGGAATATGAATAAGAGCTCCCGAGTGAAATGCTTCTGGAGGGGAGGGGGTGGGGCACACATTTTTAATGTGCCTTCCATATGAAAGTGTAATTACAAAGAAAAATGAACTTGTAAGAACATTGTCCTAAATTAAATTGTCTGTGTAATACTTATTCTTCTTAGAATTTGTGCAGTGTTTTTGTCTATGGACAGATTCGTCTTGTTCTATTTTACCTGTACCAAAGAATACTGAGAAAGTATTCATTCATTCCCAGATTGAAGCAATGTATTATCTGCTTGCTTTTATCAAGTAAATCAATTATAAAATCCATTCCCTTCAAAGACTGGAGCTTTAATTTTCTCAATTGATCTAATTAACACAACTGCACCAAGGGAGAGAGTAACAATGTGCTAAAGAAAGAGGCTGGAGGTACTCGGGGGTTCTCGGTGGCTGGCATTGAACAACTCAAAAAGTTTGACCAATATATTGACTTATTCGAAATTTCTTGCACTGAATATCTATTGGTAGGTGTTAAGAATATATTGACACATACAAACCTCTTACACTCAATAGTATTCGTCTAAATGTATAAATGATGAAAAAGTTATTTATTTACCTCATATTTCAAAATCACTTTTAGTTAAAGAGCAGATTTCAAAGTTAGTTTTAGTAATCTATAGAGCAGATAATAATTGCGAAATGTTTTATGTAGATGACGGGACGTAGAAACCTGGGGGCATTGGGAAAATATGCCCCCCAAAGCTTGGAAGTGGTAAAAAGTTCCCTTAAAATGTAAACAATGCTGCTTTTCTGGAGAAAAATCTATGCACGAGGTCCTTGCAGACTTACAGAGTGTCTCTCTTTACTTGATATGACACAAGTTAAGTTTTCTTACATCCTATATTATCGTACTTAAATTCTTTCTACATTCTCTATTTTCAGGGACGCCGGAGCATATTTTGAGTGGGAGGACCATTATAATGGCCTTTTTCGTCGCTTTCGTTCTTCGGCTCATTCTCCATTTGCGATAGATGCATTACTATAACAAACACTCTTGGTAAGATTGGGTGTGCTTCTTAAATCATAGGGTAGGACATAAGTGCCTGCCAGTTCCTCCTCCACGTTCCAAATACTTCCTACGTCTCTGGTAGATGAGACAATTAGAAGGTATGATATTTAGTGGAATTACTTATCTAGTAAGGTTCCAATTCACCGAGCTCTAGGTTTTGTAAGATTTTACAATACAAATGAAGCAAACGACAGCAAAGACAGAACCAAAGTGAATAATACCTTGGTGTGACGATCGACAATTCTCTGGAAGGAACACATAAAGACAGTTTCTACCAAAGTTTCCAAGGCTATTGGCTTTCTAAGGCATTCAAAAACGTTTCTACCACAGGAAACACTTAAGACCCTATACAAAGGTATTGTTGAGCCACACTTTCGGGACTGTTGCTCTGTCTGGGGTTGCGCTGGTTCGAATGAGCTTAATCAGTTGCAAAAACTTCAAAACCGAGCTGCAAGGATCCTAACAAAGAGTAGCGTTGACACCCCTGGCAGACTACTTATCGACAGGTTGGGCTGGAAGACCATTGATCAGCTTACAGCTGAAGAATCGAAAACAATGGTCTATAAGTCCATGCATGAAATGGCTCCACCATACCTCTGTGATCTCTTTACAAAAAACTCAACGAGCTCTTCGTATGTCCTACGAAATGCAGCGACAGATTTGAAATTGCCCAAGAAAATGTCATAAAATGGGCAGAGATGTTTTTCTTATAGAGGAGCTAAAATGTGGAATGACCTTCCTGTCAAAACTAAGCAGGCATCTTCTCTGGCTGTTTTCAAAAAGTTTGTTTATATTTTTCATGTTTTTCTTTTTTCCTTTCCTATATTAGGTTTTTTCTATGTAATCAGGTTTTTAGCTTTTTCTTTAACAATTTTAGATTTAATATATTTATTGTATTATAGTTTTTAAGTGGAGGGCCCCTTGCAAATCAGCTCTGGCTGAAGGGCAACCCTCCTTAAAGGAATTAAAATGAAATGAAAAATGAAATGAAATGAATACTACGCAATAACAAGGAACTTGAAATGCTTTGGCAATCATTATCAAGTGAAATAAAAGAGTTTCGAAACTTGGAATCAAAACAATAAAAACAATAAACAAGTGGAAAACAGACAAATGCAACTGCAGTCTTTGCAAAACATTTATTATTAACTTAGGTTACATTTAGGATAGTGTTTACTTTGTATATTTATTTTACGGTTTATGTATTGTATAGTTGGCTTCAAGAAGCTTTATTGTTATGGCTGTCGCCAACTTTAAATGAACTGTTTTATTATCATGTATGTCACATTTCATATTCTGTCTTTAGAGTTCTCCTTCTAAGTTTTAATGTCCCACTGAGACTGCCAAATAAGGCCGTCATTCTCAGTTGATTTAATCAAAGAATATGATAAGGAATCTGGTTGTGTTATTGTTGACATAGTAGGAACTTTACAGTCAGAGCTTGGTGAAAATCTGTACGTGTTTTAGAAATAGCAGAGGCATAAAATCTAATAGCTTGTAAAACACCACAACGGGAGACGATTTGTAATCAGAGCACTCCATTCACTACTATCCATGGCGTCATATCGCTCTTCATTGTACTGCAACAATCCATGATCAAAAAAGTCAAATGGCCTGGGATACCTAACTAGTAGCATCGAGCTTCCAGCTTGCTAATGGTTAACGTGAAAAGGCGCATGTGAACAGAGAAACGAAGATAAGCCATAGTTAGCTGTATTGATTTTCAAAAAGTCATTCATATCGACTAATTCTACAGATAGGATTGGGCATATATATTTTTTTAATATTTAATCACCTCTTGCGGCTTAAACATGTCACAAACTCGTACTAGTGCGAGCTAAGACATCACCAGCTGGACAGCAGGGGCGAATAATTGCAAAAATCACACAGGAATGCAGCCTACAAGATTGAAATTGGTTCACATACAACTCAGTTTCAAGATTAGTTTAACTTGATATTCTCTAGCTCTGGGAATCTCACGTAATCATTGTAAAGCAAATTAATTTCAATTCCTTTTGACTTTCCTTTTTATTCATAACATAATAAGAACGATATCATGAATGTAAGAAAATATTTAACGACAATTTTAATAAGTTGAACGATCTTTACAGTGTGGTGAGGCTTGCAAATAACCACCAAAGACCGCCTAAAACCATTAGAACGTTTATGCACCTTTTCAATCGGAGATGTATCGAGTTCAAATTTCTCACAGGATACAGCCCATGATACGACGTGCATCGCTATAGAATCTTGGGCTCTCTTCCTCTATTGTCAAAGCTAATGGTTTAAACATTACTTGTGGGTAATGCTGTTTAAAAGCGTTTATTGAATAAGGAGATTCCAAAGGGCCCCGTGCTAACATGCTTAATGAACAACCAGCAAGTAGGCAACCTCCTGTCGAGTTGCTCAAGCATTATGCACACCTAATTCATTGAGAGTATTTCCCATTCTAATGAATGGTGCATTCTTACCCTTAGGTTCGTGAAATGGAAGTTTCAGTTGAGTTAATCTGATTCTTATCAAACTCAATGCACATGGACTAGTATCCACGACAATACACCCTGCATAATCAACTTTTTATAATGCTGGTTGCGCTATTCTTTGTGAACATTGAAGCATACTTTGCTTAGGTCTCCTAATTCATGCGTTTCTATAGAGTAGCAGAACCTTGCTAGGTGTTTCTCAAAGATGTCACTTGATTTAAAGGGACTAAAGTTCGTTCTGCATTCAACATCAGTCAGTGAAGACGATGATAGGAAACCACTGGAAGACGTAAAAAAAGGTAGTTATATGTTAGCACCACAATAACATTTGAAGGAATCACAGTGCTTCTTCAATGGCCGCCTAACAGAGCATACTGTACAAGCTTCATTAAGCAGTGCTTGGGCTCAAGAAAGCTTCTTTTCTTGAAAACAAGAGTCAAGCTTCATCTTTTCAGTACTTCAAAGCTACTGAGCCATACAAAACCATGGCCATATTGCTACACTACCTTACAAGTGTTGACTATTGGCTTGCTGAATTATAAACGTTAGGCCAGCATGGTTTGTAAGGCGCCATGAGGCTGCACTTTGAGTAAATCATCCTTGTATATTCGCATTGTCAAACAGGCATTCTAGAAAAGAAGAATATATGATGCAACTAAGTACAGAAGAAAAATAGCCATAAGGAGTTAAAATTCATCAATTCATTTCGACTACTATTACATGAACTAGTTTATTCACACTCATGATGTGTAACAATAGATATGCAGAAAACTGTCAAATCAATAAAAACTTGCTGTTTTTATCTGCTGGGATAAGTTTTTACTGAAGTTTGTGAAGGACGTTGCAGATCCTTTGAAGAGAGGGGTTTCCTTGGTAAATTTATCGGCTATTGTAAATCATATCACGCAAATTCTTTTCCATATGAATGATTTCCTAACCATTAGGGCTGCCTTGTGAAAGCATGCCTTGCGAAACATTCCATTCCACATGTAAGGTTTTTGGGTAACCTAAGGCTTTTAGGTACTTTTGAACATTCTGACTTCAATGCATATTTTGTTCTTAGAATCTTCAGACTTTATGTTGAAATGCCAACTTATATACTTTAAGAGCTATTGCCCTCTCCTAGCCCCCAAAACTAGCCCTGGTAGGCGTGTTCGAAGTAATTTTTAGTTATATATACAATATTGAGCTAAAGGAGCACTCTGACCTTCTGAGATTGATGAAATAATATATATATATATATATATATATATATATATATATATATATATATATATATATATATATATATATATATATATATATATATATATATATATATATATATAGATATATATATATATATATAATATACGTCAAAGGCGCACTAACTACCGAAGTACTGATGAAGATAATAGATCGAAACGGTTACAACAGAAGAAAGTATATTTTTGAATTTTTCTATGTGTATATATATATATATGTGTGTGTGTGTATATATATATATATATATATATATATATATATATATATATATATATATATATATATATATATATATATATATATATATATATATATATATATATATATATATATATATATATATATATATATATATATCATATTCTTAATCATATGAACCATGCCCATTTTTCAGGAAAGGCTAAGTTCTACACCTCCTAAAAGAGTTCTGTGAATGAACTTACACTTGTGAAAAGGTACACAATGTCTCTACTAGATGCAAAATTTGAAAGCAATATGTTGCTGAGGGGTGCTTAACTGCAAGGAAGCAAAGAATTCTCCTTAAAAATTAATATCCTTTATAACTAATTATCTAAGCCCATTTTTGCTATTTTTCATATTTCGACTCTTTGTTATTCGCAATGAGCATCTCCCACAAGTATTGAAAACAAACACAGCAACCTGTGCCAATAGTGATTTTTATGGTGAGGATGATTGTGGTGATTGTAATGATTATGGTGATGATTACGATAATCAGTAGTATGATTTGCTCTTTTTTAAATCCAAATAGTATATTTGACTTTCGAATCGCTGCAAATCCAGCAATTATGATCAAAACAAAATCACTCTTCATGAGTGCCGGTAAGAAAGGCAATCTTTTGTTATGCTGAGGCACTCTGAAAATATTTACCTTCGCCAAGAACTGAAAAGAATCGCGTAATAATCAATTTTAGCAATTATGACGTAAAGAACTGAAAAGATGCAAGAATTTTCTTCTTTCTTCCGTTCAATTTCTCGCATGAAGAGAGCCTTTTTGTTGAGAAGCAATCAACAGCAATGACAAACAAATGAAAAATGCTCATTCCTTTATTGCTACGTAAACTGTAAGCTATAATTTGAATACTGAATGGAAAAAATACAAAGAGAAACGAAAAGCTCGTGCCATATCGGTCTTCTTAACGGGCCTTGCGGCATTCATTAGGGACTTATATCCCCATCCCTCTTTGCAAACAACCAAATTATACTCACTACATAGTGTTATTCCTATCCATTGATTTTCCCTCGTTTTTGGCTGAAAAGACGTTGAAAAACACAAGGGAATGGTCAGCTACAAAAGAGCATGAATAGTATGGAAGAGTGCCATCAGACAGGTCTGTATATGCTGCACCACAAGTGTCTCATTGTTAACTCACATCTAAAATGGCATTATGAAAAGAGCTTGTATGCAAAATTCAAGTAGAGCGATGTTGCTATGTTAAGAACCCTGATGAACCATCTTGCTAATAAAAAGTAATGAAAGATATTTGAAATAAGAAACATATTGAAACCACCTGTTATACTATAGATACCATCAGTTGGTGAAGACTGATGACAAAATAGAACTGAGAATTATACTAGCTCTTAAATAACAAGGGATTTATTTTAACAATTTAATTCAAGTAACCTAAATTGAATATGGCCGAGGTATACTTTTTTGTTACTTCAATAATTGAGGAATAACTTCTCCTATTTTCTGTGTTTCATTCAAAGTTCTTCATTCCATATACATAATGTCGACGTGAAGAGCTCAAATTTGACTAACTTAGCTGTCGAGTTGTACACTTTATAATGACTGATCTCGTTACAAGAAATCTATCCTGAATTTATAACTGTATCAGCAAAATTTCCTCTGACAATGCCAATCGCAGCTATTCGACGAAACTGGGACACTTTTCTGAGCCTGAGAAGTGGCAAATACGTGCCACTATTCAACAATGAATATCTTTCTTTTGCGAACAGATACTTTGGCACGTTGAAGCTAGAGAAACATGACTTGCAAGAGCAAAAAAGTTCCAATAGGGTGCCTTACTAGCCCCTCCTGCAATGCCTAAATGTCTGTAAAGAACATGCATCATTATTGCTTACGCGGCGACAAATTCCAGCAACATGACCCGATCAATTGGTTGCTTGACCCTCGGCCGTTTTAGTGGCGTTAATAGTTTGGGGATGGGTCTTAAGGATTGACTATCCTTAATCCTGAAGTAAACCGTAGCTAATATGTAATTCAACTTAACTTTGTTTCCTTCAGTTCTTTCTATCATTCTTGCGGTGACAAACTGATTCTAGTTTTTCTTAAGCAAGTAGATACATATAGCGGACACTTGTGTCATAATGGAACATGAAATTGCATGTCAATTCTTGCTAAGAGCAGGTAATAGTTGCTAGGGACAACAGAGGAACCAAACATGGTGCATCTTCATCTACTCTATGGTTCCTAATTGCCACTCTCCACCCCCGCTGATTAGTCTTTAAAAAATTTCCAAACCCCCGCTCCTATTATCACCCCCCCGGAAATTAACTTTGGAGGACTTAGTGTGTAAAGTAATTTAAACAAGAATAAATTCTCTTAGGAAAACCTGTTTGTTTTTTCAATTGTCTTAACTGACTGTTGCAAATTTAATTAAGCTAGACAGACTGCTGCATTAGGTTCTGTTTTCATAGCAAAATAATTATTCTGTTGCTATTGCTTCAAACTGATTTTTTATTATTTGTTATTTGTTGTTGTACAGAAATATCGAAGCCATAATTGTTAAGGAACTTTGCTTTGGAGCGTCAGCCTCATTTTCCACCGTTAACTTTTTTTGGAATACAGTCTATTTTTATATAAGAACCAGTAAAATTGAGGCTGTTCTTAATTTTTCCAAAATTTTGAAGCTGAATTGTTCTTAAATCTGTTCATAAATCTTTGGGGTGTAGGCAATATAGACATTAGACAATATCCAAGATAACACTGGGTGTTTATGAAACAGGTATAATTTTTAACAACATTAGCAGAAGACAAAAGATATACGTTCTTACAGATGCATAATCCTTCCCAAAAGTCTTGATACATTTACCGCTTTCTACGAACTGATGTTTAGTATGCTCCAAGGACTTTTGGCAAACATTGTAGAGCTTAGAAAGTTTTATGTCAGTTTCAAACCATTTTATGACAGTGCTTCAGACTCAGCTTGCTCTTAATTTGTTCATAGTTTCCCATCAATTTCGAGGTCAGTGTTCTCACATTCTTACAACTTACAAAAAAAAGAGAGTAAATACATTTTCTTACGCATACCCTGATATACCGCCAATCCCCCGTTGTCCGCTATCCGCCATCAATTTTGTGGAACAAACACAAGAAATTAACCGGATAAACTATCATATTGATGTTTTTGACACAATGTGGACCACCAATTTGTTGCCTTGGAACCCCTGGATGCGATGCACATATGCAATTGAAACGTTTCCAAGTCACTTTCTGATTGTTTTTCATTATCAGAAATTCATCTGTTTCACTTAGAAATGTTCGCTATCACAAGATTTGATTTGATCTTGTGGGGAACACATATTAGCCACAACCAATTAAAAAGATCTATGATACCCTAAGTATAACACCACTCCCATCTTATCGTCCGAATTTTGCAAGGAAATTCGATGGTGTTATAACGGGGTTTGACTGTAATATCATTTGATATTCATGAATATATGAACTTAGGAGTTGAATTTCTCTGTATTTTGCACCAGAAAAGCCAAGCAATAGTCCAAGAAAGCTGACATCGCAGACAAACAACAAGGATGGTGAGTTTTATGTGCATCATTTTTCATCATTTAGCTTCATCTGTTAGAATTTTACCTAAATCAAGTAATCACCTACCCGCTTTTGAGGGTAAATGGGTGGGTAAAGCCAAAAGCGTACTCACGCGCACAGGTTGGGTGGGTTGGTAAAGTCGAACAAGTGCAGTCCTGTTCACTATGTAGCATTTATTTACAATGTTTGTTATTCATTTCTTCCACCTCATATGCTATGGTACCAGTTAGTTGGGATGTACTGTATAACATTTCACAAGACTGTCTTGACAGGGCGATGGCATATTAATTGATGATAAGAGCAATCCCCTTCCTTATCGTCACTTCGCTTCCTTGTAGTTTTGCTGTATTTCCTTATCTTGTATTTAAGTGATAATAATCGATTCTAGCCGTATGAGCTGGGAATTCAGTGAAAAACTAGGATATGTATAGCACATGACAAAAATTAAGAAAGTTCAGTGTTGGATTTCTGAATCCTATGAGAGTTGATAAGTTGATAAACACATGAAGTTCCAATTTTTCTATAAGCCCGTCGTCTCTCGTTTGGGAGTGGTCATAAAGTATATGCTATATGAGGGCGGATGATATCTGAATGGGCCATGAAAAATTCTACCATACCTTTTTGGGGCTACAAAAACGATTAGGCCTAATGTATGGGGTCATGGGAAATTTAATAATTTAATAAAGAATGCCATTTTCTAAAGCAAAAACATAGATGGTTAATTTGCATGTTGCACGTTTTAGCACCCTCTTATCCCTGGAATTTCAGCCCCACCAGAAATGTAGTAGGATAGCCCATTGAACACTTGTACAAAGAGTGAGCAATGTGACGACGATGCTGGAATCGGCTGGGATGATAGCAAAAGTTGTGGTGGAAATGAAACTACAATGCTGTTTTACTGTACAGCGGGTACACGCTTTTTTATATAAGGAACCACTTTATAAGGAACCTACATGTAGAAGGCCGAAATATTTAAAGAACTTATACTACTAAAGGAAAAATCCCTAAGGAACTTTTCATTTTCAAATTCCGAGTGCTGTACTCAGATGCAAGTGAAGATTACATTACATTGGACGATATCAATGGAATAGACATGATACTTCTTGATTGAAATTATGCTTTTGCATATATAGAACTTATTTCCTGTCGCATTTGTGCTTTTGAGGTTGAGTTCTAGCCATAATTAAAGGTAAAAATTCAGAATTTCAATGCTTTTCTAGTGTCTGTGCCATTTTGTGGCACTCTATGTGCAGTGAAAGTTAAGGAACTATTAAGGAACTTTTAGTACTAGAATTTGATAAAAAGAGGTCGGAAAATAAGGAACTTTTAGAACTAGGCCTTAAGCTAGGTTCCTTATAAAAAAGCGTGTAGCCTGAATCTGGCCTGTGCGCAGACTGATTTGCGTTAACGGAAACCAGTTGAGTCTGCAAGCAGGATGCCTGATGTGATTAATTTCGTGATGGGTGTCTTGAGTCCAATCAATACGATTAGTAAGCAATCAGAGTTATTCTACGGGAAGCCTCCATATCATTGCATTAACTCTTATAAGTCAAACATTGAGAAGATGACGACTTGGAGAAATGACGTTGGCCAGATAAGATTGCATTGTCAGCATATTTTGTCTCAAAAATACTCTATGAAGGAAGGGATATAGCTGATAAATCAAGGAAAATCTGAAGCATTGTGAGTCAGAAGAGACTTTCACTAATCAATGACTCTGTTTCTAACGCTTGTAACAAAGCACCCTTCAAGAAATGGTGCACGTACCTTGGGGAGGTCCAACTCATGCCTTTTTTTTAACAAGGAAGTGTCGAAGATCGGTCCACTTCAAATGTCTTTTTTGTGACGTCAGTTAGTAAACAGTCTTTTGAGTAGAAGTATCAAGTGATTACGACCAACTGTGAGGTGCGTCAATACCTTAGCTCCGTCCGCACTTCCCTTTACATGCTGGGAGCCTGCCAAGACATAGAAAGTAACTAGTTAAATCCCATATATTGAGAAAGTCATAAATTATGCAGACCCTATGCAATGCCGTATGCTGCCATATGCCGTATTTGAATATTCCTTTTGTTCTAAATTTAAAAATATGCATAACGGATATCCTAATATGGTATGTTATTCCTAATAAGGGCTTTATGCATTTTGAATGATCTTTGAACGGACTGCAAGAGTGTTCACTGAGCGACTCTGTGGAATGGAGACGGCTGATAGCTTCGACTTTAATTGACGAAATGGCTGAAGGTCAGTTGTCTTTACGTGCTATGGTGGTAAAATGGGAGTTTGTTTTGCAAGCTAGCACTTCTAAACATTTCATACAAATAACGATTTAGTTCATAGTATCATGATTCATTATCTACGAGCACATGGCTGTGTTCAGCTAGCCAACCAACAATTGGTGTTTGCTAGTAGTAGACTATCCGATCAGATTCATGAACTCATTCTTCTGGAGTAAGGGCCATGTAATTGGATTTGTGCGAAAGTCATTTTCCATTTCTAATCGAAACTTACTGGACTAAAAAGTCTTTGTTATGCTTTTTCAATTCACTCACTCATTCATTGGCAGGACTGTTTACATATTCAACAATGCACCGAGTCAGACCTCGATCAGAATGGGCCTGTACTCTCATTGTCTCTTACAATAAACCAGAAACAGAAAATTACTCCTGCAAAGAGAACAGTTATAAAAGTGAAAGCGTCAACTGTTGACAATTTTTAGGGTTTGTAATCTCTCGTTCAGTGTGGTTCCATGGGGGTGATTAGGCAAAGTTCCAGGGCAAACGAACAACATACGCAATATTTGCATAGGAAGGGCATGGTTTTAGAGGTATATTTTCCGATATATATTATGGGATGTATGGTTGCTCACCTAGCGGGGTAGTTTGCCACTTTACGATGAGTAGATTCCATCATTTACCAATGAAAGGGTTGGGGTGCACTTAGGCCGTCCGTCAACTCCAAAGTTTCAGTTTACATTTGGCTCGTACGTGTTTTGGGCAGCTGTAAAACTGAGGTGGAAGCTGATTTATTGTCAGCGAAAGTTGTTAAACTGCTGAAGCGGCTATACACATGTCCCTTCATGGAAGCAGGTTTATTGTCGGCGAAAGTTATTAAGCTTCTGAAGGGACGTATGTATAGTCCACTCAGCACAACTGGCTGTTCTTTACTAATAGGCTGGCAGGCAAAGTTTACTTTCAGATATCAAGTCCCAAGTCTTTTATTAAGTTTCTGGCATTGGTAATTGATAACGTTGTCATACAGCCAGAAATAGATTGCTTGATATTTGAAACACAATTTAATCACTTATAGTGAGAAATAACCTTTTATTCTGTTATTTATTTCCGAAAAGTGTTGGTTTAGAATTTTATGTGCCCCACAAATAGCTGCAAATGTTGCACCATTGCATGTGTGTAGATCAAATGCTTATATCGAAATTTTTAGAGATGTATATGTACTGGACTGGATATTACTTAGGGATATATATGTGCCAGACTTGAACAGGACAAAAATGTACTGAATTTGATATGTATGGTGTTTTAGACAATAATGCTGATCTCATGATTTTGTATTTATCTTTAGAGGAAAGTTTGTAGGGTTCCCATCACTGATGCGTCAATGGTAGACTTTAATTTCTTATGTGCAGTAGAATACCATATAATTCAGAAGCTTTGATAGTCGTCCATAGTTTGTAACTCATCAATATATAATATCATATTATCATTTATTGAAGTCTTACTAGGGCAAGCTATTCATACAACTTCTTCAATTCAAGGTGAAACAGTTATCCACCTCCGAGATGGTGAAGGTTCAGAGAGCTTAGTGAAGAATGCCAATGAAGATGAAATAGATGAGCAGCTTGATAAGGTTCTTACTGAAGCAGAAAGCAGGGAAGCATGGGGTAGTAAGACTGAGTTCCTTTTAGCATCAATAGGACTTGCTGTTGGTGTTGGAAATGTTTGGAGATTCCCTTATCTTGCTCAAAAACATGGCGGAGGTATGTGAATTATTCTTTTAAGTTCTTTAGTTTATCTTCTATTCTGCTTTACTTCATACTTATATACTTGACCTTTGGTTGGTTTCCATGGTCTAAATTCAGCATATCCTTCTGAATTTCAGAAATAAGTCTAGTAGAATATCTGGCTATGATTTTGGAGTATTGGTCATTATTTGTTGTTCTATGCTTCAATGAGTCTTTTTGCAAATCATTCTCAATATTCTCAATAGTGTATGTGTCTTAGTGTGTAGTACTGAAATGGTATAGAAGTTTCAGTTGGTATGAATGAAGATAATTTTGTTTTTTGTAGGTGCATTTCTGATACCTTATTTCACGATGATGATTGTAGAAGGAATACCACTATTTATGATGGAGTATGCTTTGGGACAGAGAATGAAACAGAGTGCTGTTAGAGTGTGGAATAATGTGCACCCTGCATTTTTTGGTGTTGGTATTGGATGCATGTTGGTCTCATTTGCAATGTGCTTATATTACATTGTCATCATTACTTGGTGTGTCTACTACTTCTTTGTATCATTCACATCAGACCTCCCATGGAAAGTTGAGAAGTGTCCAGGGTATGCTGGTTATTCTGTAATAAAAGCCAATCACTCAGTTTGGCTCACAAGAAATCAATCAATAACATGGATTAGGAATACGACAGCAATGTTGCAAAAACAAATGGATGATTATCCAGACTGCTGTGTCCATCACCCAACAGAATTTTATTGGTACAGAAGAGGGCTGACTGTCTCAGATTCCATGAACAGTATAGGGGATGGTATCAACTGGAAACTCTTTGGTAGTCTTTTTGTTGGATGGGTTATCACATATTTATGTGTGCTAAAAGGAGTCAAATCCAGTGGCAAGGTATGTTTTCCATGTTTATTTTATGTTCTTGCTCTTAGTGTTTTCTTTATTTGTAACTTTGGAAGTTTAAATGTCTGTTGAGAGATAGATGTATCAAAAACCACACTTGATATTTTAATAATTTTGTGATATTTTGTATAGCCAGTTATTTGTCATATATATATTGTATCCATTCATGAAGGCTAGACAAATAATGTTGATAGTAGAATGACAGATAATTAAGTTTTAAAATTTGTGTTGATAGTTAATTTCTAAATGGAGTTTATATTTAGAAGTAACATAAAGTAGTTCCATTTGTTTTCTTGATGCAAAATTTTGTAAAAGTGGCATGGAAATCATTGTCTTGCTTAGGTTATTCATCTTGTACTATAAAATCCCAAACTCATTTATTAGTTGGGGGCTGATGTGATTTATCCCCTGTGGATTTTGAATTGTTTCTTGTTTGCAAGCTTTAATTGAAAATTTTATAAACATATGTAATGAGTTTGGGTTTTTAGCTCAATTTCCATACTGGGATAGTATATAGGGTTGTTTTATGATTGTTTGGTATTGTATGTCTAAACACTTTGTATGTTAGTCAAAGGCTGACTTTTGTTTCAATGACTTGTGATTTTTTGGTACAGTGGTTCCCAAACTGGGGCCTGTGGTCCCTTTGGAGGATCACAGAAGATCTCATGGGATGGCGATCTCATGATATCTGTTTCCCATGGAAGTGCATGTATCAAAACATATTTATTCCTCCAGAGGATCCCTGATTCATAGAAGTATTTTGTTGGGTACTGCCATATGAAATAATTTGAAAAGTTTGGGAACCACTGGTTTATTAGTTATTTAGGAAGTACATTGGACCTTTTCTTTACAATGTGATTCATATTCATTCATTTTCATTGTCATTATTTTGACAGTTTGTTTTCTCAATGATATCTGTTTTAAGTTTGGAAGAACTTTCACCTATTTATTGAGAGACTTTTTTGAATGCTATATATATATATATATATATATATATATATATATATATATATATATATATATATATATATATATATATATATATATATATATATATATATATATATATATATATATATATATATATATATATATATATATATATATATATATATATATATATTAACTATTGTTTTATTAAATTTGCAACTTAATGAAATGTGAATGCTCTAAATTAATGTCTTAATTTAGCATTCCTTATTGGCTGCTTTTAATGCAGATTTGTGAAACTAATGATAAAGCATTTTATGGATTCTAAGAAACATCATAACATCTTGCTTCATTATCATTTTAACAATTTTAACAGTCCTCACCTTTATGAGAATCTTCTTTTCTAACCATTTGCTGATATCACCTTGGCCTAGATTCATTTTGGTTTGGCGGATGGATACCGAATTTAGCCTAGTAGCCTAGTAGCCTAACAGACCAAAACTGCATAGTTAAAACATATTTCATTTTCTAAATTATTACTATCTTTCATCCACTTTGATTCACATATTATTTTATCTAAGTTTGGATGGATTTTTCAGTGTACACATGAAGTTTTCCTGCCAAAAACTGAACTTGATGTCCTTGAGTTCATTGGAATGCTTTGTGGCTTTATGTTGAGAAACAATTAAGCTTAATACAACTGACACCCTTTTATCACAGTTGAATTTATCAAGTTGATTGCTACGCTCAAAATTTCAATTAGTCATTAACCCAATTTTCATGAACATGCTTTATACCATGACTTTGCAATAGTCGTGTCCTACTTGATTGGCAAGTTTAAAGTAGCTTATCACAGAATTAATGGTCCACAGATCAAAATTATGTTTAATAGATTTATGTTATGGAAAATTGATGTCTAGTTGTAAAAATTGTATTTGATTTTGATGTTTTTGTCAGTTTGATATTTAAAGGTTAATGCTCTTTTGTAGAGCTTGTCATGGCTGCTAGGCTATTTTACAGTATGAATCTTATTCATTCAGTGAATAAGTTAAAGAATTGCTCTTGCTAAGAGCTAAAGATTTTGAACACCTTTATCTGAAGTGTGAACAGTAAGGATAAAATTGAGTTTCACTTTCGCCCTTCTTTGTCGCCTTATCTGTGTTTTGAATGGCTGTGTCAATGTTTTTGAGTTGTGGTCATTGTGTTGTTGCACAGAACATTGCGTTAACATCCCTAAACCTTATCAGGTTTATTTGTGCAATTTTTGCTAGCCAAGTGAAGGCGGATCTACCTTACTCATTTCATGATCATGATTCTTCAAACCTCTTAGAATATGACAGCTAACCCGAAAGGGTGTGTGTAATGATGGTACCATGCCTTTTCCCATTTCCAGCCTACTTTTTGGGCCATTTTCTGGTCTCACTTTTCCCACAGTTTGCCTACTATTGTACTACAGTTCAGTTTCTTGGCTTTCATTTGCAAATTGACTTTGAAGTGAGGTATCATCCCATTGGCATTTTACCATTTAATTGCACATATCATTTCAGGTTTATTGGACTATTCCTTGGCATCTGTTTTTGTATTTGCCTTTATTTTGTGGTTGGTTGTTTTTCTGTGTATCTCTGTCTTCTGTTTGACATTAAGCTGTTTCACCAAGTACACAAGGGGCATTCTGTATGTGATTAGGAAGTCATTTGTGATCTCATGCCCAAGGAGAGATTGTTAATGCAGGTTGAGTGTACTGTGGATACCTTGATGATTCTATTACCTTCCGCTGTTTCCTGGCACCCAATGGCATAATACCAGCACAGTGACAGAAAAGTAAGATGTTGTTCTGTATTGGAAGTACAGGTAAGCCATGTTGTACGGCAAAATGAGAAGACATTTTTTACTGAAGCAGTCATGTGTTTTGAGCTTTGGAAGGTAATGTATTTTCGGGTGTTGTCATAACTGCTGATAAAAAATGTGGTGAGTAAGCATTTTTGGTAAAGATGTGACTGGTGAGTAGACACTGTAAAGCTTGGGTTTGTGCATTTACTTTGATGTATGCCTGTATGTATGCTTGGTGAAACAGTTTACTATCAAACTCTTCTGATCATGTATCTTTCCATAACCACTCAAGAACATTGTTTATAGTTTGTGAAACATATTTCTACTTTTAACATTTCGATAATGTGCTTATGTAAAATTGTTGTATGATCAACTTGGCCAATAGAATATGTACTTGAGTCAGTATGATTTTTTCCTTGATTTTAATGCCATTTGTTATTTTTCTCCTATTAGGCAGTATACTTCACTGCAACATTCCCTTACATCATTATGTTTATTCTCTTTATTCGTGGCGTGACATTGGAAGGTGCTGGTGAAGGAATCAAGGCATTCTTCAGGCCAACGGTTAGTTGCTTTTCATCTTGTTCATTACCATTCTTATGGAGTGTGATGGGCTTTTGGAGTTAATGCAATCCAACACCCTCCTCACCTTTATAAGATATGTATGCTCCCCAAGACTGTTTTTGCTGATGTCTTCTGAAATACTCTGTTTGATGGATTACCACCTTCATAATACTGGAGTATCATTGCTGGTAGAACACTTATAATACCATGGAGTCAAGTATTTCTAGTGATTTTTTTCTTCATTTTATGCTTGTTGTAAAAAGACTGCATATACATTAATTGCTTGCTCACAATTTCCCAACTTTGGGCATATGGAAGGTTTCTTGAACTTAGTCAGGAGAATTTTTGCATATTTTAACTCTAATTTGCAGTGGAGTGGAGTTCTGGATCCTCGTGCTTGGATGGATGCTGCAACTCAAATGTTCTATAGTTTGAGTATTGGTTTTGGAGCATTGATTGCATTCTCAAGTTACATGCCAAGAAAGAACAATTCCAGCCGTGACGCTGTAACTGTTGTACTTGCTAATTGTGGCACATCACTCTTCTCTGGTATTGTTGTATTCTCATTCCTTGGGCACAGAGAGTATGTCACCAAGACTCCTGTCACCAAAATTAGCCCTGGTCCTGGTTTGGCTTTCATAACATTTTGTGAAGCATTCCTGTTGATGGATGTCTCTCCATTGTGGGCCATTCTGTTTTTCTTTATGTTAATTCTTCTTGGAATTGATTCAGAGTTTGGAACCCTTGAGGGGGCTGTTGCTCCTCTTTATGATTTGAAGTGGGTAACAATGAGAAAGGAATATTTTATGGGTGAGTTTTTTAATGTCATTTAGCTGATGATCTCTATTGCAAAACTGACATGGAATCAAACCATGGTCACCAATATCAAATTATTAGTCATTGAAAAGTATTGATACACCGCAGTCAGTGACTATTAGGAAGTTGACTGTTTCATGGTGGTTGTTTGGAGACCTTCTTGTACAGATTTTATCTAAAAGGATTTTCTCTGCTTTTTGAAATGAAGGTTGAAGAAATATTTAGTATTGATCCTTTGCAGAAACTAGTAGAATGTGTGTGCAATGATATTCCTTGAAGTACTAACTTATGTGCAGTTTGCTATAAATTCTTTTTTAAGATGTGTTTGTAGCAGTGATGGTGGATATTCTTGTTTCTTCTATGTCATTTTTTGAGAAAGTGGACTTTGCTTTATGTCATTGACAGATGTTTCCTACCATTCATTGCATGTAATAGTACCTTGTTGTTGGTTTTAAACAATTACATGAATTGCTTTGGCTCTTATAAATACATCACCTTTCCTGATCTTGTGGTTTGGTATTTATTTTTATGAAAGGAGAGTCGAAAGTATTTACTTTGTTTAGTGCACTGTGTCTTGTTAGGTCATTGAAAGTTACGTGTCATTTATTTTCTACTTTATTTTTAGTTACTGATTAACTTTTAAATACACGTTGGCTTTCTGCTCCAATTTTGATGACTTGACTAGCGATGAAAACTGCCTTGTTCGCATACATTTTTACTATTTTGGAGATACAGGTTACCCAAGAGTTTATTAGAAGGCTATTTGGTCAGTATATTAGTACTGTGTGGACAAGTACATCTATTGACAGGGTTGCTAGATTGCCCTGATGCTTAAAGCCAAGCGATGTTTGGAAAAAGCCTAGTCATATCAAATTGTGACAAATTTGAAAACTGTTCGGAAGAACATTTGAACGATTAACATGGAAGTAAGACGAACTTTGTAGTGTTTTGTACTCAGAACCAAAGCCATGTAACAATGACATTGTGTAAAGTGTCTGTTGATTACATGCACTTTTTACCTAAAGTTCAGTGAGCAAGTCACTTTCAGCTGTTCATCGTATCGTAGCAAAGTAAATAGAGATAGGAAAAATCAAGGAGACACTTCAGATTTTGTCAAAATATCCATAGACCGAATGCCAGGAAAAGTTTCTGGAATGTTTCTGATGTCACCTGTGTGGCAGTCAGCTCTGTTTCTCTAAGCAATAGAGGATCACACAGGGCCAGCTAAGGCCATACGTTGTCAGCTAAGGTCATACGTTATCAGCTAAGGTCATACAGTATAAACTAGCGACAACGAATCATCATCTGGTTTGTCAACCTGCTCCTGATAATAATTATGCCGTTAGACATAGTGATTCATCGGGAAAAAATAGACAAAGTAATTCATTTCATCCAAATACCTGGGTGTATGCCGCCGCTGCGTATTGGCCGCTGCGTATTGGCCGCTGCGTATTGGCCGCTGCGTATTGGCCGCTGCGTATTGGCCGCTGCGTATTGGCCGCAGCCCTATTTTAAGGCACCGAAAATCGAAAAAAGTATTTTCGACGTTTTTCAATTTAATCAATTTCTGCATCAGTTGAACTGATCTTATTAAACTGGAGAAAAGCATACAGAAATTCTTCGTTACAAACCTTTCTACAAACAGAAAAAACGGATATTTTGGAAAGCACTGCCTGGAGTCTATTTTTTAAAGAACGCTGCAACTGCATTGACGTAGCTTGTTTTACTTCAAAAAAAGATACCCGGTTTCATTTTTCAAAGATATAAGTATAGACAGGCAAAAATGGATACAAAGATCCATCAAACATTTCGATCAATCCAATTCCAATATACGTGGTGCTTGTTGCAAACTAATTTGAAATGTTGATGCATGAATTGGTAATAATCGTTTGTATCACAATTGTTGATGACAAATGAAAACGTCCTTTGTTGGATATGAGTTTCATTATTCCTTGAGCAATGATGTACTCCACATATAGGCTGCACCTCCAATTTTCGAAGCGAAATTTGGACAAAAAGATGCGGCCAATACGCGGGCTTTTGGGGTGTTTGAAAAGTTGCCAAGGTTCTACATTTTAGAACTGTGGTTTGTATAGTTTGAGTTAGAGTTGAATCATGCACCTTGTCAAAAGTTTTGAAAATTGAAACCAATTTAGTTGAGATTATTAATTGATGATAGGTACTTATTTATTTATTTTCTTTTAGGAATTGTTGCCATCATCTTCTTCTTTGTTGAATTGGCTTTAGTATGTGGAAATGGTTTCTACCTCTTCCAAGTGTTTGATGATTATTCTGTGCCACTTCCATTGCTTATTATATCCTTGTTTCAAGTGATTGCAATTGGTTGGGTTTATGGCATCGACAGGTTGGCAAATTTCTTATTCTCATTATATTCTGTTAGCTATATATTATAAACTTTCTCCGCATGCCACATTGGAGGATAATACTTCATCTTAGGACGTTTTTGTACGAGACTTATCATTCGTTTTGAACCCCTGGGGGATAGTAACTTCGCTGATAAATGCGGTTTTGTAGTTGCTTGGCTGTTTTGGATTCCCAGCCAGAGTTTGAGTAGCTTTGATAGGATATGTATCTTCTAATCCCAGTTTTATCCGTTGTTGTTTATTGGATTCATTTATATATTGTGTATTCTATGTTTCCCTAGTTTGCGAGAAAGGAGCAATAGCTTTGGTTTTGTCACGGCCCCCTGAAAAGCAGCCTTAGCTGCTGAGGCTACCATATATGAATAATATGAAAACGAAATAAAATAGAGTGAAGTTGATGATAATTTTATTATTTTATTTTATGTATTCATTTTTGGCTCATGATTTTGTTTGTATTATACTCTTTCCCTTTCAATTTTATCATGTGCTGTTTGTATTTTGTCTAGGTTATCGAATGACATTGAATACATGACAGGTAGTCGACCATTTGCCTTCTGGGTCCTTTGCTGGAAGTACATATCACCACTTGCAATGACAGTTGTATTCATAGCCAGCGTTATTCAAATTGCCAAAGAGAAGCCCACTTATTTGGTCTATGTGGGATGTTTGCAGGTAGAAATCATTCTCATTTGAACGTTTTGCAGTCATTTGATTTTTGAGATTTATTTGTAATTGAATTCGAACCCTCTGGTCTTAGCCAACATATAATAAAGCGTCACATCACTCAGCTTCTCTTGGCTCATTAAAAACACCTGAACCTTTGCTATTACAGAGATTGGAATTTTCGTTACTTCCCATAGCCTTGTATGGAGTTGATAATACATAGAAAACACTGAAATATTCGTATTGTGGTGCCATCACTTGTTTTGGCTAGTTTATTTAGTACGCTTGCCATTGTTGTGCATGATTTTAGTTATTAACTACTATAGTTGTAGCCAACTTTAAATAATGATAATGATAATGAATGATGATGTATATGAACTATTTTTATTACTTGTAATTATTGCAATCAATTTTATTAATATTATCAAGAAAATATGTTCTTATATTATTTTTACTCGTTTCTGTTCACATGTTTACTATCATGTTTTAAATTCTATTTAGAATCCCTTTGGCTCCTTGTTTCCCGGTGGTGACGAGAATTCCACGAAGCGTATTACATATCCAGGCTGGGCACAAGCACTTGCAGTCATCCTTGTATTAGCCTCGGTCTTCCCCCTCCCAATCTACTTGATCAAGAACTGGCCAAAGAATTGGCGACAGGGTTTCCGTGATACATTCCTGTCCGGTATAGCCAATTACATTCCAGATCCATCTTGGTACGACCCGAGCAGAAGGATACCACCGGACCAGATGGAGAAGATTATCCGGCAAGAAGATTTGGCTATTTTAAAAATGCAAATGCAGCATGAACGAGAGAAAGAACGTCGTACATCCAAAGCATGATATTGTTGTATATAAGGACTAGTTATTAATTTCATTAACGATTATCTGCGATTGTTAGGTTGTCGATGAATTATGTGACATTTGTCGATATTAAAACTAGTCTAGTTACCTGACTTCACTGAAATTCCTCGGGATCTCTTTCATTGGAGATGAATCTGTAGAAATCATCCAAAATAGAAACACTGACGTAAATCTTATGATCGTCCGAATAGTGTTTTTCTCCATCGCAGTATCATTTGATTTACCTTGCACCATATTATCATTTGAGCTTTTGAATCAAACAGGATCTAGCTCGCTTTTAGCACCCAGTTACTAATTTATTTATTTTCTGTAATTAGTAATTTTTGTTTTTTAGATTCTTGTAGTACCGAGTGTGATGATTTCCTAAGATTACTTGTTGTTTCTTCGTTATACCTGTGTATTCAATTGTGTGCTTGCCTTGCTCATTTCCACTGAGAAGTTGGAACAATACTTGTTTCTATATGTCCATAAGCTCGTGGTTGTCCTTCGTATTCCGTCATGAGTCAGCAACACAGAGCAGGTATGGCCGCCAAATGTTGGAGAACTCTGATCAGGTCTATTTTCTCCCAACCTAATTGACCAATCATCATGCAAGTTTCACACTATGGCTCCCACAGCTAGACATGGCCCCGTTTTGCATGATGTTTGGTCGATTAGGTTGTGAGCAAGTACACTACCGTTCAGAAAGTGTTTGGAGACCTCGATGAAAGAACTATGGCGTCAACCTTAATATGTGCAGCAACAGAAAGTTGCCCTGATATGAGCAGCCTTTTCTTTACGCAAGGTTTATTATTCAGGGGAAAGGTTCTTTTTCACTTTTGCCAGGTAAAGTCAGGGAAAGTTGCTATGGTCAGGGGAAATAGCATTTTCAGGCTGTAGGTCGGGGAAAGAATTTAAGTTTTCTTTATCAGAGAAGAATATAGATCTGTTAGTTAAAAAAGTAATGTTATAAATATATACATATTGACCAGAATTTGATCTCCTGATTTTGATAAGAAGGATTGGTGTTTCTATAACTTTCCTAACTAGAAAAACAGAGAAATCAAGTTGTGCAGCAAGTTTTTGCACTGCTGTGCATAATCTCGAACATCATTGGGGTGCAGAGTTGCAGTACTCCCGTAGTGTCGATAGCTGTTGGCACATTTGTCAAATATCGGTTGTTGTCAGCATACCTAGAAACTTAATATTCCTCTCTAATTTAATTTCCATTGTAGATCTTCCTAGATTCGCATTTGGGCACTGTACTATTGCTTCAGAGTTTACTCAGGGATATATATTTTTGGCAATTCTATAGGGCAACACTATTACAAAAGTTTCTGTGTTGAACCAAACCATACTGAGTCCTCCTATTTCAATAAACAGGTTTACCAGCACCACAGCTATTGATTGTTGGCACTGTCTTTGACTTATGTTAGAACGACAAGTAGTGAACATATGGAAGGTCTTTTGCTCCTTTGCGTATCAGACACTTAACTATAACTGCACTGTTTGTGTTTCAGGCCTAGAAGAACCTAACCTGGTAATCGGTTTCGAATTTTTTGGCGCAGCTGAGATGCTTCGAAATATCAAAAATGTCATCTGAAAATTTGAAGGAAGTATCTGTTAGGATTATTAGCAGTGGAAACGCAATTTTGTAAATACCATGGCAACATAAAACATCGGTCCCAAACTTCCAAGCACTTGATATTTTGGTAATACGGACAGACTAATCGAAAATGGCGGAGGGTAAATATGATTTGCTGCTGGTCCCCACTAGAGACAGAAGTCGAATCAAACACCAACCATGGTAAGTGATGTCTATACCAGTTGATGACAGTACATACTGAAGTAAATCGGTTAAAAAGCTCTCTGTACACTGCTATAGTAAGGCTTAATTTTCTTCCTGATTTGAAGTACGGCAGCAATATTTGCAATGCATGTCAAAAAATGTATGTCCATGTGGGGAAAGTAGTACTTGTTCTGAAGGGCTACCCTCACAATAGTTAAATATATCAAATAAAATGAATGAAAATGAAATGAAATGAAAGTTGTTTTACCCTATCATTTAGCAAGCATTTTCATATGCAATGTTTTGCTTCACACTGACGAGTGAGATTCAGTACTATAGTATAGGCAGCAGACAAAGGTCTGGCTGGACTCTGTTTGACTCTCATGGACCTATGTAAAGGCCTTTTTAGCCTAATACAGAATATTATTGTTATTATTATTTGTACCGTTCATTCTTCACAATCAAGTAAAACACTTTATAATAAGTAAGTTATAGGACTTGATTTTTATTAACTTTGGCAAATTGGCATTTTGTAACATTGAGAGGTATGCTTGGAATGATGTAAGCAGAATATTGACATATCTGTATTAACTGTTGTAAGGTATAAAGAACGCTTGCATGCAAAGTATACAAAACCAGTCAATAGTAAAGACTGGAAACCAAGACTGTCTTCATCTGCATGGACATTTATCAAAGATGGTTTGGATGACTTCAGAGATGGGAAACCACCTGTTATTGAAAATGGAGATCTGTTGATAAAAGTATGTGCAGTTAACGTATAACTTCTTCATACCAGAAAGCAGTATCTTCCTTAAAAGAGTCTGGGAATACAACATCTGTACTCATTAACGAAAGAAGTAGGGCAAAGCTATTTTGATGAACCCAGACTACTTTGACACCTATTTTCTGGTTATACACTTTTTCTTTTATAAGAAATCTGAGTCAAAGCCATATATTAAAAGTTTCTTAATTTTTAGCGACATTATAGTTTCCACAGTTTCTCAAAAGTGTCTTACTTTTATGAAAATAATTGTAGTGAAAGTGAAAACAGAATATAAAATATTGTCTTCTGCAGTATCCAAAAGGCTTAGCTCTTTCCTTGTAGTTCTAAAAGTTTCTTGCATTTTTGACTGATATATATGTATATTTATATGCCATGTGAAATAAAGGAATGCATGAGGAGGCAAGATCTTCAGTGCATTCATAGGTAGACCTATTGATAATATGGACTATTGTAGCATTTTCATGCCTTTATTATATCACAGGGCTCATCTGGTCTGGAACCAAATTTATTTGGAGTTGATTTGGAGAATAGAAGACAGCCAAAGCAGAAAGTTGCAAAGAATCTTGGAAAGGAAGATGTTGTTTATCAAAAGTTAGAGTTGAAGCTTGTTTTCTAAATTTTATTTATGGTATTAGTAAATAGAAAGTTGTCTTTAAAGTTCACTTGAATTCATATTTTGATTTGATATCACATAGTGATATTTAGAAGTTTATGAGAGTAATGGGGCACAACTATCACATAACACTTAGTGGTCAATAGATAAGCAGAAAAATTTTACATTCTGCAATGGTTGACTACCTATTAAAGTAGCTTATATTATCATTATTGTTTTCATGATATGCTAGAAATACAAAGGAAATGGGAAAAAGTTTTTATTTTCACATGGATTTATTTTTGTATAAATTGCTCCTTTGATTGAGCATAATGCTTAAGTGGTAATTTCTGTCACTGTTCTTATTATGAGATATTGTTTATTCTTTTAGACAGTTGCCACAAAAACGACAGAGAAGGAAGAGAATTGATGATATTGAGAACACCCTTTTAGATCATCCATTAGCAGTTTTTCCACATTTTGAAGAATCACTACCACCTGATGTAAGGAACATTGATAAGTGTTTGCATGTTAAAAATCAATGTCAATTTTAATTTTAGCTATTCCTGATGTAGATTGACTTTAGTCAAGTGAAATTAAAGAAAGTTAGCCACATGTTCTAAAAATATGATTGTACATTGCTATCCACATTATATGATTTCATTTATTCTTCTTACAATATTGTAGCAATTTTGTTTTTTGAGAAAAAGCAAGTTTATTATTTTTGTAATCCAATATGAATTTTCTCAAACAGCTTTTTGAAGATATTGTTGAACTTCTTGATCCAGCAATGAACATAACAGATGATGATGATCTATCTGATAAAAAAGTAAGTTGTATTTCATATCCAATGAAAGTTTGCACCACAAAGAGTAATTTCAATTGATGAATTATATTTCTTTACCAAATGGAAGCTTTATCTGGACTTTATTACAATGAATGATGTTAGTCTGCATTTTATATCTCTTATGCTTATTCAGATATTAGTATCTTATGTGAAGAATATGGCAGTAGTTTGGATAGTGAAAATGGTGATAATTCTTGCCATAATATAATTTTCATTCTTCTCTGGAAATTATGATTAAGCCTAATGATTCTACTGATCTTGATGATTAGTGCTATCATGATTGTTGTAAATTAAAACTGATGACAATGAAATTATAATGCTGCTGATGATGATAAGGATGATGATTGATAATGGTAGTGGTGGTAGTAATTCTGGTTATGATGATAGTGGTGAACAAAGTAGTGATAAATGCAATCTTGCTTTTTCCCTGCTTATTTATAGAAGTTCAATTTTTTGTATTTTAATGTTTTAGTCACAAGAATCTAGAAAAGTTGCATCAAAATCAGATGAATCAGATTACAATTTGAGTGAGGTAAAAAAGATCCCTCATTCTTCATTCACTGTTTTATGTTTCATCCTTCAAGAGACTGTATATTCTAAGGTATATCAATTTCTCTTGAGCCTGTTCTATAAATGTCACCAGAAGGTGCTTTCATCTGGCTCATCTGGCTAAGATTTCTTGTAGTAAAATAGCTTATTTGTGCATTAATTTATACACAAGTTGATATTTACTCTAAAAGGTTACAAATAACAAAATTCATTGAATGTTGTAAGAACGTACAAAATATATTAAATATATTCTCTGCTAATGACAGTTTTAATTGTAGTTTTGCTTTTCTCTCTAATATCATCCTATTTAACGATGCTCTTGTTAATCTTAGTTCACTTTCAATCACAATATTGAATCAAGCATATTGTCATCTGTTTAGGAATAGATAAAAATTCGATGAAAATTCAGCTCTGTTCGTTGTTATTTGGATGTTATTCTCGCGTCCATAAATAGTCGATCGATTGTTATCATAGATGAACATAAATCGATTGTTACACAATTGGCTTTGCCCAAGTGGTGTAGACCCTGTTACCTATAACTGTTGTTTACGTCATTTTATTTTTAGCCTTGCAGATCGATTTCAAGAGAAGTTTGCTCAGGGTGAGAGAATTTGTCATTTAAAGAAATTTCGCTTTATTGGGTTTTATTGTGTTATAACAGTTTTACGTTTTATTGGGTAAATTTTCCATTCTGACTGATTTATGTCTGAAAGCATAACATGCTGACGTTTAAAAGTATAAGCATAAACCTCTCACGTGTTCGTTGTATAAAAGCTGCTTTGGAAGCAAGGAAGTAAAAATGTTGTTTGACTATTATTTAGAAAATACATTCGAAATTTAAGATTTTCATAATGCACCTGAATTTATCAACAACTTAGTAACTACTATTTGACACACATTTCCATTTCATATCTCGTTTTCATATGGTATGTTGCTTACAATTTCTTCGTTATAAACATATATTCGAGTCCCAACTTGATTTTATCTTTTTCACATTGTAGATATAAATCTGCATTGCATTCCACTCGAAAGAACCAATATAAATGGCTCCATGAGCCTGTAGAAGTCAACAAAGAGGAACGAGCTAAGACACTAAAAAAGAGGCAAGAATCACCTACACAGGTGAGTCTTAGGATTAGATATAAAACGCCATTTCTGATGTATTGTGATGGTGCACACTGTGGGGTCTGTAGTAGACGTTTGTGCAATTTCTCGCTCTCCAGTTCCAACCCTAACCGCATTAATGCATGCTGAAGTTTTGGCTCTTTACGACCACATAACATCGAATGTATTTACCGTATCCTCTTAACTGCTGATAGTAAATTCCGATTGCAGGACATATTTCAATACATATGTCTCTTAGAGTTAGTGTTCTCCATTCTCATTTTGAAATCTTAGTTGCGTTTTATCCCAGGAAACTGGAATCGATGAAGTAACAAAAGAATTTTGTGACTGGGTTAGGAATTTGGTGAGTTTGTCAAAATAACTCTTAATTTTGAGTGGCTTAGATACTTGATATATAGCTTTGTTTGTTTTCTCAGACTCATAATGTTGACATCATTAGGAATGATTGTTCTTTTTAATGTTGTTCCTGTAATTCTTTCTGTAGCATATTTTCTGTTCGTACAATTAATATGATTCCTCCCTTCACAGGGAGGGCAATCAAATCAAAATATCGAAGAGTCTACAATTTACAGCTTGTTTGCCAGTGGTTATGAAACGAAGGTACATTCTAAGCTGTATTTTAGCTGTATTTTGGCTGACTGTAGGAATAACATATTCACAGTCTATGAGCAATAGTCAACGCAACGAGATATCGCTGGAGTGCTGATACGTTTTAAGACACATTTTTATAAGTTGAATATGTTTACACAATTCAGAGTATCATTTTCTCTTCAATGACAATAAGTTGAACTGATTCAACTCTACTTATCTCCCTTTGCAATCTTGAATGCATGAAGTTGGTAATTGTCCATCTTTTCCTGTCTATTTGATTGTGCTTATTATGAATATACGTAATCTTATTTTACTCACAGAATCAATATGTATCTGTATTTTGGTTTTATTTACTTTCATTTCAGCCTGCTCTCTCTGTCCCTATTCACGTGGTAGAATTAACAAATGTCCCACCTGAACTCAGATCGGGAAATCTTGCGCCAGCAAATGAAGATACGAAAAAGAAAGAAAGAAATGAAAAGGTTTAAAATTACTCTTATTTCTGAGTTTCAACAAGCGATCAAACTGCGAAATTCGGTAGCGGAGGGCATCACAGTGTCCCTTACGCATCATACATTAATTTTTTTCAAGATTGGTCTTTCTTTTGTTCTATCTTCGATGGCTTTTATTTGTATTCAAATGTGAAATAAAAATGAAATTAAAATCTCACTCGTCTTATACGTACCAAACGTTTAGAAAATTCAAACCAAAGCCGTTGCTTTGTATTTAAGTGTGAACAGAAGCAAGTCTATGAACGAGACTATAAGCAGAATTTCCTCACGTACTTCACTGAGTATTTCTTTCCCACGAAACGAATTTTTAGTTTTTTTTATATGATTTTGATTCTGTTTTAGGTTGAATCCACTTACACTCCTAGCTGGATGGGAAAATATCATTCTCCATGGTATTTGGATCCTAAACTGTGGACTGGTCATTTACCCCCAGGGGGGCTTCAAGACCCGAAGGAAAATAAAGAGCAACAAATGAGTGAATCTAAAAAGAAAAGCAATAGTTTGGTTTGTTTAATGATTTTGATTTATGTTTCTCGTATCTTCATCTATTGCAAGTGTATTTTCATTTTGTTGCTTTATCAAGATAATTGATAAAATAACTCATGGACAATAGGTTGTATGTAATGAAGATTTTGGTCATTTGTTTGGTATGTTAATACCAATAGTGACGTCAACGGGTTGCTTAGGATAAGCTACTTTTGGTTGGAATGCAAGGTGGCTGTAAGGTTTACAAGAAAATGAAGAATTACTTTCATTTTCAAAAATTGCTTTTGTAAATTCTCATGGTGCTGATATTGTGGTATTTGTGCACTTTTACTTGCTTTCTGTGCACCCTCTGAATCACCGGCCTGATACTGTTTGACCTTTTCAACTAGTCTGGGTGTTCTTCATGACAGTTACCTTTACTTTAAACAAGACCTTGGTTGCTTACAGTAAACCAATTCCTTATTAGGATAAAGTTCTAGCCACATTACATGGAGCAAAGGCATTCAAAGATTTCATAGATACGAAGAAAACAAGGAGGCCCGAGGTTAGTAAGATTGCATAATTTGGCAAGTGAAGAAATTTCTTTTATGCAATTCAAGCGTCTATGATTTATTGCTTTCAATGGTAACCCCAAAGCTAATTTATCATTATTTGTAGTTAGAAGATGAACTAGCTGCAAAATACTTGAAGAATCAGAAAGAGTTTTCAATTATAATTAATTATGCAAATCACACATCATTAAATATATATATATATATATATATATATATATATATATATATATATATATATATATATATATATATATATATATATATATATATATATATATATATATATATATATATATATATATATATATATATATATATATATATATATATAGAATAAACCACAAATATACTATCCTTTCAGTAAACGTTTCGATTAGAATCATCATCAGTACTGATGAAGATTCTAATCGAAACGTTTACTGAAAGGATAGTATATTTGTGGTTTATTCTATTTATGTAATTCATATACGTTGTGGATGCGGCTTAGGACTCGTTTATATATATATATATATATATATATATATATATATATATATATATATATATATATATATATATATATATATATATATATATATATATATATATATATATATATATATATATATATATATATAAATGAGAGGCGATACCTCAACTCGCCGTCACCGAAGCTACGAATGGGTACAAGGTGGTAACACCTAAAAGTTATCGGCGAAGGGGAAAGGAACTGGCCATTCTAGGCCTACCACATGATACAAACGACCCAGGATATATGTACGCTCAAACAACCACTCTTCAGCGTATGGTATAATATTTGGGACTAACGTTTACATTTATACATGTTTTGTTTTTGATTACTATTGTTGTTATTTTACTTTCATTTTGTTTAATAGTTTCTTGAAGCCGTTGCAAAACATCAAGAAGAATTGGCAGCAGAGGAATTAAAAAGTATGAGTGAGGAAGCAAATGGCAGAAAAGTTAATAGTGAAAAACTGCAAAGGTTGAATTCAAAGAGAAGTAGGTCGAGCCCAAACTCTAGAACAGCATCGAGCAGCTAAGTTTTTTAAGATACTTAAGGCAGCCAATGAATGAGTTTGTAAATATATCTTAAATACTTATTTTTTATTGGTTTAGAAGGAACCAGCCGATATTTGATCGTACCCAATTGAAGTTTGACAGCAGAGAAATATCTGTCCAATTTATCAAGACATGTCTGAGAAATATTCACTGCGTTCCCTATAAGGCACCATTATAGCTAGTGATTACATTCTGGTTTGTGGTCAGCCAAGGTAACTCAGCTGTCCAAAGGCTCGACTTGCTCAACTGGTCAGCGGTTCAAAGACATAATTTACCCAATTGCTCACCACATTCAACTGGCATATCAGCCATGCATTCAACCAACACATACCTTTCCATTTACTCTCCCCGCGATGCTCACAATTTAAACGAATTTTCTATTCGATGCTCTAAAATGTCTTAAAAGCCTCTATAGGCATCTCCAATATCCAACATTGCTTAACAGCATTGATTCTATTCTTGGAAATCGCAGGTTTGTGCTGAAATATATTATCAAGACGAGGAGAAATATAGAAATCATTTTAATTCCGCGGTTTTACGGCAATAGGCGGTGTAATTAAGATGCAAAAGGCAACGTGACTAAATAGTGACTATAGCGGTTTTCCGATATGACAGCAATAACGAAATACGAACTTTCATTTATCATTGACACAATATAGGAGCATGAAAGCGTGAATAGGTATTAGATTAGAAAACGTATGATAGACAATGGGAATTACACTGAAAGTACTAAAGACATTCTAGGGCATAATGGAAAAACCAGAACGTAAATTCATATTAATTTGCATGTAAGTGAAACTAAATTGTGTTGCCATTTTAGGTCTCAATTAAACTGTCTTTTGTCATGAGACATTCAAAATCACGAAGAAGATGTTTCTATTCGGCGTCACCTTAATCATAGGTCTAGCAGAACGTGCAAAGAAAATGCGGAATGTTTCTTATGAATCGTGTTTAACTAGGAATAACATCTTCGTCATTTATTTCATTGCAATGTAAACGATAAAAATTGACAATATGACAGCAAATACTGAGCTAAATATAAGAACTTTGTGTTTTGAAAATAGAGTTTCTTCTTCTTCAACTCTAATCTTCCTTGGTTTTCTTTTACGGCCTTCTGTTTTTCTCTTGAGCCAATCAAGCTCTTCCTGTTAACATCAAATTCTAATGTCAAAGATCTATAAGCTTCTAGTTTTGATATTTCAAGAGCAAGAATAGAAGTAAGCTGTTGAGGAAGGTAGAAGCAAAATAATTGAACAATGAACAAATATGCTCTGAGAGTAATTTAGTAACTAATGTATGCTGCATGACTATCGCACAAGTTTCCACTCGTGAATTGTGATATATCTTAATTTCCCTCAATCTTTTGACCGACCCAGAGTCACATTTCTTGCCACTATCGAAACACCTGCAGGAAAGATTTTACTTCCTTTTCGATGTCATGAAACACCAAATACTATCTGTCTTCTGCGATATCAAAGATGGAATCGTCTAGAAATACCAGTTGAATTATGAAAGCTATTGAAAACAAAAATGAACCATCTCAACTGGTGAGGAATGATAAGAATTTAGAGGAATGTATAGCTCGTACTTTGAAAATGCGGAGTTTTTTAGCTTGTAACACAAAGTTCAAACTGGCATCGACACTATTAACGAATTCTGTGCCTAAGTTCATCACACTGCTTGCTTTGGTGACTCATAGTTAAATTGCAACAGTTTTCTCTTATATTCATGACTGTAACAGGGAGAGTCTGATAAAATTCCATTAAATTCTTGTGATTATACGGTGCCATGTATTCCATCTCAATCACATGATTTGGGCCACTGTTTTATTCATGCAAAAAACACGTAAATTAGTCTACTTCAATGTCTACTATTAGGGTACAAACTTCAAGAAGTTACATATATTCAAACGAGAGTTGAGTTTACTAATCTTCAGTACAATATATGTCAATACATATGGACGTGGCGAACCAATCAAAAGGCTGCCTTTCAATTGTTCTCTTGCTAACAAAACACCTTAGAACCAACCTGCTGCTTTCTCATTTCTTCTGCTTTTAATGCTGCTTCTCTCTCCTCTTGCGCTCGTTCCTCTTCACTTTTCAGTTCTTTACATTTTTCATCGCAAGCTATTGACATCTCACAAGAACGCAGCAAACTGCAACGAGTTTCCTAAATGACAAATGGTAGAAAATTGTAAACCAACATCTGAAAATTGCACGTGAGCACAAAATTTGGGCACCAATTTCATTTAATGAAATAACTCTTATCTATAACCCTCCTAGGTAATTAAAATTCTGGACTATTATCTTAAAAAGGAAAAACCATTTATTATCTACAAACCTTTTTTATCCTTTTACAAGGACAATAAACCTTCACTTTTTGGTTACACTCGACTTGAGGACAATCTCCAGGATGACATACACTTTTGCAACGATGTCCGCATGACAACATTTTCGGGCAGCGATTTTTGCAAGATCTCACAGCTTCATCGCCTTCGTTTAAGGTGCTTCGTTTGAAAATAAGATATGCATGAAAAAGTTGAAATATTAATTCATGTGTGAGCAGAAAGTACAATCCCGGTGATCATCTGAAGCGCTCTCAAAACACAAAAATAATTTGAAACTGTATTTAAAGTATATAACGAATTATGGTTTCTTGGAGCATATAATACATGTAAAATGCAGTTACTGACAAAACTAGTTGGGAAAACGGTGACCAACAAAGGATTGTAGAAGTGAAAATACCTGCATTTGAGTTCCAACATTATTAATGAGCAGTGGCAATTGACACGGATATAATTCGCACATGGTGGACATTCACCTTGATGAAAATGAAAAACAATTTATAAACAAGCAACTTTTCAGAGATTATGATTATGATTATGATTATGATTATGATTATGATTATGATTCAACATTTCATATTACCTACAAAAATAGTGGCAGTATTGACAGCAATAGGAGGATTAAAGATTGAATGTCTTAAATCAATTGATTAAAATTATTGAATAATTAAGGAGACGAAAGATATGTGCTCGAGCGACATCTTATCAATGAATCTATAGTGAATGATTAATAGTGGTAAATTCTGTTTGCTCATTAGTATTGCCTCGACACAGAGACACATTGATATCAGCTGTAAACCAGAGCTTATTACTTGTGCCCACTATAAATGCCTCCGTAAGGGTCAATCATTACAATATCATTCTGTTGCGGAGGAAAAATCAGACTCGTTGTCATAGGCGTGGTACGAGGGCAGTTTTACAGCCTCTCTCATACCGTGAAAATGGACATATTATACGAAGCATAAAGAGGTTGATGCAAACTTGATATGGAAAATACCTGGATGACATTGCCTTTTGCAATTGTGTGTACACCCTTTAGGTCTCGGCTTCAAGCATGGCTCTTCACATTGCAAACATTCAACTGTCATCTATGAAAACAAACTACAATGTTTGGTCGCGTAAAACCTTGCAAATATTTCGTAGTTCAATTTTATGAGTGTAACTTTGATGGATAGTTCGAGCCTCTAAATATAAAAAAGAATTTTAAGAAGCGTTTTAAGGCAAATTTCTTTCCTTGATTTCAGTCAGTTTTCGATAATGGCTGAAGATCGATGGTACACTTGCCATTTTTGTTCCAAGTTCATAAGCCAGAGAAAAACATTAAGACTTCATTACATTTCAAGACGGTCATTGCTGAATGATCATAGTCAAAAGACAAAACAATAAATGTTGTACCAAAGATTATGGAATTGACCGTGAGAGAGGTATCTTAACTGCCAAAGAAATAGCAAACTATTTGAATTTGATAATTAACCATTTAGAACATTGCCTCATTGACAATAAAAGTACCTCATTGCTAGGAGAAACATCTTTAACCAGATGACATTCAAGTTGGCAGACATGGTTTCCACACTCCAATCTCGTTCCGCATTTATTTTTGCAAGAATATGGTTTAACTTCAAAGCATGGAAAACTTCTTATCTGCAAAATCAAAAGTATAGCGTAGAAATATACGATCCGGAATCTTGCAGTTTTCCATAAAAGTCTATGAGATGGAAACACCTAAAAGTAAGTGGATCTGCCCACCTTCATTTATTAAGAAAAAAGATACAAACATATGAAGGGAGAAAGAACTGGCTGCTACAGGTGATTTTGAACTATGAACAAGTGGTGTCATTTATGATCCAAATCTGGTCAACGAGTAGCTTTTGAAAAGTGGTAGTATCACATCAACTCAAAAGTTCCTAGTATGATAAAGCGAAAAATACCAATGAAAGGCTTTGGAAAAAGGCAACCAAATTATTTTAAAGAAAAGCAACGATAATAAATGACATTTGAAAGGGTGGAAGTGGGTTATCAGTTTGGTTTTAAGTCGATTTCGAATAGGCATACCTCATGCGCTCCAAAACACTCTCTAAGAGTAAAGAGAAAATAATGAGAAACAATAAAAGCATGGAAGGAGAAATACTCAGATTGTATAAGGAGATCGATGATACAAAGCATATCTGCCCATAATCATTAAACTTCTTGATTTATTTGTATTCCCCAGTGTATATACTGAATCACTTCCTTGCAATGTCCTGGGAACGATCGTATATCTTTAAATCGATAATTGCAACAAGAATGCTGCATTGTTGAGAAGAAATACAATATAATTCCCACTGGAACTAAATCTGATGAAATTTAGAAGCCTATTGTGCAGTATACATGCTTTATAAACTGACGGGAAGAAATGCAGATAAACTGTTTGGATGTAGTACCTGTCAATTGGAACATGGCAAGGTGGACATGGCATCGCAACGAGTTTAATATCCAAAGATTTCACTTCTGATGAAAATATTGGCTATATTAAGAAAGTTACAATTATTATTCAGGTATATCTGCATTTATTCATAAAAGCCAAATATATTTTACGAGTGTACAGCCTAATATGAGAAAATGGCAAATAGTAAAAGATTTTGTACAACAAAAAGTAGCAAATTAAACAACAAAACCATCAAGACTTTTCTGTACAGGACTTTCTTTAGGAAGAGCTCTCTCAATCGTATGCGAATGTTTACACATCCTGTTAATTCTAGGCCTAGATAGGCAAGAATTCAACTAAGACCCCACTAGCACCTTCCATTACAAGGCCATGGGTAGATGTTACGCAAATTATTTATCATCTGCCTACTCAGAATCCTTTTACCTGAGTAAAGCCAAATCCATCAAAATAGATAAAAACTCTAACTTACACCATAATTTGAGCATTAGCAAAAGCAGAGGCATATTTCTTGTACTCAAAAGGGTAGAATTCGAAACTTGTTTTGTCATAAATTACACTTGAATTACAGGCAACAGGATTTAGGAAAGAATTTAAATGAAAATGCAAGAAATGATAGGTCTGTGGGCGTGCGTCAATAGAAATCGCGAGCTATCGAATAGTTATTGGATAGCTCAGTTGGTAGAGCACTTGACATACAAAGTCCAGGATCATGAGTTCGATTTTCATTCCAATTAGTCATATTCTCACACTTTCATGTAATTTACATCTATTTGTGTTTCAGAGCACAAGGCATTGAGAGAACTCCAAAAAGACCCATTTGAAACGATAACAAGGTAGGAGTTGACATTGGCGCTTTTATGACAAACGTTATTTGAATTGAGAACTTACCTTTCTACCGTTCTCTATCGGTATTTCGTCATGGCATACTTCAAGGCAATAGTGTTCACATGATTTCTGCTTAATATTACATATTTGAGTACATGGCGGGCATCTATTGAAGTGGCATTTGTGAAACTATGACAAAATCAATAAAATTTTAAGCATAACTTAAATAATACAAAAAATCAAGTCGAAAGGAGACTATTTCGGATTTTTACGGCAGTACAGAATTGGAGGATAGTCTGTTGGTACTACAGAATTTCACTACAGCTCAAGAAACCAGCAACATTCTTTAGGCATACTAAAGAATGTTGCCACTTTTTTAAGCTGTAGTGAAATAATAGAGGAATTAAGTATTGACTTCTTCAGGAATATCCTTGGTACAATTGATTTGTCATACCTCTCTTGTTTGATGGTGGCATGTAGAAGGTATCCTAGAAAACATTAAATTAATATTAAATATAATTTTTAATTTAGGGAATCAGTAAAGGAGACTAGAAAATAAGACATGGAGTATTGAAAAAAGAGCAAAAAATAATTGAGAATGAGTTGTGCATTACCCCTAAGATGAAAGTAAACATCAACCCTAAGGCACATAAAGATCACTCATAATTTAATTGAAGGTGAAAAGAGAACAGGCCTATGCAAAGTTTTTATGGAACCTGCACCAAATGGAAAAAGCAGTGTTTAGGGCCTGAGACAATCTGCTTCCTTGTCCCCTTCTTGGTGGTTCTGATAGAGAAGCAGAGAAGAAGAATCCACTGGGATTTTTGACATGAATACCACTGTCTTTGAGAGATTCCCATTTGAATATAACATCAACTCAAATGATGTCTGCTCAAGCATTCAAAATTTTATTAACAAATTTAAAACCTAACTGACCATATATTTTGCAGTTATTACTTTGACAGTCACCATTTTCATACAAATCTGAAAAAGTTGCCCTATGAAAATAATGCACTAACTTGCAAGGAAGTCTGCACTTTGGTGGTTTTGTCCATTTCTCAGCACCACAATTTACTACAATCTTTGCATTTCCACAAAAACACTTCACTTCTTTTTTCAGAGGACATGGAAAGCAAAGACCTAAAATAGGGACACACAAATTTTATCTTCTTATTACAAAGCAAATATAATGCAAAAGTGAAAAGCTAATGATGATGAGGAGAAATACTATAGCTTATCATCAAAATAGGTAAATACAAGTTAACCATTACCTGTATGACATTGCGCAGGACACTTGTGATTTTTGCATGACAAAAACCTATTGCATGTTTGTTCACAAGGTGGACAATTTCCATCACAACACTAAAAGTACATAATATATTGAAAAGTCAGTTGTGCTCAGGAATAGTATCAAGTAACATAAAATGATAAAAGATGTTCTTTGCAACTTGCACAAAAATTGAAAAAATGCAGCCAAAATGATTGAATGAGATATAAGAACTCAACAACAGACCAACAAGCATATTTGATGCAAACCTTTCGCTTACAAGGATGTCTATTACAATTTCTCATCTTTGTACACTTAAAGTCACAAGTGAAAATTTGGCAGCAGGGAAGTTCTTTGCTACGTCTACCACATCTGCATGTTTTTGTAACAATTTGTCGACATGTTTCACAAACACCACTGTGACACTGTCTATGACAATTATGATTTCCACATTCAAGCAGCTTGCCACAAGTATCTTCACAAGGTGGTATATCTTCTGTACATGGCAGCTGAAGACCTAAAAGTCATACATACTTGCCTAAGATATGCACCATTGCTACATGCAAATGCTGTCCATGATTCCTAAATTTCAACTTGCATTACTTATTTTTCCATAAAAGGTAGAACTAGGAAACTAATAAAAATGCATAAATTCAATAGATTAAATATGGATTTAATATATATATATATATATATATATATATATATATATATATATATATATATATATATATATATATATATATATATATATATATATATATATATAATCAGTAGCTAGCGAGTAACCAGGATTTCTCCTTTTTTGGTGCAAACGGAAAGGTTGATATACTGCTCAGAAAAACCAGGAGAAAATTAAAATTTGCCACCACCTGGGATCGAACCAGGGTCTCTCGCATTCCGGGCAAGCGTCTTAACCACTAGACCACAGTGGCTTGTTTTAACTCCCCTGGTTTTTAGCACCTTATGGTCACTTTCGGCTTTCGCCTTTATCAAGCAGCTCTAATATATATAATCAGTAGCTAGCTTATATATATATATATATATATATATATATATATATATATATATTCATATATATATATATATATATTCATATATATATATATATATATATATATATATATATATATATATATATATATATATATATATATATATATATATATATATATATATATATATATATATATATATATATATATATATATATATATATATATATATATATATATATATATATATACAATCAGTAGCTAGCGAGTAACCAGGATTTCTCCTTTTATATATATATATATATATATATATATATATATATATATATATATATATATATATATATATATATATATATATATATATCAGGCCTTGTCATTTAGCGCGTACGATCGCACGCGCACGCGCCCGAACACGCGCAAATCAAATTGCGCGTGCGATGGTTCACACGCGCAAACAGATTTATTGAGAGCTCATTGAAACCCCAATTCCAATTTTTCCATTTTCAAAGTTTTTGGCTTTTATCTTTTCCCCGTAAGTTACATGATAACATGCTGACCACAATTATCATCACTTATTTCCGACTTTCGAGTGCAGTGTGTAGCGTTTGAATTAGAACCACTTCGCAAAATTGTTTTATTGTCAATCAAACTAGCAATGGCAGGTTAACAGGATACTGATGATGAGTCTATGGGCAGCATGGGCATTTTTGCAGTTGATGCCGATGGCGAAGATTTTGAGGACAATTCTTATGATGATTCAAGTGATCGTTATGATGGTTCTGATCCCTTTGACTAGCCCAATGATAAAGAAGTGCTTTACGTTTAAAACCTAAACTAATTTCTTTTTCTATAAAACATGTTTTTTTCGATAAATCTTACTTTTCCTCTTTTGCATTGTTTCTTGATCCCCTTTGTCCGTAAGTAGAAATTTTCTTACTAATGCGATCGCACGCGCAAATTCATTTGCTTGTGCTAATTACCGCACGCGCAGTATTTTCTTCATGACAAGGCCTGATATATATATATATATATATATATATATATATATATATATATATATATATATATATATATATATATATATATATTAGTTTTCCAATATACACATGTCCATACAAGAGAACAAAGGCATGATAAAAGAAAAACTATATGCCTATCAACTGATAGATTTTAACAACATACTCATTTTCCCACAGGGGCAGGATCTTTTCCCACTTCTTGGGCATGGTCCACAGTTAGATTTGTGACAAATTTCTTCACAAGTGTGATTTCCACATGCTAATATCTTCCCACAAATCTAAAATGTAAGACCAGATTATTGATAAACTCAAAATAATTGAACTTCTTTCAAAAAATAATCTGATCGTTTTGTTGACAAGAAATGAAAACAATTACTCAGTAATCTACCTCATTACAGTTCCAAATTGGATCAGCACAGTCACGCAGCTCTTTATTTCTTCCACAAATGCATTTCTGAATACTTTTCTCAGGACAAGAAGGGCACATTCCTGACACAAATAATGGATACAAATATACAAGTACAAATGAAGAAATAGATATTCATAGAGGGTGTAGTGAATTCTAGATATAATTAGAATATAATATTTGCAACACAAGTGTGAAAAAATGTGTGCAAAGTTAAAGAAAAACAATGATCATTACCTGGGTGGCATGGGTTCTCACAGTTATGATGCCCACATGCAAGCATTTTCCCACATATAGATCCACAGGACCAATTCTTATTACTGCATCTTCTAGTTGATGGTCCATTTCTTCCACAGTGACATTTTGTCTTGATTGTTTTTGGGCATGGTGGGCAAGGACCTTCAAACAACATAAAAATGCCAAGAAGTCAAATAATATGAAAGTCATGCACAATATTTTGCAGCAAAATCCACACTAGTTATTGTCAAAATTTGACAAACAAAAAGCAACTAGTGAGACTAGACATTCTATTAAAATGAATAAGAAACAATGAGTTTGTCATTAGATGGACACTATAGAGTTATTCCTTCACAAAATAGCATTAAAAATACAAAAAAAATTAAAATAAATTCAGAAGAAACACACCAGGATGACATAACAGAAGGCATTCATGACCACAATCTGGTGACAGCTTTTTTCCACACTTCTGTCCACATGAATGTGGAATCATCCATGGGTCAAATTTGGGATCTTCCTAAATGAAGATTTAGTATATACACAAAAATTAAGAAAAAACATGATAATAATCAAAATAATATGTGGGTGAAGTCAAGCATTTTTCCAAGACATATGAATGTTTTATATCATCCCAAACAACCAATTCATCCAAAGCAACATCCACTTAGAAATGCTGGCACATATACATGTTTGTCCCTATCCTACCAGATTCCAGATGATAAATCCCTACCTAATACCAAAAGGTGTGATATTCAATGGCAGTCAGATTCAAATATTATTAGAAAAAGTGAAACCAATGTTTTAATTTACATAAAAGCTTAGTCTGCTTGGTTTGCTGAAAAATAATGGGACAGAGTTGTACCTACCTTTTTACCACAAAAACAAAAATATCTTTTAGGGCACTCAGTCTGACAATACTTTTGTCGACAATTTGGGCTGAAAATTCAAACACATAAAGCATTATTATATAAAGAATAAAAGAATGAAATCTGAGGTGGGTGGCAATAACTGTTTGCCAACAAAATCAAAGAAATACAAAATGAGGTATATATAACAAGCTGCCACCCTGGACTTAATAATCTGATAATGGCCTCTAAACTTAACCAACATATACTACTGAAAGCCATTGCACACATGTCAAACACATGGTATCTTCCAAATTCTATATCTAAAGCTGGTTGAGATCTGCAGGCACATATTCAAAATGGTCACACTCATCATATCCGTGGCATAAGATCCCTTCTGAATGCCTCACAAACAAGGAGAATCATTCAATTTTTCATTGTACACACCAATACCAGAAGAAACTATCATCTGCTCTTGAATCATCAGATGAAATTTTCTCTGCACCAATGCTTTGCCTTGCCCATCTTTGAATACATTGTATGTGAAAAATACCAAAACAAATATGGCAACTCCAAACCTGCAATTGAAATTAAAGCTTTCTATAAATTTGGTGATAATCAACATTTGAAAGTTATTATACTAACAATTGATAAACATTTTATATCCAAACTAACATGCTAAAATATATAAAAATTAAATAATAACAGAAAAATCTTAACTAAAAAATGCCCTAGTATGACTAATATAAAAAGTAGCTCATATTTCAAGGATATTTCAATAATGACATATTTCAAAATGATACATACTGGGTCAACATGTTTAATAGGGTCAATGCAGACAGGACATGTTGTTTCTCCAGCTTGTAGCATGGCTGACATATAGTTACTAGGCTCAGAAATATCTTGTTCATCATCTGAAAATATAAAACACCAGATATAGATACAGACCAAGTATCCTGACATCAACATCATCATTGACACTGTGCAGGACCCAGTTGGATATTATGTTCATAAAATGTGCAACAAGAAGCCACTGTTTGATGGGTACATTTGATATTAAAATAAAACCAAGAAGCTGATGGTTTGCTTGGGGGCAAGACCAAATCTTTAAAAAATGAAATTATGAAAAGAGTGGTGTAAAACTGGCCTGGTCAACAAATTAAACTGCAATTTCATCCCTACAAGTCTGTTTCATGGTTGCCCGCTCATCAGGGGATAAGGTAAAAATATATGTATATTCTTACCTTATCCCCTGATGAGTGAGCAAACATGGAACTATGATGAGTACATTACACTGTACTACATATATCTATAAATATAAATATATTTATATATATTTATAATGATATAATATAGTACAATATATACTTTATTAGTGATGTAATCACTATCATGTGAAAGAAGTCATACCAAGGAAATGTTGCTTGTAATTGTCCATTGTTTTCTTTAAGATTTCTTCTCCTCTTAGCTCTTCATCACTGGAATCTGAATCAACTAGAACATGTGAAAAATTTGCAGCTGCTTCTTCTCTTATTTTCTTTGCCTTTTGGAGGCGGCATTCTCTGGCATTCTCTCTCTCTTTCCATTCATCCTCATGGTTTCTTACATTTCCAGAGCCCACAACTCGGTAATTTTTTTCTCTAGCACTAGCTTCTTTCGGTAGAGCTTTTTTTCGGTCAAATCTTCGACCAGCATGATGATTTATTCTCTGTGGGTTCCATGCATCTAGGGGTACGTTTTGAACCTTTCCTCTCCCTCGACCCCTACCAACATTACTGCTTCCAAAGTTCATCTTTACTCAACTGTAAAATGAGAATACAGACTTTACAAGCAAAAAGTTGAATGAATTTGGTTGTACACCTAAATGTAGTTCCTACAAATCGAGGTACCTGAAATCATATTCACATAAATATTACGTACAATATCATGAATAATCAAGCAAGAGCATTACCAGGACCTCCGTGCATTTCTTTTGATTGCACAGTGAAACACTAGAAGCATAGGATCCAAACAATAAAACCTACCACTTGCAGGCTTTCTAATTTGCTAATGTAATCTACTGGCAACATTCGCCAAACTCAGTAGTAATTACTAGACCTATAGGCTATACAAGTTAGTAAAGAGTGGTTGTAACATTCGACAAATAAGAATGTGAAATTTTACCATAACAGGTCGCCCCAATTAATGTACGAAGCAAAATCCTTTATCTCATAGAGCTAACTATCTCAACAACCTTAGCTGATCAAGGAGGGAATGGCCATATCTACTCTCAAGTGAACTTTGGCTGAAAGTTGTTCTTTTCTACCATTGTAGTAGACACGTCTCTGGCAGCAGCAACAACAACAGGTGCATTGCAAACGGCAACAACCAACAACAGAGGGCCGGGCAGTGGCACCATAGGAGTGACTTCTTACCCAGATTAGGGACCGTTCACATATCTCATCAGTCATCAGTCTATTCGCCATTTTAGATAACCCTCCCCACTGCAACCAACTTTAGTCATTCGTTCGACCCCCTCCTTAATTATATCATCACTTGCTTCACCTCCATCTCTAAAACGAACTAATAATGGAGTTTAGTCGTCATATTCGAAGTAGGATAAAATGCCATGTTTATATTATACTTAACTTTCTTCCAAATGTCTTGCATATTTCAGAAAAGGCCTAAATTCCAAAACATATAGAAAGTAAAATAGAATGTTAAGATTGAAAGGACTGAATGATATTTAGAAGTGAAAAAGATCAATTAAAAAAAGCACATATAACAAAAGAATAAGAATACGTATAACATTAGATAAAGTTAATATAATACTAAAAATAACAGAATTAAGTTGCAACATGCTTTCTCAGAGTAAGGAGGAGACTTCAACGTAGGCTGATTTATACAGAGAAAGCCCCCCCCCCCATATTAATGATACGTAGCAACTGCAGGTTAATTAATTTTTAATTAAGAAAGCAAAACAAGACTAGAACACAATAAAACAGGATAAATAAGTGTATTAATACTGATCAAGGATGTAAGTTTTATTTTTGACCGAAACAATGAAGTAGATTCAGAAATACGAATATAGGTAGGGATATTGTTCCATAATGATGAGCCATGGTGCTTTATTGACCGAAGGCCATACATATTTGTGTTATGATGAATTTTGTACAGATCACCTCTTGTTGCCTGGTGTGTCTCATGAAATAATCTTGGAAGCAAGATGGAGGCTTGAATATGGAACTTAAATTGGAATGAAGTGGTTCAAAATTTATGCACTTTATCATCTTTTTTGTAGGCGATATGTGATGAATGTTTGTTGGATTCTCATCTAAGACCTCTAACTAATAAGCCGTAATTAAGAAAAGATGAAAATAGGGAGTAGTATAGAGATATTAACATGCCTTTTGAGAGGTGTGTTTCCTTTGTTTCCTCTGAATAATAGTCCAGGTGATTTATATAGCCTTTTTTGAAGTTCTTGAAGATGATTTTTAAATGGAAGGTGTTCATCCAAGAGTATGCCGAAAAATTTAACATACTTAACTCTTTTTATTAACTTTTGTCCAAGCTGTATATCTATGTTGCCAGCTATCAATTCACTAAGGGAATGAAAAATGAAAAAATTTGTTTTGGTTGCATTAAAGGGTAGTTAATTGCAATCAAACCAATTTTTCACCGTTGGTGGTAGTTATTTGCTGATTCACTAACTTCTGAATAGCATTAGATTCGATATAAATGTTGGTGTAGTCAGCAAAAAGTAGGACTAATAGAGATTTGCTAGCATTGGGCAAGTCATTACTGTAAATTAGATATAGCAATGGGCCAAGAACTGATCCTTGTGTTACACCGCTCTCAAGAACTGTGCCAATTAACACAAATAATCTGTTTTCGCTTTGAGAAACACGAGTGAAACCATTGAGGAGCTACACCTCTCATTCCATAATGCTCCATCTTTCTTAAAAGAGTTGAATGCCACCATCTTACAAATCCTGTAGTTAAAAAAATGACTATAATCCTTTCAGATGTTCTTTAAGTCTACGCTTGACAGCAATAAAATAGTCTAAATTTCGAATGTCGATAGGTAGTTCGCTAAAGCAAGATAGGCCTTGGAACCAGAAGGACTTTTTGCAGCTTCTGTGTTTACCCTTGAAACATGTAATGTAGCTTTATTGCTTCTTGTACCAAAATATAATGTAGGTTAACTTTTTCACCATGGAACGCAAAACTTGGAATGTTAGTTCCTTGCAAACCCTTGAAGATTAGAAAATCTGTTTTAAACTTTCTTCTGGTTTAACATCGTCATATACCAACGTTCTTGATCATACTCTGGACGATGATAAGTAATTTTAATCGTCCATGGTATGATCAAGAACGTTGGTATATGACGATATCAAACCAGAAAACAGATCTTCTAATCTTCAAGGGTTTGCAAGAAACTAACATTCCAAACTTATTCTTCCTATAGTAAGAGTTAATCACAATTATGGTACATATCCGTAGTCCACAAAGAATGGTTAATGAAACTATGACTTGCTGAGACAGCACCTATATGTTTATCGTTAAAGATCCGTGTATTTCCTTGGAATGAAGACAGGTGTTTTTAATCACAAACTTCATTCTTCCAACCAACCAATCTCTTTAAGTTACAACTTTAACTCTAATACTGCAAATACAGCAAACTCTCAATATCTAGTTACAGTTACAGTTCTAATATTCCTCGCTTCTATAACAAAAAGGCACGTAAACTATACAAAGCAAGCCTGCTTAGAGGTGCATCATAAGAAAAAAGTTAAACTAATCGGATTTAATTCACAGAGTGCCTTGCGGGCATTGAGAAAGAATAATCCACTAGAGTTGTGTTAAAAGAATTACTAAAATTGATTATTTGTCAAGATTAATTACAACGTGGTGCATAGTTGCAACATAACTCAGGTGCATTTGTGCTAGAAGATTTGAGAGATGTGCTACAGAAATATACTTGTTGTAGCTATAGCATCTATTGGCTGACCTTGGAATGGTAGTCTACGTAGAGACAGTCGTGTTCTACTTTCGAACTCAAGTCAGATTTGTGCTGAAGCAATGGCGCACCCAAGGAGGGAGTGGGGGATTGAACCCCACTTTTCTAAAACATAGTATACGAAACTTTTCTAGAAACGTTGTGAAATTAATAGGGGGTAAGTAAAATGATATGCCGTTTAAGATAGCTAAACTGAGTCAAATGATAGAGGAAAGCACTTCAAAGATGACGTTTCCTTGCATTTGTGAGAGTTTTCAAAGCGTGATTCACAAAAACTTTCCTGGGCAACGCCCCTAAATTCCCCATGATTTCAGTATGAAGCAATAACTCTTGATTACTAGTAAACTTCTCCAACAGCATGACATCAAAATTGCTTATCATGTTAACAATTTACGAAGATTTCAGTTCATAATCCCTAGTACATAATGGCACGTGCAACTGATTACGTTTCAATATATAGCTAAGCATAACCATGAAACTACACGTGTAAATATGCAAAGCAAAGTTCATGCTATGTTTCTGCATTATAACCAAATTGACTTTTGAATCCAAGATCCCGTTCCGTCTACCTTCATAAAGACTCCATCTTTGGAAACTATAGATAGATGAATAATATCAGTGAAAACAAAATATTAGTGTTTTGCCTCAGCAGATTTAATGAGCAACTTTATAAGAAATGCAGTATGTCTATTCTTAGAGGAAATTAATATTTCAATATTAGTTCATAGTGCAAAATCTCCCAAGTTCAAAGTTCACAGCATTTTCGCAGGATATGCACTCTGCACAAATTGTGATTTCTGAACCTTCAGTATTGCAAGGTAAATTTTGTTACTCTTGTTCGTGGTTTTGTGAAGAGAACAGAGAGTATCCAATGCGATAATAAAAGTACAATGTTTGTCCTACCTCCCCAATGATCTGGGCCGATTTCATTGTGGAAAGCTGGAGCTCCGGAGGAATGTGTAGCATTCAATTTTGTAAAGGACGTAGCACCACTGATCCTACTTTTTGGGACTGATATCCAACTACTTAAAGTAGTATCATACATCATGTATGCACGCTTGTTCTTTCCAATTCCAATGAGATTTCCATCGTTATTTCGCCCAAGAATACTAGACACTCTGCTATCCATTGCTGAGTTTGAAAAGCCAAAGAATATAGACACTCAGGATATATATTTGAAATCAAGAGAATAAGAAATAACACTACTTTTATGCGAATGATATGCAGCAAGAATAGGGTCATTGATACTATTAAAGCTTCTGTTGTAACCAAGCTTTTCTAGTTTTTTGAGGAAAGTTAAAACCGAAATACTGTGACGAGATCATCAACATAATGCTACTAAAACGTGTTCAACTTGATACAGATTTGAATATACATGTTTGGAAAAGTAATTGTCTTTGCATTACTTTTGTATTTGTGAGCAAAATAATCATTATTTTTACCATGTTTATTCAAGAATTCCAAGAAATTACATACCTCTCCAATTGGCACCTCTGTCGGTAGATAGGTAACATGCAGATAACATTCTGAAGGAAATGGAAAAGGACATTCTATTGTATATAATTTGCTCTTGTTATGCGTCCGGTACAGTTCTATTTGCAAATATGATGTATTAATTGCTACAAAGTTAACATTGTACCCCTATGATATCTTACATCTCTAAGTAATCTGTTTAAAAGTTTGCTAGATATTTTTGCTTCCGGCATTATCTTTCGATTTCACATTCGAAGAGCAGTAATGAGTACATTGTAAATGAATGGCCCCTTGAAAACCAGCTTGCTGAATGGGTTTCTGTCCTTAAAATTGAAATAATTATTAGTTTTTAGTATTTTTGTTACCATTATGGCATTTAATAGCTTTGAACTAGAAAGCATTCGATGAGTAACATCTATCATCAGTCTCCTGTCTCGGTCCAAAGTACAGCAACATTTCATTACATTATTTTTGTGTTGCCGCAAGATATTTTGCAATTTTTCAGCACATACATCTAATCTTAATTTTCATGCAAAGTATGCTACGCAGAAGTCTTATAGGCTATAGTATAGTAATTGCCCATATAGAATCCTAGTTCGGTAACTCAATCTGAATATATATATTATCAATTAACTTATATTATCTACACAATAAATTCTATCTTCGTTTTTTTTAAGAAGTGCTGTAAGAAACCACTTTACCAGTTTACATAAAACTCTCAGGCCCTTTTTCGACCTATCACTTGATGTAACAGGCTGTCTTACACGTTTTCCACAGAAGTAGAACACTACACTGAATATATCAATCAAACTTAAATGTGGACAACAGAAGGCTTTGGTACGTGTGTGTATGTTTGCGTGGGCCCGCCTGTGTTTGCTTGTGTATACTATTCGAGCAATTCTCTACGGAATTGTCACCTGTACTGATGCTCACCTCTTTGCTTTATCGTTACTGCAAATGAATAAAGTGTAAGTGTTCGTAGCTGTATCTACATGCCAAGAAATTCCTTTGTCATAGTGCTCTATTAGTGGAAAAGAGGAGACAGCTTTAGATTTAGGTTTCACTGAAAGACAATTGGAGGTGGAAACGATACTACCGTTGAGAGGTTACTGTTTAAAAAGGCTGCGTAATAAACAATTGAATTTTTTTTTAGGTACATCTAGATTCTAGAAGGAGATTTGGGTTATTTGCTAATAATAATATTCATAATTCATAGGGTAGTTCTTCATCTGATCACTAAAAGGGACTTGCATTGTTAAAATTTGATAGGATACTTGCACTGAATTAGAAAGGAATAAGAAGTATGTAAATTGTTATACCTGACACTCCGACAACTGTAGGGATTGTCAACGTCTCTGGAACCATAACTGATTTCCTGAGTTGTTTCACCGATGTAAAATGCTGGCCTAGTCTGTTCTTGTAAAGAAGATAAATCGGTGTTGTTATGAAAACTTTCCCCTCATGAGGAAAATGTGCGGGATTTATTTGAACTTGGAAAGTAACGTTGAAGCTATCCGGGAAGTTGAGAGGATATTTTATCTGAAAAAAAAATGATAAATAGAAAGCAAGTGCAAAATTATTTTTGAAAATGCATTAATGCTTTTCTTTATTCTTCTTATATCTTTATTCTTCTTTTATCGTTATGACAAGAGCTGATCTGTTTAGCTCAGTTTTTGATTTTGCGTTCACATTAGTCCACCCCAAAAACGGAGCTAGATGAAAATGATGATAAAGACGGAGCTATATGAAAACGGAGCTAAACAAAAATGTAACTCTGTAGTGTGAACACCAAAAACGGAACAATTTGAAAACGCTACCAACAGAGCCAATGTAAAACAAGCCGTCACACAGATGCATTTTTGAAGACAACTGTTAACACCAATCGATAGATACCCGTTTCAGTCTGAAAACAAGGTAATGTGAACAGAGGAGAAAAACAGCTCGGTTTTTCGGAGCATAAACGGATCAAAATGAAAACGGAGTACTATGGACGTAGTCTTATAAGCAAATTACCTCAAACAATCTTGAGCCACCAAACTGCTTTTGTGTCAATCGGGAATTAGTGCTAGAAACCATGGCATTAAATACAACATACGCAGGCAGGAAGAACCTAATTTTTGTATCATATGCCATCTGATTTGATACTGATTTGTGGCTCAAAGTTAAACTGTACATGTAATCAGGATATTGTCCACTGAAAAGAAAAAAGTCATATTATTTGCGTAAAGAGCATTTCGCAAAAATTCCACTATGACCTGACGTTCAGATAATATTTGTAACTTTTTCTGGAGCTAAGATCATTTAGTGGAGTCAATGGTAGAGATGCGATTTATTCTACTCACAGTGAGTTTAAAGCATCACTATTTGGAAAAAGGCATTCTAGAATTTGGTGTTGGCCAGCATTCATTATTTGATTCAAAGATCAAGCAAATTAAATCAGAAAGTATCAATATCTAATTGAAAAGCATTTAGGCTTTCCTGAAGACTTAAATTGAGTTAATTCCCGTAAGATCTTAACAAATGAAATCAATAAACTGTTCTTACTGTGAAATACCGAGTGATCTTACCTACTGCCAGCAATTTCTATAATAGAAGGCATCAAATTGAGCCATGGTCTGGAATCGATTGGCACAATGGCCGTCATTGAAATCTGACCAACCCAAATCATATATGGTTTGCCAACAAGCCCTGCTCCCACCCAGTGGCTCGAACCATTTGTAACGTTGTTGTGATCAAGTAGGATAACATTGAATTTAATTGATATTGTATCATCTATTGGATTTGAGCTTTCGTTCACATTTATACCAATTCCAAGGTCGTAAATAGCAAAGTTGTTTATTCCATTATTTTGTGATGAAATCAACCGTGGTTTCGCACTGGCATTTAAGCCTTTGACATTTGAACCAATAACAGCTTGCTCGACAGAAGAGATGTGAAATACAGATTGATTGGATATCACTGGAACAACCAGCTGGATGAAAAATAGGCAAAATTGTTAACAGTGGTTCTTTACACAATGCCATTATTTCATATCATGTTTTTTATGTCTTAAGCAATATTTTGACAATTTAGAATGGTAGTTTATAAAAGGATACTGTCCTATTGATCTTTTAAGGTTGAATATTAATATGAATATTATAATACAATAATCATTATATTCCTCTTGTATGTTGAAATATTTCCCTTAAATTTTGATGGGCGAGATCTACAAAATGCCGGCATAATTATTAAAGTTGATGCACTTCAAGAAGACAATGTCTTTTATTTTTGGCCTAAATGCACAATAAAAGAAGCGAAATGGAATACCTCAAATCGGATAGGTGATCTGAGTTTTGTCAGCAAAACTTTGACGGTGTATTGCCTTTTCTCACCGGGCTTCATTTGTGTATTGGATCCATTTACAGTTAAAATGATAGATGGCGTTCCAACTAATATATCTGGACTCAACTGTTTAGACACAACATCTTTGGAAATGCCCTGGGCATTTTTATAGGAAACAAAACATTTTACTTTGGTAGCTGTAAATGGAGTCACGTTTTGTGGCAGTTGAAGGTTGAAGATGCCTGTCAGAGTATTACCTAGAATAGGACAACAGTTTTATTACTCTCTTATAACAGATGTCGAATAAAATTATATCAAATTGATATGGAATGAATTTATGTAAGGTTAATGGTAAGAAGCATCATTTTAATTGTACTGACAAATTAATATGGAATTGCATCATGAATGATAGATAAGCTACTCTGCAACACTTTTTGATACAATTACCTAAAGGTAGAGGATTTGTCAGCAATGATTTCGGTTTGACGTCCACCATTGTATTGTTAACTATTGCTACTTTATTTGCAGTGATTTCTGTGCCGGGTACGATCAGGTTCTCAAACACGCAACTTAGTTTGACATCTGATGCAGCTTGGGTTGATGTGTTTGTGTGTTTGATTGTGTAGGACACTGGCAGGTTGTTACCAATGTATAGCCGTGTAATGTTTGTAAAGTTTGTAGCAGTAAGCTCAAGTTCAAGGGTTGGCTCTGTCTGAAATATCAAATGTATGTGAAGAAGTACACAATAGAAAATTCAATGGTTCTTTCAAGTTGCACACTATGATCTGCTCTGCGAGTAAATGTAGATTAACATTGTATATGGCTTACCTAGTCTTACTCCCACCCTTGTTTACCAGTTTGGTAAACGCCATGAGCAATATAACAGAAAAGTACAGCATTGCTTCTCAGGTGCTTTCAAACTGAAGCAAGCGAATTCAAAATAAAGAAGTCAATTCTTTTTAGCACACTTATTCTTAAAGAAATAGGCAAAGAAATAATTTACATGTAGAGAAGTCACAATTCTACTAAAACAATAACGTCTCTTATTAAACTGCTGGTTTGTGGACCCGATAGATGAAATAAGAAAAATGAATAAAAATTAAAAACGGGAGTGATTATCTTTTTTCCAATTGACAACAATGCAATAATAGAGTTTTATAACATGCTGTTCCATTTTACTTCTTAGTTCTATAAAATGGAAGCTTCGATATTTTCTAAACATACATTTCCATAGGTCTAACTAAACTAGCTTGTATGTAAACTTCTATAGAAAACTCAAAACTGTTGACGTGCATACACAAAGAACATGAAAATATGAAAATTCTTATAAACTCAAATGAAAGGTATCGATTGTCTATCTCAGCAGATTTACGCTTCATTGTAATACTTCTGTAGTCCTTGAGGCTGGAAAAGTCCTCTATGTTTGAAAGACTTAGTCTTGTTTACGTCATACAACGCTTTCGCCGTGGCCTTTGATATGGAGGAGATTTCACAAAAGAAAGCCTGTAGTAGTTTGTTTATAGTTTTATGCAGGTATATCTCATGGTTTAGATTGAAAATGAAATAATGCCAAATTAAGCCTACCTTGAAAATTGTAAGCACTTGTTGTTCTACCCACAACACACGTAAACCAGCTTGCAATCCTACACCAACCCAATGTTGTGTGTTATTTGCAAGTAGTGGATGATCCAATATTTTAACTGTGAAAGCGATTTCAACAGAATTCTGTGTATCGGCATTGTTCTGTAGAGAAATTCGAATTTTGAAGATTACATATGCAATTTCATAAATAGAACGGTGCGTGTTTTCATATCTTTTTGAGACTTCAAGTTTAATTTCTCTTTGAGTAAAAAACTCTTTGAGCTATTAGCCAAGTCAATACCTGTTCCAGCAGCATCACGTAAAATATGTATGTTCTTAAAGGTAAGAGTTGGTGATAACTTGGCCATATTAGAAGTTATTCTACATATAGAATCTTGAATTTGATGTTACAAAGATAGCTCAAAAGTTAAACTGCCATGGTGACTTTGTTTAGTGATACTGTAGAGAATCAGCTGTCAAGAATTAATGGACACCCGTAATTGCCCATTCTATATATTTATATTTATAATTGTTGGACATCTTAAACTATCCCAATTTACATTTACTACAGCACGAAAAAGCGGCACCGTGTTTATGACATACTGAAAAGCTTTTTTCCTCAGACACTCGTCAGGGTGTGAAACGTCGGATAGCGATCGAAGGAGAACCGAAGTATATATAGCTTGATACACCTTTCGGTCGCTATCCGACGTTTTATACTCTGACAAGTGTCGGACGAAAAAAACTTTTCAGTATGTCATAAACATGGTGCCGCTTTTTCATGCTGTAGTAAAGTTCTGAAGTGCCAACAGACTTTTCAAATTTGCATTTCTAATTCCTGTAAGTAACGTGACATCCAATGTGAGATTAACTTTGTTTATCTTGTTGTATATAGGATGAATAGTAAGTACCATATGCAGTTGGGACACGACGACTCATTGTCCTTTCCCACTGTATATGGTGGAAACAAAGTACATTATAGTTTTTTTAAATTCTCAAGTGATATGTAAAAGAATAGAGAAATGAAGACAAAAAGTGGTCCTTGAGCCAAAATCGATCGTAAGGGCTGTTACTAGAAATCCATGTAGTTTTTAACCACCGTAAACCATGTATGTAATTTAAATAACTGTCATTAGAGAGATCAAATAAATTATTATACTTATTGTATAATTAAGTGACGAAAAAATATTCATTTTCAGTCTTTGATTCTTGAGAGGAGAATGAAAATCTCCATCAACAATCCTCACTAGCAATAGTGCGAAAGTTGTAATTCATCGATTTGTTATTAGTCCTTATAGCCAATCAGTTCTAGTGATTAATCACTGATGAAGACTGATTAATCACTGATTAAGTTCGAAAACTCAAACATTCATGAATTAAGTCAAGCACAAGATGTACAGAGAAAGCAAATTACCTGCAAATAACCAAAATTGATGACAACTCTGTCGTTTTTGCCGTCATTGTTGGTTGAGTAATACTGTGGCTGAGCTGTTCCGTTGTAGTGAACGTTTGAACCACGGTTCTTCAATTTAACATCTTGGATAATCATGAAAATGAAATCTTGGATGTTTGTCGTCAACTCAACGAGCAATGAGTAGTTGAGTTTTGGAAATTGAATAACCATTGAGAAGTTTCTAGTAGCATACGTTTGCAGAACTAGAATGTAATAAAAACAAATAAAAGATAACAGATATTTATAACCGCCTGCAGTTATCACTCGTAAAGAAAAATGAGCAAAAAAATTTGCAATAATAAATATAATTTGCTAAAATATGAATTATGAAATTTATGAAATTAAGGAAATTAAAAATCTATTTGCAAACATCGGGCCTTATATGTCTAGATGTTTGCATTTGTTAAAGTACATAAAACAAATTTATTGTGGCATATTCAGAAAAGATGGTTGCACAAACCCACTTAGAAATAAGTGGGCAGCTAGGACTTTTCTAGGGTGGCAGCTTAATTAACCAAAGGTACACTAGAAATTTTTATGACGACATTGCTTGGAATAAAGTGTTTAAGTTTAGAAACGAAAATAGCACAATAGGAATGTTCGTGATTTTGTTACTTTCAAGTTTTGTCATGATTATACGTAGATCTACTTATAATACTTTTAAACTGACCTTTATAAGTAGATATGTAACATAGAGCTTCATGGTTTTCCAAGGAAAGGGAATTTTTCCAGGAAAAGGGAAGACTTAGACCCCCAGGATTTCTGTAGTTTGCATCTGATTGTAATGTAAATATTTTTGGGAGGAAATTAATAAGCAAAACTTTAAAAAAAGTAAGCTTAGTACTAAAACATGAAACTCTTGGAAAGGCTTTTTAGTTAAACAGAATACTTAGATTAATTACACTCTGGTTGCTGGCACATAATTTCATAGAACACTGAGGCTGGGTTTGCCAAAAACATGAGAACATTGCTGTAACATGGTCTGCCTCATATGAGAAATTTTACAGGCACCAGGCAACCAACACTCTTTTTGCGAATAAATTCTGATGAGGTTATGAGAAACTTTAGCATTCATTAATGTTTGTTCAAAAGTAGCCCCCCCCCTCCCCCCCCCCCGAGTGACTGAGAAACTATATGCATGTCTTTGTATAGGTTTGTAAGGTTTATAAGAAAGCTCATACAAGACAGCCTAAAATTTAAGAAGTTTATAGAGCTACTAGGAAAGAGTTAGCAAACTTTAGAGCTGCCTGTGCCATCTTTCACAGTTCCGGAAACCCTGTTTTTTCCTCCACGGATTTAACAAGTTTCCACTACAGTGCGCTTTTTGTGCTAAGCTTTATGGGTATTATTACAAAAGAATGTTTTCCATTTTGCTTTCGTTATCTCTGCAATTTTTTCATTGACTTAAGAAGCTTGTAAGAAGCTGTTATAATTAAAATATGGCCAAAATTAAGAAACTTTTACTTCTAGGCCTTGAGCCAAGTTTCTTATAAAAAAACATGTACTAAGTGCTGCAGTTTCTCAGATATTTGCAATAAATCACTCTTGAAGTAAGAACAATTTTAAGAAAGTTTGAGCCTAGAATTATCAAATCATGAAGAACATCGAGCCTTTGAAGATTGATATATTTCCATAGGATGTCTTGACTTTTCAACAAGCAAGAGTATTTTACCTCCTTGAGCTGACTGAGTTAAATTGACTTTAGGGTAGACGGCGTGGACAACTGGACTTGAAGTTGCTTTCATGTGAATATTGCTAGTTGCATTCAGTTCAGCTGATAGCTTCAAATTACTCAAAGGTCCGATTGTACCTTTGACTGTAGTAGTTACGTTAGCGGTGTAAGTATCGGCATTTCCAAAGCCTGCAGAATGTAAACTAAGTTGTAGAGCATCTGCTGCCATTGTTTTTGATGTTAAAAAGGATCCAGATTTTGCCACGACGACATCTGCTAGCCCGAATTGTAAAAACTCAGATGAGACTGTGATGTTGATATTGCTTGCTGGTACAAAACTCGCTGATGAATTGTGAGCTAGGCTGATTGTAAAGATGATCTTATCACCAACGTTGTAGTAGTAAACAGTTGTGATGATTGGCTTGATTGTTAGGATGAGCGATCCACTGGAAACCTAGAAATGTTTTTGATTTGAAATAGCTTCAGGGAGGTACAATTGCTGATTAGCTAAAGGGTAGCTCTGTAAGTATGTGAAAGCTGAAGTCCTTTAATGAAGAAAAATGTTTGGATTTTCTGATACCCACTTTAAATGCATTGGACTTTTTACAGTTGTGAAATACATGATGATAATTTAATTGCTTAGATGAATTACATCATAGAAGAAATAATGAAACATAGGCGAATATGATTTAGTGCAATTGGTTGAAAGTTTCTTTAAAATTGATATTTATCAACGAAGTAGGGAGAAGTATGAGAACAAATCTATTGGTAATAAAAGCTATTTGAAAATGTCAAATGGCTATTGATAGTACTCAGACTTACAGATCTTCTTGTCCTGAAGTGAGGAATCAATGTCTTTCTTCCAGGATAATTTCTTGTGTTGATATGTATGAAAGTTTTTGATGAAACCATTTCTTTTTCATTTGATACACCTATCACTAGTAAATAGTCATCTTTGAAAGGAGCCGATTCCAGTCTGATTTCTCCTGTGCTTTCATCAACTGAGAATGTACCATCTCCCCCATCAAGAATGGTGTACAGCAGTCTTGCACAACGGCACTCCATGCCCTTCTGACACTGCGGGGCATCAGCATCGACTGCCCTTGTGTAGCCCACAGTCAGATTGTCCGACAGGTCGACTTTTGTAAGGTCTGACGTAAATTTTGGTTGGTGTCTGTTCACTATTGAAAGAGTTCAGAACATGCTAGCCATATAAGTCGTATCACGTAATATCAACACTGATGCAAATACAATTTTATATATATTTACATCCTTGTATATTACCTAAACTAAGAAAGATATTATTGTGAAATCAGATTTTTGTAAATAAAAGCAAGTAAATATTTACACTGCTTCTTCTCCAAATTCGTGCTATATTAAACTTATACCTTAAAGTGCAAAATCACGAACTAATTTAAAACACAGATTTTGGTATAAAATCATAGTAGACACTTCATTAGTGTCATTATTTGGGCGCTATGCAATAGGCCTTTAAGTATTTTTGTTCAAGAAAAAATAGTTAGCCATTTTTCCCCATGTCCACCGTAGAAGTAATAGCAAATAATGTTTACCATATTTGGAGCATGTGGGTCCCGTCCAGCAAGGGAAGCATTTGCATTTTTTCGCTTTGTTGTCACACGATCCTTTCTTGCATTGAACTTCAATTACTCTGTAATTTAGATGTTTAAGATGCGAATGATAAACCAAGGAGAATGAGATAAATAACGTAGGAAGGTTGAAAACAGCAGTAATATTTAGCGTTTTGAACTCTCTGTAAAATTGAAATCATAAAGCAATATTCTCAGTGTGGGTAGAAAGCAGAATGTTTGATGCCAAAACTTACTTCTTGCAACGTTTTTCACAGTAGCATGTTATGAAAGGACTTTGGATAACAGTCTTAAGAAGATTCATCCAACTTGATTGCCGGGCTGCTTCAAGAAGGCAAGGACATCTTTCCCTTCCACAAGGGTAATGTTGTACAACATTGCATGGGCGTTTTCCTAAAAATTTAAATAGTATGAAGTATTAAGGTAATTTTGAAATTCATAATGATATCCATATCTTTCATCATCACCAATATCATCAGTATTAAAACTGTTCTTAACATCATTTTTTATCCATTTCGCATGACTGATTCACTTTACTCAGTGTAGCAGTGTTTCCTCTATATATTTTGCTTATTTCTGGAAATAATTCTGGTGTTTCTTGCAGAATTTCTCCTGTAAGTGACTAAGTCAAAAGATTTATCTGAACTATTATTTTTACTAATGGAACTTTTTCACCTGCAACTCTTAAGCGGCAAAATTTCTGTATTTCATTATATAAGTATCAATTCAGCGAATAGCAGATGAGAAATTAATTGAAAACTTTTCCAAAGTCCGCGTTGCCCAGGGCTGTGTTTACTCAATTAGGAATAGAATTCATTGCTCAAATGCAGCAGTTCGCCATAACTTTCCAACTGCAACTAACATGGTGAGTTAATGAACTTTCTCATGTGCACAATAAGAGAGAAATCTAGTTTTTGAAAAAACTGTCTAAAAGTTGATGAATCATAGATAATTTAAAACGGAGTTAACGCGATAATACCCCCTTAATTATTGCTATTTCTGTTTTTGGTTTTGGGATAAATGCAAGTTACATTGTCCCCATCATAATTTGATTATTTTTTGCAAGAAAAGAGAACATTGAAATGAACTTACCGGCAAGAGGTTTGGCACTGACATGTAGAATGAAAGCCACAGATATAACGAAGTTCCATTTAAGTCGCATTTTGTCTGGTATAAAGCAAAGCACTTGCGTAGCTTGTAGATGGACTTTCCTTTGGTAACGAGTAACACCTGCAAATGGGGAATGTCTTATGGAAATCAGCATTTGAAAGGAGGAATACGGGTGGCAAATACAATGTTTACCAATATCGTCTCATCTTGAATCACAGGCTACTCATATCCTGAATTATTAATCATTTGCACATTTGTACGCCGGTATCATTAAATTATTCCAAGATCTATTACTTTCAAATTTCTTACATCTTAATTTTGCAGGTAGAAAGCAAAAATATGTTCACTTATCGGGGTTGAGAATTACTGTTTGAGGATTCATAAAATTCAGTTTCAAAAACCTGCATGCGTATGTGACGGAATTATAATATTACTGTCTCCTGGATTAATTCGTTGATCGGCAGAGGACCTGAACTACGAAAGCAAACCTTCATTTATGAATGTAGTCTCAACTGTAATAACTTTAATCAAATCCATTGAAAATACAAACTGGTAAATAGCCTAAAACCTATTAATCCAACTTTAGCAGATATGCCTAACCATATCATCATCATAGTCATCATAATTATCATCACCATAATCATCTTCATCATCTTCATGATCATGATCATGATGACCATCATCATGATTATCATTATGATCACCATCACCATCATCATCTTTTCCCGTACGCCCCTTACGGGGCCTAGGCTGACCCTGGGGTCAGTGTCGCCTTCAAATTGTTTAGAAGAGGTGACTGAGTCGGCTACACTCAATCCACTCTGTTACAACAACAGCTACTTATCAGAACTGCAGCCTGAAGCTGCTGTGCCTGACTTTCACTGAAGGAGCCTGGTTGGACAGTTTGCCACAGGTCGTCAACATCTGCCCCAATTCTGAATCTCTGCGAAATGAATCACTATCAACTTAAGGGCAGTGTCTCTCTGTGCCCGCTTGCCACCACGAGGAGGTCTCCAACCATGGGCTAGCCACCACCATCATCATCATCATCATCATCATCACCATCATCATCATCACCATCATCATCATGATCATCATGATCATTATCTCCATCACCATCATCATCATCATCATCACCCCCATCATCATCATCATCGTCAAAAGTTTCTTGTCACGTCACTGCTGGTAGATCGCCTCCACAGAATTTTCCATGCCACTCTATCTTTGCCTTTTTGCGTTCAGGCAGCGTCTGTTTCCTTTACTCTCCATTCCTTCATTATCTCTTTGGTTTCCCTCTGTCATGGTTTCTTTCTCTTGGATATACTTTGCGCTGATCTTTGCCTATCTCTGGTTCTCACTCTCCTGCTTTTTGTTCAGAACACTTGCCTCTACTGCTTTTTGGTGACGTATATTAGATAACAAACCAATTCCAGCATTTCAACATCATGATGTTGTTGTTAACAATGACACAAATCATTTTACTTGCAACTGTTGCTGCTTATAATTGTACATGATTTGGGCAGGCCCGTAGTCAACGTGATTTTGTTGGAGGGGGGGGGGTACAGTTATTCTCAGCATAGCAAGTATCAATCAGCTGGGGGGCCTTGTTTCTCCAAGTGGCATTCAAAGTGCATCAAATTACATGATATGGACTGAAGTCTGACATATAATACAAATTGATGCGAAAAATAATTTCAAGTGCTATATTTCTAAAAGGGGCACTGGGCCATTTTTGGAATTCCAGGAAGAGCCTTGTTCCACTAGGTCATTGAAATGCCGCTCATTACAGAGACGAATCAAAGACCCTCTGAGAACAAATTTATTTTGCTGTCTGACAGTTGATGTTAAAGTAGATATGGAAGATGGGGTGTTTACAACAATGCACAAGAGGAACGTAATTTCTTTCCAGATACGAAAACTTGTCTTTTGGAGGAGAAGGAACGTTCTTCCAGAAAGAGATAGGATGGGAGTTGAGTACGGAAATGGATTGACATTCCAGTTCCATACTCTGAAGCAATCAAAGTAACGATAAAGAATGGCTTAACATCAATAAGTACCCTCCTCCTACCCCCCCCCCCAACTCAATTTCTGGCTAGCATTTCGCGATCAGTTGTCGATGTAGAACTTGCATTAGATAAACATCACAAGTCATCCCCAGCAAAAAGTTATGAAATGTGTAAGATAAATTTCTTCAGCATATCTACAGGAAGAGGTTTCTTAAGACGAGGGATTATATTAAATCATCCTAGAAAATCAAGTGCCATAAACAGTGTGTAAAGAATATTTCATGAATTTGATGTACTAGAATTTCATTAAATATGATTGATAATCATGTTGCAACGTTTATTGAACTAACCATCTCCAGAGCGTTGCATGTTGTTTCTATTGAAACAAAAAAGCTATAATTCAGTGACACAGAAAAAGAGATTGGTGTATTGGCCTAAAATTTTTATTACTCGCAGCTTCAGAGTTATGGAAAGTAAACTTACATTAAATATTAAGCTTGATTGGAAATGCGCTCAGAAATTATTAATTGACTTTGTATATAGGAATAAGCCCCTTATTGAATCTAAATAGGCCAAGCCTTATATACCATTAGAGTGAATTGAAAAGCGATAGCAAGGTGGCTTTGACGTCAAAGAATCAGCACCGCGTGTAAAAGATAGTAAGCAAGGTGTTGCAAAGTGAAATATAAAAACGCTGCTTTGGAGGAGCATTCAAGGTCTGCTAGATCTAAAATGACAATCTTTAAGTCCCTCCATCGACTGGCTCTGCGATACCTGTCCGAAATCTTCACTTGCAGCTGAACTGATCTAACAGTACCCAAGAAGTATAGGCAAGCAATGGGCAAAAATGTTTTCTTACACAGCGAGACTATTACAGAACAGCACTCCAGATGATACAGCCCGGCATCCTACCAAAATAGTTTCAAAAACTGATTTATGAAATAGCTAATATATTTTATATTACTCTATTTCCAATCTGAACTAGGATATTAACTTGCAAAAATATTTCATACCAAATCTTTTAGCTCTTAGCTAGAAACGTTAACTCTTATTTTTTATAATTCTTTGAAGAAGGGACAAAAATCAAGTCAATATTATTGAGACTGGTAATAGGAGTCGTTTAAAAGTAATGATCCATGGTTAATTGATGATACCTCCTTTCCTGCTAGCTTTGATATGCATGTCCTTTGAAATATCGGTGAATTTCCGAAACTTAACTGTTTTGATATGGTTGCAATGAAGCCAACATGCTTAACATAGGTCAGTTAGTGCCGACCACCTGTCTGTTTATTTTAGGGGAGTCAAGCAGTCTAGGGCGAAGCTTCGAGGGGAAATGTTAGCAACAACGCTCTAAAACCTCCCCTGTCTTGTAACTTATCATGAGCAACCACTTCCTTTGCCCCCTAGTGTCCACCATTCGTTTCAATCTTTCAAGCGTACGGCTTATCTGTAGTTTTTAACATCTGGTTTGTCAGCGGTTGGTCAGCAGAGTGAAAATTTCCTTGATCTAGCTTGTTAAGAAGTTGGCTCCTTGGGAGTCACACCTTCTCTCTATATCAATGCAGTCAGAAAACGATATTTTCAAGCAATTTCCATGAAAACAATTTAAATGCATTACATATTTATTACCGAAAAGTCTGCTATGTTTAATTAATTATGTTGATGGAGTTTGAGCAGTAAAAATTTCGGAACAGAATTCCTACCTGATCTTAATATATGGAACTATCACATATTTTGATTTGTGATAAAAAGTATCTGCAGAATCTACTTTGATTTCTGGAAGACAACTGCTTCAAATCTATATTATTCTCTGAACCGTTAATTTTGGTTTTAGCTTTGCATACTGTTTTCATTACTGTAAGTTTAGACTATTTCTTTAATATGATGTACCTTAATGAAATTTTACACGAGTTAATGTATTTCTGCTAAAATGCTATTTAATCTCATGTAAATTAACTTAGTTGTAGGTAAGCAATGCATCATGATTTAATCAATGAGCAAATACACATCTTTTTATCAGAAACTGCTAAAAAAGTTAAGAAAGTTCAGTACTGAATTTTTGAGAAGTAGAAAAGTTGATTAGTTATATACTTCCAAAATTAAAATATTCATTTACGACAACAATCACTTTTATTTAATTGTATAAATTTCGTGTTGTAACTTGCGCGTTAGAGTGTTGTGTTTGCGTAGTGTCTGTCTGTCTGTGTTACAATGTAGAGTTCACAAACTCAGGTATTCTTGCTAAGAAAGTCTTAGTCCTGAAAGCATGAAGAAAGTTTCAATCCTGGAATCATGAAGAAGCTAAGAAAGTTTCAATACTAAGTTAAATAAACTTTTTATAAAAAACGTGTAAGAGGAATGCAATCAAGTGGGATCATTTCTTCAGCAAACTGAAAAGCTTTTTTCATCAGACACTTATCAGAATAGGAAACTTTGGATAACGACCGAAAGATGAGGTAAATTATTTAGCCAGAATTCGATAGATTCACGTGATTTGATGAATGCTGCGTCCAGTTGGTCATATATTTGGCCAATGGGCACCTATGTGCAATCTTTTAATTGAAGAGTCCATGGGAATTTGATATTCTGACGAGTGTCGGACGAAAATAGCCTTTCAGTATGTTAAGAGAATGTTCCTGCTTTCTCGAGCCATCGTGAAGTTCTGTGGTACCAACAGGCTATTCCCGAATGGAATAACGCGCAGGGGATCCTTATTTAAAGTTTCTTACTCCCATCAGGGTCTACATCTGCCCTTTATCAGCAATAAACTATTCACTGTCAAACCCGCCCAGAGATTGCATGGGACCTGTAGTAATTGGACAAAGCAGGGGCACTGGGAAATAATGATGAACCCGGGGTAACCTACCCTACTTGTAGACGGTCAAATGAAAGAGTGTTCGAACAATAGCATAATAAACTATTTGAGGAAGATTTTATGGATGATTTCGCTGAATGACTGCTTTATTTTTTTACTTCCCTTGTTTTAATACGTAACACATACGTATATGTATTTTATTTTTTGTTCTGTGGAATGCAAGATCCTAGATTTTACAGCAGACATTGACAACACTATTGCTATGAAAGTATCTTAGATGTTGTGAGACAATTTCACAATAACAGTGTTTTTAATGTTTGCTTTAAAAATAGTAGGCCCTGCATTCCATTGGTCCACCAATCCTCCTCGCGCCACAATAGTGAGAATCGAAAACTTCCTGAAACTGTTTCGCGCCATGTCTCTTATTGGCAGTTGCTGTTGTCGTCTATGGGTTGGCGGCAGTGGTTGGCGGAATTAGGCAGAAAGAGGCTGGGAAAGCTTAGGGCATCAGAGGATGCAATTATGAAGACTTAAGCAGCTGCAGACCGGCGGAGAAACATATTTTCTTATCATGAGTAAAAGAAAGCGTGATTCATCTTTTTGTGAAGCTCTGATCCAGTTTACCAATTGCAGAATTTTGTACAGAAGCTCATTGATAAAAGATGATTTATGGGTGAGAAATGGCAGAATATGCAACCCAGAGAAGATTTTTTTCGGTGAAAAAGTACAAGCAGATGTAAAAATCGATTGCAAGAACTTGATAATTGCACCAGGGTTTATTGATGTTCAGATCAATGGTAAGGTCATTTGGGCCTATAGGCAGTACCACATCTTTAGGCCTACCCCCCCCCCCCTCCACCAATATATTGTTTACTGCAATACTATGGAATGTCATGTGTCAAGATACGGAGTAAAAGCTTTTCTGCTTTTAAATAATCAGTCTATGTTGTTATGATTCCATAGCTTCTACATTTGTATTTTTTAAGGTGGGTTTGGATATGATTTCTCCTCACATGTTGACAAGTTAGATGAAGCTTTGAAACATGTTGCAAAAGGAATCCTGGCGCATGGGGTAACCTCCTTTTGCCCAACTTTGGTGACATCAGCATCTGAAGTGTATAAGAAGGTCAGTATTCCGTCTTAGCTTTCACATTTTGTTGCCTTCCAGATTTGCTTGATGGCTGCAGGGTATGGCCTTTTTTGATGAGATCTTGAGTGTGCAGGGGCAAATGATCAACCACATAAATGTGCTCTACAAGAAGCTGCTTTTAGGTCTCTTTATATAACTGATTTAGGAAATGTTTGTGAACTTTCAATATGTTAATATTTTTAGTAGCAACTTCAAAGTGATATATGACCTTCTCTAAATCATGTATTTGATAGCAATTAGTGGATTTTTCCATCACATTCCTTTTGAGTTTGCTCAAGGTATGATGCATTATCTTTGTATGTTTTTCCAGGCTCTTCCAAAAATCAAACCATCACAAGGTGGAGAAAATGGTGCACAGATCATTGGTAAACATGGTTTATCTATGATGTTAGGAATATAGTCTTTTAATTATTTGGAATGCTTTAGAATAGGAAAAATAAGTTTCTATATATCATCCTTAAGGAGAGTAGTTAATAGTTACTAAATGTTCAAGATGTTGAATCTTCTCATCATTTTCATCATCATAATCATCATAATCAAAATGGTAATCATAATCATCATCATATTCATCCTTATTATCATGATAGCCATTATCATAAGTATCATAGTTTTGATCATTAGGATCATCACCATCATCACCATCATAATCACCACCATTATCATCATCATCATCATCATTATCATAGTGTGTGTATATCTAAATATCTCCTATTGTATCTTGATTTATCATGTAGCTCTAGTATTATTTCCCTCCTATAGGTGCCCATATTGAAGGTCCATTTATTAATCCAGAGAAAAGAGGTGCCCATAATCCATCATTGATAATGACTCCAAGTAACAATGGGATAAATAATGTTATTGAAATCTATGGCTCACTTGAGAATGCTGCCATGGTAACAATTGCTCCAGAAATTGATGGAGCACTAGAGGCAATTCATCATTTTGTTGAAAATAATGTTATAGTTTCTTTAGGTTTGTCCCTGGTTTATTTTTTCATTCTTTTGCTTCTATTAGATACAAAATATGAAATTATTCTGGTGATGTTCATATGAAGACATCAATAAGTTGTTGAAATTACTTCATCACTACTGCTTAACCTGCAAAGTTTGTTTTGAAATTCTTAAATTCACTCAGTGATGCATACTGCTTGGTTTTTTACAGCCAGCTAATCTTTGAGGATTTTCTGTGTAGCATTTGACAGTCGTAGTGGCATTTTGAAAAGATGCTGTTGTTTTTGAGCTATGTATTGCAACTCTATCCCTTTGTTCAACTGTTTGCATTCATTATATATATTAGTTTATCCATTAATTATTATGATGATTATTTTATTCAGGACACAGTACTGCTAACCTTCTGCAAGGTGAAGAAGCAGTACGACATGGAGCAACATTTATTACACATTTGTTCAATGCTATGGCACCATTCCATCATAGAGATCCAGGCTTGATTGGTGTACTTACAAGTCATGTGATACCAAGGCCTGTTTTCTATGGTGTTATTGCTGATGGAGTCCACACTCACCCCACAGCTTTGCGTATCGCTTATAGAGCACATCCCAGAGGTAAACCCTTAAATTATGTGTTTATACTTTAACATTATATGACCACAGTCCCTGAAATAGGACCTCAGATAAGTTTGCAACTAGGGCCATGAACAGTTTTTATATGTGTGGAGTGTATAAGTTGAGTACATAGTCACTTCTTGGAAGAGCTTACCTTAAGGCTTTTTTATAACATTGTTTGTTTACCACTTTTAACTCATTAATATATGACAGCTTTGCTAGGAATACATAACAACTTTGATCCATACATTCTAACTTTGGTTCCTCTTCTACTCTTTACCAATGGATTACTTTACTTGTCTTGAATTATTGATCAATCAATTTCCATTTACAATTCAGAATTATTTATTTAGTGTTGTCAAGTACCAGCCAGTCCTGACACAAATGATTCGCAAAGTTTTTCTTGTACCTATTGGGCCTCTGGTCCGTTTTTACCTTTAGAGCAAATCCCAGATAGCTATGGAACCAAATTCCATATTGCTATGGATACAGATCCCATGTTACTATGGAAACAAATCCCATTTTGCTATGGAAAACAGATCCCATGTTGCTATGGAAACATACCCCCATATTGCTATGAAAACATACCCCCATATTGCTATGGAAACAAACCCCATATTGCCCTGGAAACACATCCCATATATTGCTATGGAAGCAAAGCCAATATTGCTTTGCATATATCAATAGTTTATGCCAGGGTGGCTGTGATTTCGTGTGGCCCATGGCAAAAGTTGTCTCCCAAAACCTTTGTCTTTCTTCCGTCAAGCTGGCTGTCACTTTGTCTGGCCCATGGCAAAGTTGCGGGGGAGCGTTACGCCTTCCCGAACACCACCCATCGGCACATCATTGTATCTCAACACCTTAATTCTGACCCATAGAACTATGGCCCTATTGCAATAACTCTGCTCATCTGTGGGACAATGGATACCATTATGACCAAGCAAATACCTGCCTTTCTTGAGAAAAATATCGTCCTACTTGATCATCAGTATGACTTTCAATAAGCCAGATCTACTGGTGACTGTCTAGCTTATACTGTTCATATTTGACCCTCTGTTGATTCCTACGCGATGAGAGATAGGTGATCTCTCTTGATAAGGCCTGTGATCGCGTCTAGTGCAATGGTCTTCTTGCTACACTGCCGATGTTTCGTCCTCACCACATTAAATGGATTTGTAGCTTAGTCTCATGGACTAGTGACCTAGTGGTTTGAGGCTTGATATTTCGTCTTCACCACGGCTGAGCAAAACATCGGTGGTTCAAGCCGGACCCTCGGATCATAGTTGGGACGTTCGCTCGCTGTCCACCCAGCAGGAAATGAATACCTGGTGGCAACACTGGGGAAGTTAAAGCCGGGGAGAAAAGGAACTTGCCACCCTACCGCACTATGCCAGTGGCTCAGGATAAGTGTCCTCTCTAACAGGCACTCCCTAACGTACGGAATTGTATGTGGGACTAACCTTTACCTTTAGCTTTGTCTCTGATTGGTCAACTGCGATAATAGTTCATGGCTTTTTATCTGTAGTCCTGATTCAGTCAATGCTGTTGTACCTCAGGGCTCTGTTTTCTATCCTGTACTTTTCATGCTCTTCATAGATAATGTGCTTTGCTCTATTTAATCTTTCACTGACGATACCTACCCCAAATTCATCTTTTTCATCTGATTTACAATACCTTGCTTGCATTAGCATTTCCGCTCCGTAGAAATACCTCTGCCTCACTTCTCACTAATGATTTGGCAAATGTGAAGAAGTGGGACAATGATAGTTTCATTCTGTTCAACGAAGGAGAGACAACACCTGTTGTCATTTCACGTAAACATCACCCAAATGTCCACCTGTTTTCATGAATGACGATGAGCTTGATTTTTTAACCTCCTTCGTGGTCATTCTGTTTCAGCCAATGTCATTTAAAAATCACACATTCACTCCTTTATGAAGTAGACATCTCAATACATTGATTTCCTGTTCAGAGCTCGAGGTCTTTTCCTACCTCAGCAATTGGCTATTCAATAATAATAAATATTTCCTTTTGCTCAGCACCGCTTTCATGTCTGAGGTGGTGTTCGTAAATCCAGTCTTTGTCTTTTCAACAAAGTCCAGTCCAAGGCCATTCGTCTCATCAAAAATTCTCGAACCTCAAAAAATCTCTCCAGCCTTTTTCTCATTGTCGTTTGTTTGCAGATCTTTCCATTTTCCTTCTATAGATTCATTCATATAGATGTGTTTGAGCCTGATTCATTCAGATGTGTTCGAACCACCAGAAGTTCTACCCACTCCCACCCGTTCCATGTTTTACTACCTGATCCACTTGCTGTATCACACAATTCATCATTCATTCCAAGAGCTTGTAAACTATGGAACCTGTTACCTTGCTCCTCCTTCCTAGAATCTTACAATTGGTTTTTTGCAAATCTAGAATCAGTGAGCTTCATCTTATTTCCCTCCCTACATAACAGCCTTCTCTTCCATCCTTCATTGATCGCTTTGCTATAGGGCTCAATGCCTCTCTCTAATATTATTCACTAGAAAACTCAAAGAAAGACGATGCAATGGTAGCAAGAATCATATTTGAGCTTGTTCACATGTTGATTTTCATCATTTAGGCATTGTGCTTGTCACTGATGCAATTGCGGCCATGGGTCTTCCACCTGGAAAGCATCTCCTTGGCACAATGGAAGTAAACATTGAGAAAAACCGTGCCACTCTTGTTGGTACAAGCACATTGGCTGGGAGGTACATACGTTGTATTAGTTTACTTTTAAGATATAGATGGTTTTGTCAGTCTATACCTAATTTGTATATAGTGCAATTCATTCGGAACTATCTTTTTGTCCCAATAAAGCAAAATGTAAATATTTATATATATATATATATATATATATATATATATATATATATATATATATATATATATATATATATATATATATATATATATATATATATATATATATATATATATATATATATATATATATATATATATATATATAATGTTATGTTTGTATACCGTTTATTTATATAATCAACGTTTATATACCTAGTTACTGCGGCTTTGCATAAGTATATATATTTATATATATGTATATATATATATATATATATATATATATATATATATATATATATATATATATATATATATATATATATATATATATATATATATATATATATATATATATATATATATATATATATATAATATATATATATTTACATACATATATATATATTATATATATATTATATATATATCTTTATATATTTGAATGTTATATTATATATTTATATACTTATTGCAAGCCGCAGCAACTAGGTATATAATTGTTGTATAGTACAATTAAAAAATATACTATCTTATGTGATAGACGTTTCGTGTGATGTCTTCATCTGTGCATGAGACAGTATATTTTTTAATCTTTCTATTATGCATGTATTACTATATCTAGTCCTTTGCTTATTTTGCTTGAGCGTGATTGCATGCAACCATTAGTTAAGAAATCATATGGACTTGTGTTTCATCATTCAAAGTATTTGTATCTATTTTCGCAGCGTCGTTACAATGAATGAATGTCTGAGACATTTTAGAAAGGCTGCAGGTGTATTGATTTACTTTCCTAGTATTTTGGAAGTCATTGATTTTTGTACAATGCGAGTTGTCTTCTCTTGATTCACACATGATTTCGAGATATTTGATATTTTTGCCTGCTTGCATTTACTCAGCTCTTTTAGGTCACGATTTGTTTACCAGTTATTGATCCTATTCCTCCGATAAACTTAGTAAAACATATCTTTATATTTGCTTGATCTGTAATGTGGAGTTCAATCGATAATTTTTGGCTATCACATCTGTATATGAAGATGATCTTCGCCTTGTTTGTACGTATTAATTTTTGCAAGTGTTTTGTTCTTCTTTTAGGTTGTTGCACTGTCGAAGCTTTGGAAGCGGCTACTCTTCATCCTGCTCAACTCCTTGGGATTACTAGTAAAAAGGGGACATTAGAATTTGAATCGGATGCTGATTTAGTGTTTTTAGACGATGAATTTAGAATTCATGCAACATTTATTTCTGGTTTTCCTGTTTATATTAATGAAAATGGTTGTATTTCTAGAAGTTTCGATTCTTTCTTATGATTTTCACGAAGTATCTTCATTCAATTGTAGTTTTCTTATCTGTCATTTCTTTTCACAAATTTCATACATCTTTTATCGGTTGGTTTCTATTGTAGATATTGGTATTTTTCATTGGAAAGTTATGATTTGAGTTCTTTTGTCATTTTTGTACTTATTGTCTATTCTACCAAACACGTACTGTTGATGTTAGGTCCAGGCACATACTGTTAGTTTTAACTCAATCCCAGCAAGGTGCAGAAATAAATTGGAACACATGTGCTGTGTAGACGTACTTCTGATAGGATTTAACATTGGATGTATATAGATGTTTCCCGAATACATAAATGTTTGTACTGTGTCTTAACTCCTATTGACAATACAAACAGCATGAATTTTACGCAATCGACGTAGTTGATTCTTTTCTGTTTTGAAGTTAGACAGACAGATCAGCACTACACAAACACAACGCTGAAATACATAGATCATCACGTGAAATCTATGTAACTGCAATAAAAAAGATAATGGGCTTCCATGGACATTAGGAATATATGAATTTGTATGCTTCCTTAATTCTCAGAAGGCCAGCACTGAACTTTCTTAACTCTTTGAGCAATCGAGTATTACTTTTTTTATAAACCACTTTAGTCACGAAAAGTGTGTATTGACAGCCGACTTTTGTTTTGCGGTTCTGTTTGATTTCCAAATCAGATTGGGTAATAAAAATAGTAATCCCCATTTGCGCTTGCAAATTTGCTTAAGTGCATCGTCAATGTTTTTTATTTTAATCATTAATCACTGAGAATTTTATTCTTAGTACCTTAGGGCTATACACGTAGCTTTATCTTCTTGTTTTTGCACTAAGATGCATAGATATGTCACTTCTTAACTTGAAATGCAGTTTTGCTTTGATTTTTAAGCGAATTTTTGTCTCTATCCTGTAATTTATTCAGAACTTGCATTATCACAGTGTATTCCCAATAATCTCATTGCGCATGTTGTGATTAAATGCAACCATCTTTGAGTCTGCCACATGAAAAATAATAATAATAATAATAATAACTAATATTTTGACAGGTTAACTTGTTCAGACTTAAACAGTCTGCTATCCTTCAAGGACGTTGTTTCCTACCTATTAACAATCAGTAATAACTATAGATAGTTAAAAATAAATAGAAAAGAGATAGTTAAAAGCCTACAAGAAAGAGGATAAAAGTGTAATTAGTGTCCAATACATCTCCCTTGGAATCTACAGAGTCTTAGATAGTTTCAGTCTCTTTTTGAATAATAAGATGGATGTTTCCTCGCGAATAGATTTTTCCAGTCGATTATAAATGCATGCCCCTTGGTAGGCAAACGACTTTTTCACGGTTTCAGTGCGCCGTTTTGGTAGGCAAACATATATGCCATTACCTCTCGTGTTTATTTTATGGTGATTTATTTTAAAGTAGCTATTTAGACCTGTGGGTAGCAGATTATGCAGTGACTTAATTGCATCAATTGCCATCCTTGTATTCCGTGTTTTCCTTGAAGCTCTTATATAGAAAGCTTGTCCTGATCCGAAATAAAAGCACCCCTTTTGCAGGATTCATTGTGAAGTCAGTTCTCTTATTATCAGGTTGGAGTTCTGAGAAAAATATCCTGTTTATGTAGTGAAACTTGTATGTGAATAGGCATTTGTTGAGAAGTAATGATGAGCTGACGGATGCGCTAAAATAGTATTGTGTTATTAATAGGATGAAAGTCAATTAGTTAAAGCCATTTTACAATAAAAATTTTCCACCTGTAATGGACAAAAAATCACAAGATTGCAAGATGTACTCCAATTTATACGAAGTCTTTAAAAGGATTGAATTTATCAAGCGAAAAACATTCTGGAACAGTGACGCACTTTGTCTGCAGAACATCCTTCGTGTTTGTTGTATAAGATGTCATAATAACTTTCCATTGAAAAAACCGCTTCATCTCCTGTTAAAGTAAAAACTTGTCTCTCAGTGAGTATAGTATATTTTGCTATTGTAAAGAGCTCTTTTCAGCTCATGGTATGATACGACACAGTTTTGTGTCACTTTTAATGAACTGTTTTTCAAATTCCTCAAACATCTTTGCTTGGTTGTAAATGGACATACTGAAACTCACCTCGAGCCCATTATTACTGCCTCGAGATCACGAATTCAACTCGGAAAAGTTAGTATCCATGTTGGGACAATTGAGATACCAAAAATGCTACATAATGATACTCTATAGAGAGGCAATCAGCTAATTGTTGCCATATCGACGAATATTGCATTTAGGCCAGTAGAGAGCTGCACTGGATTGGGGGGAGGCACAGATGTAGAAACCCAATAAAGAGCTGGACAGTACTGCATGCCACAAATTTACACAAAGATATAAAACAGCATGTGCAAAAATAGCCGTTTTCAATGGGTACTGAGTTGGAAAATGGGGTCTAGGGGCTTGTCCCCAGAACATTTTTCTAGGTAACGCCCTAAAAACGTCTTAAATCACCCTTTTGCAAAATATAATGTATGTGTTTTAATCATTGATTTTCATGCTAAGAAAAAGAACCCTGTTTCATCCCTCAACCTGGTGTTTCATCAGCCAAATATATGCGCTGTAATAATCCAGGAGTCTAGAATGGGTAAAGGTCAATTCAGAAATGACTGAAAGGTGCAGTTTTGAGCACTTCTCTATGTAACCTAGGTGAATTATTGGGGGGGGGGGGGGGGCAATGTTTCACTTCTCTAAATGTATACTGGCATGATTACGTGTCTCGCCAATTTCATAATATCTGCAGAAGATTACAAATAATTGTTTATTTTGAAAAATTGGTATTGGGTAATTTCCCACGGCACAACTGAGCATCTCTCACGGCACACTGGTGTGCCGCCGCTCAGAGTCGCACTGAACAGAACACACAGTATTGTAAACAAGTGAGCTTGGAGTTATCCTCTGCGGTGGCACTTACTTTTGCCTGCCCGCATGGCCTGAGATGGAGTGGTGAATTTGTTATATCTACAAGATTTGCTTTTGAAGAAATTATTGGACAGCCGATATGCAATTTCCATTACGTGAAGCTGCTGCACGTACTTCTCTTTTATTAGGGCCTTCAAGAAATGCTGCTGTGCATTTAAGAACTCGGTTACTGTCAATATCATGTACGAAGTGTCTAGACTTAGGCCAGTCCCTTTTCGAGTATAAGCAGAGGTTGTATCCAGGTAGAGTGAAACATGTAAAGACTATATCTGGTAAGAGTATCAAAATCTTGACTTAGTTTGTCACACGTAACTGTCTTCTGTTACAGAAAAAGCAAATTTTTGTTTAACTATCAAGAATGGCTTCCTCGGAGCATTTTGATCTAACACGCTTCATGTATATGATTATAAAATGTTCGAATGTTGATTGATACGAATCTAACAAATTATGCAACACATTATGCAACAAACAATTGCGAATTTAGCTGCGCTTTTTATGAAAAGCAAGCATTATTTTGTTGACCTGTCGAATGATTTGTGGACTGTTTCCTTTTCATAATTTTATTGTCAAGGACAGCTATGAATGAGACCCGGGTCATGAATCGAGCCGGTTTAAGCCTTTTGCTATATATGTTTTCAAATCGTATAATTATTATTATTTGAGTTATCATAACTCGTACTTTTTGTCTTGAAGGGGCAATATTTACGCACCATGGGATGAGGAGATTGTGTTCAAGTTCAAGTGAAAGAGACACTGATGAGGTAGTATATCTTGTCATATTGAGCGTTTTCTTTGACATTGGGAGTAAAGACATTTCACTGTGGTTAATATTAAAGCTAAAGCATTCTTTTTGTTTTCCCAGCTTCAGCAGGCATTATTGGGTAACATGACACATAATGGAATAATGTCATAACAAGCCTATTTTATATTTATACTTTCCATTACTGTTCTGTCTGTTGCTAACTATTATATATATGACAATGATTGCATATGCATAGTACCCAACCAATTATTCAAGGAAAGATGATTTACAGAAGGAAAAAGATGCTGTCAGTTCTAGTATTTTCTTTTGACAAGGATATGTTTATGTATTTACTTTGAGTTGCCAAAAGGTGTATAGACTGTGAGAACAAGCATCTGTGCATGCATAAAGGTCTTGGATTAGTGCTATCCTGTTTACACCTGAAATCAAAATTGTATGCATCAGGGACTGGATTTTAGCATTGAGTGCAAACTTGACCTAACTTGTCAATCATTGCAAATATGCATGTTAGAGGAAATCCTCATGAAATCATGCAAGGCTTTGTCCCAAATCATGTTCTCTGTTCCTTCACTTAAGTGTAAGCGATATAGGAGGTCATCCATAAAGCACATACACTCAAAATCTTCACATTTCTTACCAATCCACTCACCCTGCTGCGCAAGTATGCTTTTGGCTTTACCCACCCACCCAGCTCTGTATGAACATATGAAGGTTTAGCAACCATTTCTCACAAAATGAAGAAAACAAAAAATTAAGTTATCACTTTTTTAAGTGATTGCATCATACATACCTGTACGTACACTTTGACCTTTACCAATCCATCCACCTTGTATGTGTGAGTATGCTTTTGGCTTTATCCACCCACTGACCCTAAAAGCATATGTACTTTCTGGATGGCCCCCATCTATAAGCTTCAAACAATCAGAATGCCAATAAAATCTTTGTTACCATCCACAATAAAATTATGTCTAATTTTTCATGTTTCATATAGCTATTTACAGTAGTCTTGAATGTGTTGAACAATGCTTAGAGCTGTTTTGGTGTATGAAAGAACCTATCTATTACCTGAACTGCTCCAGGCAATAAGAACATGCTATAGATATAGATGGGTTGATTATCCTTGTATGGCTTAGTGATATTTGCTGACTTGTACAACTTGTATTAGAAATCACTAGCCTTTTGAGAGTGTCATAAATTGACAAATTAGTTAGATATTAAGATATTGTGCACATTTTGCTTGCCATTAGAGGTACAGCAATGGCAAGAGGGGAGAGGGGTGTTAAGTAAGAATTCTGTTAGTAAACTCTTATCTTGGATGGTTTGGGTATCACATGAAGCATGTTTTCATATTATGGAAACTAAATCAGTTTTGTGAGTGACTTAATGTTTGGTGTAGTGTACAGTTCACCTGGTTGTTTGTTTATAATTATAAGTTTATCAGTAAAAGTTTTTCAAACAGACAAAAAAGTTGTTTTGTATTTGTTAATGGCAGATTTCTGCTATGCAAAAGCAGATAAGTAAAAAAATCTGATTCTATCTATCACTGTTTACTTTGGTCCAAACATTATAGCCTGAATGATGTAGAAATCATTTGTGAACACACCTAGCTTCCTACATGTAGGTTGAAATTCAAGAAAACAGAGGTCTTCTATTTTATTATAATAAAGCACTTTTTGATATTCATAAATTTCAGCCATCTCTAAGTGTTTTTCATAGTGAATTTAGGTTTTAAGACATAATAGATTTGAGTAACAACCTATTTTGCTATAAGCATGAGTTATACTTGCTTGCACTCAAATTTTAGAATGCTCATTGTGGCATACAAAATCAAGTTTCCGGTGAAATCTCAGATGATTCATGCTTTGATTATTCTGAGCTAGAAAAGGCTCAACAAGAAGAGCAAGATTATTGGTTGAAGATGTGTTCAAATCAGGATCCAACTGATAGTACTATTCAACCAGATGCATTCAGTCGTAAAGGCTCTTCACACAAAACTCAGTTTTATGATGATTTTCCATCTGATCACTGAATATTCTGACAATTTCTTTATTATTATCATTTTGAACAGATTTAATTTGATTTGTTAGTTAAACTACTGTTTTAAACCAGTTTTAGCCAAATCTATTTTTAAGGCTTGCTTTTTGATTTGTACTTTTTCCATCTTCTGCTGCCTTTCAATCTGTTTTATTGGTTTTGTCCATTTCAGAGTGCATTTTTAGCTCTTAAGTCCCCAGCCCTTTCATGTATATGTTGCACAGGCATATACCACCAACCTATTTTCTCTCAATGATGCAGAGTTGTTGGCAACAATTGGACTATTTCTTGATTACACAGTTCCCTCAATTCACAATAATTTATGGAGTAATTGGACTTAACTTGTTAATATTAGTTTGCCATTTGCAAGTTCCTATGGAGCATCTTAACAAGTTTAGAAGAAGACCTTTAAGATTCCCTCTATACTGTTGCTAACTAGTTAGCTTTCCTCTGAAAGGACTTGTAAAGACAATAATTATTGTAAATTTCTATTCAAAGGCAGCACCATCATATACACAAACACCAATGTTCACACCATTTTAGCTCAAATCTAATGGCACTGCAAATGCTGTATTTTCCCATTTGTGGGTAATAGCCATGTTAGAAAATACTTTGATGTAGAGAGAAATGTAGTTGTAGATAGAATATGGCAGATGTATTCATTTTTATAGGAGTTAATTTATTTAGTAAATTATTGCAATTTGCTTTAGAAATTTGAAGATTTTAGTGAGCTCAGAGCATGATTACTTAAGTGCATATTAAATTTGATGATATTTTATCCTGATTATTTATCTTGATTATTTTTAGTTGTATTATTTCTTGCTATTTCCTGTATACTATGTCAAATTTTATATATATTTTTTGTGAATTTGCTTAATACCATGGTACTTATGCAGTTCAGCAAATAATTTGAATTTGGATTATTTGTGTATCGTTACTTTTCAAATGTATGAATATCATGCCTATCATCTATAGAACTTTGGCAAACAACAATTGGAAAAAGTTTTTGTCATTTTCAATATTAATCAATAGGATGTTTTTCGTTTGAGTTCAGTCCGGTGAGGGTGTGCTGGCTGGGTGAGGGTGAGCTGACTGAGGGAGGGTGTGCTGGCTGTGGAGGGTGTACTTTGTGATGCATATTCTAGTAATTATTAAATATCAACTGAATGGAATTGAAAGAAGTTTGTACCTGGTCACTTGTTCTAATATTTAATTGAATGTTCTGGTTTTGCATGTGTAGGTGCAAGATGATGAATCTGGGAGTGTGCATGTTATCACTGATAAGGAAAAGGTTCATGGTAACAAGTTTGATTTAAATTTCATTCTTGCATAAAACAAGGATCATTTGGTTATACTTTATTTATGTTCAGAAATATGACCTGATTAACATGAATTGATGATAATGATGAAGATGATGATGATTATGATTATGATTATGGTAGTGGTTGTGGTTGCAGTGGATCAAAATTCATTGTCTTGATATGTGATTTGTCTCTTCTATTTACCATAAATCCTTAATTGCCCCCCTCAAATAAGCCCCCATGGTAGAACTTCATATTGTTAATAGGCCCCCTCAAATATGCCCCCACCTCATGTGATGGTGAAGACTTTGATAAAGACTAATGCTTAAGTTTCAACTGTTCTTTTGATATTATAGAGATTGAGAGTTTTGAAAATGAGCTTGATATGCAACATATGTAAAGTCCCCCCTGATAGATTTCCTCCCCTCACAGATTTCCTCCCCTCACATAACCCCCTGCCCAAAAGTATCAAAGTGAGCCCCAATGGGTTAATTTGAGGATTTATCATCTATAATTTTATTGAATATGATATAATTCCTACCTCATACTATGATATTTAATTGATAGGTCCTCTTCATAAACATCAATTTCAAGCAGAAACAAGACAACTTTTAGATATAGTTGCAAGGTCATTATATTCAGAGAAAGAGGTACTAATATTGCATCACTCGTTGTGTCTTAAAATGCATTGCTTTACATCTATCAGAAATTGAATTAGAAAAGCATTTATATTTGCATACGTCATCATACCAATCATATCTTCTCAATTATTATAATTATTATTATTATTATTGCTGACTCTTCCCACCCGGATAAACGCCATCTCGGGATACTATGTAAGAACCCTTCTATGGATAGCTGATACTTGCCTGGTAGATGTAGATGTGTGGAATAGGATTTGGCTTTTGTCTTAATTTTCGCACCCTCGTTATTTCACTTCTTAGGTATTTATACGAGAAATAATTTCAAATTCATCTGATGCATTGGAGAAGCTGCGACATCAACAGTTGATTGGAGAAGAGATTTGTGACGCAGATTTGCCATTCGAGATTCATCTAACTACAGATGAAGATAAAAATACTTTTTCAATACAAGATTATGGCCTTGGCATGAGCAAAGATGAATTGATTTCAAATCTTGGAACAATTGCGCGTTCGGGATCAAAGGAATTTGTAAAGAATTTACAAAAAGATGCAACAGCTAGTTCAACTGCTACAGAAAGTATCATTGGGCAATTTGGTGTTGGCTTTTATTCATCTTTTATGGTTGGATCTAAAATAGATGTTTACAGCAAATCGTATAGGATGGGCAGTGAAGGATATTTTTGGACATCAGATGGGTATTTCGCATATATCTTTGAGTTTTTCCTCTATTTGTTTATGTTTACTTCTGTATATAGTTGATTTTTGAATCTAAACGTTTTTGGTACGAAGTCTGGAAACTTTTGGTTACAGCCACTTTCTTATGCTTATTATAGCAGTGGGAGTTATGAAATTGCAGAAGCAGATGATGTTTCAAGAGGGACAAAGATAGTCATACATTTGAAAGATGAGGACAGAAGATTTGCCATCAAATCAGTTGTTGAAGGTCAGTTTCTGCTTTGAGTGTATAGTGGTATGTTCCATGCAATCATAATCAGCAAGTAGGCTTTCATATGGCTTGTATTTGAAGCGAAAACGTAGTGAAGAACTCAATTTACACCCTGTTATAGCTCTTTTTGTAAGAACGCAGAGGCCCCATTTCAGATCGTATCTGGCTTCAGATGTGAAATTAGAAAAAAACAGCGAGATATGATGTTTGAAATATGCTACTTAAATTCTTCTGACAAAACAAATTTTGATGAAGCTGTTTACAGACATTAGCGTTCGTTGCTTTATTTTCAAATGTAGGCTGGCAAAATGTCTTTCCCACTGCATACTGTACGTAGCTTCTCAAATATTTGCATCAAAATCATTCATGAAATAAGAACAATTCTATGAAAAGTTGAGTCTAAAATTATCGAAAATCTGAGAATCCCCGGTTTCCTGCAAAAATTATCTCGTTCTTATAAAAAAAGTGTGAATTTAATTAGTAAATAGTTATGTTTGATGTGTTATTGTGTTTTGAGTTTTTTTATTATTGATACAGATGTTGTGAAGAAGTACAGCAATTTTGTAGGATTTCCGATTTTCCTTAATGGCACGAGAATGAATAGCATTGAGGTTAGTTAATAGGCTGATGTTGAATTCTTGTTTCTTCTTGTTGCATGGATGGATAACATTCTTTAATTGTTCAGACCTAGCATGGGTGGTTAACAGAAAGTGGAGGAGAGAAGATGGAAAACAGGAAAATTAATATTATAGGTGGTTGAAAATTGAGGAAAAACTCGAGCAATAATTTGGAGGAGAAGGCAAATCAAAGGGAGAGTGTTGTATTTGCAGACTAAACTAAGAATTTTATATTAAGTAAAACCATCCAAGTAAACCAGAAGACTTTTCTTGTCACGCTCCATTCTCTATGGCACAAAATACGCATGCCCAGTAGCACAGGGGTATATTGCATATACATAACAGATACATTGGTGTAAGAATAGATATCTTTGCAAACAACAAGAGTGTTAATTCATAGCTAAATTTTCGGGTATATATTTCATTTTTTATTTCTTTGTTATTGGAACTTTACCCAAAGTCGAAATTTCTTTCTTATCATTGAACACGTTTGATTTATAGGATCATGTTTAACACTATTTCAATGAATGACGCCTCATTATGGATTTAGTATACTTATGATGTATTTGTGCTGTTTCTACTTGTTTTACATTATCTTTCATTGCATTTTAGGCCCTTTGGATGTCTCAAGACAAGAACATTAGTCCTGATGATCACGAAGTATGTTTGCTGTTATTGTTGTGATTGTTGTTGTTGTTGAAATGAGTATTATTTTTGTTGTTTTTTAAGTGTTACAGAGCGAGTGTCCTGGTTCCAGAATCCTATTGTCCAATCACTGTATCTGTATGATTTTCAAGTTCTCTTGAATGTGTTCGTTTCTTTGTTACATTTGTGTTTTGTGTAATTTTGTAGAAATTTTATCAGTTCATCACAAACACCTCAGACAAGCCTCGGTACCATATGACGTACAAAACTGACGCACCGCTTAATATTCGGTCCGTGTTTTATGTACCTACACATTCACCAGAGCTTTTTGGATTCGGTAAGATGGAAGAAGGAATCAGTTTGTATTCCAAGAAGGTTCTCATCCAAGCTAAAGCGCAGAACATCCTACCTGCTTGGTTAAGGTTTGTTAAAGGCGTGGTTGACAGTGAAGATATTCCATTGAATCTAAGCCGTGAATTGTTACAAGATAGTGCGCTGATTAAGAAACTAAATTCAGTTTTGACTGCAAAGTTTGTCAGATTCTTGCAAGATCAAATGAAGAAAGATTACGTGAAATATGAGAAATTCTTCAAAGATTATGGACTCTTTGTTCGGGAAGGAGTGGTCACTGCTGAAGGACAGAATGAACGTGAGGAAATTGCCAAGTTGTTGAGATTTGAGTCATCAAAAGAGAAACCGGGCATACAAAAGACAATTACACAATATGTAAAAGATATGAAACCTGGACAAAAGGATATATTTTACCTTTGTATCCCAAGGTTCGTTCTGTTTTTGTTTTGTCAAACTTGTTACCACTGACTGCCGAAATTTCGGATTATTTTTGGCTTTTTCTGTAGAAGTTTCGACTTCAATTTACTTTTTTTGTGTGAAGAGCATAATTCTCATGTATTTTGTTTTATGAAGCAAAAAAGTTGACTATTGTTTTAATGGCAACTGATTTTCAACTGTTTGAGATTTCTTCGTAGTTGTTAAATGCTTATTTTTGTTTTATTAATCATTTTTGGTTACTTGGTTCAAGTCAGCTAGCACTTCGTCGTCTGGGCCTTCCCCTTAAGCTCATAGTTCACCCATTCTTACTCTCTACTGATGATGGCTCATGGATGAGTCAAAACGTTTACGTTTTAACTGCAATGATTATGTCACCCTAATTAAAGTCATCCTAGGTTGAATCTAGTTCTAATGAGCGTGCCAAACGGAAATGTCGAAACATCTTTATAGACAAAAAATGTCTATTTTTTGTCGTAAACCGTATTTTAAAGCTAGAACTTCATGATACTCAAACATCTAAATGGCTTTAAGAAATTGAAAAGATTTTACGACATGGGTCATTTTACGACGGTTCATTTTATGACATGGCTCAATTTGCGACATGGCTCAATTTACGACATGGCTTATTTTACGACATGGCTTATTTTACGACATGGCTTATTTTACGACATGGCTTATTTTACGACATGGCTTGATTATGCATCATTCTAATGCATGGTTGTTTCATTAGTCGAGAGCTGGCAGAATCTTCGCCGTATTTTGAAGCGCTGAAACAAGATGACGTAGAGGTTTGTTTTCACGTTTTTGTGTGCTATTGATTTTCATCTAGATACTAATGGTTGCTAGGTTAAATCTGTTTCGTTTAGGCTTCTGCTAAAATAATACACCAATATACACACAATTAGGGAGGGGGTCTAAATAAAATGGTACACCAATATACACACAATTAGGGAGGGGGTCTATATAAAATGGTACACCAATATACACACATTTTTTCTATAAGGGTATTGTATAACACATAAGATAAAAACTAACCAATATTACTACATAATAAACTAACCATCATGCTCTATTATAATAAATACATATAACATACAATATATAAGTAGGAACTGTGTACCTGGTGGCAAAACTGGGGAGTTAGAGGCGGCGAGGAAAGGAACTGGGCACCCTATCTCACTATACCGACGGCTCAGGACAAGTGTCCTCTTTAAAAGGCACTATCCAACGTTCGGGATCGAATACGGGACTAACTTTTAATTTAAAACATTGTGTTCCTATGAAGTCTTTCTCAGAACCGTCAATTCTAGTTCAGTATTGTTATGTGTTTGATATGATGTGGTTTTCATCATTATACTATTTGATGTTGGTGTACTGTCTTGATGTCAGTCCATCGTTTCAGACAGTTAGACTAAAGTTTTATCTTTTATGTCATGTTATTTATTGTATGCCTCTTTGTGTTGTTCTTTACTTCGCCATGTTATGCTATAGTATGTTATGTTCTTACATTTTACTCTATTTTTTGTCATATCTCTCATGTTACTCTGGGGGTAATGGGCCCATGAAAGGCAGTTTTTTGCCAATGAGAGAGAGTCATTGAAACTTTTTTCAGGTTTTATTTTCATACCATGAACATGATGATGTTGTTTTGCATCAATTAAAAGAATTTGAAAAGAAACCCGTGACGTCTGCAGAAAATTACTTAACAAAACCTGAATCATCGTCTCACAAGGAAGAGCAATCAACAACAGGTTAGAATGAAGTATTGTATTTGAGATATCAAAATAAAAATGAAAGATATTGGATGTTCAAATCTTTCAACCAGGGCTTAGTTTAAAGAGTCGTCATATAGGATTTTTGAGAGACTTGAAAATCTGGTGAAGAGATTTTGATGATATGCCTATTTTAGACTAGGCATTTCTTGTCATTCTGTTTGATATAATTTTAACGATAGACAGGAAATTTCTGTTATGTTATCCATTACTGTTCATGATAGACTAAATTATATATATTATCTAATCTTTAATACAAACAGTACACTGTAATACATTGATATAAAATACCATGTAATATACATATTGCGCAAAATACAATGCCAATTACATTCAATCAACAAAACACATCATGCAGTGTGTGCAAACTTCTTAAGAGCTTCTTACAACTCTTTGTAGAGAGTTGTATATTATAAGTACTAATCATAGTCAGACCTTGGTGACTGTGTCTTTTTTGGCTGTGGATGGTAAATTGTATTGAAAGTGTAGTATTGGTGTTTAGTGTAATGATCTTTAAGAAAAGCAGAGTTTCTTATATGCAATAGGCACGATACAAGCATTTCTTTAGTTTCTTATATATTCCCTAATTTGACGTAGATTTCTTGTATACTTTTTGACTCTCGTCAACTTAGATGAACCAAAACTGTCAGAGAAAGAAAGCTCAGAGTTGAAAAAATGGCTGGAAAGTACATTAGGCAAAGAAAAAGTTTTCAATGTGAAGGTGAGTATAAGAGTTGCTTTGAGTGTTATGAGACTGTAGTCAATCGGAAAGAAAGAAAGAAAGCCATTTTGCTCTTTATTTATCACTGTATTGCTTAGCTCCCCTCCTCTGTGATGGCAGCTTTGGATTTTCATCAGATCTGAAGTTGCTTACTTTCTTGCCAAAATTAGGATCTTAAGCTGCTCAATGGTCTCTTAATGTTGTCACCTCATTTTCAGTACAAATGTGCATTTGTCTATGCAAAGGTATCGCCATAGATCTATTTTTTGGCGAATGCTATGTGATTTGCTTTGTGTAGGTTTTAAGGTATCTCTGTAACAAGAGAGGTTTTTTATATCTTTGCTAAGTAATATCTTTGTTTTTGTTTATGCTCATATCTTTAAAGAACTGAAGTTACTTAGTAATTTTCAAATCGAGGTTAGTTGGTTATGAATGAATTGCTTATGAACAGATCGTGTAAATGAATTATGGAAAATGAATAACACAGAAGAATTGCGTTGCAATGGATTTTGAGATGCTGTGTTGTGGTTGAAATACTGATGACAGTTCATTCAAGCCATGTTTAATGTGATCCATGCTGAATTTTGTAGATATCTGACCGTCTTGCATCACATCCTGCCATGATAACAGTTCCTGATATGGCAGCTGCACGAAGATGGTTGAAGTTCATAAAAACTGGACCTAATGCAGATTTACAGAAGATCAGATATGATGTTCTACAAGCAACGCTGGAAATAAATCCAAGGTAATTTTCTACTTGCACCTTTTAGAAGTATCATAAACCCCAAAAATATATCGAGGCTTAACTTGCTCAAGAAATACTTAATGGTGTGTTATGTATATCCCAAGGCTGGAAACATGTATTAGGCATTATCCTTGAGGTTCGGATACCTCTGTTAGTAAGGATGAATTCATATGCACTAGAGGGAAACGATTTAATTCAAATGACAAGCAGATGTCTAACGTTACACTGTATTCTCATATCATAACACGTTTATCTTAAGCACATTTTAAGGTCACGTCCTGACAATGATAAGCATAATCAAAATTGAAGCCAACTTAGCGGATGCTTATTGAAAAATGGTGCAGCCTACTATATTTTGAATAAAATTTTTTGATAGAAATGCTCCATCTGTACTGAAGTGATCTGTTACATTTCCATATTGTTTTTCTAATTGATTGGGTCATTTCCAAGTTGATTTGGATGATAACAGCAAATAAGTTACGCAAGTGTGCCTGTGATATATAAATTATCAACTGTGTAATATAGAAATATAGAAGTGAATTCTTCTTGTCATTTTAAAAAAAATATTGATTTTATACTGTTTTTCATAGACATGAACTTATAAGATCATTAGATTCAATGAGAAATAAGGACCCAACTGTGGCACAACTTTTAGCAAACCAGGTGAGCTTATGTTCGTTTTGATTGTTGTGTTGTACTAATGATCATGGAAATTTATTTAGGTATTATGCTAAATCAATCAATGAATCGATCAATCAATCACTCGCTCAATCAATTAGTCAATCAGTCAATCTATTGCCATCCTTATGTATGTGTCATAGAAGCTAACTGTAAGGACATTCCACATCAAGTGTAACCGGCAAGAAAATGACAACCTTCTTTATTTCCCTCAAATTTTGCTTCTAGTTTACTACAGATGCAATGCATAGTTCCTGAAAATTTCAATGGTCTAAGTTGTATGGTTTAGAAATTATAACCAGTTAAAGTTTTGAGAAATGCGGCCAATGACTAGTGACCGATTGAGACCAGAAGTCACTAAAACCAGTTCTATGTACCCTACAGAGTTGGGAATAGGCTCAGTTGAAAACTCTTGTCGTCTAGAAACTGAAATTGCCACTATAAAATATCCATTATTTCTACATAGTAATAAATGTATAGATAAGGAAAAATTAAAACAAATAGTGGTTAGAAATCTAAGATTGACAGCATTGACTTGATTGATTGATTGATTGATTGATTGATTGATTGATTGATTGATTGGCAGCTAAATTACAATTTACAATCTAAAACGGTTGAAATATATTTTGGTTGTTATGTGAAAGTATGTACGATCTTCTGAAGTCATTTTCATATTGTTTTATTTTTGTTGTCGTTCTCTGATCGACGTTTCCATGGATTCATTGACGTTCTTTGTCGATCAGTTAAATAGAAAATTCTCTCCTCCCAACTGGTTGGTTACCTCGCATAGGGCAATTAGCTGGCAACAGAACAGTTCTATTACAAATTTGACATTATCACGTGCTCAAATGCTTACACGATGGATTGAGTATTACGTCATTATGGTTATGCATGTGGTGTTCATATAGGAATAAGAATCACTGATTTAATAACTTAAGAATGTCCCAATGGTATGATGATGATTATTATGATTGTGATGATGATAATGATGATGATGATGATGACGAAGATTATGATAATGATTATGATTACGGGATTCCATTCTAATTTGAATGGTTATCAGCTGCATCCTTAGAAGCTATGAACTTTGGGGATTCAGAGGTTGTGTTAGGGGCAAGTATAGACGAACAGTGTGACTAAAATAACACGAGGGTATGCTTGTTTATCATGAGTATTCACAGTTTCTCTTCCATTCAATGTTGATTAAGTTACCAGAAAGCTACATTCTTTTCTTCTAATAGGTAGCAGGATAAATATTACAATTTATTTTGTCCAGAGGAAATCTATTATGTGTCATTTTCGTTCCCTCTGTCCCCTTGTCTTCTTCTCATTCCCCCAAGGAGCTCCTTTCTTATCTCCCTTTTTTGCTCGGTTTGTAGCATATAATAATCAAATCATTGATTAGGATTTCTCGTTTTTAGATTTTTGACAATGCATTGATTGTTGCTGGTTTATTGGATGATCCAAGAGAGATGGTTGGAAGACTGAACTTGTTATTAAGTAAGGCTTTGGGACAAGTAGATGAAAAAGAGGATGGCAAATAAACAGATTGATACCCTTTGACAATCGCGATGTTTTTTACGTCTGAAGCAGATGATTGTAGGTTTGCGTGACTTAGGGAATGGGAATTTGTTGAATATTATATGCGTATGCATGGCCATTTTGTTGAAATCATTTTTTTACATTGCAAGTCAAGGGAAATGCTTGTAGATTCATGGCTAAGTTCTGTTTCATCTGTGGGCAGGTAAAGCACATTTGGTCACAAAGCTCTAAAGAATGTGACATCATTCCATTAGCCACGAATTGTGTCATCTTCTCATCATTCCATTAGCCACGAATTGTGTTATCTTCTGTCTCAGATTTGTCAAAGGCTATGTTCCATTTCCGTTTCATTTGTATTTTGAGCTACTGGTATTGAAGTATAAATGACAAAATGGAAATAGGACAGGATTATCTTTACTTATATTTAGTACACAAGTTCTATTTAGATTTCAACGTTAGACCATCGTCCTTTTTTTACAGGAACCTTTTTTACCCTTTCCAGTACAGCTAAATATAGTCGCTAATGCCACTGTCTTTAGCAACGAATTCAATATTTTCATGCAATTTCAATTTCATTAATGCCTTCATTGCGCTGGTTCATTTTAACGCAGTTATGAGTTGCGCGAGTATGAGTATTTGACATCGACTTATTGTCTCTATCAGGCGCGCAACCACGGGGTGCGTCCTGCCAGAGTCCAGAAAAATGCCCAATCTTCCTCAGGCTGTCAAATCTTCATCATAAACCTTCCTATTTTGAGTATCAAAACTAGCCAAAGTTTTTTAACCCTGTATTGGGTATGTCTCGGGAGCTTTTATTGTAAATGGGCTATGCCTCTAACAGTCGATGTCGCGTTATGCAAAAACTTTGCTGAAACTGGATTGTTTATACAAATTTCAAAACCTTCCTCAAATACGACATAAATAGCAAAATTTTTCCTCCGGCTCAGAGCCGTCGAGCCGTCGAGCCGTCGAGCCGTGACTTTTCTGGACTCTGCGTCCTACCCCTTTCTCCACAGGGGTAAAAGTGGCCTTTTTCTTTGAAAATTTTGAAACTGTTTCTTGTAGTTTTGTAAAGGAGACCTGCAGTGTTTAGTGTGGCCATTTTTGTTGATTAGACCCCCTGCCCTAAAAGGTCCTAGCTGCCCGCCTGTCTATATGCCCCTGTTTCACACAGTCTAATGTCCAAACTTCTAATGTCCGGACTTCTAATGTCCGAATTGCTTCCAGATCGACACTTATATAAGATGTGGGTGTGGTCTTTCCTTGGAATTGCACGAAGGATGCAGTTGAAAAAACTAGGCAATTTGTACGTTGTCTAAAATGTGAAGTAGTTTTAATCTTATTTTTCATCTAAAAATCAAATTAAAGATTAAAAACTTGTGTTAGTTTTGACTACACACCAGTTTTTATAAGAAGAGTTATTTTTAGCCTAGCATTGAAACTTTCCTGGCTTTGTCATAATGACAGCGCTAAAACTTTATTAAGTTGGACAGATATGCACTACATAAACATGGAACCGGAATATGTAGCTTAGCATAGGAAACATATACAAATTCAATAAACAAAAGAGATGATGGGCTTATGCTAATGTTTTAATTCTTAGTATATATGAATTTATTGACTTACTAAGTCGAGCAATATCTGATAATCTGTCAAAAAATAGATATATACTACTTAAAAATCTACATTTTCCCAATTAGAAATTTGCAGTTTAGATTTAAAACTCCACGAAATGATTCAGATCGACACCCGTTTTATTCCCTGCTGTTTTAGCCACTAATTTTCCACTTTACTTGCCTAGCAATTTCGCGAATGCGTTCCCAAATCAGCAGAAATGTGCTCTTAATTCGTGAACTCGAGGCGATATCCGAATCGAGATTAGATATGGCGCTGAAATTTGGAAACGGGAAAAACATTGCACACTTAGGATGTGGGATGGTTGTAGGACTTATTGGTAAGACAATTTTTGATCGACTTTATGGGCCATCTTCTAAAGATGAAACTTCCAGTCTAGATTTAGAGGATGTCGAAGTAAAGTATGGAATTCCAACCAGAACAACAATTTTGGAAAATGATAGCTACATTGTAGGATATAACACCTCCCGCAAAATCCCAGACTGGGTTTTTCAATGCATAAATAGGGAGAGTTTTATTGGTCAAGCGAAAAGAGAACATTGTTCATTTAAAGAAGATCCTCGTATTGCAAAGTTATTTTCGTCGTCTACCAATGATTATCATAAGAGTGGCTTTTCAAGAGGACACATGGCATCAGCTGGTAAGATTTCATGTAACCAATACATTGACGCATTGAGGTCATTTAAAGCGGCGTAAATATGCAAAGATACGTCCTTAGCTTCGCTAAATGCAATCTATCGGAATCAAGACGTGCTGTTTGATCTTCTGCATTGTCTCAACTCAACATTTGATTTCCCATGTGGATATGGTTGTGCTCCACATTGAGGTGTGTGGCTTCCGCACGAGATTTTTGCTTTTGAAATTCATCTGCACCCGGAGAAGTACCTGTACACTCCTACATGCATGAGTGCATGAATTTCCTATACAGCTATTGCAAGAGTGCATGGCTGGCAGGAACAGATCTCAATGAAAAGTCCCATATCCTTCAGTCTGGGTTGTGCTGAAGTTGTTATTGTTGTTGTTATGTTATATTTCATAGTTCATATATTGGGTTGCCCTTCTGCAGAGCTGATTTTCTAGGGGCCTTTATAATAGTGTAAATTGAAAGTATTAAATAAATAATGTTAGAAAACACTGTTCTCCATAAAATCATATTTAAAATTCTAAAGTCAGATGATCCATTATATAGAATAGGTTATAGAAGAATCTGACTTGTGTTTTTGGAAAGATTGCCCTTTATAAATTATTCTTATTTTTTAAAGGTTTTAAAAGTTTTGTGATTACAGTTTGGTCTATTCATTGTAAATGTAGATTTTTTCACTTGACTTTTATCAGATATCCTTCATTTAGGTGACAATAAAGCCAGCCAGAAATTGATGGATGATACTTTTTACTACACAAATATTGTTCCACAAAATGGTGGAAACAATAAAGGCATTTGGTATCAAATTGAATGCTATTGTAGAAAACTGGCAGAGAAATATTCCAATGTGTTTGTCATATCTGGACCATTATTCATTGCGGAGAGAGATGCAACAAGTGGCAAAAAATTTGTTAGCTACCAGGTGATTCTTTGCTTGTTTTTCATGGGTTTGTATTATTCATTTAAAGTAATAAGTTAAGAAGTGCCTGGGAGTAGTTTTGTTAGAAATGCTTGTAGGTAATCAAACATTAGAGACATCAGAAACTGATAAATATATACTTTAGTTGTACTTTTTTCCAAATTTTGATTTTTCCTTAGAATACACACTCCCAGTGCATGGTGTTAATTTCAGGTTCTTTTCATGGTCTAGCTATCCTATCTTGAAACAGTTATGAAACAAAGATGTAGCCAAAGTTTATGGTTAGGACTTAAAGCCAAACTTAAAGCTCATAATTGAAAATATTCAAGGAAAGCTGGTTTTAATATTTTGTTTTTTTTTATTCAAGTTTTTATCAATAGGTATGTTGTATATTTATAATTTTAGACCATTGTTGTAATAGGTTATTTTTTTATTTTTAGTTGCAGGGTACATTGTATAACAGTCATTCAAACTGAATTATATCCCTGGGTAAAGAATTTTTAAATAAATAAAAATAAATAAATAAATAATAAAACATGTTATCAGAAACAATGAGATTAGGCCAGTATATATTTGATTTGCATATTTTTAGCTTGACTTCCCTCATATGGGAATCAATTGGCCTAATGCATGCATGCAAGTTCTGCTTACCATCTTAATGAGACCATATCTGTTTCATGTGTTGTGTTGAGCTTCATGACCTTATACATGTAATATTTGTTGCCTAATATGCTCATGGTCTTTGTTTACATTACAAGTGATAATACCATGACAATTAAAAACTGGATTGGATGCTTATGTTATTGTTTAATATGTAAATAGAAGAAATTATAAGTAAGTAGGTAAGGCCGGTTGCCCTGTATTTGTATTATTTATCTATTTCTTATGTGTTTACAATTACTAGTATAAGTACTATTGAACCACCTTAACATTGATGTAGAATAAGTACTATTGAACCACCTTAACATTGACGTAGAAAGTTGGTTTGTTTTGACTCAGAACCAATCATAAAATCTCAAATCACAACTGTTGCTGATTCCCAGATTGTCTTGTCACCCTGTCAGAATTTTGTGGTAGATGTAGATGAAGAACACAACATGCGATGCTTATTAAAATCAGAATTCAAAAGGGTTTGATTTAGTATAGCTAAAATATCTACGACATGCAGTTGTGTAATTTTCTATTGCAATTTGACTGCATATATAAACAGTATTTTGGTATTGGATTTTCAGGTTATTGGTCCAAATGAAGTGGCTGTGCCAACACATTTTTACAAGGTAATTTTAGTTGAAAGAGAAAATGCAGCACTGGCTCTTGGGACCTTTGTTATTCCAAACAGACATCTGCCAAATGAAAAGAAGTTAGATAAATTTGCATATCCATTGTCTTTTGTGGAAGAGAGGTTAGGCTATGAAATTTTTCCTAAACTCAAGAGAGAAAATTTAGGAAATCTGTGCTCTATTGAAAGTTGTGAACTAAAATCATTCAATTTCTTAGGCAAAAACTAAATGCTGTAAGCAGCATTAGATAGTTTGAAATTATCCTCGCTTTTAAATGAGATAATTACATTGGAGTGACATGTAATTGTGACTAAAAGAGGTAGTTTGCAAGTTTTATGATAAAAGAAGGCATGAAAAGATATTTACCACATCATACTGTCATGAGTCTGAATAATGCCTATTCATCAATTACAAACAATTAACAGCATATATTGAATTACATGCCATTCAAACAAGCTACATGTTTTAACCTATATATCACAAAGCCTAAACAAATATTTTAGGTACCTATTAAATAACTGCATTTTAATTGCATGATACTGCATTGCAGTTCAAACCATGGGCAAATGAACTATAAAAAATTCACAGATATCTGAATCATTCACCAAAGTTATTATCCTGTGGTCATTACTAAACAATTTTTTATGTTTTGTAGTGCTTGTATACTATATATTTTGTCTGGAAGATGAAATTTGTAATTTTAAGAAGTCAATTTATGAATCACAATAAAATCTGGAAATATGCTGAAGTTGATTTTGTTTCTTTGCTAACAGCAATTGACCATTACTTTATGTCAATCACCATGTCAAAGGTCAAAAGGCCTCAAGGAAGCAATATGTAATTGTCTTGTTGATTTCGTGGACTCTCTAAAATACAAAAACCCAATCTGCTACATATGAAATTAAATTTACATTGCAAATAGTTCAAGATCATTTTGACATAATTTCAAATTGCCAATTAAATTTACATCTAAACAGTCTGCTTTCTGCCTAATGAATCAAATTCATAAACTAAAACTTGAAAATCTCCACTATGTTGTTGGGCCTCCATTTCTCTTCTTTAAATGTACTTTCATGAATTCTGGTTTTTCATCCTCAACTTTTTGGGCTTTTTCTGCCTAAGATTCAAGCATAAAATTAACCATTGCTTTATTTTATTGCTTCTGTAGTCACTGGCAACTTTACCTATAACTGTTGCCTCATATCCTAGTTCTGCCCCAGATCCACTGAAGCAGAGGTTGTAACACTCATTTATTCTTGAAAGAGAGATGCTGTGTACAGGGGTACCAAAAGTGATGTAGAGAGCAGTGGGGCAGGTTTTCTTTGAAGGGCACTTTGGAGCCTAATACCAACAACCATATAATGTCCAATGGCAAAAAAAGTAAACATAAATGCATTTCATTAAAGTAAGGCTATCACACACAATACACACATAGATAATAATAAGGCAAAAACTGCTATTAAAACATTTTTTCTCTTCTGATATATATTTATGGAAAATAATAAGGTTTGATATAAGAATTATTATCAAAAGAATGCATGGGACTAGGCTGGGCACTTATTGCTTCAGCCCCTCCATTACAAAAGGGCAACTGTATCTTGTCCCCCTTCTTATAGCATCTCTGCCAATGAACCACTCTCAAATC